>OY776090.1:14040521-15290521 GCA_963675205.1 Catocala nupta | reverse complement strand
TGAACTCATACAAAATTATATGACCGAGAACCACCACCATATTGAATAGAATGGCAATAATATAAAAACTATTATTTTTAAGCGCAAACGTAATTCGATTTAAATTCCGGAAATAATTTTGTTCCCGATTCCTGGTATTTTTTGCTATTTTTTGGCTGATAGTACATTTCATAGCCGAAAATGAAACATCTCCTTTCGATGCACTACACGTGCGTATTTATGTTGATTTTCATCTCTTTTTGTATGGAACTCTTGGTATTTACGTACAAATTTCATGTTTCTAATATGTATAAGTATACAGGGCAGAGTCAACAATTTGTGTTCTTTAAAGTGGGGCTTGCAGCTTTCCGTTACTTCAGTATTTGTTAAGATCCGTACAAGTTTCTTTTGTAATATAAATAATGTGGGCGCCACAGTGCTATTGCCCCATAGGATTATGCCGTAATTAAGCCATGCATATGCGTACGCATAGTAGGTGACGAGGGCGGTTTTAATGTTACTAATTTTCTTGACTCCGCGAAGGGCATATGAAATTTTCGATAGTATCGTACTAATTTTTTGAACATGATTTTCCAGTTTAAAGGAGTTGTTTCATTTTCGGCTATGAAATGTACTATAAGCCAAAAAATAACAAAAAGCACCAGGGATCGGGGAATAATATTATTTCCTGAATTTAAGTCGAATTACGTTTGCGCTTAAAATAATAGTTTTTATATTATTGCCATTATATTCAATATGGCGGTGGTTCTCGGTCGTATAATTTTGTATGCGTTCATAAATCATATCGAAAACTACGAAAGTAGGTACATACACATATTTTCAACAAACAATCAACATAAAAAATATATTAATTAATTAATATAATACTAATTTTTCAGGGTGCACTCCGGAACGAAACATTTTGTTTATGTTTGACATTAACTGTCAATGTCATATTGTTCCTTATTACACTTTCCTGAATTCATACGTTTTCCTTTCATTTTTACAAGAATAATTAATTCTTTGGTGAATATTATTCCAGCAATAGTTCTTTTACTTCTGACAATTCTAGCATTCTAGATTACGTATAAATGTCATCTACTAACTTTTCATAGATAGTCCGCACGACAAACGTCAAACATTATATATTTTATTTTGCGCAACAAAAATACTAGAAATTAATAAAGAATTGCTTAACTAAATGTATTTAGGAATACATTTCCCAGGTTTCCTTAGGATGTACAAGTTATAGCCGGAGTCCTATACAAAAGTGAAACATCTCCTTTGTGTTTATATTTATTTCTAGCAAGGTAAAGGTGTTTACTGTTCCAATTTTTTTTTAAATATATTTATTTAATTTAAGCGTTTGTTTTTGATATGGGTGAAAGGTCATTAATTTAGTCTTTGAAATATTAATCTCTAGATTGTTTGTCTAACCAGTTAGTTGTTGTGTTTAGAAAGTTGTTTAATTGACACAGGTTCCATCTCTATCCGAAGCTAAAATGAAAGAAGGTATTTTCGTTGGCCCGGAGATAAGAAAATTGATGAAAGATACAGATTTCGATAAATAATTGAGTGAAATTGAATAAGAAGCCTGGAAATCATTTAAGGAAGTACTGAGGCATTTTCTAGGAAACCATAAAAGCCCAAATTATGAGGAAATTGTAAAGAAAATGATACAAAATTTCGAAAAATGGGTTGTTCGATGAGCATTAAACTTCACTTCCTTAATTCGCATTCGGAGTACTTTCCTGATAACTTGAGAGCTGTAAGTAAAGAGCAAGGCGAAAGATTTCACCAGGATTTGAAGGAAATGGAACGTGGCTATCAGGGAACGTGGAATTACATAATGATGGCAGACTATTGTTGGCTATTAAAGCGAGATGATCCAAGTCGGAATTTCAAGCGAAAATCTCACAATAGGAGCTTCGGGGAAAAAAAGCCAATCACGCTTCCTTGTGGGATGGAAGCATTAGTAAGTTTTTTATCTGAACAGATATTTTTTGTTTCTTTTGTGCTGACATTAAAATATTATATTTCTACATGGTGCTCTCTATTTTTTAGATAGGATTTAAACCACTCATGAGCCTTGCCTCGAATTCCTATTTTATAAAGTTTATCAAGCAATATGTACCTAATATTGCACTTTATCGTAGGTCTTCGTCATGTCTAACAGTATACCAATTGCATACTGTATGTTGTTTATTATACATAATTATGGCCTCCTATATAAATTTATAAACCGCTAACGATGTAAAACGATTCTTTCTGAACCCATTTTGGCACTCGTCAAATTTTTTATATTTTTCGCAAGAAGAGTATATACGTACACACACACATTGTTTTCTCAAATATTTTTGAAGCTGTAGGCAAGAGAGCAATGGGACGGTATTTATTAGGGTCTGTTTTCGCGTTCTTTTTATGAATAGGCTTTATTATTGCGCTCTTTAGTTATATCGGTAATGTGCGTTCTTTATAAGATTGGTTTATTAGGCAATAAAAGAGCAAGGTAAGCTCATCTGCACATTGTCTGAATAAGAGAGGAGGGGGCTTATCTATGCCATGACTTCTTTTATTTTTAATTATTTGATTATTTTATTCACTTCATATGGTTCTACAGGTGTAAGGAAGATAGAATTTTCGTTGTGGTTGGACTTAAAGTTGTTAATATTTTTTGATTGAAGACTTTGTTTACCATTTGTCCGTCAGCTGACTGAAATAATGTTGTCATTATCACCAACATCAACAAGGCGAGAGTCAAGATCAAACACATTAATATACAAAGTCCCCGGGGCATGTAGGTACGCATGTGTTTATGCGCAACGACTCCGTGCGCAGACCTCTCGTACCACCATACGACGGACCATATCAAGTACTTCAACGCAGTATCGATGGCAAGCACTTCACACTGCAACTTCCGCTTCGCACCGCAGCAATTTCAATCGATAGGTTGAAGCCAGTCCATCTACTCAACGAGGAAGACTCGCGAGAAAACACAACATCAACAAACACGCCAGCCCCGGACACATCACCCACACCAATGCGGACAGCTTCATCACCTTCACCGCAAAATTCTACGTCACCAGATCCGTCCGCACGGTGAAACAAAACGTACGCTTTGCTTAGGCGGTAGTGATGTGGCGTATATACGCACATATGAGTTTATGAGGAACCTGGAATCGAACGAAGCATCATACGTCTAGCCGCGCCGAAAACAACTTACGAACTGAGCGATGCACGAAAGTGCTATCTGTTTTTATACTCCGCCGCGCCGCACGCACACTCGCTCAAGGATTTCCAAGAATACCTTCGTTGATTTTAGAATTTTGTTTCCTTGCCGCTTATTGGTGCAAATGAATATTGTGCGCATTAGTGCGAGCGCTACTTGTAAGAACAATAAATTGAATTTATGAAGGCTTAACAGCTTCTCAGTTGAATCAATCTACGTGTTTCACTATAACTCTAACGGTTACCAGCTGATTTATGCTTGCCGGCTGATAATACATTAAAAAGAGAAAGACCGCTCTCGCAGATACCATCTCATCATCATCAGCGGAAGTGATGCCATCTAAGTTACCGACCGAGAACCGAAGATACTTCTTTAATCGTGACAATTACTGATGATTACTTTGAACACGAATGGCGTAAGTATTACATCGAAGTAAGGCCAAATAATAACACTGCCTGTTCTGGATGGTTTTTTAACGCGTTACCAGCCGGCGGGCAGAAGCCAGGTCCGTAGCTGGTAACCGTTAGGGTTTTATTGAAACACGCAGACTGATTCAACTGAGAATATATTTACAATTTTTCACCTATCTTATATCCCATTTATTAGTCATGCAAGTAACGCTAACACTAATGTGTACAATAAACATTTTCACCAATCAGCGACAAGTAAACAAAAATCTAACAATTACGAATGATTTCTTGGAAATCTGTTCGCGAGTATTAAAAGTAGTGCCACGTATAAAAAGCAGAGGGAAGCTTCGCGCGTCCGTCACCAGTTTGAAAGTTGATATCGTCGCGGCTAGACGTATGATGCTCCGTTCGATCGCCTTCGCGCGTTACTTGGTTTCGGCGCGGCTAGTTGTACGATGCTCCGTTCGATTCCAGGTTTCTCGTAAAGTTCATTGTGCGTATATACATACGCCACAGTTTGATCGATTTGTTGACATTCCCATCGCAAGACGCTGAACCATAATTAGACTAGTAGGTAACTACTGATCAGTTTAATCACGATGATTTACATCACAGCGACAGCGAACGAAGTTCAATTGATTAAAATGCACATATTTTTAAAATGTCAGGAACTTGTCTTTGAACTTGTATAACACTTGAATAACGCAAACATGGTTAAAATTAAATTAGCACAAAGTATAATGGAGCGTAGGTATGTGCGCGGCGACATTATCGACAATTCATTATATTTATTTCGTTCATTATTATTCAGTTCATTCACTTAATTTCATCACAGTATTGTGTAAATAAGGATATTATACCTACTATATTCATGATAACTATTTAATCAACGCTATAACTAGTGTTAATTTTACACAACCGAAATAACTGAATCACGGCGTCTTCAAATTCATGCAATAGGTATCAGCCTAAGAGCCCACGACGGCCAGACCTTCATTATTTTATAAAAAGTGAAAGTTTATCTGTGCATGTCCCCAACAGATAATAACGATCAGCGAGTATGGAGTTTGGATTGTGGTTACTTGGGCATGTAACAGGTAGTAAAGGTATATTAAATAGTACCTCAAATTTGTTATAAAGGTAATTTTTTTTATATTTTCTTCGGAATAACATTAGATATCACGTCATCCATTGACGGTCACTAAGTACAGTTGCAACCCCCTGCCAGACACCCCTAAACTTTGATACATTTCAATTATACTTTCGTTACATATAACAGCTAAATTTTATATATGTTACTTAGGTACCAACAAAAAATTTTACCTCAATAGCCGGACAGATTTAATGGTTTTTACATCTTGCCAGACACATTGAAAATCTGCTGTAGGTGCGAGAGCGAGGTATCGCTCTTGCTCTATAAATTAAATTTAAGATTTATGCGAATGGAATCACTATGTCTATACTTACCCTACCGGCCAAAAGTTTGAGACCACAAGTTAAAATATTGTTTCACAATAAAATTTGTTAAAAATACATATGATAAACAATTAATTTGAACACCTGCATATACAATGGATATTTAACTATTTTTCGAAGTCATTATTTCTATTTATTTTTATGTAATCATCGTACAAAGGTCTTTTGTCTAGAAACATCAATGGGCGCCGCGTGCGGACCGCGCGCTAAAGTCATTGTAATATTATTGTTACCTGACTATTATTCATTATTTGGGCTTTGTTTTGTGTTAACAGAATTTTAGGAAATTTTAACTTCCTAAAACACTGTGAACACCTGAGTTTCCATGGAGTAAATATTTCTTAATCTTGGTTAGTCCGAGCTCGTCGTTCTTACAGTGAAGACATCTCATTATGGGAAAAGTACGCCAAATTAGCGGTGAAACTCGTGCTGTCATCATTGCTTTACACAACGAAAGCAAATCTGAACGTGCGATTGCTACTCAGCTCAAGTTGTCGAAGACTTGTGTTCATAACACAATAACCCGATACAAGGAGACTGGCAATAATCAAGATCGTTCGCGGTCGGGAAGGCCGAGAGCTACCACTTCTAGCGAGGATAAGTTCATCGTGGTAACAAGCAAGCGGAATAGACGCCTGACAGCACCAGAAATCCGCGCTGAAGTGAACAAATCCCGGTCTACACCTGTGTCATTGACCACAGTGAAAAGAAGACTAAGAGACGCTAAGTTATTTGGTCGCGTAGCAGTGCGAAAACCTCTCTTAAGGCCACAAAACAAAAAGAAGAGAATGCAGTGGGCCCTTACCCATCGAGACTGGAGTGAAGAAGACTTCAAAAGAGTTCTTTGGACAGATGAGTCCAAATTTGAAGTGTTTGGGAGCAAAAGACGTGTTTTTGTTCGGCGGAGTGCCGAGGAAAAGATGATGCCAGACTGTGTCCTGCCCACAGTGAAGCATGGCGGTGGTTCCGTTATGGTTTGGGGTTGTTTCTCGAGCCGTGGAACTGGAGATTTGGTACGAGTCGAAGGAATTATGAAAAAGGAGCAGTACAAAGCAATATTGGAGTGTAATGCTGTACCATCGGGACTTCGGCTAGTTGGATATGGCTTTATTTTCCAACAAGACAACGACCCTAAACACAGCTCCAAATTATGCCGGGGTTATTTAGATACAAAAGAAGCAGAAGGGGTGTTAAAAAACATGGTGTGGCCCGCTCAGAGCCCCGACCTTAACCCTATAGAACTTTTGTGGGAAGAGCTGGACAGAAACGTGCGCAGTTGTTGTCCCAGCTCACAAGAAGATTTGTGGAGAGCATTGCAAGAAAGCTGGAACAATATTTCACAAGAAACAATCGACAAATTGATTGCCCGCATGCCAAGACTTGTCAACAAAGTGATTCAATGCAAGGGAGGGTTTTTTGATGAAAAAGCTGTTTAGCTTGACAACATAAATTTTAAGTTAAATTGTCGAAATATTTAATATTTTTTATTTATATTTAATTGCATTTGCCATACTTAATAAATATCACAATAAATCCTTTCATGTTTAGCTTTTTATTTTGAGTTTTACATCCATTTGCAACTTTGATGTAGGTGGTCTCAAACTTTTGACCGGCAGTACATAATAGGCAATGTGATCATCTAAATAGTTTTCTTTTTATGCGAGTAATGTTTATAAAAATACAGTGTACCTATAAAACCATTTCTAATTATTATTATTTGGTAAGCAAAAATACGTCTATCCTCTGTAGCGCGCGTACCTAAGTACTGACAGACGGCCCGATGCAAGGGTGACAGTAGTGATCCTCGAGAAACGGTGCCACTATTACATGTCGGATTAGAAATTTAGACGTGTATATAAAAAGGTACCCCGCAATGTATTCACTCTCAAAAAAATGTATAGGGAACAAAGTTGCATTACAATGTCTGGCATCTAATTTGCCAGAATATTGAGTTCAGCTATTGACTTGTCAATTCTTAGTAAACATCTATTTCAAAAACTTTGTAATCTTAGCTGTTACAAAAGTTTGTATGCCCTTAAAATTCAACGCGTATCTACATATTTTCCTAGTCTTTGTACTTAATAATAAAAGCTATTAATTATAAAACTTATATGCCATTCTACTGGAGGTTTGCTATGATTTAAAACCCATATATTTTGTTTGCCAATAGGTGTGTGTTCTCAAGATAACGCAGGAGATAAATAAAATTCAAGAGTATTTTTAAAACAATGTATTAAATTAACCGCATTATATTAGTTATATACACAGTGACGTAAACAAAATGCAAAACATCTGCTTATATAATGTCTCCTCAAAATACCTGCTTGAACTTAAAGAGAGTATAAAGAAAACGTTTCTAAAATAAACAAAAATAACAAATAGTGTTTAATGTTCAACCGCCCTCGTCACACGTATTGCACTCATCAAATGAACAAAATTGTTGAATGGTGAGAAATGACGTAGGTGGCAATTACATATTTAAACACCGACGATTGGCAGATTGTTATTAAATTTGTTCTAAATTAGGAATTTCCAATTTTACAAAGTTTAAGCAAGCATTTTAAAAGGACCAAATATAATCAGTAAGTACAGACTGATTATCATCGATCATCAAATAACAAGAATAAGACAAGGTTCAAAGATGCCACAAATGGCCTGATACTTTAATTAAATATAATCTATAAACCAGCAGACTCGCAGCTGTAAAATCAAGGCAAAATTTACATTCTAAACTTCCCAAATAAGCTTACATTAAGAGCCGGACGAAAACCTATGCTAATTTTGTTATTTAAAAATAAATGAAAAAGCAAAATCCAATGCATACTTTATGATTTTAATAGGAACAGCAAAATAATTATTAATAGAGAGGTTCTAATCAAGCTTGAAAATTGTTTTACGTCGGACTCAGCAATTTTACTACACAATACGCATACTCATACAAGACATTAAATCACTAAAACAATTGCTATTTTTCAACATATGTATTAAAATACTGGATTCACTACAACAATGAAATATCAAATTGCTTTTCATCACTCTAAATCTAGTATGTACACTAATAAAACTATTTAGTCGTCAGGATGATCAACGTGCTCATTATAAGTCAACGATTTACCATAAAGCTTCATTACATATATTTCTCTGGTTAACATGAACGCTAATGCCGATTCTTTAGTGCCATCTGAAAGAAATTAAATAAAAGTACGGGCCGCAAAAAGCGCATGTATATTTAACAAGATGTTTAGAAAATGCAGCGTTGGCAGTTGTTCCATTGGAAGATCTTCATTTGGGCTCATTGCAGTACAAATACTGTTAATTGATCGCAGCACATTTCTACTCACCCCGTTAAAGAATCAACAAATAATAAAATTTAACTCAAATCCTTCATACCATTAGTCGCACACAATTTAATATATTGTACTTTTTTACACATATTTTACACATAGCATTAACTGTACATAACTATACATTTTCAGTCTTCCACAAGTAGTTAACAATTTGCGATGGTTTGTAATTGGTTTTATGCAACATATCATGATGTATCCATAAAATACTATTATGTCACAACCCATTGTCTATGTTAACAAATAAATGAAATTCAGCCATAATTATCTTGCTTGTGACAAACAATATTTTACGTATAATTAAAGTAAAGGAAGTTTAGCTGCAGAAACTTTCAAAGGCACATTTATAATATGGCATATAGCCCAATAATCCTTTAAAATATGGTGAATTGACAAATAACTAAATTAACACACCCTAAAAATAGCTTACATTAAGCTTTCATTTTGAATGCTGCTATTGCAAAATGCACAAGGCATTGTAAGAAATAGGTCTTGTGTTATAATGAGCATCCTGAACTTTTCATTGACCTCACTATTAAATATTCAAACAATAGGAGCAGTTACCTTCATTAAAGGTAAATAATGTCTTATAAATTAACTACGTGACATTTTTGTAACAAATATTCTACGAATTATATGTATAGTTCTCATAAAAGCGTATTGTATTATATGTTCCTGTCGTGGGTTGTATAGACAAAAGGAGTATCCGTGAGTTGTCTAAATTAATTATGGTCATAATGAACGCTTCTACACATTACACGCGTGGCGTGATTATTCACAAGTTCTATTACACAAACGGGTCAATATCTGTATATTAGATAAAATAATAAAAACTAAGAAGTGAAATATAGATAGAAGGGAAACGTTTATTAATTTATAAGCTACGTGTCACAAGTCATATAAATAAAATGTGAGGCCAAGTACATGGCTCACAATGAGACCTAGCTTGTTTCACTACAGTAGCCAGTAAAGATATTGAGTCTCGTAAGTAAAAAATATGTACATTGTGTCAAACAAAATGCAATACCATACAACTAATCAGCGTCATTATAGTATTTAATATATTAAGTAGTGGAGCCGGCTGGCTCGGTCTACACTGCCAGTCCACACGCACCGCGCTCACGAGTCCGCCGGGATCTCCCACTCCGCTAGCCCGCGGTCCACGAGCTCGCGGTTTAGGAATATTACTTGCTGAAAGGTACAACATGCGTATATTGAACACGTGCCAACAGATTTCAGGTGAGAGGAATATGTCATAATGTTGAGTTTTATTATACAGGGTGTCCGGTAATTAATGGATAACCTGGAAATGTCTTATAGTGGAACTGATGGCCGTTCAGAAAAAAATATGAAAAAACGTCTATCCTAACTACTGAGATATCTATATGTTCTTTTTTAATTACCATGTATAACTTTCTTGTATACTACGACCATAAATGAATGAAATCCATCGGTTTTTTGTTGTTTTATGATTAAACACTAATTATGCTAATAGATAGACAGTCAAAAGTATGCTATGCTAATATAGCTTGCACATTTTAATAAAATAAAACAAATTTTTTTTTTCATTTTTCTGAACGGCCTTCAGTTCTACTATAAGACATTTCAAGGTTATGCATTAATTACCGGACACCCTGTATAACAAATAGGTACAATGGATACGTTGTATTCGCTCACCTGTGGATGTAGAGTGAGGTAGAGGTGAACGAGTGGGAGGCCAGTCTCGTTGTAGCCGGCGACTTGCGCATGTAATAGCTGCCCTGCGGTCAGACCCGCCATAATACGGAGAGCTTCTCCACTCCACTCGGTTTCTATAATATTAATATACATAAACAATTAAAAACCCACTACAAATAAAAATTGATTGTATATTTTAATCAGGTTTTTTTGTATATACAAAGAAGAATATTTATACAGATAATATGGTAATGATAATCAAATATAAATGTCAAAATCCTTTGCGGATATCAATGTGTTTTTTAAAGTGAATACTAGGTGTGCCCTGCGATTTCTCTGGCGTTTAAACATTTAAGATTACTGCAACGCTATTGTAACGAGTCGAAGCATGACTTTAAATGTTCACAATCTGCGCATTTTACCAATACCAGCGGTCGCCTACTGGTCGAAATTCGATCAAAATTCCTAAGCTTGCTACTTTGTTTTCTGTTTTTCTCTATTACATAAAAATAAGGTATAGGTAACCATAGTAACAAAGAATTGTACGACGTCACACGAATAATGTCGAAATGAATGATGAAAGCGATTCGACTGCGTGTGTCAAATGCATGGTTGTGTGCGTGTAGTGTTTTTCATTAATTTAATGTCTTTCTAATGCATATTTTATAAAAATATTAGGATTCGCCCCTTCTTCTCCATATAAACTTTAACTGTGCCAAAGGAGATGTTTCACTTTTGTATAGGACTCCGGCTATAACTTGTACATCCTCAAGAAACCTGGTAAATGTACCCCTAGATACATTTAGTTAAGCAATTCTTAATTAATTTATAGTAATTTACTTGCGAAAAATAAAATATAAAATGTTTGACGTAACTTTGTCGTGCGGACTATCTATGTCTATCTACAAGTTGGTAGATGACATTTATACATAACCTAGAATGCTAGAATTTTCAGAAGTAAAAGAACTCTTCCTGGAATAATATTCACTGAAGAATTCATAATTCTTGTAAAAATGAAAGGAAAACGTATGAATTCAGGAAAGTGAAGAAACATCAGTTCAGCATTGGAATATTTACTATCAGTCAATATGACATTGACAGTTAATGTCAAACATAAACAAAATGTTTCGTTCCGGAGTGCACCCTACAAAATCAGTATTATACTAAATGAATATATTTTTATGTTAATTGTTTGTTGAAAAGATCGTACTTCCGATATGATTTATGAACGCATACAGAATTACCAAGAACCACCGCCATATTGAATATAATGGCAATGATATAAAATCTATTATTTTTAAGCGCAAACGTAGTTCGACTTAAATTCAGAAAATAATATTTTACCCCGATTCCTGTTATTCTGATAGTACATTTCATAGCCGAAAATGAAACATCTCCTTTCATATTCTTCCGTCCGCGCAATTTTCGTAAAAAGGGGTACAAAGTTTACGCTTCACGTATTAATATATAGATAATACAAAATCAGTTGGGTATTTAATTATTTTTTATTAAACTATTGCTCGCACAGAGAGCTCGCAAATGTTTGATCCGAGACTGGGTGTTCTCATTTTCATAGCCATCATTTTTACTGGGGTTCCGATAAGTGTGATACTAGAGGTAAAATAATAATTGAATGGCTGTATGAACATGACAATAAAATAATATTAAATAACGGTCAACCTGTGCAACACCGGTCGCACAAGTTATATAGATTTAACTCTGACTTCACAAAATATAACGTCATATTTTGAATAATAATAATAAATTTATTTGTTCTTAAAAATATACAGCTGGCTCTTATTCTAGCATATAAAGTAATTTGCGATGCGCACAAACGAGACCCAAACTACAACCGGATACAATCATATATATAATTTAAGCGACTTAGTAGTGTTGTTATAGGGTTCGCCTGAATGCATTCGTGCACATCGTTAAACACAACCATGAAAATGATATCATACAAAGAGTAAGAGGTCGTCGTTGGCTGCTATACTAGTATAAACTGTGTCACAGCAGCCAGTAAATGAATGGAATGCTTTAGAAGATTTATATGATAGTGACCACTTTCCAACTTCAATTACATACCAAATAGCAAATGATATAACAAACAACATTAAATTAACAAAAAAATTGGAAGTTCGATAAGGCCGATCGGTCAACATTTGAGGAAGAGGTTAAACAAAATATGTTTGAATTACCTTCCCGTGATTATTCTAATAATGGTATAGTTGACAAATTCACCATCCTTAAAGCAGCTAATAAATCAATACCTCAAACAACTGGTTACTGTAAGAAAAAGTAATTTACCGTGGTGGAATGACAAATGTAAAATCGCAATTAGAGAAACTAAAAAAGCTTTAAAACTATTTAAAAAATATGTCCGGCATGATCCTAATTCGATATATAAAATTGATTACAAGAGAAAAAGAGCACACAGTAGAAGACTTCTTAAAGAAAGTAGGAAAAGGTACTGCGAAAATTGGGTATCTTCTATCAACAATAAGACCCCCATTTCAAAAATGTGGAAAAAGATTCAGAATCTTAACTACCGTAACATAAGATACAACAATATTGTACTCGAAACACAAGATGGTACATTTAGGTCTAATGACCGTACTACCGTAACGACACATATACTAGCTAAAACATTTGCAACCTATTCAAGCTCAAACAATTTATGATGATCGATTTATTAATTACAAAGATAGCTTTGTAATTAATAAATCGATCACCAGAAGGTAGAACCGAATTTTGATGTGCCGGATAATTCTAATCCAATTAACAAGGAAATATTAATGCATGTGTTAATACTAGTCCTCTCTCAAATAGTCAATTCTAGTCCAGGTCCGGAAAATATTTCTAATATTATAATTAAACATTTACCAATCAGCGATCTTGACTATTTACTCCAATTGTACAATTATATTTGGGAGAATCAGATATTTCCAAATACCTGGAAGGAGGCTTTAGTAGTACCAATATGAAAGACAGGTAATATATCAAGTTTACAAACAAGCTATCAACCTATTCCACTAACATGCAACATTTGTAAAATAGTTGAAAAATTATAAATAAGAGATTTAGAATCAGAAAACATTTTTCAACATTTCAATACAGTGTTCGAGAATTTCGGTCAACAACGGAACATTTAATTTTTAATGAATATTGAAAATGATGTTCTAGACAGTTTTGCAAATGAATTTACAGTAATTGTTGCCTTAGATATAGAGAAAGCCTATGAAATGGTCTGGTTCATATATTATGTAGGTCTTACTGTTTATGACAGATTACATTAGCTTATTTTCATGCATAATAAAAATATTATTTCTTTGTCTGATATGCAAAAGTATTATCTATGTTGTTATGTCTGGTGACAACAATAGATAAAGGAGATTAATCAAGAAAAATCCTAAAAATATATGAATACCCAGTGTTTAGAAAGTAAATAAAATATATTGATTCTTTGTCTAAGAATAATAAAATAATAAACAAAATCTCGAAATTCAAAACTATCAAAGTAGGCCAGTATTAACGAGATGGGTATAAAAACCCAGGATTCAACCTCTTTGTCTTAAACGTAAAAGTAATGAAAAGAAATGATCCCTATATCTCGGGGATTTTTTGACCCATATGGCCTATATTCAAACTGGACCGAGGTTTGACCCTAAGGTGTCTGCACACCAAGTTACAAGTCAATTGGTCCAGTGGTACCGGAGTTAAGCCTGTCACTAACAGACAGACACACAGACCCACTTAGTGTTTTCATTAACCTCTTCGAAGAAGACCCAGAGGTTCATAAAAGGAAAGAATCGCGTTTTCCATTATTTAATACACACAACTATCCTATTAAGAAATTAGTGCTGTGATGACTATAAAACTTTATTACGAAAGCACTTACGGCAGCATCGGGCTTAGGATCGTAGGGCAGAACTCTTAGAGCGAGACAATAACAACGCTGTACATAAAGAACATGTAAGTAGTTCTAGTCGGTGCGCGAGTGGTGACAATCGAATGACGCCGACAATGCAGTATTGCCAGTCGTACTTATACGTGAGCGAGTGTCGCTTCTTTGCTTAGTAATAGTTATTATTTAATTATTTGCTATAGTGACTTCCACGGAACATATCTCTAAGATATACCTACCTAATATTCTTCATTAACATACAAGAGCGTTCAGCAGAAATATTAGCTGATTACTACCACGACATAAGTAACAAACTAATAAATATTATTTACAGTCTGCAGTCAAATAATAAAATATAGATACCAAAATACTTAATATAATAATGTATGTAGAAATGCAGCGATAGCTCAGTGGGGAGATCAACAGGCTGCAATGCAGTCTCGGGTTCGAACCCACGTCGCGCACCACTGACTTTCAGAAGTTATATAACTTTTCAAAATTATGTGCGTATTGATTGACAATTATCGCCTGCTCCGTGCCTCGGAGAGCACGTTAAGCCGTCGGTCCCGGCTGCCATGAACATCTATGGCAGTCGTTATTGGGAAGTCAGTGCCCTATAATATTCTGACACTGGTCTAGCCTTAGGATATCGTTAGCCTTCGGGTTGCGGAGGTCAGGTGGCAGCTGCTCCGTGTAAAAACTAATATCCAGTCAAATCCGGTTAGAAAAAGTCGACCCTAAGTGACTTGGGAATAATAAAGGCTAAGGAGAAGAAGGATGTAGAAATCTTATAACTATAAATAAACTCACCATTATTTGCTGGTTTTACAAAAGCTAGAATAGCTTCTGTTGCTTGGAAGGGTAACGTCATAAAATCTGAGCGAATCTGTTTTAACTGATCATTGTCGACCGTTAAGTATCCACCGAAGTCCACCAGTTTTACAACGGACGTGTCATTTTCTTCTGATGTCGATATCACTTGAGCACGATACCAATTATTTTCAGTCGGGGCAGCACAAATCGAACCCTCTGTAAAAATAATAATTAAGCCTTTAAATTTTGATTTCAACCAGTAAATACATCGAAAATGTTGCAGGGTATCTAACCAAAGCATGGTTTTCATTGAGCAACTATGTGTTACGATTGCAGCATGCAAAAAAGCACCACAGTAGTCAAACTTTCTGAATATAAATTCAAATAAAATAATATAACTATATTTTAGTCTTACATCAATAATTATAAAAACATTCTTTAACAATTTTATCACGGTTTATTCTGATATGAAAAATTTAATTTACCCCTGTATAGGTTATAAATATTTCTCTGTATTGATACTCATGGAGAAACTAAACCGCGATAACTAAAATAAACCGCAATAATATAAGTTAAAGTATTTTTATTTCAATGTGTTACATTCACCTAAACGTGAAAGAAAATATAATCTATAAGCGAACCTTGTTGCAAAATAACTTTTTGTACTATCGTAGTAAGTATTCACTACATAGAGGCTTATATTGTAACTAAGCAAGAGGTTATTAATATTTCACAATAAATATAAAGGTACAAGTGTCCCAAAAATAGTGAAGTCTATCTATCTCATGCGTGGGTGTATTAGATATAACCATCATTCATTGTTTTAGCATCTGCAAGGTGCTGAATGAATGCTTCATAAAGCATGTACCTTATTTAGTATATCTACCTACAATCAATAATGACTTGAAAAACGTTAATTTAAATATTTAAAAATTTGTACATACACTTGACACTATTTTTGAAACACTTTATAGTTATTGAATGTTAATAATTTCATTGTCACAATCTTTTTATTTATTATCGTTAATCGTGATGATGATTGCGCATCAACTATTTGATAAATTGTTACATTTAGTACAAAAAGCTCTTTTGTGTTTACTAATAATTATATTATTACAATTAAGTTATCACTAAAATCTACTGGGCTGGAATCATTTAATTGTACGATTGGCTTGGAGCAGTAGTCACTTATCACTCACTAATGAATAACAACATCAATATAAAAAATTTGTAACATGATTCTATTCTTTCTAACCTATTCATTCCCGTTGACTGACTACGCAAGTGATAGCACAATTACTATTCATAGATGAGAGGTGGACTGATCAGTTGCGGCATCTCATATATTTATGTGATTATTGTTTGGTGACCACTCTGGTATGCTGACTAGGGTTGCCAACATTTTATATCCTAAGGAACAAACGACACATGGGCTAAAAATACGTGATTGAACTGAGTTTTATTATTCAGTATTAGAACTATAATATATTATAGACTCATTCATCTTGTTGTTTAAGGCGAATACGGGATCCGAAATTTTCCAACAATATTTTAGAGTTGGCAATACAAACGCTATTTAAATGAACCTATGCATAGTAAGTAACATTGCTGTGCATCTTAAAGAAAAGAGCCTATGAAAGTTTAGTATAACAAGTTTTGTCTTCAGCGGCCTTACAATCAACATCTCTCAGAGCATTGTTATTGCAAGCGTGAGAACAAGACAGCGCGTAACAGAGCTATAGCTTTATCACGTTCTCACGCATGATATAACTGATCTGTGAAGATACAAAATTCACATAAATTCTGATCATAAATGCGAATCGTGCGAAATGGAAAGTGGTCCAAAAACGACGATAAAGATCGACCTAGTTTTTTTTTATACTCATGATGGCAAATAACCCGTCTGGTGGTGAGCACTTACCAAACCTAAGAATGCTCCTACATACCATTTATAGGCATATCTCATTGAGCCGTCGTTTGTAAGTTTAACAGTGCAAACAAAAATAAACTTGCACGACACTATGTGCAAGTGCTTTGTTACAAATAATAGATAAACATAGGTATGTTACGAATAGTTATTATGAATTAAAGCAGTCAACTCATTAAGTTTTATTGATTTTTGGACTTTGTAGTTACTTTGGAAGGGGCTCTAAACAATTACAGACCAGGGTCGATAATTTTTAAACAAAATAAAAATATTGGGCTATAACCCATTGGAAAAGGAAGACAATATAAAAAAAATTAAAGGAAAAATAATTTACGGGCGATCTGAGGTCGGGAAGTGGAAGGGGGTGAGTTTTTAAGGGTAAAAAACGGTTTATCTCGATTTCCGGCAAAATTACAAGTCCTATGGAATAAAGTTAAATGGCCGAAGTTGTAGGTAATAAAAAGATCTACAACTTTTATACTAACACTTTTTTCACATAACCTCAAAATTTATGTGAAAAATTCAAATAACCAAGTTTCTGGTATTTTACTTTCACAAAAAAAAATTCTCTATATTTGGTGAAAACTTACCTTTTTATGAGTTTTTTTTTTGGAATATTTATTTTCACCTTATTTTGACTTGCCTACTTGACGAAAAAGCACCCTAATTTTCAATCAAAAATTCTCCCGTCAAAATATCGTTTTTTTTAGCTTATTGTTCGTAGAAATCTCTACTTTCTGGTGTAAAAAAAATATACAAAACTTTGGTAAATTTTCTCAGAAAATGCAAAAATTCCAAAAATTCTCGAACCCAAATTTTTTTCTAAGACCGATTTTCAATTTTGAGCTATTTATTAAAATTTATACTTAACCCATTACTTCCCAAGCATCGAAAACATTGAAATTTTTTGATCAAATCTTTAAATTAAGTTCTGAATACATTAAGAAAAAATAATATGACATGTTTAATTTTTTTTTATTTACCTTTGTTGGTGTGTCAGCCTGTTCTATAAATATGACAATGGGGACATGCGATCAGAAATAATGAAAGTTAAAAATGTAGGAATATCAGCTTTATTCGGCAACTATGACAATAAACAGTTTTAGAAATAAAATTGTATGAACTTATTTTGTGTGATTATGTATAAAACAATGACTGCAAAGTGTTTTTTCATATTTAACACAAAATGTTAGAGGTTTTTATTACAACCTTGTCCTTGGTAACGGCCCTGTTTGTTCCTCTTCGTCATATCGTAACCAAAATTGTCAAACCTGACAGGTTGTAAAATAACTTCTGAAAAGCCGGTGTAGGTTTACTTGCCTTGCCTTCCTATTTTTCATCCAAAAAAAACAAACCCTTTGTCTGAAATCTAGCAGAGACTCATCTTTTTTTACCTGGTTTTAAATAATCCAAGCATTAACTAGGGACATGTCTAAAACACGGATGACTAGAGGCCAATACCATTCTTTACCTCTAAAGCGGATTGGATATTTAGAAATCAGCCAATCATGGTTATCCACTCCTCCCATGTTTTTATTATAATTATGAATAGGCCTGGCTGATTTACGGCTACTTTGGCCTTCTTTGTCTTTGAGTACCTATTAGTTTTTACAAAAGGTTCAATAGTATCAAAATTAGTCAAAAGACATCCTATATTGTTGTTATACCATTTCACCCATAATATTTCATTGTTTTTATCAAAACGATAATCGGCATAACCACGGTTTTTCTTTTTCATTTTTTGTTTGGTCATGATAGGACATCTCGTCACACAACAAGTTTTGGAATATTTCTACCGCTAATTTTACTTCCAACTCGGTAATCATATTTTCCAAACATTGTTTAGCAGTATTAGATATCGGCTGTATTTCAGAATATACTGGGTCACACTTACGCCAAGTAAATGTCTTGCTTGTCCGAGATGTGGTTTGAGTAGGTTATCAATTGTACATGAAAATTCCACTTGACCAACTACATCTGTCACTGAACAGAAGAAGAAGAGCAGAACTCCCATATCGTCGTCAAGGCCTTCTTCTATGTCAGTCATTTCATCCACTTCGTCCAGAGGCAATATGGCAACTTCAATGTCATTCAACTCCTCATCGCTACAATCTTCAATATCTTAAAGATAGTCTGTGATTTAGGACACCTTCAAAGCTTTTTAATACCTTTTTTTCACTGGACCTATGATCTAATATAATTAAGAAATATATATAGCTACACGTTTATCAACAAACAAAGAGGTATATACTATTTGATAAAGGACAAAATCGAAATATTTTTACTAACCTTTCCTCAACCTTATAAACAATTATAATATTTTATAATCACTATTTTTTAACTCTAGTTCGATAAATAAAGCACAATCGTGTCACAAGATGTAATATGTTCGGCGTACACTTATCGATTAATGTAAAAGACAAGACCCGTAGAAACAAACAATTGACACGTTTATACCTCTACTTAGCGTAACAGGATCGAACACGCTTTCGCGGCAAATTGTACAGACATGTTCCCAGTGTCATATTTATAGTACGGCTTATTTTGAACATATACCATAAGATTCCAAATAATATTTTGTTTTTGTCTTTATTTATTATATATTTGGTAGAGGTCTAAGAATCAGTTTTATGTACTTTGAAGTAGGTAACTTTTTTCTTTTACGGTATATAAAATCGAAACAAAATGCTCTTCTTGAGACAACAAAATGATCAATTTGAAAAAATTACTGTAAAGTTACCTCATAATTTTATAAACCGAAAAAAATATTATTTTATTAAAAAAATAGTGTAAAATACGAATTTCATTAGAAACAATAAAAATAAAAGAACTGATATGCAAAAAAAATTTTGAATATAGTGTCTTAAAAATAGGACAGTGGGAAGGAATGGGTTAAATTACTCGAAAAACGTAAGAATCCATGTTACATTGATAAACAAAAATATTGCAAATCGAAATATACCACTATAATTAACAACCAAGTTGAAATTAAACTACTATATACGGATTTTATCGCGTTGTTTATTTAACACTGTATTAATAGTCTCCCCGTTACCATGGCTACTGAAAAGCAACCAAAACGTCGGGGAAAGAGTAAACCTTAATAAAAATTGATTTAATAATTTTATTAGCTTATAAATTAGTAAAATTCAATAGTAGTAGTAGTGTAACAGTTTTCAAAATTATGTAATAGGTATAGTGTTAAATAAACAACGCGATAAAATCCATATATAGTAGTTTAATTTCAATGAATAACATTCGTGTAAACAGAAGACAATATTAACCAAATAAGTTAATAAAGTTAATATTTTCAGTATTCGAGATACAGAGCAGTGAATAACATTGTTCATAAAAATACACATACAGGCTGAGTTACTTCAAGAGAATTATGACAAATTTACTTCAAAAGAAATTCATTTTTACCATTAATCATATACATACATCACTGCTCTGTATTTCGAATACTGAAAATTTTTAGGTAAGTATATAAGTTATCTTAAAATAGCAATAAATAGGTATCTATGCATATAATTTAGAGAAGATTCTACAACGTTCTCAAAATATTGTAATGTCTTATTTGAGTTATTAAATATTAACTTTATTAACTTATTTGGTTGTTAATTATAGTAGTATATTTCGATTTGCAATTTTTTTGTTTATCAATATAACTTGGAATCTTACGTTTTTCGTGTAATTAAAGTGAAATTTTAATAATAGCTGCAATTATTTTGTTTATCAATATAACTTGGAATCTTACGTTTTTCGTGTAATTAAAGTGAAATTTTAATAATAGCTCAAAATTGTTCATAATTATCAAAAAAATATTTGAGATTTTTTCGTCTGCATTTTCTGAGAAAATTTACCAGTTTTGTATATTTTTTTTTACACCATCAGAAAGTAGAGATTTTTACGAACAAAAAGCTAAAAAAAGCAGATATTTTGACGGGAGAATTTTCAATTGAAAATTAGGGTGCTTTTTCGTCAAGTCGGCAAGTCAAAATAAGGTGAAAATAAATATTCTAAATCAAAAAAAAATAGTGTGTTTGGGACATATAAAGTAAGATTTCACCAAATTTCGTGAAAATTTGTTTTTATTTGTAAAAGATGAAAAGAAAAACAAAAAACTTGGTTATTTAGTCAATAAATTTCATTTCATCATTTCATCATCATCATCATTTAAATTTTCACATAAATTTTGGTTATGTGAAAAATGTGTAAATACAAAAGTTGTAGATCTTTTTATTACCTACAACTTTGTCATTTAACTTTTTTCCATAGAACTTGTAGTTTTGCCAAAAATCGAGATAAACCGTTTTTAAACTCACTCCCTTCCACTTCCCGACCTCAGATCGCCCGTAAATTATTTTTCCTTTCATTTTTATTATATTCTTTTCCTTTTCCTATGGTTTTCATCCTACTATTATTTTTTTCACTTTTTACCATTTTCAAAGGCTTCGGCCCTGGTCTATTAAAGCATTATTGTTTGATGATATTCGTACCGTATCTTTGACTGGATGAATCGAGTTTATAAATGAAGATTAAAGTTTTTGTTTATAGATGACGCCCAAATTATAGTCAATCTACCACTAGATCAATCTAGTGGTAGATTGACTATAATTTGGTTCTGGTTGACGTAGAGATCTTTTGCATTGCTAGCGCGGCTCGTGCAATGTATATGACTTAAAAAACTTATCCATATCAAATACCTAAAGACAGGTCACAAACTCATAACGTTTAAATTGTTGATTATTAGTAAGCTGGTATTTAAAGTAGATGTCGTATTTAATCATTATTATAAAACAATATATGTACTATATAAAATAATCGCGAGAACCAAATATTTATTAGCAATCAATATACAGGACGTCCGGTAATTAATGGATAACCTTAAAATGTCTTATAGTAGAACTGATAGCCGTTCAGAAAAATAAGTAAAATTAAAGAAATTTTTTTTAAAGAAATTCATTAGCTAGCTTTTGACTGTCTATCTATTAGCATAATTAGTGTTTAATAATAAAACAACAAAAAACCGTTAGAATTCATTCATTTATGGTCGTAGTGTACAAGAAAGTTACATATGGTAAATTTAAAAAAACATAACCCGGGTAGTAGGATAGATTCTTTACATATTTTTTTTGAACAGCCCTCATTTCTACTATCAGACATTTCAAGGTTATCTATTAAGTCTGCGCCGAACGAAATGTGCCAGAACAGGCGGTCACAGTTAAGTTGATAAGATCAACACTTTTAGTTTTATGCAAATATAAAATATACATTTACCATAAAAATGAATGCGTTTACAATTACTCCGTGTAAAAAACTAAAAATAATTAATATTTTTGCCCACCAAATTACGTAAATTTGCACGAAAAATGCAAAACCGTAAGCCCGTGTTAAGTGATTTTTAGATTATAACACTAGAAATCTATCCTATCATACAGCTTGAACGAAACATAAATAGTTATATTACAATTTGTCCGTCCCAAATATTTAAGTTATTGGTTGACAATAAAGATACATATCAAAAAAGCACTTCAAATCCTCCATACAATTTTACTAAGGCGGCCGCGCGCCGATTTGAATATCGAGCTCTGTCATTCAGTCCAAACGTGTCTCACGCTCGGCGCAGTCTTAGTTACCGAACATCCTGTATAACAAAAACTGCTCCTTATTTCATTTACCAAATACAACCAGTGGTTGCTGTAATTAAAATTTAAAATAGTTTAATTTAGGTTAGTTTTAATGGTAAGTAATTATAAATAGCTATAGGTACATAAAATACGAATTGTTCATGTTTTAGTGAAACTTGCAGTAGGTATAAAACATATTTTGTAGCTTAATATGTTAATTGTATATATAAATTACAAAGTTGATTAGTTACCTTTAACTGGACGCGGCAGAGATGGTACTTCTGGGTTCTGATAAGTAGCCGCCATAAGACGGTGTAGTGCATGCAGCGACGGGAACGTAGGGTGAAGAGGTTGTTGTAGGAAGAAGTGGCCCGCACTCACCAGGCACGTCATTATTGTGTCATTGTTCACAGATTCAACAAGCTGCAACTAACACATTGAGCATACAGTGTTCATAGACAAGTGTTATAAATACTCTACTAAATATATGTATTGTTATAAGTGTTATAACATACATTTAATTAAAAATTTAAATAAACAATTATAAGTAATTGATGATAACCAAAACACGCGTGTGAAATATTCAGTCAGGAGCATATAATATGTCAGACCAAATTTAGTTTACTGTGGCCAATCTTAATTCTTATCTCGTAAATTGGTTATCTATCAAATGGGGGCCGTTCAAGTAGGTATTACGTAAGCGCTATAGGGGGGCGGGAGATCTTTGCTTTGCTAATTTTTGATGACATGAGGGTCCCCGTCTAGATTGTGATTACGTTAGCAGTAGTTATTTACTTTTTTACATATATGGCAACGCACACATTGTCTATGTTTGTAAAATGTATACGTTTGGGTACTCGCTAAGAACCGAGTAGGGGAATTATCGCGCGCTATTCACTTGTCTTAATTTCTTCCGTCAATCTATTGTGTCGTTTCGGTACGAGTGACGATTTGACATATTGTAAGCGAAGCAAAGCAAGTTAATGTTTTTGTTACCGTTAATCCACTTTCGCCAAAGTTTAATCGTTTAATTAAGATGTCGTTTCAAATAGACAAATCCAAGTTATACCAAAAATTGATCAAAAGTTTTAAAAAGTCTCATACAAATAAGAAAGTACAAAATTAAGTTATTTAACGAAGTGTGGCGTAATTATAAGTTACACGTAAAGTCCGACAGGGAACTTGATATTGTTCTCTAAGAGAATTAAAGAAGAATTGCAAGCAGCGACTAAGAATAAATCCAATCTACTACGTATTTTCCAAGGTGAGTGATGAAACCATTTTAGGTATGAGTACTATAAATATTAGAAATCACCAAAATCTATCTCTTTACATTTTGTAAAGAAAACAATAATTTAAACCAGAGGCTCGCAGACTTTTTTTCTCATAGACCACTTTCAAAATTTTGCTGGTTCCGGTGGACCCCCTTCCCTGCAGCTACATTTCTACCATATTCCTTGACTAAAATTACAAAACTTGATCAAATCTCTACGGAAGACCATTTTTTTTTGGTGAAATTCTTGAGACTGAATGTGACACGGTAGGCGTGCTGATCTTTTTTGTTTTTTTTAATTCTCGGGGCTGAACCTACCACGGTAGGCGGGCTGACCTTTTTCTTTTAAATTCTCGTGTTCACGAATTGTGAATCCCTATTTTTTTGTCACGCCAACGTAGACCCCCGTCGAGTCTTCCGTGGATCCCTAGGGTCCACCTGGATCACTGTGAGAACTACTGATTTAGACGTTTAATGATTAGCTGATATTAGTTTTAGAGGTAATGTTCAGATAGATTTATTCCTTATAATTGACTCCGTCGATTGGTCACAAAAATACAGGTTGTTAATTTTCTGTATTTGACGGGCTCGATTCTCGGCTGTGGGTTTTAAATAATCTTTGAATGCAGTTTTTATGTGGCCCCTAGTAGAGTATTTTCATCACAATAAGAAATAGCAAAATAACAAAAAAGTATTTTGAGTTGATTAATCGTTTTCTCTTACAAAAAATATATAACTTTTAAAAAATTTTGGGTCGTTCTTCTTGTCACGCTTTCGTAAGTATAACAATATCATACCTTTACTGACTCGTCTCAATAATCGACCCTGTATTTGATTGGATAAATGTATGAAACTGCGGATTAATTTTCGCCATGTTAAAATAAATTAAACATATTAAATGTACTTACTATAGTGTGATGTAACGACCCTTTTTGGTCACACCTTTATATTTTTGTAGCTTAATAAGAGAATATTAGCAGTACCTATAGAATGTTTTAATTTTTAGGCAACGAATACCTGTAAGCCTGCAGGAAAAACACAAAATTTGCTATACAAACACTTCAAGCGACATGATCTCGACGCATTGTTTTTAGCTATCTATGCTCCTGGCAGAAGTGCGTAGAACAGAGTAGAGCGCAGAATGGCTCCTCTTAGTCCCGAACTGGCTGGTTTGATATTGCCTCATGATCATTTTGGGTTTCATTTGGATGAACGTAGCGTTACAATTAATGAACATTTAGAAAGATCCAATTTCGAGTTTGCAGGAAATGTGTCAGCTGAAGTAAGGAGTTCAAAGGAAATTGATGGCTATCATGTTACTGCAAAATATGTTGGGCCGGGCGAACAAGATCTTTCTGATTTCCCAGACATTAAATGGTATTCAGAAATTAAACCAATATTAATACCTGAGCAACATGGTTTCACGTGTCTGAAATCTACTGAAACGAATTTGTGTGAATTTATTGAGCATATAACAGCAGCTATGGATGAAGGCTTTCAGGTGGATGTCGTGTATACTGATTATTCAAAAGCATTTGATAAAATTTCTCATAGACTACTAATACGTAAACTAGAGAGTATCGGTATACACGGTGATTTACTTCGATGGCTGGAGTCTTACTTAAGGGATCGTAGCCAGGCTGTTACTATCAAGGGCTTCTGCTCAACATTTATACCCATCACATCTGGTATACCACAGGGCTCGCATCTCGGACCGCTCTTATTTAATATTTTACGTAAATGATGTTTATTTAAATTTCAATAAATCAAATTTCTTACTATATGCAGACGATAAGAAAATTTTTAAAGTTATAAAAAATAGTGATGATTGTCAAGAGCTCCAAAATGATATTGATAAGTTGTGTAACTACTGCAAGTATAATATGCTTTACCTCAATGTCCAGAAATGCAATGTCATTACCTTTACTTAAAAGAAAAAATATATTGAATATAAATATAAATTAAACAATGAACTTATCGAAAGAGTATCCGAGGTGCGAGACCTTGGGATCCAGTTAGATAGTAAACTAATTTTTGATCGTCAAATAACATCTATTTCTAACAAGGCTCTACAAATGTTGGGTTTTGTATTCAGGGTTACCAAGGAATTTAAGCGTCCATCCACAGTGTTGCTCTTGTATAAGACTATTATTAGACCGATACTCGAATATGGATCAGTAGTGTGGAATCCACAATATAAAATCTATATTGATCAAATGGAAAGGATCCAAAATAAAATAAATAATCATATTGCATGGAGATGCTATAAATATGAAAACTGCGGTGAAATGACTGCCTTGCCATCTCTCGAGACGCGACGGAATGAACGTGACCTAGTATTTTTGTTCAAAATTATAAGGAATCGAGTAGACTCATCTTATCTTTTAAGCAAAGTTGGCTTTGGATGTCCACGTATCAACGCAAGAAAAAAGCAATTATTTTCTGTGTCCTTTGCTAGGACTAATTATAGGAGGAATTCCTTTATAATAAGATCCTGCCGCTCGTTAAATAACCTTGTTAATATCTGCAGTGACAATTCCATTGACGTGTTCCACCTTTCTTTACCAAAATTCAAGAAATCTATCCATGTTTGTCTTGTTCCTGCTTTGTGAAACTGAATTAAATAATATAACTTTGTAACTCTGTGTTCCTGTGTCTGTGTTACTCTCTGTTCCTAGTACTGTACTTCTTTTTTAAAATAATATTTTTGTTTTTTGTTGTTGTTCTATTGGTACGCTAATTACTTGTGCATTTGTTATTTTAGATTATAACTTAAAATATTTTTTGGCGCTACTGTATATTTATATGTGGAAACTGCTTTGGATTAAGTGTAAATAATTTGAACATTAATTATTTTTAAATTGTATGTTTGTTTCCCAAATAATATAAAATAAAAAATTTGAAAAAAAATGTGCATGGAAGACAATACTTGCTTCAAATTGTAAAATGTAGAAACATAGAATGCTGTCGTCTAAGAAGTGCCCTATTTAGATTACTAGACAACAGGTTTCTTCCACCACCAATAAAAGTAAAACAAACAGTTGATGACGTGGTTTTGGATGATGGAGGGCAATTTCTCAATCTTCCAGTTAATTTAGCTCTACGCTTAAATACTTCACTCAAAGATTTCCTGCAAATGCCCTACAATTATTTTTGTCCGACGGTAAAATTGAAGCTATCAAGTCGAACATGCAAAACGTGTGGTCTTTATCATGCTTCCGTCAAGTTACTAAATCGTCACATTGAGAAGATCCATAAAAAAGTAAACACACACATTGATATGAAATTTCGGCCTATAAGAGTCGCTGCTCGTCATGCTAATGAACTGATGTGCATTATTCAAAATTTAGAGCACCATGATGTTGAAAGGCTCGATGAGAACGACGTGGACATTCCAAAATCGGATGAAAGTGAGCAGACACAGAACTTTGAGCAGCAAACATCCAATATAATCAAAAACTTAGAATCATGGATTCGGGTGTCATGGACTGAAGACTGTTAATTGGAATTAATATATATACCAAAAATTTAAAAGAAGTTTGTTTTGTTCGTAAATATTACTTAAGATTATAATATTTATACCTTACTCTATGTTGAATATCATGTCAATAAAGTTTGTTTAAATGAATATTATGTGCATTAAAGCCCTCTATCCTATCTAATTTCTTATTTCTAGAATTATAACTGCTGCTCATAAATCAATAAAAAAAACAAAATACACTAAAAGAAAAATGTATATAACAATGTTTACGTAAGCATAGGGGGTAAGAGCTTTGCTTACTTTTTCTGGCAAGGGGGATGGGGGAGTAAATAACAGTAATCAGCTTAAGTAATACTTGAAAGGCCCCATGACTAAAAGCCATCTTGGGATTTTGACATTCTTGGGATAATATAATGCACAAAAGCAAGTGCACTCACTATTTCCTGATTCTCAGTCTGATGAGAGATAACTCAATATGTCCAGATAGTGATCATGGGCAGGATGAGATTCACATTGGGTTCAAGGCATGGTAGTATAAACACTGTCATTTAAATAACTCTATTAATTACTATTGAGAACTTTTAAACAGACAACCTCAATAGCTATTTGTTTCTTACTGATCTGAACCCACATAACCAAAGGCAAAGTGAATGAAGTACTACAGTAGAGAGAAAATTAAAAACAGTACATAATATTTATATTCCAAAAAGTTGGCACTCTAGTTCTTGCCTATCAATACTATCATTAAAACAAATATATTATACATATAGAAGTTAATAGGTGTGTATTGTTCCTACTTACTTGTAGAAATTCCGGTACAAGGGGCACCAGTCTTTGATATAATTCTGCACTAATTTCTTGTAAGGAAAAGTTGGGGAATTTCTTTTCAGGAAACTTTTCTTTTATCATTTCTAAGGCTGCTTCTATCTCACTTTGTGTTCCTATAATAATAAGGGTCATATTATTTTACAGGAATCTACAGAAATATAATGAAATATTGTAAATCTTATAATTTTAAATTAACTTTTAACAAAGTTATAGTTTTATAAAAAATAAACTATTTCATTTTGTTATATTTGCTAAAATTTAGTAAAGTATATATGAAATAAAAAAATATATTTTACCTTCCACTGCACATATTTTTTGTTTAACAGAATCAGGGTGCCTTCTTACATAGACACTAGCACCTGTCTTGGCTTTGATTTGTGTTACAAAAGATCCATGTTTTCCTATTAAAAGTCCTACAAGACTCTGTGATATAACAAATTGATGTATTCTAAGTGCAGTTTCTGAAGGAACCATATTCAAGTTAGCTGGAGGAGGACTCGCAGCCTCGGAACACCCTTTACCACTGTCACTTGAACCCTGGAAAGATAAATGTCTATATTTTAATGCTTATTAAAATAATTCAGTTTTGAGTGTTTATGACTTGTGGCCTGTTCTGAGTAGCAACATCACAAACAAGTGTCATAATTTGTTGCCATTTGAAAAAGGTTACAAGACATAAATGCCTATGAAATAAAATGATATTACACACTAATAATTAAAAAAAATATTATTATGGAAAATATTACCTCACTATGGTTGTCTGAAAAGTGGCACATTGATGGACTAGCTAGCATAGGGTCCACTGGACTATGATTTGCAGAATCTCTTTCAGAGATGTGTCTACTTTGTGCTGTGGAAAACCTGTTATCACTTTCATTACTATCACTAGTTTCATCAATTACATGAATGTTATTATTATTAATATTAGAATCTTCTACTTCAGCTACATTAATGTCCTCAGCTGTGTTCATTGGAGATACAGCTGTATCTAATTTTGTACTATGTTGCTGCAAAAACCCTTCCTGAGAGTGGCCAGGCATGTCTTGTGCATTTACAACATTTGTACAGTTTTCATTAGTCTTTTTTGGAGAAAGGGTACCATTGTTTTTACGGCAACTTACTATAGTTGGAAGTGTAGAGCACATAGGTGATAATTCTTTACGTGTACACGGAAGCTTTTGAGCACTTAAGCTCGTAGAAGTAAGCTTGTCAAAACCAGCAGACATCTTCTTTTCTTTTTCAATGGACTTTTTTCTAATAATTTTTTCTATTTCTATATCAACTTCCTCATCTGTCAATTCTAGTGGTGAAGACCTTTGAGAATTAAATCCATTTGGTACAATGTCAATAGGAGCAGACTTAATAACAGAACGCTCTGCTTTGCCCAATGGAGAAATTCTTTTAGCTTCAGCCTGAGCATTCAATGCTTCAGCAAGTTCCTCTTTTAAACTTTTTATTCTTTCTCTTCCACCCGGATCAGATTTTGCATATTCCCTCTTTTTTCGGAACCAGAAAATTCCCAATAAAACAGCTATGGATGGGACTGACCACATAAGAAGTTGACGACAAGGGGCCATTGTAATTAGCCACTTTTATAAACAATCTAAAACAAACAAAAAATCATCTATTATATCAAACATCAGCAATGCATTTAATGTAGCATTATTTTTAAATAATAGTGAAACTTGCACTTATAACCAAGTAGCAGCTCATTAACCATAGTTAATGTATATATTAAGCTGATAGGTTAATACATATATATACTGTTGAAGTATTCACACTTGGGTTCTAATGTTAGAAGGAATTTATCATAAAAGTATTATTGACCTATTTTAGTAAAAGTAACTCTAAAATATAAATATTGTTGGGCAATTAAATGGAGAAACTGTAAACAAATAACTGTAAAATTAAATGAAAATTGTGGTATAAAAAGCTGATGCTTTTAATTTTTGTGGTGTAACATTTATTAAATTATAAGTAAGGAAAACAGACTTGATAATGGTAGGAATTTACCATAACCAAACCCATCAAAGGTAAATAGTAATTTTTTACATATATATGTCATAACACAAGACTATATGGAGTTTAAATATAACAGCTATTTTACAAACATAATATATATTAAATATGGCCAAAAATATTTTTACTCTTGTAATATTTACACACTCATAGTAAACTTATGCTTGTATGTAATGTATGTAAAATAAATGTCAAAACATTCTATATCATTCAAGGTTTTTATGTGTAAACCATCCTTAATTTATAATACAACCTTACTGCTGTATTCAGATCACATGTTGCATAAAGGTCAAGAGATAATCTTGTTTAATCTACATATTAAATATAAATTTTTGAACATATGTAAGCAAAGCATTTAAATATAAATATTATAAATGAATACACTTTCAACAGACACTTTTCATCAAGCTTTATTTATGATAATATATTTTTATCAATGATACTTCGATATCTAAGTACTAGATAAATGGCATTTGCAGATAATGTTTTTTGTATATTTAGTACAGTATGAATAAATAGGTTATTGTTCCGCGTGTTTATTTACTATTCAAATAGCACACAGTAACTAAAAATAGATCGTTCAAAATACATATTAGATCCAAGCATTCCATTTAATAAGTTATAACACATTTCAAACACCGGGCCCGGATATGAATATAAAGCAAAGCATGGACTTTACTTTTACAAGTCTTTCAATTTAGTTCACCGTCACTCGGCTTTACAAAAAATACAGTTAAAAACGCGAATTACACAGTCAAACTACCTACTTTCGGAGCAATGCTAATAATACCTTCAAAACCATGTGCCACTGATCTTTACGGAACACTAGCTAAAAATGTTGTCCGGTGAGGGTCACGAGCAATATGTAGAAACCTTCACAAGCAACACGTAAGCAAATGTGGAACCATAAATGAAAGGTTACGCAATTTTAAATTTGTGTCAATACCTTTATAATGATTAAACAGAGGGAAATATTTACATGTGTTATTAATCTTATTTATCTACAAAGATGTTATGTTACATCTCCACCTATGAACTTGCGTAGGTACATTCTCCGTGATCCAAATGTGGAATCATGCCGCCGGTAGGAAAATGTATAGTTACTTACTTAGATATTAAATGAAGAATATCCTCACTTTTTATTGAAAAAACGAATACAAGCCAAAATGGTATGTTTAACTGATAATACTGCCAAATTTCACTAAATTAAATCCAACAATCCACGTGCTCACAATGTTTTCGAAGCACAACAAAATTCAATATGGCTGCTAGTGGATTCCAGACTGGCAACATTAAATCTATCACAATAAAGTCTATGGTTTGGTTGTTTTCGTTTATGGTTAGTTTATGGAACAAGGTACATAACTTAGCACACACAGGATATGATAGCATTGATAGCCAATAAAAGTAAAATAATTAGTGTACACGCAAAAGCCGATTGGTAATAGGCTATATACGCATTGACGACGGTATTCATTTCATTTATTTAAACCAAATCAGACTTGAACTAGGGTAAAAAGTCGTGTCCTACATGTAATGTTGGTAGGATGGCACTCTTTTGTAGGTGATGTTGTTTCAGACCTATAGAGTTAATAATATAAATGAATGACAGACGAAAGATTAGGTTTTGGTACCGGCTAGTTTTTGCCAAAAATCAGCCGCTCCGAAACTCTGTAGGTATTCGTGAATTGTCGTGGTCACCAGCTTAATTCTTTGTTGATAGCGACAACACTACTAAGCCCAAGGTATAAATAAACTGCTTTTATTAGCGAACAATATAATTTTTTTAATGATGTATACTCGTATAAATTAGTAATCTAATAATATTAATCAGTTCATTTAATTTTGAACTCTACTTTAAATTGGATACTTGATTGTCGTACGAACTATTGTAATTTTTATTGATACTGATACATATTTAGATAATTGTTTTATCTCCAAGGGCCTATTAAATACATATTATTAGAATTAAAATATTCAATTAGGGCGTCTAGTTTTTATAATCAATATAAAAAGTGGGGCCTCTAAAATTGTTTTTTGCTAGTGCCTTGAGTTGAGAGTGACTTTAAATAAAAGAGGAGACAATTCTTAACTTAAATATAAATATAGTGCCCAAGGATAATTTCAATAGTGAGTAACAAAGCTACTAATTCATCTTCAACGCGTTACGAGCCGGCGGGCAGAAGCCAGGTCCGTAGCTGGTAACCGTTAGGGTTATATTGAAACACGCAGACTGATTCAACTGAGAATATATTTACAATATTTCACCTATCTTATATCCCATTTATTAGTCATGCAATTAACGCTAACACTAATGTGTACAATAATTATTTACACCAATCAGTGACAAGTAAACAAAAATCTAACATTTACGAATGATTTCTTGGAAATCTGTTCGCGAGTATAAAAGTAGTGCCACGTATAAAAAGCAGAGGGAAGCTTCGCGCGTCCGTCATCAGTTTGAAAGTTGATACTGGGCGGCTAGACGTATGATGCTCCGTTCGATCGCCTTCGCGCGTCGCTTGGTTTCAGCGCGGCTAGTTGTACGATGCTCCGTTCGATTCCAGGTGTCTCGTAAAGTTATATGTTGCCTGTGCGTATATACATGCGCCACATCACTCCCGCCTAAGCGAAGCGTACGTTTTGTTTCACCGCGCGGCCGGATCTGGTGACGTACAAATTTCGCGGTGAAGGTGATGACCTGATGACTGTGATTAGGCTGTCCGCATTGGTGTGGGTGATGTGTCCGGGACTGGCGTGTTTGTTAATGTTGTGTTTTCTGGCGAGTCTTCCTCGTTGAGTAGATGTGCTGGCTTCAATCTGTCGATTGAAATTACTGCGGTGCGAAGAGGAAGTTGCACTGTGAAGTGCTTGCCGTCGGTACTGCGTTGAAGTACTTGATATGGTCCGTTGTATGGTGGTACGAGAGGTCTGCGCACGATGTCGTAGCGCATAAACACATGCGTACATGTCCCGAGGTCTTTGTGTATGAATGTGTTTGACCTTGACGCTTGCCTTGTTGATGTTGGTGATAATGACGACATTGTTTTAGTCAGCTGATGGACAAATTCCGCATCTTCAATGTTCGGCTTGGTAGGCGCGAAGAAATCAGATGGGACGCGTAACGTAGATCCGTATGTCATCAGGGCCGGGCTGACGGTTGAGTCTTCACGTAGGGCGGTGCGAAGTCCTAGTAATACTGTAGGTAATTCATTGATCCATCTATTATCGGTTGCTCTTGCCATCAGTGCCGCTTTCAGAGATCGATGCCATCGTTCGATTTTTCCATTAGCTTGTGCATTGTGCGGGTGAAATGCAGTAGTATGTATTCGAGTGACGCCTATTTTCTTCATTAAAGCAGAAATAAAGACGATTCGAACTGTCTCCCTTGGTCTGTAGTAAGTCGTAGAGGACATCCAAACCGCGATATCCATCCCTCGTACACGGCCTTCGCGACCGTTTCGGCGGTAACGTCACGAGTTGGTATTACTTCTGGCCAGTTAGTGCAGCGGTCAATCATAGTAACTAAGTATCTATAGTCATCTGATGGTGGGAGTGGCCCAACTATGTCCACGTGCAGGTGTTCAAAACGAGATGATTGTTGAAACTCACCGAGCGGGCTAATGACATGTCGATGAACTTTCGCTCGTTGACAGCTGATGCACGCCTTGGCCCATATACCTACGTCTTTGTTTATAGATGGCCAGAAAAACTTTGTTGTCATTATTCTTCTTGTTGTACGAACGCCGGGGCACAGGCCGGGGTGACTTAGTTTGTGTTGTGCTTTGAAGGCTGCGACACGATAAGGCAATGGTAGGTATGGTCGAGTGTTCGCTGTCGATGTTTCGCACCAAATAGGCCGTTTGACTCCCGGTAGGTTTACGCGGGAAAACTTCAGTCTGGGGTTATTCATGCAAACACGTAGCTCGGCGTCCGTTTCTTGTTCTTGAGATAACTTATCGTAGTCCATCGTTGCGTTGAGTAGTTCGATTTCTGCGATACGTGATAACGCGTCAGCGGCTTCGTTCTTATCACCGTGAATGTATTTGATGTTAGTGCAGTATTGGCTTATGAAATGCAATTGTCGTTCTCGACGCGGTGTGTCATTGTTACTCGGCGTTCTTGTTAGAGCGTACGTCAATGGTTTGTGATCCGTACATATGGTGAGTTAGTTGCCCTCTATCAGTCGCCGTAGGTTTTTAACAGCTGTATACATTGCTAGAAGTTCGCGATCGTATACACTGTATCTTCTCTGCGTCTTGCTCATTGTTTTTGAGTAAAAGGCGAGTGGTTTCCACACGTTGTCTATTTTTTGTTGTAGGACTGCGCCGAGGCTAGTGTCAGACGCGTCGGTAAGTAAGCATAACGGAGCGTTAGGTATCGGGTGCGATAATATAGTAGCCTCGAGAATGCTTTGTCGGCATTTTTCGAAGGCTGTTTCAGCTTCATGTGTCCATTGTATAGGTGTTTTGTCGTTTTTCTTGCTATTGTGTAGATACTTGTTTAGTAAATTTTGGTATTCGGCTTGATGGGGTAGGCAGCTACGGTAGAAGTTGATCATGCCTAAATCTTAAATATAATCTTCTTAACTCTTGCACTGTAGTTGGTTTGGGAAACGTAAGTATGGCTTGAATGCGTTCTTCTGTGGGTTTGATTCCGTCCGGTGTAACTTCATAACCGAGGAACTGTATCTTGTCTTTGCCGAACTCACATTTATCGATGTTTAGAGTGACGCCGTAGTTGTCAAGTCGTTAGAGAACTTTTTGTAAGTGACGCTTGTGATCCTCTGGGTTTTCTGAATGCACTAGTAAATCATCGACGAAACAGAATACGTTGTCGTCGAGCCCTCGTAGTACTTCGTGCATGAAACTTTGAAATGTTTGACCGGAATTGCGTAAGCCGAACGTCATACAGTTGAACTCGAAGAGGCCGAAGGGTGTTATTATGGCAGTCTTCGCAGCATCTTCTTTTTCAATAGGTATCCAGAAGTACGCCATTTTGAGATCTAGTTTAGAAAAGATTTTTTTTCCATGTAGCTGGTACGTAAAATCTTGAATTCTCGGAATAGGGTAGCGATCGGTTACTGTAACGGCGTTCAATCTTCTATAGTCGCCACACAGGCGTAGCGAACCATCCTTTTTCTTAGCGACGTGAAGCGGGCTGGCCCATGGACTGTTTGACGGTTTACAGATTCCCATCTCCATCATCTTCTCAAATTCTAGCTTCGCAGCTTTGTATTTATCGGGCGGCAGGGGGCGCGGCCTTGAATAGATTGGTTGGCCTGTTGTTTCTATGCGAGGAGTTACGTTGTGCTTAGTCGGAGTTTTGAGTGACATGGATCGCAGTACGTCGGGATATTCTTTCAAGATGTCGTGTCACGTCACGTCACCCCTAGGTGATGGTGGCTGATAACGTATACGGCTTCCTCGGTGCTATGTATTTTGATGGTGTGAACGCTAAGGTCGGTAATGCGGTCGATGAGTTTTCTTTGATGTAGATCGACAGGTAATTTGTGCTTCGCTAAGAATTCTGCGCCTAGTATTGATGTTTTCACGTCGGCCACGGCAAATGTCCATTTAAAGCTTCTGCGTAGACCTAGGTTGAGTTCGAGTGTGCGCTCACCGTAGGTACGTATCTCTGTACCGTTCGAAGCAAACAGTTTGTAGGTACTTTCAATCGGCTTCGCGTGTTTCTTATTTCTTGCGGCTAATACGGATATGTCGGCACCCGTGTCGACTAGAAACTTCTCTCTGTTGTTAAGATCGATAACGCAGAGGCGGTAGCTTGGTTTGCTAACATCGAAGTCCGCCATAGTCAATGTATATTCTAGTTTTCCTGCTTCTGTTTTGCGCACGTCCTTACTTAATATGTATTATGAAAGCGAATGTGAGTTTGTAAGGCTGTTGCAAAAAATTCACATGCTCTTTGTGAAAGGGCTAGGCTACCTTTCATTCAGAAAAATAGTACTGTTTTCGTTGCATAGAAATTTATTGATAATCAATCATTGACAAGCTTCTTCTGCAGAGTCTGAAGTATAGATCTAAAATATACATGATATCGGTATTTCATGTCTAAAAAACATGTAAACCGACTCCAGATAAATAACTATACTTATTTAAAATTTTACTTTTCTGCTCTTCTTTTGTTAGTAATTTGGGTTGGAAATTAATATTTTATTTGTTAACACATCGATCTTAGCGAAACGAGCTAGTTCACGTTGTGTGTAATGGATATGGATCACAATATGTAAATTGATGAACAGATTTGATTGAGATGGACATAATCGTTTTATCCCAGTATGAGTACCTATGTAACTTCACGCAGACGGAGGCTAATATAGAATATACCAAAAGGCCTATACTTTACGCGCTGTTAATATATAATTTTTAGTGTCCGACCGGAACAGGATTTGCAACCGAAACAAACACCGACTTCAGCCTTTGTCCGAGTGTTTGTCGCAATTGTATACACATTTTAAATTTTTTATTGTATGCTGAAATCTAGTGTATGTTTTACATGCTAGGTAGTCAATTCGTATTAAATTATGTCAAAAACGATCAGTAATATATACTTATATGATAAAACACATATTAAACAAATAAACTACTGCTTAAACTAACGGTTCAATTGATTTAGTAATCGTTATTGTTGTATTTACATCGATCTTTAGCAGCATTTTATTTTTAAACTGAGTTTTAGATAAAAACACACATCAAGATTGTTTACCTTTAGTTAAGTATAACCAAATGGAGAATAGTGTTTTTTTCATAATTGACATTCATGTCGCTCGGCTTCCCAGATGTCTTAGAAAAGTGGTGCGCTTTGAATTAAAAGCTATATTTCATTGTCGTATTGTCGTGCATACAAAAAAGCTTGAGACCACATGAATCCTTGTCGTTATTAGATAAATAAAAGTTTGTGAAATTTTTCATTTTGAATCTTATACTTACAGGTGTCCGGTAATTAATGGATAACCTGGAAATGTCTTATAGTGGAACTGATGGCCGTTCAGAAAAAATATGAAAAATAATCTATCCTAACCACTACCTGAGATGTGTGTTTTTTTTTAATTACCATGTATAACTTTCTTGTATACTACGACCATAAATGAATGAAATCCATCGGTTTTTTGTTGTTTTATTATTAAACACTAATTATGCTAATAAATAGACAGTCAAAAGTATGCTATGCTTATATAGCTTGCACTTTTTAAAATATATTTTATATTTTTTTTCCATTTTTCTGAACGGCCTTCAGTTCTACTATAAGTAATTTCAAGATTATCCATTACCGGACAACCTGTATATCAAAAAATTGGTTAATTTTTCCTCATTTTTGTTTTGTTTTTAACATAGATACATGCATAGGTATTAATTGCATGGTTGTGACGGCTTATGGAATAGGTTGCATTATTAAAGACAAGCTTTTACTCGGGACTACTTCACATAAAATTAGGAAGTAGGTAGCTATCTATATTTTTCTTTCTTTGCCTTTAAGAGGGAGCTCATATACACACATATTAATCGACTGCAAGATGGCGTATCAAGATGAAACACCTGATTTTAAGTTAGGACTCCAGCATTTAAACCGTGTAAACCGCATTTAATGTCGTGCAGAAGAAACAATAACTCTAAATTAATCTTATGCCATCTATAGCTCTTATAATTATTAATATTAAAAAACGCGGGATGGGTACCATCTCCATTATAATAGCCCACTTTTAGTTCTGTGTGGTAGAATGTTCATTGTTAGACCCAGAATAAGACGTACAGAAGTCTGCTGGAAGCTGGAGCGGTTCTCTTTCATTCACACTATTTCCTATAATCAATGTTTATTTATTTGTTCTTTTGTGTTGATAATGTAAAATAGAAGTATAATTAATTGATTCTTCTGGAGTCTTAGCTGTACCAGCTGCAGTAAGATAGAGAATAGTGCAGCCACATAAAAAATTTGGTTCTTACTTATCTCTATTTGCAACTGGGGCGCGGGGTTTTCGCCTGGAAATTGGCGCTTGAAACTGCTGCCTTGTTTGCGTAGGTCCGCCCTTTGTCAGTGAATAGGTTATTCACTCTATCAGAACTAGGGTTGTAATAAAACCTTGCGTTTGCCTCCTCTAATGTGGAACATTCGCAAAAATATCATACCTTCGGTTCCGCATCTGTCTCTGCATGTTTTAACGGCGTTGCAACTTGCAACCCAGTAGGTCTACCATGATAGTGACTATCCGAAATGTCGGACCTAACTAAAATAACTTACAAGGAAGTTTCCACGGATTTCTTTATTCAAAAATGACATTACTCCGTTGTACAGACTTCTTCATGAAAGGTTTTTGGACAGTCAAGTGTAACGTATCGAAATTCAGGACGAATTTGGGAATAAATGTGATTTACGGTACGGACGTTAAAGCGAAGCTTCGGCATTTACGTCACAGGTTAGTATCTTATCTTATCTTATCTTGATCCAGGGGCCAGTCATTGTAGACCGGCGACACTTCGACCCAGTGGGATCTTTTGTGTCGGCCCCGAGGTTTATCCCTGAGCTATCTCCCTATGAACGTACTGCATCAGTTGCAGCGTACACTTCAGAGGGAGAAGCCTGAAGTCTTCAGGGTTCGGATATGCCAATCCCATCAGACCCATCCTTAGTCCGGCCAACGCGTCACATTCACACAGTAGGTGTGATATGGACTCGTCCTGTTCACCACAGGCTCTACAGATCGAATTGTTTGACAATCTCAATATGCATAGGAAGTCGTTGGTGCCAAAATGACCAGTAAACGCTCCTGTGAGTAGGCGTATTTGGCCCTTGTTGTACCCGCAGAACTTCCGGGTAAAGCCCGTGGCTCTGTTTGCAATGAATTTCTTGGAGTGTTCCAGACCCCTAAGGGCCATCCACTCTAGCCTGTGTTTATCATTGCCATGTGCATTCAAAGCTGCTTTGACGGTACTCTCAGAGAGACCTACGAATGGCTCGGGGCCCACAAATAGTTGCTCCGAGCCCTTCTTGGCTAATACATCAGCCTCCTCATTACCCTGCACCCCTGCATGCCCTGGAACCCACACCAGCCTGACTGTGTTTTTCCTGCCAAGTTTGTTAAGGGCTTCAACACAGTTCAGGACCAGTGCTGAGTCCACCCTATTGGAGTTCAGAGCCTTAATAGCAGCTTGACTGTCTCTGAGAATATAAACAATCTTGCCAGTGACCCAGGTTAGTAAGTTTCGTCAATAAACAATGACGAGGCCCACACAAATTTACGAATTTAAAGAAATCGCCTGGCGGTTTGTGCTTTTAAATCTGCCTCTTATTGATTTGTATAATTATAATAAACTCTCATAGATGTTATTTAATTAATCCCTTTTTTATTTATCCACTTCTTTCTCTTTTAATTTTCGCGTCCGCAAAACCAAGCTGATCAAAATCTGCACTTCTACTTACGCTAAAATGACCGCCGCACCGTTAAAACTCCAATCCGAACCTATACAGGCCTATTAAAGTAATTTCGCTTCACATTTAAAATGTAAAATGAAGTTATTTTAATTGTTATGGCACACCTATCGCAATAAGCTATGAAACACATTTGTACCCCGTACGTGTTTCACTTTTGTAAATTGAAAGTATTATAAATTTGAGCTATTTCACTTAAACTGGCGTGCTCTGCTTGAAGAAATAGCTTCGTAGTAGGTATAGTCACATAATTGTAGCCTAGCAACTCTGTCTTCTTCGTGCTCTGCTTGAAGAAATAGTTTTGTAGTAGGTATAGTCACATAATTGTAGCCTAGCAACTCCGTGTCTTTTTCTCTTGGTGCTTACAGAACATTTTCAGTTCTGTTAATGTGTAAGCAATACAGCATGGTATTATTAGCAATCGTAGGACACAAAATTGCTTGTTAATATGTGTGCTGAATGTTTATTAGTCAACATAGTAAGAAAGAGAACACCGATTTTTCACAAAGGTACAAAACCCTCGGTAAGCTAATCAGCTTACCGAGGGTTTTGTACCTTTGTAGAAAATGTATAAAAAGTTACATTTATATCTGTCTGCATCCTTCAAGGTGTAGGAAAAGAAGTAGTAATTTTCATTTCGTCAGCTACCTATTTATTGTATTATGTCCGATATTGTGGGTATACTACCAGGCAGATGTAATCGCAGCGCACGGTGGAGCTATTGAGAATTTCTTTGACAAGGGAATCCAAACAAATAAAATATTGCCCGCCCTTATATCTGGCGTCTAAGAAAAAATGAACTAAAATAATTATAATTGATAGAAATTAGTGCAACGATTACAGGCGGATTTTGTGGTCGGTAGGTACTCGCGCTGGGAATTGATGAATTTAAATAAATATATCTCTATACAGCCTCGGTGTGTCGTGCTGTGCATGAGATGTCTGGTTCGATTTCTGGGTCGGGCTAAATGTTATTTTCGTTCAGAAATCCATTATTATTTAATTTTATTATGTAACAGCATGGAGTTTAGAATTCACTTCCTATTGCATGGTACTTAAAACAATAGCTGAAAAATTTGGGTTAATACATATCTGTCTACCTCTTCACGAATTCAGGCATGAGGTTCAAAAGATTCTTAAGTTTTAGCAGTTTGCTTTAGAATGTTGTGGCTAGAGTCCTACCCTGTATGTAATGTTGATTGTGGGTGCCAGAAGCCAGTCAATCACACTCCAGTCCCTTCAACAAGATTTCACTAGAACCCGTCACATAAGCTAAACAGATTACCATCAGGTAGACAGTGTACATAATATATAGATGATTATTTTGTCTGCAATAAATTTGGACAAGCATTACTTATAACTATTTCAAGTTAATAGCATTTAGTTGCTGAGTTAGCAACTAAAAAGCTGTGACAGACAGACAAATTCATAGAAAATAATAATTAAGTATAGAAAACTAAAAATATAATTAATATACTTAACATAATGAGATAGGTAGTTACACAGCTACCAGACTAGGTACATTTCTAAGATTGAAACAACTATTAAAAAGCCTAAATCTAATACTAGACAATCATTTCCTCAAATTGTACCCTGAGCAGAAAAATAATCAATTTTACTTTCTAATAAGCTGTACTATATTGGACAGCTATGTATTGTGTAACTATTTCATAAGCAAGAAGCATCATAAAAACCATTGTTTCAGACCATTTGCAATAACTTTACTTGAATAAATTATAACATATATAAATATCCTTAGCATATAGAAAGTTTGCAAAATACAGAGAAACATGAGGATTCAATTCTATCTTGGGCAGCATGACCGGATAAGTACCTTTACCCTGCAGAAAATCACAGCCAAGCAACTTTATGTTGAGGAGATGGTGTGCTGTCAGCAGGGCAGCTAGTGTGCTAGCAGCACCACTCTCTGTGGGAAGGCCTGGTAAGATGATTTTCAGTCCTTTTGTTGCTAGCTAACATGGACTATGGCAACATCTTACCCTTATAATAAGTCTATTTTATTACACAAAATTCATGAATCCATATGCTTGATTCACACCTAAGTTCATTCATGTAATTAAAGAAACAATATATATAACTCACATGTAGTTATTACTTAACTATTAGAGACAAAATAGGTGTGAATAAGCCTAAAAATGGATAGATATACATTGGTGCCAATTCTGTTGTCACAAAATTCTCTTATCTTAGCTAAAAATCTCTAAAATTTAGTTTAGTCCTGTCACTTTTAGCGATTTCAGAATACGAAATGTCGTTTAACAGGACTAAACTCAATTTTAGAGACTTTTAGCTAAGATAAGAGAATTTTGTGACAACAGAATTGGCACCATTGTTGTTCAATCTATTAGTTTTTAATAAGGTAAAACATTGTTTGATTACATACAAAAAAAAATATGTATTTCCTCCAAGTAAGATCAGCTGACCATAAATAACTGATGCATTTATATTTGTGCCAAGAATCCTAGCAACAATAAATAATTGCTTTGCAAGGGCATGGGCACATTACCTGTGCATGATTCAGGGTTTTGGTTGAAATCAATGTAAGAATATTTAACATTAAAGGAACAATATAAAATAAGAAAAAATGTTGATATAATTATTTAATAGGTAGGTATATGTACATTCCTTATTTTTTTATCATTTCTCAGCTAAGACAAATGGGATTAATTCAAGGAATGTTGCACAATAATTTGACTATAATTCCATGTTATGGTAGATATAATAAACTCAATAATATTAATGAAGTTATATCATACTCTAATGTGTTACAAACACTTACATATTGTTGAGAAATACTGTATGTCTACTGGATATAGACATTTTACAATTTAGGTAAGTATTCATATGAAATAATTTTGAGAACTAAATGTAGAAAATCACAAAGTCATGTTTATTCACAACAGCAAAACAAATTTACATAGACTTACTGTATATAATATAAATAGTGCTAAATTTAAATAGCATCAACTGCATCAGCTTCATCTTCTGAACTAACCTCATCTCCAAACTCAATATCTTCATCCAGACCATCTACAGAATAAACCACAGTCTCGTTGATTCGTACTGTCTCTGGGAATTCTCCATAAGTCTTCAGATTCCTTGCCTCATCTGGGGTGTATTTCAAGATGACATCAGCCTTAGCGTCTTGGTAATCTCGCAATCCTATTAGTATTATATCGCCTTGGTTTATCCACACTTTTTTTCTAAGTTTACCTCGAATATGACACAGACGTTTTATGCCATCAAAGCACATGGCCTCCAAGCGGCCATTACCGAGCATCTTTGTGACTTGGGCGTACTCTTGTCCGTCTTCTTTGAAGACCAGTTCACGTTTTTCTGTTTCATTTTCGTTCTTTCCTCTCCTCCTGTTTTTACCTCCTTTTCCTTTATTCTTCGGCATAATTTATATAATTTTGAGTACAAACATATACAGTTATACTACGAAAATCTCATAAATTTGCTCGACTGATTAGTTTGACAGTTACTTTTTTTACCTACAATCGTTTCATGGCCATGCTGCGTGCGTTGCAGCAGTGTACAGATTAAATATTCTCTGGTTGCATTTTGTTTTTTGTATTATTATAATTATATACCTTTAATTAAATTTATATTATTTTTTGTCGATGTCTAATAATATTAAATTGAATTTGCAAAAATAGTTAAAGTTAATTAAAATAATTTCGGATTTTATTCTTGTTAGTCTTACCGACATATTGAACGTCGCCTAGTTAATTGCTGCTCCATTATAGAAACAATAAAAGAAAATTGCATTGAACTTGAAATAATAAAAAATACGGATAAAAGGTTTTACAGGAGGACGAAATATGAGGTTTTAAAGCTCGATGTGTTCGTTTGAAAAAGAATGACAATACTGAACAGAGAAGTTTGGATTAATTAAATTTGCAGTTGGCTGACAAAAGATAACATTAATAGACCGATAAGGCTATATTATTATTATATTCAGCTTCAACTTTAAATGGTAAGTTAACCACAAAAGTCAAATAACAATATTATGTGGGTGCTACCCACACTGTTAAGTTCGTAACAGTTACTATTAATCAGCACCAAGCGAGTCATATTTTCACAAATTTTTACCGTTTCATACAGGTGCGTATAGGCACAGTAAACCATACAATAAGATAAACAGCATAATTATATTAATATCATCAAGTAATGCAATATATTTTTTGTCTGTAATTTTGTGCCTATTAATTTGTTGAGAATATAAATTAAATTTGTTTATGGATCATGTGTCTGGAAATAAAGATTATTATTATTATTTATACTTTAGTGTTTCACTTTCATCACCCTGCATAAATTTTCGGACAATCCTACATGTATATATTATTGCTGCTTTCTGTATATTAATAAATGGATTTGGTGATAGTTCAAGTAGTTTTATGCTATGGTGTAAATATTTTGGGATAACTCCTGTGGTAGATATTACAATTGGTATAATATAGACTTTGTTGGCTTGCCAGATTCTATATCTTCTTTGAGATCTGTGTATTTGTTATTTTTTACTGTTATCGTTTATAGAAATTTGTGGGTATTTGGGACGGCTATATCAATAATATATACTGCATTGTCAGGTTTATTGTGTAGGTACCTACTGTAATATCGGATCTAATAAATATTGTAATATAGATCTAATAAAATGAATGGTTCTATCGGTGAGAATAACTCGGTTGTAATACATTTTGTGGGTGTTGTTTTCTAATACGGGGCTAGGGTGATATTTATAGTAAGGTGTTTGTGTGTCTTGGATGAGTTTATACTTGATACCTAGTTTTTGGTGGATGATATTTACTATTTGATTATGACGATGTGTGTAGTCAGTTTGTGTAAGTGTGGCGCAAGCTCCTGTTATATGTTGTATTGTTTCCGGTTGTCTGTGGCATTTACGGCATTTATCATATATTATAAGATCCCACTGTAATAAAGCAGTGGGATCTTATATTATATGTTTCCTGTAATTTCTGGTATTAATTACTTGGTCTGTATAGCTATAATGAAACCCTCGATTTCTAGAAACAGATAGCCGCTAGTGAGCCACCTATTAGATGCCTCTGATTCGATATGTGGTTGTTGCAAATCGTGAGGATGACGTCCATGTAGTATTTTGCGTTTCCATTGGTGTAATTTATGGTTTTCAATAACTGATTTTGTATTTGATGTTTGTAAGTCATTGATTGCTTCTGCTAAACTAAGGGAAGTGAATTTTATATCATGATTAACTATAATTCAGTGTAAATCACTAGTAGCTGCTTTAAGGTCATAGCACACATATCAACTCGAAAACGGATCGGCGCCGTATTAACTCGAGTCGTGCAGTATTCTTTGTATGAAACTCCCTACTGCAACGCACACTAATCGGAAACGTAACGTAATTGCCTCAACTCAGGACAATATTGCAGTCCTCGCGCTTACGGCTCATCGTCGTCCCCGCACTTACGGCTCGTCGTCCCCGCGCTTACGGCTCGTCGTTCCCGCGCTTACGTCTCTCCGTGCACTACTGTTGAATGCGCTGTCGTTCACAAGATAACTAACAGTCGTGCTGCGCGCGTATTTTATTGAATTCGTTGGTTAGATTTCAAACAAAAATAACGATGAAAAGGGATAATTGAAGAAGTGTATGATATAAGTGAGCGCGGCGTAACACAGTAGGCTGAAATTCGTATTTCATAGACATTTAAATCCTTTTTTGAAAGCGACGCTTTTTTTGCTTGGATACGATCGGGAATACTTTCTATATACCTGTTATGGTAAACTTTTGGGTTTATAATCGAAAACAGCGCACTTAGAATTTTTTTCGAAAAAATTTGTATGGAGTCCAACCAATAAATGATGATATCTCCGTTATCGCACAATTGCGCCTAATATCCTCTTAGGTTATTAATATATGAATTATTTTTGATTTTTTGACATACTCCATGACAAGGTCAGACGTGCGCTTTTTTGTTTTTAAATCTTTGAAAATATTTCACTTGTTGTTTTGTTTATTTTTTTTGTTTTAACTAATATAGATATTTATATAGATATTTACGCAAATTTGTTGTGTGCAATATTAGAAAGTGAAACTCATTAAAAACCATACAAAATTAGCTTGATTTCTTTAAGCTTATATTTCTAACATAGAAACATTTACACATAATGACTTAAATACAAATCGTGATCTGACATTGGCGCTGAGTCCTGCAGACACCTTCACCCAAAATTAGCAGATGTCTGCAGGAATCAGCACCACTATCTACTACTACTACTTTAATATCTATTGGATAATTAGGCTACAAAATTAGTTGTAATTAAATATTTTTAAACATCATAAGACACATTCTGTGGTTAGTTTAGTAGCACTAGAAATACACTTAAAACTAAATTTTAGTAGTTGTGCAATACATATAATCATACAAATAACATCTCATTAAAATTAAAATATGGTAAAAAAATTACAATAAATATATATATGACAAAATTAAATAAAACAATTTATATATTATTTAAAAATATTGCCTATTCTGAATCACTATCTTCAGAATCGAACTCGGAGTCAGAATTTATTTGATCAATATCCATAAACTCAAATTCAGGCGTTTGAAGATTCAACAGATCCAATGTTTTATCAAACAAAGGTTTCTTTTTCTTGGTATCCAACGTTGGTCTTACTGCTGAAATAAGCGGATCGGACGAAAGTAGAAGAAAATTAAAGATATCTTCATTGGAACTCACTCTGCTCTTCTTCTGTGAGTGATGTTCTCTAAATCTTCTGAAGTCCTTGTTTCTCGCTTCTGAAGCTTCTTCAGATAAAAACCCAATCGGAACAATTGCGTTAGCAGCAATAATTTCGGCTCCGTGAAGCAGTATCGTGTGCACTGTTGATGACATGTAGTACCAACTGTACAATTCCACATATTTCTCAGCAGTAATGGACGCATATTCTTTAAATTTTGAAACATTGATGGGTTCACCTGAAGTTATGGCTTGCAACAATATACACAATATACTACCAAATCTTCGGATCAGATCTTCATCTAGACCAGTGATAGCCGCAGTCTTATCAGGAAATTCAAAGAATCGTCGTGCAGTGTTGCCATCGTTAGTTGTGCCATAACCTTGTTTTACGACATTGATTAATAGGTTGAGCTCCGTTTTGAACCTAGCTTGGATAGTTTTCTTTCTTGCAGCCACTGCGGCTTTCTTACTTTCCCCTCTAGCAGACCACTTCTTAATATCTAATTTATAAGCGATATGCAAAAGACATTCCATTGTGTTAATACGTGCATGTAGTGAAGAAAGTCCGAGCTATCAAATCATCTTCAGTTGATTTATTTTTAACTACTTCTAAGTTGTTCATCTCTGATGGTTTTGCCAAACAAAGGTAGTACGCTGCATTCGATCTCACGTTAGGTGAAAGATAAGTTTTTATTTTAGCATCAATCATGGTGAGCATAAGCTTATGACTCACCATATTGCTATCACATTGAGATGGTTGGAGAGCCGATAACTCAGCTTTCACTCTTTCATTTTCATCCTTCACCACTGTTTCACTTTCTTTTAAAGGTGAACTGTACTGGACGACAATATGCTGCTGAGCAAGGTTTCGGGTTCTCCCACACTGTGATGTCTTCACATGTCATCTTCAGTGGCGATAACGAAGTCATGAAGATGCAAGAGTCATCTTGTGCAGAATCCATCTTCTGTTTGTATTTGCTTTGGCTGGATGCTCCGTCGAAACTGTAGTTACATATTAAGATCAGTTCTTTATTTTGTATAACTTCTGGTCAAGATTTTATTATTCTCTTTGCTGTCAGATCTAGCAAAGCTTGGAGTGAAATTTTTGCTGAAGAATCTGTCACCGTAATTGAATTTTTCGGCTCAGGTGGAAAGCACACGTTCTTTTCTTTTTGCACGCAGTAATACGAAAGGTACAATTGCTTAAGGCCTTCTCGAATTGCTGATTCTCGAAGAGTTATGTATTGCCACTTTGATAATTTTAGAGATATCAGTAAACCGAGTGCTTTTTGGGGTGAAAAGGTTTCTTTACTACTTGGTTTTTTAATTAAATCTTGAAATTTTTCGATTAATTCTGGGTGCTTCACCATATATTCAATCACTGCAGCAATGTTGTTTTGGCCTTCGTCTTTCAATTTAGAAATAGTAGTAAATACGAGCTCACTGGAATCTTTGTTCGTCAGGTCTCCACTCCGCCTCTTTTTCTGTTTCATTCCCAAGTCTTCAAAAGGTTTTGCGGCTTGATATTTTGCGTTTTGTCATAGTTCCCGTTGATGATGTAGATGGCTCCAAATGCGAACTAGTAGCGCTTGAAGATGATTCCAAAACAGTTACATGAGAACGCGGTGATGGCTCCGAAAGAGGCACTATAAGGTTTCTCGCCTGCTGAGTAATTGACTTTATATTTTCTTTTAAGCAACTCGGCCAATCAACATCAGCCTCGAGCCAACTTTCGTAGTCAGTTCGGAACCTCTCATATTTCCGTTGTGTTGATTCATACCGTTTATGCGCAGCCCTAGTGAATCTTCGGCAAAATTCTTTTAAAGTCACACAATCTTCTTCAGACACACTGTTGTTTAAACGAGATAGCACGGTTTGAAACAAAAAATTATAGTCACTGAGTTTAGGAGCGCTTTTCAAAATAACGAACAAATCCAAGTTTGTTACGATACTTGCCATGGTGTTTGTACTTTCAATGATTGAAGAATACTAAATGATTTTCTTTTAGTATGCTCCTATTTATTGCGATCGACTTTAATCTATTTTCCCGAACAACTAATTTGCTAAATAACCTCTTAATTATTTATTAACGAGAACTTAATTATTCAATAGATATAGATATTCAAAAAGTCAGTAGATACTTAACATGTCATTAACAAACAATAATTTCCTTAATTTTATTGGGGATTTTGAGAATCATTAGATATTTATTGAAATTAAACTACTATATACGGATTTTATCGCGTTGTTTATTTAGCACTGTATTACAAAATTTTGAAAATATTATACTACTACTACTATTGATTTTATTTTACTAATTTATAAGCTAATAAAATTATTTAAACTATTAAATTTATTTATTTTTGGTTTACACTTTCCCCGACGTTTCGGTTGCTTTCCAGCAGCCATGGTCACGGGGAGACTAAGATGGTAGTTGTCTCAATGTTCCAGTGTAGTTATTTCAAAGTACCCGAACATAATTTAATTATTGGTGTTTCTATTTACGCAGAATGAGCTCAAAGTATCATGAAGTCTAGCTGTGGTTTGTTTCTTCTTGGGTTTGACTATTTGAAGTACTGGATCCCAAGCTGGTGGTACATTCCAATCATCTTCTCTATTGAAATTGGGATGTTTTTTGATTTCAATAGCCTCGCGAAGCATCCTTGGTAGGAATCGGTGTTCTTTAGCGAGAATCTGTGGTTTGTCAAATCTCAGGTAGTGGTTGGTCCCCTGTTGTATATGTTCACACACAGCAGACTTCAACGAGCGTTTGTGTTTTACGTCAGTTATGTGTTCTTTTATGCGGGTGCCTATGCTTCTCTTGGTTTGACCAATGTATGAGAGTCCGCAGTCACAATCTATTTTATAGACCCCTGCATCTTGTAAAGGTAATTGGCACTTGACGGATGGTAAAAATTGACTTATCTTCGTTGGCGGCTTGAAGTATGTGTTGATTGAAGCTCGCTTCAAAATGTAGCCAATCTTGTCAGTGACACCCCTTACATAAGGCAGTACAGCAGGCTGGCGCTTGACTGTGGCTGGCTTTTCTCGGGATCTGTGACAGCGGCGCGGCTGTTGCAGCTTGTTGTCTTGCAGTACTTGACATGTTGAAGCTTGGCGTCCAGGTGTTTCTTGTCACAGATCCCGTGGGCTCTCTGAAACAAAGACATTCCCACGGTAGCTAACTGTTTAGGATGGTGGTGAGATTCACCGTTTAAGTACCTATTTGTATGATTCTTTTTCCTATACACAGTGTGGCTCAAAGTATGATCAGGATTCCTGATGACAAGTACATCTAAGAATGCTAATGAATTATTTGCCTCTAATTCCATAGTAAATTGGATGTTGTTATTAATGGAATTAAGATGTTCTAGGAATACACTAACACTATCTGTTGGTAATATTGTAAAAGTATCATCTACAAACCTCTTATAAATCCTGGGTGTGATGGGGGCAGTCTGTAAAGCTCGAGCCTCGAAGTCCTCCATATAATTTGACTTTCTAATATGGCGCATAGTTGATTTGCGTTAATGTCCAATCTATATACATCCAAGTTAAGCTTGATATTAATTAAAACAAAAAGTAAACAAAACAAAAAATGAAATATTTTGAAAGATTTTAAAAAAAAAGCGCTCGTCTGGCCTTGTCATGGAGTATGTCAAAAAATCAAAAATAATTCATATATTAATAACCTAAGAGGATATTAGGCGCAATTGTGCGATAATGGAGATATCATCATTTATTTTGTCGACTCCATACAAATTTTTCGAAAAATATTCTAAGAGCGCTGTTTTCGATTATAAACCCAAAAGTTTATCATAACAGGTATATAGAAGGTATTTCCGATCGTATCCAAGCAAAAAAAGCGTCGCTTTCAAAAATGGATTTGAATGTCTATGAAACACGAATTTCAGCCCACTGTGCGTAAGCGCGGCGTGGCCTAACCGTAGCCGAGTCGACGTACCGGAGCTGTTGACCCGCTTTAGTTACGTTAGGTTGACGCCTGTTTGACGGCGAGGCGATACGGTGACGATCCCTTTCCGAGTTGATATGTGTGCTATGACCTTTACGGTGAAAGAATGACTTAAGGTTAAAGATTTGTCTTTTCCACAGCCAAGTTATATCTGTAAGACCTCTACCACTTTTTATTCGATTGAGACACATTCTTTCTATTGCTGACTTAGGGTGTAAAAAGTTATTTCTGGTCAGTATAGAGCAAATTTTTGATTTGAAGGCTATTGAATTCTGTTTTGGTCCACTTAATTATTCCGAATGAGTAGCTTAACATGGGGATTGCGTAGGTATTTATAGTTTTATCAGTCTTTTTCCTGTAAGCTGGGTTTTACATATTATGGATAATGTATTTTTATATTCTTCTGAAAGTGTTTTCTTTATAGTTGAATGATCTAATAATGTTGACTGTTGATATCTTAAGTATTTATATACCTACGTCCTCTGTGTCCATGGCTGTTATAGTTTGCCCTTCCTGTAATGTATGATCGCCAGGCTCAATTTTTCCTTTTTTAATATTTAAAATTTTATATTATCTAATCCAAACTACATTTTAATGTCTTTACTAAATAAAGCTGTGGTGTTTATAAGTGTTTTAATATTTTTCACAGTACTACTATAAAGTTTTATATCATCCCTGTAGATTAGGTGGGCTATAGATTTTTCAGTATGATTTAAACGGTAGGCAATATTCTGTTTATTAATCATAAATGACAATGTGTTAAGGGCGAGGCAGAACTACAAAGGACTAAGAGAGTCGCCTCGATATAGGTATCCCTTTCTAATTATTTCTTGTGAAAATCCTTATTAAATTGAGATTAATTTTGTAAATACTCGTACTAAATGTTTTTATTAACCAAGTGTGCGGTATACTGTCAAATGCTTTATGCTAATCTATATAAGTGCAATGTAAATTCCTTTTTTTTGTGTGTCTGTGTATTATAGAGTCTATTGTTACGTGCTGGGTTCGACAGATAAGAATACAAAATAATATTGCCGACTAAAACACGTTTTATTCTAGCACACAATTAACTTTAATACACAACAAACACTATACTACACTTTTCCACTGTAACTGCTTTAAACTCCGTAGTATTTTCGCTTCCGTTCGCTTCGATGAACACTTGACCGCTTACGATAGTAAACTGACTCGGCGGTGCGCGTGCGCTCTATTTATACGCGGGTAAAGCGTTTCTGGAGTTTTCTAGAAAACGTCATACACGGCACGCAACAGCGCGATGATTCGAGAAGGTGCCAGCGTTCTCTCTACACGACTCGTACCGACAAATACGCAGTTCCGTAAGATGTCAATAGATGGTGCTGTAATTAATTATTAGAAGGAATTGCCGAGTCTTCCCCACAGTGCCGTCAGATGGCACTAGCCGTAACACTATTATTAATTGTTCTTTGCATCCCATGTGATGCCAACTGCACCCTTCCTGTTCCTCTGATAATATATTGTTTGTATCAATATGTGCGTTAATTCTATTGGCGATAGTAGCTGTTAAAATTTTGCAAATTGTTGGAAGACATGTGATTGGTCGATATTGTGACGGATCGTTCGTGTTACTACTTTTTGGTATCACGTAAGTGATTCCTTTGCTAAAATGGTGGTATAGGTTGCTTTTTTAGTATTATATCGGTGAAACAGTTAGCTAGTGATTTGTGTATTGTGTGTAAGTTTTTATTATTATTATTATAACTCAGAGAGCCGTTACTTCGTTCTTAACTGTAGTGATATTTAGGCAAAAATAGGCGGCATTGGATGGAAATTGGACTGATGTTAAAGGGGTTTTTATTTTAAACAAGTTATCAATTTTGTTCTTTTATTCTAGGCTTAAAATTATTGTGCTTAAGTTTTGTACCACAAGGATAAAATAATATAAAAGTGTCGCTTAAATTATTATGTTCTTTTTAAAACAGGTCAAAGCGATCATTGGTTATTTTAACGCGAAGTGAAGAATTCTTTGAACTCAACTTCACGTTAAAAGTCTCAATCTGAGTTTATTCCGTTGTGTGCCAGTTGTGAAGATCTATAACACGCTATCATAATACTATCGTAACGTATTATAGATTTTTAATTGTACAACCGGCATTTTTATCGACTCACTATCCTAACTCATAACACTATAATGTGGGCAGGGCTGTAAGACATCGGAGTGCTTTTATTGTATACAATGGCTTGCTGGCCGTGAAGCAATAATAATTAAATATTTTTATAGATGCACTAACAGATACAAATTTACAGGACAGCTTGATATATTTAATGTTTACTAGGTTATTCACAAATGATCGGTGTGATTTAATAATAAAGTAATAGCACGAAGTGACAGAGCCAAATAAATAAACGGCTTATCAACGAAATAATAATAATATATCACAATTAAACACAAAAGTACAATGTTATCAGTAATAGGTACTGGGAGACTGGTTTCCAAGCTAGGTAAAACCTGTGTTATGGATAACCAGGCTTCCATTCCACGGAAAAGTCGTACTTAAAACAGTGAGAAAATGTATCTAACAGTAGACGTAAACACGTGTAGACACGTGCGTGTTATTATTTTTGCACCTCTAGCAGGTTTTCCGTTTGACTATAGTCCGGGTTAAGTAAAAACTGAAATTATTTCTTTTGCACACACTTTTGTCTGCGGATATATGTTCAAGATTATGTTTAGTCTATTATACAAGTAACCACCTAAAAATGAAAAAGATCTGTGGGAGAAAACTGAACATGTTGAGGAGGGACATAGGTTATATTTGCGTCGCTTAGACAAAACTGTGGCATCGAAAGATAGCAACGAATACTGCTTAAGAACTGTGTACAATATAAATAATTGTCGAACCGAAACTAAGGAGCATTTTTTATAAAGTTCCACTGTGGGGAAGCGAAAGGGAAGAGATAGGGATGTTTTCAAAACAGCTTTTTGTGCTCGCTCCAATTTTAAGAGTGTGGTTTTATAGGTGCCACCCCAAATCGTGACACAATAATTTAATAATGATTGACAGAGCGTCACATATACCATTTTAATTGTAGTAACGTCAGCAACCCCACGTAAGCCCTTAAAGACGTACATAAGTTTGCGCAATCATCTAGAAAGCAATTCTATGTGACCGTTAAAAATTAGTTTGCGGTCGATAAGAACTCCAAGGTACATTATGTTGGTGACACTCTGTAAGGTAGGGTAATTGCACGAGCAGTTTACGGATCATGGGTGAGGTCAGCAATGGTTCACGATAGTCCAGGGATCTTTAGGGGGACAGGCTCGTTTTGAGAATGTCATATATTTTGTTTTCTCCGTATTTAACGTTAAGACGTTATCACAAAGCCAGTCAGTGACAGCATTAAGGCCAATTTGAGCGTGAGCCTCTTTCCATGTGGGTGCTTTAAATATTAAAGCAGTATCATCCGCAAAGCTAACAATAGATCCATTTGTCATTGGTAAGTTACAGAGTTCATTTATATATAATAGGAAGAGGGTATGACGTAGAATGCTGCCCTGTGGAACACCGTTTTGAACATGGAGGTCCTCGCTCACGCTATCCGCAATTTTTGTGCTTTGGGTTCTATTGGTCAAGTAGTCCCTGAACAATTCCAATTGAGCTCCTGTCACATCAGCACGCTCCAGTTTATTTATTAGTATTAGAATAGAGACCGTGTCAAAAGCCTTAGATAGATCCAGAAATATTGCTATACATTTCATGTTCCTGTCAAGCTTTTTAAAGAATTAGTCGGTAAGAGCATGAACAGCATCTCCAGTGGATTTTCCAGAGCGAAAACCGTAGATAACCGTAAATACTAGGAAGAAGACAAAAGCTTATTTACTCCTAGATATTTTATAAGTCGATTATTCATTATCTTTTCCAAAACCTTGGACATAGCAGGCAAGATGGAAATCGGTCGGTAATTAGTGACACGGTCTCTTGGTCCCTCTTTATGAACTGGGATTATTAAAGCTTTTTTAAAAGCAGATAGAAATGTGCCATTGTTAAGAGCCAAGTTACATATATGTGTGAGAGGGGGGCACAATAACTTCCTTATGCAAACGTAGAATTTTTGCGCTAATATTGTCACATCCTGTGGCATTACTTTTTAGAGATGTGACGAGCCCATCCACCTCGCATTCATTGGTAGGCAAAAATACCAGGGAATTGAGTATATTATGAGAAGCATGTTTGCAGATAGGAATGGTACTAGTATAGCCCTTTTTTATTATATCTTTTGCCAGAGTCTTGCCAATATTTACAAAAAAGTCGTTGACACCATTTACTGCTGCTAAAGTATTAGAGTAATTTTTTAGCAATTCTATAGGGGTAGTTTTCGGTTTTCGCCTATTGGTTATAATATTAATTGATTTCCATAATAATTTGGGACTATGCTTGGACCTATTAAGTTGGTTAGTTTCATAGTTACGCCTTATTTTCTTAAGTAAAGTGTTATAAAAATTGCGGTAGCGTTTATAAGTAATTAGTATAGTCTCGTAATTAGGATATTTCGTAGTTTTTTTGTGTAAATTATCCCTATTTCGCATGCATTTAAGGAGACCAGGGGTAATCCATGGCTTAATTATTGTTTTACTTTTTGAACCGGTGATCTCCTTCGAATTCGACTGAATGGCTTTAGTAATAAAAGATATTAAAAAGTTTGTAGCAAAATTAGCATCGCTTGATTTAAAAATTGGACTTAGATCTAATTTACGTAGACTCAATGCGAGGCCCTCGTGATCTATAATACTTGAAAATTTATTTACGTTATGATTAATGTTTGCTTTAGTCTTAAGAAATAGTAGGACTGTTTCGTGATCAGTTAATGACGTATTTGCAATTAATATGTGAGATTGAACCTTGGTTTTCAGTAGGACATGATCGAGGCAGCTGTTTATTCGCGTTGGGAGTACATGGGCCGGGAGCAAACCATGGGACGCTGCAAGATTTAAATATTCTCGGGCATTGTCATCTAACATTTCGCATATAATATTAAGGTTAATGTCACCAGTTAATATAATTGTTTTAAAACTTGAGTATTTCGTCAAAATTATGTTTAATGATACCAGAAAGTTTGAAATATTTTTGTATGATGGCGAACGGTATATGGCAATAATAATAATATTTGAGTTAATTTTAGCTGTGAAACAATTCGCATCCATAAATTCTGGTTCCTCAACTAGGGTAGGGATGTGGTCCTTAATGTAGATTACCACACCATCATTTTGTAATACATTTAATGAAGAGTAGGAACTGTTATAACCTTGCAGTGATGGTACGTCAGTATTACCGCGTAGCCAACACTCAGTCAATATAATGACATCCCAACTTATACGTGACCTAGCAATTAAGGCTTCTAATCCACCAAAATTAGAATAGAATAGAATTAGAAATACTACGTATGTTTTGATTTAACATTTTTATAAAATATACCGGGTTTTTATTTAGGATAAGACAGTCCTCAATATCACATTTAGGATTTATATGAAAAACTATGATTTTATGTAAAAAAATATTGTTAATATGATATTAATCATATTTTCAGGACTTTCTATGCAATCGGTAAATGCATGGTCACCTACTAACAGATATGATAGATTAAAGAATATATGGCAGAGACTCATGTGATAATGTGATGTTCATCTTTTTGTAAATAGAGAAGTGATAGATAATTTCGTTTGAGCGGCATTTTGGTACGGACATTGCGCTTTCTTGCTCACCCCACGCTAAATAGTCTGATAATTATTTAAAAACTATGGTGTAAACGAAGTCTCGAGAGATTTTACAATTGGTGGTAAATTCGCCAGTCGAAATTAGTAACTTCAAAATTAACTGAATCAATTTCGGAGCTATGTTTAAGTAAGTCAGTATTATAATTATTTATAGAAATAGTAATAGTATGCTTTAGATTTCTTGATAAATTGACGTATAATAAGTAAATAACCATGTCAATATAAACCAATATGAACCGACCAGACCAAATTTGTATAAACCTGATGAGTTTTGATATTCCATACATAAAAGGATAAAAAGCGTTGAAACGTTTACATGTAAAATTTTATTACAGCATCACATTTACTTAATACAAAATACACATAGTTCTTTTTAGCAATCATGAAATATAAAATACAACGTTTTTATATCATGGCCAAGGAAGAACTTATGTAGTGAAAAGTATCCGTTTTACCACTTAACTTGAAATTCAGTATAAAATTCACTAAGACTTCTCATCATCATTCACTGTCTCAGGGAAGTTATGAACTACCCTAAGGGTGTAACGCATTCCAATGAAAATATGTAGGTATAAAAGACAACACTACCGCTCGATAGGTGGCGTTGTACCGGCTTTAATTTCAATATGTCGTGTTTTTTGTCGGTGTGCTAGACTTTTTTTGTAAAAACAGCTCCCGCTCTGAAAATAATTACTGTATCACGAGGAACTTTACAAACATTCCAAAGAGATATATAGCAAATATTTTGTCAAACTAGGATAAGCTGTTGGACCTCCATAAATAAATAAATAAATAAAGAGGAGACATAGAACATCCAGATTCGGGACAACCGTATGTGGATCACACAAATGTAATAATTGTCCCGAGTGTGATTCGAAGTCGAATTAAAACAAGTATATTAAAAAAAATTAAGCCAATAAAGCTAACATTTATTCACTCACTTATTCATAACATTCAATTATCAAATGGGGAAATAAGTAACCATAGATAGCAGAGAATGCAGAGATCATGCGTAAATATACATATGTCTTTGTTATTATTAAGTTTTATATATTATGCCTTCTCTTTTCTCTATACTGATGATAAATAAATCAAAATCCACTCAAGAAGGACCTGCTGCTCAATACTTCGTACAATTTTATTTCGCGACAATGTAACGTCTATGATGAAGATCAGAGAAAGTTCAGTTCTGTGTGTAATCGATAACACGTAAACGGATTGCAGGTGAAGAGTAGATCATTGCTTTCGACTCTTTCGAGTTAGTCTTTTAAACGATTTTCGGATTTATTGTTTTTGGGTGTTATTTAGTCCGTATCCGTAGTATTTGTGAACAGCACATTTACGTTTGTAATTTTTTGTATTGTGTAAATTAAATCAATTAGGCAAAAAATTAGAGATATGCAGAACGGCTAACGGTACGATACTATATGGTGACAGCGTATGATGTTAAGGTTTTTTGTGAGATACGATCACTAAAACTTAGTTACCTATTGATTTTTCTGAACCATTAGTTAGAAGTATGAAGATTACTTCTCTTAAAAAGAAAACTGCTAACATACCTTGGCTTGGAAAGAAAGACTTTTTAAGCTAACATAAGGTTAACTAAGTTATTTTTAAGAATTTGAAGTTTGATAATAGTTGGAATATAAATTAAGAAAATTTTATTATATATCAATACCGACTATAACAAGTGGTGGTGCAACTCAGTATACGTGATCTATGTGATACTAGTAATGCGCGATTGCTAAAATAACATTACCATGCCTTGGTTGTTCTACATTTGCATTCGAACAAAAATTACCTACAATTTTCACGCGTCGCGCCGAGGCATTGAAGTGCTTTTATAATTGTTATTTGGTGACACTACATTTTTGATCAGGCAAAGTAAGTTTCCTACCGCAGAATTAAAGATTCTTTGCCATAAATTAGTTGATTTGTTTTATTAATATATCTATGTATATAAATATAATTAGTAAAGAGTGTGTTCATATAATTTTTAACTGGTTTACTTTAAAATCTTAATTAAATAATCAATTATGTAAAAATAATAATGCCATGATATTTTAATGATAAAAATTTACTAAAAGGCATTTACACTACGTCTCCCGAATGTTGTCATGCCATCATGCTACCATACCGAAACGCATAGTTTTGTTTACAGCTAACGCATCTTTATCGAATAGGTGTTACAGTAAATTGACATCTTACTCGTTCCGCGGCACAGCTTTGTTATAAATAGTTACACAGTTTTGTAACTTAGCCATACATTAAACCTTGGTCTCCTCTTTGCTACCCTGTCCCTGTACATAGGGAACTGATGTAAGTCACTATCTACAGATACCGTACCGTTACTTCGAATTTCAGAATTTAAAATCACAGTATGTCCCAACTTGGTATTTGAATCGGGTACCCCACAATTAACCGCAAGCATAAACGTAAAACTGTAGTCTACCAACGAGACTTAAAAAAAAGTCGTTCTTATCTATATATACGTACTATTATAAAATACTAACGAAGCTTGCCTGAACACTAAAGATATTTTTGAGTTTATTGGGTGTGACTATAGAAGGTTCAGAAGCAGATTGATATATATCTGGTTATGTCTATATTACGCAAAAAGTACTACACGGAATTCAAACGTGATCACTAAGGCAATTGCATCTAATTCTGTTTACTAGAATCAGAGATACGGTGTACGTACAGTGACCAAATAGGTACATGACGTTGCGGGCGAAGTTCAACTTCTCGCGGATAAAAGCTAGTCATCAGAATTGTTATTTTAAAGTAACTTAATTATGATATTAATAAAGTTACAGTTACAAATTAAAAAATAATAGAACTTGTTGAAATTGTTTTTATTGAAATGTATGCTTCTACTCGTATGTGACCGCAATTAGACTGCAGAACTATACCAGTTTTGTTCGTAGCAGTTAATTAAGTTTCAATGGATTTTCTTTTGAATTACGTCGCTATTGTGAATCATATCACTGTCTAACAGAATACTGCAATCATAAAACATTTTTCGAAGATAGCTTAAGACTTTACCTCTGTTCTTAAGCAATCTTCGAAAAATGTTTTATGATTGTTTAGTTAAGTTATTATTCTTAGAAAAAGGAAACTATGACAACGTGTGTAACTTCTATAAGTTACACACGTTATCATAGTTTCCTTTTACTTAGAATAATAACTAGGGATAATATTTAAAACAATAACCAGCAATAAATATACTTGGCGGTTGACGCTTTACATGTCGCTATTAGTCTCAAAGGATATATAGGATAGAAGTAATTTGTATAAGAAATCTGGCTTATTTCTTTTATCTAATAATAAACAAGGAAAACCGCTTACCATAATGGACATTTTCTAAACCGATTCCATAAATGAGTAATTTGATCTCATGTTTTAGTTCACTTATTTAACTTGCCAAACATTTTCGTCTTTGAACTTTGATCTTCTTTAAAGCAAATTCATCAGTGTCCAATAGTCTATCTGGCATTAATTATATTATATAAAAGTAGTGTGAATGATTATAGGTCCTATTCAACACTGGCTAGTTAGTCAAAGGTAATACAAACGTTCATCGACGGTTAAAATATAGATGAAGGTTACATTTTCGTACAGATATTTGGCTTTAGGTAGTAGGTAAAAAGTGTTGACTTGCAGTATGGCAAGCGTGCAGTCGGGTCGGCGGCAAGGGAGGGTGGGTGGCCTGCAGGGGTGAGGCCAGACGGCGAATGAACTGCAGAAAGGGTTAACGTTCGCTTCCCCTGCAGCGCCGCCTGCGCTCGCCCGCCCACGGTCTGTACTACTAATATCTACCTATGCACACGATGCCTAGCTTTACTAGAAAAATAAGAATTATAATATTTCACGTCGCTGAAGTACTGAAGAATCTTCTCCTTGGTTGCTTAGTAACATTTTATAATTCTCTAGTTTAATATTATTAGAACCTTTCTCCCAAAGGATTTAAGTTTTAAGGCTAATAACGTACCTTAGAATTTCTGTTAATAAAGTTTAGAGAACTCCAAAGATAATACAGACATGTTTATATAATCTACCATAAAATAGAAAACAAATATATTTTAAAAGGGAGACTCGCATATAGTGATGATAGACTAGTAGAGAGATTGTTGGATTGTCGAATTAGAGGTCTTTTCTTGAGCTCGAGCCTACGATACCACCCTGGCTTTAGCAATGATGTAGGCACAATATCATAATATAAGAAAGCTTGTGGTACATACATTTCACAAATCATGTTCATAGGTGTGTGACGTCTGTCTATCCATATATATCTAGCGACGTAGAGTTCGTAGGCGATAGCCAATCCCCACCAGCGTCCCGTTTATAACCTAAATTAAATATGGTTTTATTTGACAAATCGCAATTTATTTTTAATTATATTTGAAATTAAGGCTATTTAATACTAAATGACCTGTGATTGCAAAACCACGTCTCCAATACATAGCCTGGCGCTTATTATGCTCGAAGGGATAGGTAGGGAAGTATCACACCCACATTATGACAGCTATTGTTTTAGGTTATAATGGCCGATCAAAAATAATTGTGTTGTAAGTACTAACAATTTATAATTACTTATTTCACTACACAATTTTATCTTATTAATTATTATCATTTGTAAATCAATATAAAACGTGCTATATTTTAGTGCGATTGTCTTGTGATAATTAGAACACGTATATTTTAAAATAGTTTAGATCCATTTGAAATATTATTACACTGATTATTTCTAAAGAGATTCATCTTTAGAGGCTTTTTCTTTCTGTAATTTATAATGTATTTTATTAAAAGTACGCAGCAGAGTTACGCCTTGTCCAAGTTGCTCATTATACTGTTTCAGGCTCTTGCTACTTAATGATATCAACCTTTATCGTAGACAGAGTATATTACTCCATCTACGACATTTATAAACATGTTACATCAGTTTAATAATCAGTTTGTATAATTATTAATGGAATGTGTCAGTGCCATGCCTGCCAATAAATAAAATTATAACTTTATGCGCTGAATTGTTAACTATTAAAGTACCTAAGTAGAAGAAATTGATGAGAATTTTTGATGAGAGTTTCAAGATGTTGATTATCACATAGCTACTTGAAATGGAAGGATATATATAAGTATTTATCATCAATCCATCAACAATAGGTGAAATAAATATAAAAATATATTTTTATTTTGATGGTAATATTGTAGATTGACGAAGCTTATAGCCATTTATTTATATCTTAACAGTGATAGATTGATGTACACTTGTATCATCATTAGGAAAAGATTATAAAAGTATGAAACTCATCATTAAATGTCTTAGCAGGTAAACTATTATCAAGTAGGTAAACTACTGCAAAAACCACTTACGCACCGTAATGTAAATGTTAATAACATTAAATAATAATAAAAATATATGTATGATTTTTTTGATCCAAAGTCCAAATAGTACGCGAATGTAGAATATAAACCATACTAGAGGATATTAGGAGAAGACTATCGAGTCTAGAACAAACATGTTTTTCTGTTTTCTCCTACACATTTTTATACAAATACATTTGGAGCAAAAATCACCTGAGGTGCAAAATTATGATAATGTTGGGACTTCTAGAACTGGCCTGTATTGGATACCAGCAAAAAACGAAATAAAAGTTGCAAGATGTCTATGAAACTCGATTTTCGATCCATTGTGGACCGGGACCATACGAACGGTAATCGAAAGTACGTGCAAACTTTTGCTACGGGCAATTAATAGTCATCTAAATTTAAACAGTTTTCTAATAATAAGCCGCATTTATGTTTGTCATAAGATAAAAAATAGGCTATAGTAAAACGGAATGCCAAAATGATTTATTTAATATAGCCATTAAACAAATGAATATAGGTATATTTGTCTCTTTCTTCTCTCTCTCTTATGGTGTGTGTCTATACACTCTATGTGTCTCTTATACTCTTATGGGTGTGGCAATAGTTATGTAAGTAATCGTTATAAATTCTTATTACTATTTATTCTCATTCTTACAATGACCCAATCCATAACGTGTCTTATTATATAATAAAATAATAAAATAAAACATTTTAAAATTAAGGAATATTGCAGAAAAGTATAGCGGCAGGAAGCATGGGCGTTCCAAAACGTTTGGCCCTTACTTACTAAACGAAACGGTACAGTATGTATTTATAAGATTTAAATCATTGATGTTCTGTGGGCGAGTAGTACATCCCCAATAAAATCGGCTCATTCGTACTGAAAACAGGAAGGCCTAATTACTAGTTTCTAACATCGTGCTGGTAATGAGACCTTTTTACAGAAAATGCAATTTGTCATTTGGTAAATAATAGAACAAAATCGAGAGCTTTACCAGCACGATTTCCACGAAAAAGTAACGAGCGGTACCTAATAAGTATCCTGTGTGATATTAAACCAGGACTTGTTCTATCTGTGGTTTATACGAATCAATGATTGAAAAACGAACATCCAAATATGGTCACAATCTTTTGCATTTATAAAATTATTAGTATATCCGAAGTGACTAAAGTCTATGTATCGTAGAAGATACCCTACGGAGGTCTTAAATGATAAATCAGCACTGTAATTTGATTTTACATATTCTCATGACTATATCTTCTTCCTTCAATTCTGGGTCCTTCAAGCAGGGCGTGAAAAAGCACCTTCTTGAGCCGTCATAGTTGGGACCTCAACATCACCTCAGCTGCTATGAATTTGGTATGAAGGCCACTGCTCTTGGACCACATGATCGCTTACCATCAGACGGAGTGTGGTCATTTCGACGAGCAAAATAAAAAATCTCGGCAGGGGCAAGCAGAGTTGTATTACCTACACCCATATTTCGACATCTATGCTTTCAGGCACTACTAATTTACTTAATGGTGCCAGTTGCTTCAATATAGATAGGCTAGCTTAAATTTTGTCATGAAGTTCAAAGAAACAACTAAAATCAATTTATCTTTAAGCGTTTGAATTTGTAATTGCGTTCTTAAATATATAAGTACTTATTAATAATGAAATTAAACTAATATATACGGATATTATCGCGTTGTTTATTTATCACTGTATTATATAATTTTGAAACTATTACACTACTACTACTATTGAATTTTACTAATTTATAAGCTAATAAAATTATTTAAACTATTAAATCTTATAAAATTAATTTTTAAATTAAATAAACAACGCGATAAAATCCGTATATAGTAATTTCAATAAATAACATTCGCGTGCACAGAAGACAATATTATACTTATTAAAAATTTGATTATTAATTCGCATTACGTATTGAGATGTCCTCCCTAACAGTGATATTATCTTCAATTCTTTTATATTTATAACTCTATGTCAGAGTTTTTTTTTTTTTTTTTTCTGTTGAAATCTTTAAACAACGGGCTCAAAGTATACCCAGATTTGAATCAATTATTAATTTGCGGATCACTCATATCTTTCGTCCCGTGTCAGGATCGAACCACTACCAACTACCACTCGGTATATTGACAGTGGCGAGTTGATCACATAAACCACAGCGCCATCCGTTCAGTCGATGACATTGACACCCAAATGTCACACGGACGTTCATATGACCTCATGACGTCAGTGCCTTATCGCTGTCGCATATGAATTTTTACATGACAATATCGTTGATGAAAGTAGCCGTAGCTAAACGCGTAATAAGTCACGTCTTCGTTTACTGATGAAAGTGCGATTAAATCATTTAGATTCTCAGTATTTAAAAACATCAAGGCTGCAAGATTAAAGCGTCAACCTTCACGAACTATAAAAATGGGCAGATTTAAAAAGAGAATTATTTTCTTTATTGTTTAGGTGATGAGCTTACATACCACGATGTGTTTTTGAGTCGCCTAGTAAACGCTAATATGTTCACTTGTGGGTACGTAGGATGCAAAACATAACTAGCGAAATATGCATGGATACCTTTCTCTTCATATACAACCGTAAGCCAATGTAGAAACATGTACATGTATCGTATTAAACTAAGTTCTCAGAACCGCCATACATTATTTAGCAAGGTTGATTTTTTATAGTAGATGTATAATGTAACCAACAAATGTACCTCGTCTTGCCATAAATATTGAAAAAAGGTTTTTTTTTTCTATTTCATATATCATTTATTACTGTAATGTGTGTTAGTTTATACATTAATATAATAGAATAAAAAATATATAAAGCTCATTCAAAATTATCTTCATTGGTTTTAATACAGTCCTTTAAACGTTAAGGCCAGTTATCAAAAGAACCACGCACTCAACTCTCCTTGGAAAAATTCTTCACTGCCAATCTTATGGCTTGTTTTACTTTGGACTTTAAATTATCATGACGCTTAGAGCAAAACTGACCTAATAAGTTTTAATAGTTTTAATAATTTTATTAGCTTAAAAATTAGTAAAATTTTATAGTAGTAGTAGTGTAACTGTTTCAAAATTATGTAATACAGTGTTAAATAAACAACGCGATAAAATCCGTATAATGGGTAAGTATGAGTTTAATTTCAATAATCCAGCGGATTAAGATCGGTACTAGATGGGTGGGATGGGTGGATCGAGCTTTATGACCCGGTGGTGAGTCTTGCTGAAAGGACCATTCTTGGTTATGGAACGTGATGTTGTTAAAAGGCTTAACCACCTTTTCAAGAATCGTATCTTGATACACTTGTGCCGATGTTTTAACACCTTTTCCACAAAAATATGGCTTAGTCACTCCTTGGTACACTCCACCAAATCATCACTGAAGTCGGATAATGTTCATATTGTACTCTGCTGACTATTTGGGTAGCTTCTATAGAGCTTTGAGTATAAACTCGGTCATCCTGCTTGTCAAAACATTGATCAATAGTAAACATTTTCTCGTCAGTAAAATATAAAAATTCTGTGACCTCCCTTTGCGTACCGCTTAAGAAGTAGTTTTGATTTTACCACCCTATTCATTTTTAAATTATCAATTAAATATTGACCAGTGCGTCTCTTATACGCTGATGTCCTAAGTCATCTTTTAAAATACGCGACATGGTCCTAGGTGCTATCATTTCTCGAGTTGAAAACTTTTGCTTTCGAACAGGATTTCTTCGAATTCTTTCCTTTACTGCTTTGATCGCCTTTTTCATACGAAATTACGTGGACGGCCAGATCTTTTTCTGTCACAAACATAGGAGGTTTTATTTTACCTATCAATAGCCCGGTACACAAACATTCGACTAATACCAAGCGGATACTCTCCGTTTCAAAAATTGCATTTGTTCCCAAACCTACTTTGTGTAATTCTATCACAGCCATTCGGTTCTCTTTATAACCCCACTCCATAACTCCATATCACAAAAATATTATTATTATTTTATTTATTACCGACTGGCGCGAAAATGAGAAAACACAATGAATATTCATATAAGAATGACAGAGTCCAAATTCAAATGTAATATTATGTATTTTTTAATTATAACAGTATTTAAGGCCAGACTAAGTATAGGTACTTACCAGTTTGAAATCTGTGGCTAATTTTTAAGCCTATGAATAAGCGGACAGTAAGGATACAGACTGTAACGACAATGAGCAAAATAAAAAATATTGTCCCACTTTCAAACTAGCGAGTATACTTAACACATAACACATTTACTGTAAAATATTCAGCTTTGCTAAAATGACGTAAGTCTTGTTCTAAATATGTTAATGAAGCTTTATGACGAAATGTCTGAATATGGAGAAAATTAAAATACTTTGTCAAATCAATCAAATAATTAGGGCAATTTGGTCGCAGTCTAGATATAGATCATAATTTTATGACTAAGGAACTGCTATTTGAGTATAAATCAGTCCTAAATGTTTGAAAGATAACTACTGCAGTGCTACTAGTCTGACACGTAACGGGGTAATTTTAAAGGCGCAACCATTTTCTAAAGGATGACGATTAAATAATGATTATTCTTCTGGTGACAGCAACTCTCCGATATCACTACGCAGTGAAGAAAATTAGTAGGTAATTTCGCATTGTAATGTCCTTATTACCATGTGAAATTACCTACTAATTTTATATCATAATGATTGTCTAGCCAACTTGACATATCTTCTTACCTAGAAGCACTGAGAGTCTCATATTAAATATGACCATCAAAGTTTGGCTATAGTTCGTGAGATGAGTCCATGAATCTTTAGCATAAATTAGTTAATGAAATTTGTGTGATAATCACTCGCAATTTGTCCTAAATTTGTGTAAATGGATTATATACATTTAAAAAAAGAAAATGGACAATATTACGAAGATCTATAATGTACAAAGATCACGATAATGTCACCAAGGGTTTGTTCTTACAAGATACAAATATCCCGGTGTTTCCACGGGCAAATATACGAGTATCTGAGTTCTATCAAATCAGCAACAACGAAAATGGATAAGGCTATATCAAACTCATATTTCAGCAGTTATACCTGATATTGTTGTCCTAGGTAAAATAGTTATCTGTTGCGAATTTCCTGTCATTAACACCGTATAACATTCTTGTCCAATGCGAAAATCGATACTGAAACCAATAAGTAAAGGAAGATAGGTACATAAGTGTCAAATAACACTATTAATATTGATGGTTACATCCAAGAAAGGAACAATTGGCAAAATGTATTTCCAAATAATTTGACTAGGCAATAAGTACATATGTAGATACATAGACTTACGCCTTATTAGCTTTTTATAATTAAGAGTAACAGCAGCGGTGTGTTACGCCCACATTTTGCTAGCTATATTTTAGGGCCCACGTAATGAGAATGAGGCCATCCACCGAACTTCTTTCTATGATATAAAAATTACGCGCTATGCATTGTCAGACCCTGGAACGGAACCCAGGATTCACGATCGTCCGCAAACCTAAGCGCAATGCATGTCATGCTATGTATGCCAACGAAGCAGTCTGCTGTTATGCTTAGCTAATGTCATGTAAAGTCACATCCCAGAATAATGCTATTAAATATTTTATGATGACATGATGTAAGTTTGTCTATTCCATACATTTGTCTATTCCGTCAGCTACATTGAATGGACTATGTCCGTAATACTCTTACTAACGCTTCAAATAATTATATTAATCAGGCATTATGTAATTGGCATGCCATAAAATATTCAACAAGTCAGCCTTTACACGTTTACATTCTTTGAAGAACATTTAATTGATTTGATTGTTGTGGATGATCAATTCACTACACTAGACGTTTTGTGTTCTACAGTACTTAACATTCGATTAATCTAGTAATTTGAATGCATGCGAAATATTAATAACGATTCAAGAGCAATCGTTGCCTTTTGTTTGTGTAGCAATACTTAATTATTGTTAAGTACATCAGTCCGATGTAGACTAGGATCTTGGTGCTACCATTTTCATAATATCTAAGATGCTATCACTAATAATAAATAAATAAGACTGAAAGTTCTTTGTAAACGTTCATTTAATAATAATAATAATAATAATTTTTATTTTCTCATCACAAATGTTTGCACAGTAATATGGCTTAGTCTAACATAAGTATAAAAGACATTTGTGAGAGACTGGTGCCCGAAATAGGTATAGGAATACCTGTGTTACGGGTCACCAGGCCCCCAAGACTTAATAGTAGACATATTATAAGATTAAGCATAATCCTAATGTACGATGAGGAACAAATACTAACAGTCCTAAAATACATTTAATTCTATTGGTGTATATTGGGTATACATTTAAGTTGTACATGCGTGCGTGTGTGTGTGTGTGTGTGTGTGTGTGTGCGTGCATGCGTGCGTGCATGTGTGTGTGTGTGAGTGTGTGTGTGTGTGTGTGTGTGTGTGTTTGCGATCAGCTGATTGGTATCAATAAACTCTCAGTTGCATCATAGTCAAGAGTTTTGAGCCATTTACATACAGTTAGTTTACACACTGATTTACGCATTGGGTATATTGATAGAGATGTGTTTATTTTATTATACAGGTATCCTCCAAGAAAACAGTAAAATCTTTGTGATAGTCTGGTGTGAAAAGAGCTAGTTGTACATACATTGCCCTTTCTACGTTTGTCTTTATTTAGATTTGGGTCGTATGGCAACTGAGTGTGTTTCATAACGACTACAGAAAGAATGAAGTTTTGCCTGACTGAAAGGACATCCCAACGTTTATATAGATTAGTGGTTGAATAACGAAAAGGTAATCCTGCAGCAACCTTGAGTACAGCTCTTTGCGCCCTTTCAACTTCCATAAGGTGCACTTTGCCTGCTCCTCCCCTGGAAGTTATGCAATAGTTAACTATTGACTGGCAGAGTGCAGAGTACACAATTTTGATCGTCCTAGTATCCGCTACATGCTTTAATGTCTTGAATATGTATATCATTTTACGAATTCTAGTCACAAGAGTATCAATGTGGGGCTTAAATGTTAATGTCTGATCTATGTGTACACCAAGATATTTAATGGTGCTACATCTTTGTAAAGGTTGGCACTGACAATTAGGAATCGCTGTCTGGACGCAGGTGTGAGCAGTGATGCTTAGAGCTATAGGTGGAAGAAGATTGCTTTTGGGCGCAAACGCAATATATTTGGTTTTGTCTATGTTGAGTGTTAAAACATTATGTTTTAGCCATTTGCAGACGCGATCAAAACCACTCTGGGCATTACGAAATGCATCTTCCCAAGTATTTCCACTAAAGAATAGCGCTGTGTCGTCTGCGAAAGATAGTATTTTTCCATGTTTCAGCTGCAATTGACACAGGTCATTAATATAGGCCAGGAAAAGACTGGGATCAAGAACACTGCCTTGAGGCACGCCGTAATGCACAGAAATATCGTCGCTAACCCAATCACCAATTTTCACGCATTGCTTTCTGTTATTTAAGTAATCCTTGAGTAATTGTAGTGGAAGTCCTCTGACACCCATTCGTTCCAATTTATTTAAGAGCAAATGAATGGGAACCGTATCAAAGGCCTTGGCTAAGTCAAGGAACACAGTGATACACTTTCTCTTGTTGTCAATATCAGTAACAATAGAGTTAACGAGTTGATTTACAGCGTCATTGGTCGACCTACCCGAACGAAAACCAAATTGAAGAGGTGAGAGGAGGGTATTCTTTTCAAGGAAATTCATGAGGCGTTTATTAATCAATCGTTCCAATACTTTTGATAGCGTAGGTAAGATTGAGATAGGCCTATAATTGGATATGTTGTCTTTATCACCACCTTTGTGTATAGGCCTGACAAGTGCTGTTTTAAATGTTAGAGGAAATGAGCCAGTGGCAAACGATAGATTGCAGATATGGGTGATCGGAAGAGTAAGATACTTAATATAGCGTTTTAGAATTTTGCCAGATATCTGGTCTATCCCTGTAGCCGTATCCTCTCTTAATTCCAAGATCAGGTTTTCAACCTCTTTTTCATCAGTTGGAAGAAAGACGAGTGAGGCAGAAGTACTAGGAATAGAAGTTTGGAAGTTACTAGGTTGGGAGTCTTTACCAATAATATTTTCCGCCATCCTCTGTCCAACGCTGGTAAAGTATTTATTAGCCTCGTTAACACTGTTTTTTGGATTGTCGAATTGAATAAGGGCCGAAGAACTGTCTGCCTTCCTGTCAAAACTGCATATGTATTTTATCACATCCCACAACCTTTTATTATTATTTTGAGACTTTTCAATCTCCTGTCTATCATATAGTTTCCTCTGTTTCCTTAGCAAGGCATTACAAAAATTCCTATATCTCTTGTAAGTTATTTGAAGAGTTTCGTCGTTAGGGTTTCGTTTTAGCTTTTTGTGTAGTTTATCTCTATTGCGCATACATCGTAATAACCCTGCGGTAATCCACGGTTTATTTATTCTTTTCTTATTAGGCAATTTTATCACACTTGTATTTTCCTGTATTACCTTTTTGAGTAAAGATGTGAGTTTGTCAGTAGCTAAGTTGGCATCGCTGAAATCCAGTATCAATTGGAAGTTAATTTTATTTATTGCAATGTCTAGACTTTTATAATTAATAAGTTTTAGCGGCACAGAATGATCTGATGGTTTCAGGAGTTGGTTAATAATAATGCCAACACTATCGTGAATGTCCGTAGAGTCTACGCGACATAGTTCATTTCTATTTTCTCTATTATTGGCGAAGTATTAAAAAAACACTTACCTAGCATCTTAATATCATCTAATAATTAGAAAACATCCATTAAAGCTTTTAAGTAAATCATGTAAAAAGTCGTTGCTCTTAGTAAGCTATTTTGGTGCTTGTTAAAGCTCATAAAAAACTATCACCAAATGAAAACTACTAACCATCAATTAGTCATTTACTCGAGCTGTGCTATTAAGTTTTCTGTGAGGAAATCTGCAATAGTCGCATGGGCACTAGAAATGTTTCCCGTAGAACGGCCATAGACTTGCCACTATAACGTAGGATCTAAAACAGATAGCCTAGTGGGAAACCGTTAGACTGCCACGCAGAGGTCTCGAGTTCGATCCCAAAGCACGTATATCTGGCTTTTTGAAGTTATGTGCGTATTAACTAATTAATTATCGCTTGCTTAATGGTAAAGGAAAACATCGTGAGGAAACCCGCATGTCTGAGAGTTCTACTTAATGTTCAGCCAACCCGCACTAGGCCAGTGTGGTGGACTATGGCTTAAACCTTCTCACACTGAGAAGAGGCCCGTGCCCAGCAGTGGGACAGTTTAATACAGAGCGGATATTATTATGAATAACAGATAGTGAAATATGGACGTCCACTGTTCACCAGCTACGCCTTGATACAACAGTATAGTAAAGGTGTTCTTACAAGTAGTAACTCCTTTCACTTTCACTCCTTTGGTGATTCTCGGCTGTAAATAAGGACGATGCGAGGAATTCTCGTAATTTTAATTGTATCTAGTATCCAGTTCGATCTAGTCGCAGTATCATAAATATCAGAAATGGTATTCTCTTAACTATACTTAAATGATATCGAACCCGGATTAAAACTTGAATGATACTACTATCAGCATTCTGATGACATTTTTAACTGTCGTGATCAAATCCCTACGGCGCCGGCGCTACTAGCATATGCTTTTTAGTTACCTACGTAATACTAGTATTATAAGAATACTCCTCATATTAAGAAGCAGTGCGACCCTGATAAAATGGGGTTAATATTAAAATATGATTGGTACCTATCTCTATTTCAAATTATTTCTAACATAAGCTTTACTTTAGTAGTATCATACATTATATCGTTTCATCTCCAAGATCAGATGTACACTGTTCTGATATCTGTGCATATTGTTCTTACAGCTGTGGACACAGCTGCACTATTATGATATAAAGTTGTTATACATCATTTGGATATAAGTATTATTAGTTCCATACACAGTTCTTCTACATTACCTATATAGTAAGTAGTAATAATCAGCCAAAGTTCAAAGACAGGAAATAATTATGAGCAGAACCCATATTCGTGTTTGTTCCACGATAGGGTAAATGTATATATTATAGGTGCTGCGAAGTACATAAAATGATCCTTTCGTAACAGGGTCAGGGCACTATGTGACGGTGACAGCGCGTGCGCGTGTAAAGGTCAAGGTCGGTTGCCCTGGAAGATTTCCTCGGGGTCGTCGGCCGAGGTGCTTATTTTCAGAGGGTTGGTCCGGGACCCGCGACCTTCACCGCGTTATGACCCTGCGTGGCACGTGTATTACCGTGCGTAGGCGTTTATTTTATTGGCCTATGTTGCCATTACCGATACCTACATACTTGTTTGACGTACTAAACAACGCTTGGTGTAATCCAGTTTAGCGCATGAGTTACGATAAATGTAAACAAGGGTTATGTTACTCACATGGCTACGGCTATTGCCTCTTGTTATTAGCATATTATGTACCGACAGAGCTCACAAATATGTTCACGTTTCTATATTGTCAGTAATTATGATCTTAAATACTCCTTTGGTCTCATGGGAACTTTCGTTTTGATCCGAAGTAGTAATTGAGGTATCGGGTTCAATGCTGAAGTCTGGCAAAGTGTTATTGAATTATCTCTTAGGCAATTCATGTTGTGTTTGTGCTAGTGATAGCTCGCAATCTAAAAGTATGCATGCTTAAGATACCTAAAGATGAACCTACCTATTATTAATTTCAAATTCTAAGAATTACCGAAATAACGTACTTTATCCAACATTATCTAAGTACCCTTTTTATTTCGAAAACAAACGACTTATTTTTGTTACATCGACTCTCTTCCACTACATACGCAAGTACATTTTACTTAAACGCGAACTAGAAATAATCGCAAAAGCTCTTTAAAATAAAATTAATAATATTATGTCAATGAAATATTAATCTTCTCACCTTGAATTCCGTTTGGATACTAGAATGCTGCACAAGTACGCACTTGTACTATGTATATGCATATGTAGAATTCTTGTAACATGTCGGCCCGGCCCCGTCTATAACTATAAAAATGTTATGGTAATTTTAGATTCTTTTACATACGTTATGTATATTAACAACAAATTTAAAGAATCTAGGTCAACGGGAAGTAAACTTGAGTGTAGTAAAGATCTAGTTATGCCATTTTGTATGGCAGTAGTTACCTACGTGCTAAAAATGCCATATTTTATTGCTTTCAAGTAAAAATTAGAGTCTGATTTATTTACAGCAGCGATAGCCTAGTGGGAAATCGTTGGACTGCCCCGCAGAGGTCTCGAGTTCGAACCTAAGGCACGCATCTCTAAATTTTCTAAGTTATATGCGTATTAAATAGTTAATTATCACTTGCTTTAACGGTGAAGAAAAAACATCGTGACGAAACCTGCATGTCTGAGAGTTCTCCATAATGTTCTCGAAGATATGTGAAGTCTGCCAACCCGCACTAGGCCAGCGTGGTAGACTATGGGCTAACCCTTCTCACAGTGCCCAGCAGTGGGACAGTTTAATACAGGGCTGATATTATTATATATTATTTAGAACTAAAAACCCTGTGTAAGAGCCATCAGTATTTCATGGATATCTTTTAGCTCCATATAAGTTTAAGAATTACTGCTTTGACAGTAACACGGCATAAGAAAGTTATATTTTATGAGATCAGGTTGTCTTCTGCACTATGATAGAGATAAGGGGTATAATTTTTGAAACTGATAATTCCTGTACGTTACACGAAATTTAAAATACGAAACAATTGTATAATGCAATTAAAAATAATAAAGATGTAGGTACATTATACAGGTAGTGTAGGTAATAATTACTCGACACAAAAAGGATATAAGTAGATACATGCAATCACAGCTAAGAAATTCTCCACGATTCTTATACAATTAAAAAAGTTACTGTCTGAGTTTTCGATCTCACGACGACACGGGCTTAAAATGTTTCAATAGAATTATCAGTAGGGAACATTTTTAATTTCCTCCATTTCGTTTAATTGATTTTCCTTTTCACGCCATCTAGTGATAAGTTATGATCAACTCACACATCATTTCATAACTCTAGTCCAGAAAGTTCACCGCAGATGTCTCTAGTGTCAACGAAATAATACAGGCTGATTGTATGGGTTCAATGTGTTCTCCACACCAGGCATAGTAGCAAAAATGCTAGCGTGCGCTACAGTTTTCAAATAAGTGAAATAATAAGGTTGCTATGGTCAAAGAGTGGGCATTAAATGGTATCTAAGGGCAGATGTGGTGCCAATTTTGTATAAAGAGGCGCGTGCGCCTGCGCTCGTACAATTTTAACTTTCAGATCTGTCAACCCAGAAATGAGTGCCTAATTATTGTTTGGTACCGTAGACAGAGTGTAATATCCCCATATCCGTTAGGTACCTTACAAATAACCTTATGTAATACGGCACAACGTATCTTGAAGGTCGCGGGCAAGCAGAATTAATTCGAGCAAATAATTAATTAACTGACATTTTTATAAGGTATGTAGGTTGTATTTTGCAGTAATATGAAATGTACAAACTATTATAAATTGTTTAAAATAAAATATAACTCGTATCGTGATTAAACATAGTCATTTCAATTTAAGCCAGAGGTACAGTCAAATATATAATATAATATTTACCAGTGTTCGCCTAGTGGTCAAAATTCTAACATAACCATTATTAAAATTTCGAGGGAACCATATGAATTTACATTTACCGAAATTTGCCTCCTTTTCACCTTGGTTTACTGTATTTGTGAGAATATATTTTATATATAATTACAATAAAAACCGTTTAGTGCCATTATAATTAGACAAAATAAAATAAAAAGAAGCTCAGCTGTTTACAAAATCTTTTTATTTATAAAAGCTAAAGCTGCATGGTAAATAGAGAATCGGTTGACAAACAGAAAAGAAAAAGGTAGTGAACTGTTTTATTCTCGTTTATTTATATATACCTATAATAGATTATATTTTCATGGGCCAACATATACGTAAATGTTATTAAATAAAAAGGTTTCATATCTTCATCTAATTACTCATTATAATTATTTATAAGAAGGGTTGCTCTCGCTCTAAATAAAACGTATACTATTATTTATTCATCAAATAACGTAATTGTATAATTATAACTAAAACCCAAGGATTCAATCTAATAAATCGTAAGTAACAAATTGCTTTTTTCATGGTCGTCATTCAGTCGATAAAATGAGAATATAGATAATGTTTTAATAATATTTATCTACATATTCGCACTGTGAAATTTCTGTTTGTACAACACTCATTATAGGTATTATGACTACTCTGGTCAAAATAAATATTGTTACAATTTTCAAGCTTATTTTTATTGTTTTAGTTCTATAGGAAATCGCTTGGTCGCTGACGAGCCAGCGACCTACCTGATTGTAAAGCGGTGAGCTCATGGATATGGATGTGTTGCCTTGGTATAGAAGAAAAATCAGATCACAATACGCGACCTACCGTAAAATAAAGCAGAGCAAGAAAGTTTATTCTGCCCCTTTGTCAACAGGTAAAGCTTAGGCGGCTAAATACATAGAATGGTAGAGTCAGTCCGCCCAGGACAGTACGTCGTGCCAAAATACCGCTAGAAACACGCGTAAATCCTTAGACTCGTATTAAAGCAAATTGCCTCAAAGCAAACCGTTCATTAAAATATACTTATTTAATTAACGCCTTATCACCTTATAGATCTTTTTTTCAGTTGTTGGTAGACTTTCCATGAAAAAGGGAAAAGGAGTAAGCCGCAGCACAATATAGTCTTTATTAATAGATCTAGGTATTAGACTAACTATTGAAAGATACTAGTTTCGATACCTACTCATAACGCAACCGCCGTGAGTCCACTCCCTACAAGTACATTTTAGTTTAGCTGGAGCGATTAACAAAAATACTAGAAGTTTGTAGCTCAAATAGCTAGAAATCTTAAATAAAATTAATAAGCTGCCATAAAGTAACGCATCGCAATTAATCTCGTGACACATATATAGACTCGTATCGATATGGTCATCTAAAATAATAAATAAACAAATGAATAAAACCGATATGAAATGTATTATATAATATTCCGATCATAATATGCATGTCTACAAACATTCGAATACATATGTGCAAGATGCATATGTGTATGATCACATTTGTATATATACTTAAGTGTTATCTAACTTAGCTATCGTATTATCTTTCCCAATTAGCCGACCTTGCTCATACGCCGTTTCTAACATTAGCAGTTGCAACCACACGTTCGTTTATCAACAAATAAACGTGATTAGTGACCACGGTTAGTCCTGTACATATATTTAAAAATATACTTATTATCAGAACATTTGAGGCGGATATTTAATGATTGAGTAAACATTGCCGAACGTTATCACTCACGTTGTGTATCATGTGCTAGTCGAGTAAAGGGTCAAATATGTATAGGTATGCTAATAATCTGAGCTATATGTAAAAAACAATGTTTTATTACCATATGTAATTGTGTAAATGGATGATAATCATTTTTGCAGTCACGTTTAACACGGCCACTATACATAATTAGCTAATTATTTTCTTGGACTTAGCTAACATTGGATTGAGGTTAGGCCGGGTAGACATCCTCTTTCATCTCGTAGTAAAAGTGCTTACGCCTAAGGCCAATCGATGATATCATGATGGTAAGACGTGGAGTTCGACCCCGGGTTCCGCTTTGTTGAAGTTTTCGTTCGTTAGGTAGTTTCAGTACAGCTGGCAATCTAGAAATGAGCTTAATAGGAGGCAATAAGTTCGCCTTCTACACATCACCTTCAAATTGGATCTCTTACAAAAAGAATACTTAAGAAATATACATGTATACGTCCGTGTATGTAAGTATAAATACTATACTAGTTATTTATTCATGGAGTAAGTATACAAATATTACTAAGCAAAACCGAAACTGCTGCTTTTGGGAAGATGACAAGTAGGCTAGCAAATCCTTCAAGGCTTGCATTAGTATTAATTAGGGCATTCATCAGTCCACATGATAATGTCATTGTGGAGATGTATATTCTTATTGTTCTCGTAGAACCGTACAAGGCTCTATATGACATGACGTCTCTATAAATATTACTTTTGTGACATGCCGTCTAAAGCGGTTTACGGTATGTCACAAAAGTAGTGTAGTGAGCCCCGCACCCACTATTTGTAGGCGTTGCTTACTAAATAATAATATATATTAAAATGGAAGTCATTTTATTCTAAGAAGAGTTGCGATATTTAACACAAATACGTGTTTGTAGTACTTGTGTTAAAGTATTGGAGCGGCAGCTAGTTTATTGGTAGGCGCGGGTGAGGTTGGTGCGGAGGGAAGTGACGGTCACGGTCGAGGACGCGGCCTTGACACGCGCCGCGCAGCCTCCGCGGCCGCGCGCCCCGCGCCCCGCACACCACCCGCCCTTGCCTTGCCGCGCTTTCTATACAATTTCTGGGGTATTCACTAAATAATGCTAAACTCAATTACAGTTACTTACCAATATTACAAGCTTCTCAAAGTATCCCTCATCATAACGGCGAATAAAACCTTTGTTCTTACTTACATTTTTATTCAAGAGTGGAACAAAGAAAGTTTAGTAAAATTTATGTTCGTAATTAGGTAAGTGTTTATTATATGATTCTGGATCAACACCTAAGGTTAATGTGAGTCACATAGTAAATTTTTTTTTAAAATCATATTCTTCAAAATTATGATTCCATATTTAGTTATTTCTCTATTATGCAATATGTAGTTAATTCTGGTGTAACTTTATGATGCGCTTATATTAATGTTACAATATATTTTGTTTTTTAAGTACATTTTCTCACACGAGGTAAAGTATCTGAATATTATAATGATAATCACAGAACATAAAGATAAAATTAATCATATGTACTTTTTGTTGCAGTAGCCCTATTATTGGATGTAAAAGTTTTAGATAAAATATTTGTACTGCGGTACACAGATCTACTTATACATTAGGTATATATATATTTGGCTAATTTTTTTATTATTTATATAGATATTATCAAAAACAAACAAAGCCACTTGTGGCAGTTTCTTGCGATAAAAATTTATGAATTGTAGATAGTGAAATACTTTTTATAAGTGTATGTAATTATGTATGCCCAAATCATTATTTCTACTTTCTTTGTCTAATTATTAATAAAATAAGTTTATTTTAAGCAAATAGGTGTTACGTTTGGATCCGATATAACCAAGCGTAATTAAAGGGCATATTCTTCACGAATATCCAACTGTGCAGTCTGTATACTAAGGAGAGGAAAATATTCTTTCTTTTGCCATCACAAAGTCCTAATTATATAAAGCGTCATATTGCACTTTATCCATCATGAATCAATATTACTAACTCTCATTCGATTACGTAAAATTTATATTCAGACGGAATAAGCAAAATAAATTTATACTCTTATTTTTTAAATGTAGCGTAACAAACCCTTTTTACTTTGGATACGTGATAATTAATCGTTTTTCATTTTTAATCTGGTCGTGACCTTGACAAAAACATTAGAAAGTTCAAGGTCGATAACAACAAGTCACGTAATTGTTATAGATCGCACCAAGTACTTACACAGCGGTTTGATCGTATTGTTTTTGTAGCGAGTTTCTGTGAATGCTCACCCATACTAAATATGTTTCGTGACTAAAATATATTTCGGTTATCTATAGCTCGATTGATTAATTTGCGCTTTTGTTTATTCTTAAAAGGCTACAATTCCAAAAATGCTACAAAGATATGTAGAATTAAAGCCTAAGGAATTGGAAAGGAGTAGGAATTAAATATGGTATGGGAGAGGCAGATATGTCTCCGGAACTGTTACTTACGGGCAAAACTCAGTACTTGTGCTTAGACTGTCCTTTCCTGTAAGAAGTTGGTACTTTCTGTGGTAAGCCGGTGTTTCCTGTGGTACAATTCGTACAGCACGTACATAGCTCATAATAATTATTACAAATAGCGTACAATTTCACCCGCATTACTTTATATTATTATAGAAGTGATACTCTCGTCATGCTGCGAGCTACGTATGTTCTTAAATTTCCTTAGTAACGTTATGATGTTTCCATTTGTTACCCACTTGTTGTTCTTTTGTTTCCATATAGGTCACCTTTAAATGTGTACCATATCTAAAATTATCATCACTCTTATCGCCGCTTCCACAATCAGAACATCTTTTAGCTCGCATAATTTAGGTATTACAAAGCAGCACGGTCCGCTGAATATCAACCTGTCTGACATTTTATGACTTTAATGCATCCTTTTAGCCGAATATGTCACAGTTACTGGCCAATCTTGCTCATACAATATGGCGGTGAGGAAAGTTAATGTTAGTTATAAGGTACCTATTAAACACGATACATGGCAACCAGTACACATATTTTCATTTTTATTTTTTTGTACTGTAAATTGGTACGCAGTGGTGACTGCGTCGCTCTACCAGCGACGTTAATCAACTTTACCGACGTCATGCTTATATATGCTTATATATTTATAGATGGGTGGCCATTAACAAAATGTCACACCACTTGCATAGCTGTTGTTTCCGTTGTAGTTTCGGTTGTCATTTTGGCCTTCGTCTCGGCCGTCGTCTCTGCTAACGTGGGTTATGGAGATCGAAGGCCAGTTACTTTATGGTTTAACTGATATTTAGTTAGGGTGGAAGCCGATCCCTATGTACTAGAATTTAAAGCCTATGATAAAGAATTTCTTCATACCTATGGTACGAAACAGTAGAAAACAACATTTAGAGCATAATTTGTCACACGAGATAATTGGTAAAATAAGCTTCTTAAAAGCAAAGTTGGTGCGTGACAGATTCTATTGGGTTGTAATCATACCCTATGTGAACCAATTAAAATCAAATGCACGGGTATACTTCTGTAATGTCTATGGTATATACAATGAATTGTAGATGACGTTAATAAGGTGGCAACCGCAGAAGACATAGGTATCACAAAAGCGGCGAATATCCGGTGTGATGCGCGGCGCAGCACGGGCGTTCCAGTCTAATGACCAAAGATTCCACAAACGTAATTATTTGCTAATATTATATACCCTAGCAACTGACCCTTAAACATAACGTTGTTAGTCTAAGTTACCGTATTACTGCGTGTATCGAGATAACTAGTTGTCTACTGCATTTTGCCTTGAAGCGACGACTAAATATCTATTTGCCACCTATTCTTAGACAAGTGCTACGTTTAATAAAAGTTATACGATGGTTGAAGGTGACCAGTCATTCTGACGTCAGGATGCCTGCTCAATTACTTATATATTTATGCAAACTATGCAGAAAAAAATTTACTTACGACCTAGCCGCACTACTATATACTTGCCATAAGGCTATAAGGGTATAAATCTATTAATTGACATTAAATTTGACACCACAAAACGGCGACTAAAATTATGGCCACTATCTAAACTAGACGCTGTCGCTTATTTTATTATAATGATAAACAGAGACAGACATAAAGGCAAATTTCAATCTCTAACGTAGTACCATGAATAGCTCAGTTAGCAGTGCGACGACACGGTGTGTCAAGGTCGGAGGTTCAAGCTTTGCTTCATGGGTTGTCTTCTCCCTTTGTTATAATTTAGATTCTATCTTAACATTGGAAATGCCTATAAAATAAACCTTTTATACTAGAGATAGACTATTTAAAGCAGCCATTAAACAGATGGTCAGCAAAATTCTTTAAATGAAATTACTTTATACCGATTTTATCGCGTTGGTAATTTATTTTTAAATGCTATTATTACATAATTTTGAAACTTTGAACTACTATTGTAATCACTGTTACTAGTTACTACTCACATATATTAAATAATCTATTTACATTATGAAAACTATTAAGTTTTAATTTTACACTTCTCCCGGCATTTCGGTTGCTCTTCAGCAGCCATGTTTACAGGGAGACTAAGAAGTTGCTTGTCTCAATGTCATAACGTTTTAGTCGGGCTTATGAAATATCGTCCAAAGACATTCAAAGAGAATTCGCATTATTATCATATTTGCTCAGGGGAGGATGCTGACAATGTGACTGACATTTAAAGTTATCGTTGTCACTATGTCGGTGATAGTTCGCCTCTATTTATGCACGTAAATGAATTAGTTACTGAGAAATTATAATTGATTATATACGACTAACTAAACACTGGATGACGTACGAGGTGAGTCTTCATAAGTAAGTGGTGCAGGAGAAGTTGTTTCTTTAAAAAACGAAACAAGAGAACATTAATAAACATTTATTTCTGATCATCCATTTTTATATGTCTGAAGTTCTAGACAGACCTTTGAAAGGTTTTGGTAAATAGCGTAGGTAATTAAATTAAATTAATTAATGAATATAAAAAATGAACTATACGTATAATGCATTTGTTATATTAATTAAAATTTAACCAAAACATTTCAAAGAGTCCAATAAGGCTTAAAAACATTGCTTTACTGAAACTAAAATAATTAAATGCTTTATTTGAGCTACAAGTTAAAACTATTACCACTCCACCCATTTATATTTTACACTATTACCTAAGAAAATGCTGTTGTATTGGTTTTTGATAGTATTTTTATTTAGTTAGACTATGACATGTGACAAAAAAGTATTAAATTATTTAAGAAACGTAATATCCCATCATAAATAGTCATCCTACTAATATTATAAACGTAAAAGTTTGTGAATATGTTTAGATATATGGAAATTTGGATGTTTGAAGCTCTACCTTGCGTAAATCGATGCAACTTCGCACACAGATAAACCATGCCTTGGATTAACACTTAGGATCATATCTACCTATCTCCAAACTTCTCACGGTCTGCATTGTGGAATCCACGCGGGCGAAGATGCGGATAGCAACGAGTAATCATATAATATTAGACATATTTATAAACTATTCCATTAAATCATTGTATAAAAGTGGCTCCACTATATAAACACATTGGACTAGTACAGGTTCGCAGACTTATCCCCGAGAACATTATAAAGAACTCTCAGACATGCAGGATTCCTTTATTCATCAGCCATTTATAAAAAAAACACAGTGTAACTGTAATACATCTGTTCTCCCCTTTCGGGGTTTCCCCCGTATATATAAAACTACATACATAAAGATATAAAAGATGCACACATACCTAACGCGTTTTCAAACCTTGTCCTTTTACATGAAGATAAGCAAATTCAAACGTGATACTTTTATTTTATTTGATTAAGATCCCGTTTCTCTTTTTTCACACGTATATTTTCTAATTTCGACATTTTAGTGACTTCATAGGCATATTATGTAGTAAATAAAGAGTTTTCTATATTAAATCTGTTAATTTGTAATTACGCATGATTTCTGGCATTACGTTATTCATAAGCTTTTTTAATACAAATACACATTGTTATATGTTTATGGTTATACCTTGTAACGTCTTTATCATTTAATAAAATATTGTTATTTTTGTAGGAGCTTGCAAGACAAGATTCTTCTTATAATTTTAATAGTTACTTAAACCATAGTTTTGGGTAACTGGTAGGGCAATCAATAAGCCAGTATGTATTTCATTGGTAATCCTGTAAAGTATTCACATCAGTTTAAAATTAATTAACTTAGAGAATGAGATTATTCATATAGACTTTACCATTTTCAATATTTTGGGAGTTGATTTTCAAAGGTTTTCTTAGTCCGAGTTTGTGATATAATATATAATTATACCTTTAGCGGTATTTCGATGTAAGTCTTAGGCTTAATAAGTACTATGTGTATTACTGTAAGGAGTGACAACAGACTTGCTTTTTTATAGTGTTGCTTAAGTGTTACCTATATTATATACATGTAAAATGTATTAAACACATTGTGCAATTTACTTGATATAAAATGTAACAGAAGAGATTTAATTTCAAATGGTTATTTATTATGAGCGAGTTAAGCCAAGCAATGAATCACAATTTATTCACATTATCGATTCAGATTACCGGTTCGGTTTAGTTAAAATGCAAAAATTATTTGAAAATAGCCGTCATCTGCATATTAAATAGCCTATTTAATTGTAAATTAACATAGAACATGTAAATGTAGTAGTATGTTGTCCTGTATGTGGTGTCAACCATGAAGTTTGTTAGTTAAAGCAGTTTCTTGTTATAGTGTCGCCTGGCACGTGGCATACTTCCTCCGTTAATTCCAGATTTGAATGGAATTTTAAATAATATTGTGTAAATAGTTAAAGTAATGTAAATATCCCTAATAGTGCATTGTATTTACATATGCCGCCTAGGTTGCAGATTTGAATACGATGGACTTTTTAAAAACTGGACTAATTTAATAAACTGTTATAATTATGTTAATGTCTAGCGTTTCAATTTTAAGTTCTTAATTTTCTACACATTAACAAACGCATGATCGGAATTTACATATTATTTATGTAGTAGGTATGTAAAATGAAAGTAAATTGAAGTGGAATCATTTCTCTACATTTAAATAAACGCTGAGCAATTGCATGTCCATTTACAACAACACCTAGTTACATAGGATTCTCTTGATATTTAAATACTGTTACATAAGACAAGTATGCTTAAAGCTACATTATAAATATTTAAAAGAAAACAACTTTTGAGTGTAATAACGTACGATCAATTTCTTTTGCTTTACTGGGAAAGGTACCTGTGACAGTCTACGGACCTATAATTATTATGTTTTTATTTATAAACAATATCAGGTTCCTTATCCGATGAATTACATATGTATTATGATATACGATACATAAAATAGATTTTCAATTATGTATATCAAGGGACAGCGAAATGGATATTATAAAATGTGTATAACGTTAAAGGTATTGCAGTTTATGTAGAATTAAAGTATCTGGATTTTAATAAAATTAGGTCTGTTAATCATAATTTATAGCGTTATATGTGCTTATTTATCATAAACATTTGTTCATAATATTGTTTAAATAAAAATCAGATTATAGATAATAATAAGTGATTATTTGTAGATCATGTAGTTCACACACGTACAATGAATTTTCATAGCAGCGGTGTCTATGCCTGCTATGCATCGCTAGGTACATTGTTTTATCTTGGAAGTATCTATAATCGGTGGAGACAACTAAAAAGTATAGGGTCAGTGAGTTTGATTGTCTCAAGTATGCGAGAGCGTAATCGTTTTCATTAGCTCAACGAAGTGAGGAGAGTGGAGAGCGGCCGATGCGCGATGGGAGCGTTGCAAAAACCGTGGTGCGTGGCGGTGGCGCGCCGGATACGGGTTCCCGTTGGAGTGGGAGCGAGGCGCGGGAGCGGGGCGCGGGCCCGGGAATGCATCGGGACGTTGACTGTCTGGGCTCTGCCTGCGTTATCTGCAGTTGCCCTTTCGTACGATGCACCGTAACCCTCCTTCCACCCTTACTTGTGGGGGCTACCAGACTACTGCAACCCCCTCCATTCTAGAATTTGCTATTGACCTGAAATAAGAAAGTAAACATGTTTTTAGTGAGGTCGATGAACTTGATTACATTCCTATGTGTGATTATTACTGATTATATGTAATACCCAGTGATATTGCAACACTAGATATCATAATGACCACACATCAGTTTTTTATATCTATTAAACGTGTCATTGTTAAAGGTATTTTCCATTATTCCGATTTAAGTGATATTGTGAAGTTCACGTAGAATGATGATATAATGAATTAATTAATTAGATTGATGTGCCTAATTACGCAGTGCCTATATCGTGTAAAGTTAGCGATGGTAGTTATAGTGTAAATAATTTAATGTAGGCAGTGTTGACGTACTTGCGAGGACATGTGATAACGATAGCACATAAGTTATGGCCGCCGAGCCTTGAACCTGTAGTGTAAGGACCTTCACAATGTCTCGTTCATTGTTTATTGAGCATTGTTATATGTCGAGTTTAAATACAGCTGTATTGATTGTTCTTAGCCAGTAGATGTACTATTTACGACATAGCGTTGATCGTTGTTCTCACTATAATAAGGCTTCATTCGATCTGATTTGATTGAATGAATAAATATTGCAAATAAAATCTTATTAGTTCTGTATACAAGTTATTATTTCAGTATTCCTTTATTAACTCTCAAGTCAAAACATAATTTAACCACCTGAACCCACTTCTTACACAAGTAGTCAAGCTTCTAGCTGGAAAGGTGAACAAGAATACTAATTATTTGAACTTGAACTAAATTAAATGTTGATAATTAAAATAACAACATTATTTTATAACTAACGAAAATCCTTAGACCATACCAGATGCTTTTCACTTATACCTAAATTACAAGTAATCTATCACAACTGTATGTACTGATCTCTCTACGCACTAGGTATACAATATTATATATATATATATATATATATATATATATATATTGATTTGTTCGTAAATACATTTAATAATATGAAGTTCACGATTCCTGAAAAGATTACACGTATTATATGATAAGTAAGGATAAGGGAAACGTGCCTCTAGTAACAACGTAAAACACACACAGAATATGTAATAGTACTTACGGTTAAATCATTTTCATAACAAGTATCATCTAAGCTTCAAATGAAATTCACATTTATCAGTTGTAAGCACTGGTCAGGCAAGTAAAATGAAAACTTCTTTCAGATTTTGATTTGTGCTTCTGTCTAGACTGAGAGTAAACTTTTTCAGGGTTTTAACCTATTGAGTCGCAGCGGCACACCGGTGGCCAGACACAGATTTTTTATTAAGTCTGGTATTCTAAGATTTGAAGAATTCTAAAGATATCTATAGATTCTAAGATTCTCAAGAAATCGATATGGTAGTAGAGTAGAAGGATGACGTGATTCGTACAAGTAGAATTTGGGTGCGTGTACCCAAATTCTATTTGTGACACAGGAGTTTCACTGGTTAACTTGCGCCATTTAATGTATTAAGGGCCTGTCCCACCACTTCCAAATAGCATGTAGACACACACGTCAACCATGCTGTCACTGTCTACACCGGCGCGCAGCCGAATTGATGGCAAGGTCGGAGCCGCATTGTCTCTTTGGAGCAATGGAGCCGAGACCAAAGCCGTCAAAATGAAGCTGTCGTCATATTGTATGTATGTATATATACGGTATACCAGGCGGAACTCTATGCTGTGTGGAAAGCAAAAAATATGATTATTCGCAGCCGGCATGAGAGCTTTGCCATTCTGAGCGACTGTCGCTCTTCCCTGGAAATTGTTGTGAACCGTAATTCCCTCCATCCACTAGCTGTAAAAGCGAGAGCCAACATTAAACAAGGCAGACTCCAGAAAAGCTCACGAAGGGTTGGAGGGGAACGAGCGCGCAGACAAACTGGCCAGAGAGGCAGCTCTGCACCTCAAGGTTAGACCGGCCTATGATCAGTGTCCGATTTCATGCGTGAAGCGAGAAATCTGCCTGGACTGGCTTGACGAATGGAACCAAAGCTACCAAAACGGTGAGACGGCAGCCGGCACTAAACTTTTCCTACCGGACGCCGTAGAGGCGTACAAAGTCGTCCGCGATATCAAGCCCTTTTCTCTTCTCACCCAAATACTCACAGGACATGGTGGGTTCTCTGAATACTTGTACAGGTTCAAGTGTAAAGAGGACGTGTCATGTCCTTGTGGGCTGGGAAAGACCGAAACCGTCCCACACATCCTGGCTGAGTGTCCCTTGTACGGAAAGCCCAGGTACGACCTGGAAAATATCCTGGGCTGCTATATAAATGCGAAAAATTTTCATGGCCTGATAACTAACAAAATTTCGAGGAAGCCTTTCATAGAATATTGCAAACTAATTGCAAGCAAAGTTAACAAAAGGAATAAAACAAACACAAACACACGGTAACAACATGTAGTTATAAGTAATATTAAGATAATTTTAATAATATAAATTTTTAAAGTAATATTAAGACATTATAAGCTTGCATTTAATAAAGAAAGAAAATAAGGTCCCTGATCCCTACGTCAGGGGAATAAAAAGCAATACCCTGTGATGACGGGTGCCTTTAAAATAAACTAAAAAAATAGCATTTATCTATAGAATAAAAGTCTCGCCATCTCTCATTTATAACCTAACAACAGTGAAACAGCATGCGATTTATCTTTCGGATAACTTTTACTTGTTAGTTGTGGGAATGGCCATAAGTATCGAACAAATACTGCGGGTACGAAGCCTGCAGATAGCTGGTGATGCTTTAGTGTACTGTGTCTTTTTGATCAATATTTGCATAAAATATACAGTGAAAACATTGCAATAAAGATGGCGTAAAATTGCTAAGCTACTATTTTTATAGTTATCTCAAAATATTTGAATTTAAGAATTTAGTTCAAGTTTGGGTTCAATCATTATTGATGGCGTAGCGGTATCATATTTGATTAAAATTGCTTAACATATTCAAATCACAGTATTCAACTAATTAGTAACAAATATGAAAAATCCTAATTTATAATAATACTGGCTTTTTACTTCAAGAGCGCCCGTAGGACTTTCAACTATGCCTTACCTGGTCGGCCGGTTAGAGAGGGGCTGCTAGAGCTATATGCTCGGGGGTGGAAGTGTCATTTTCAAGGGCATAACTACGGGGAAACCCGCTCTGGGTCTCCGTTGTCACGAGACACGTGATGGTGAAACCGGCGCCGCACCGCTCAACACCCCTAGTCACTCGCACCGGTGTTGCCCTCTGCTGTTGGCTTGTATGCCTATGATGGCTATGCAGGGGGCCCATCTAGTGAGTTGGCAAGTTACCGTCTGCTTATTGCATCGATGCTATTAGAGTATTCAAGGCAGACGCCATTTTTCATCCATAGGTATCAATATACCGGTCCACCAAACACCCATACCTATAGCCCATATATTAGAATCCATACGTAGCAATAGTACGACGCCTGCTGCGGCTAGTGTCGCTGTAGGTGTTCCATCCCATCTTTGATTAAAACTCTCGAAGGTCCTCTTCACGTTGGACCTATGTTTCCGTGTAAGCCTCCCAAAGGGCCAGGTACTTTTCTAATATAATATGTTAGAAAATACCTGTGATAAGAGAAACATAATAATAATAATCTATCACATACACACAACACCAAAATTAAGCAGAGCTCGTACTATGGATATTAGACAATGGATAAAAATACATATATACGTACTTTCTTTTTGAAAATACATACATATTATACATAGAAACACTCAGACTAATTATTTGTATCCCTGCAACAAATACATAATTTCATGTCATTCAAAGATTGACAAAATATACAAAAAAATATCAAAGCTGAAAGACTACAAAAAATCGCATTTCATACAACGGTGTGATGTTTACTGGTGGTAACTGGAGAACTGAGGATATAAAACATTTTTTGAGACAGATGATGACAATATTGCAGGGTTAGTAGTCATATCTATGTATTTTATAGTCTTTATACATTAAGTTTATGCGATCGCAACTTTGGAGACAATTCACTTTGCATATTTTTAGTAAGTAGCTGTAGTATGAATAGATATTTAAAAGAGATTAAATATTAATATTAATATTAAGAACAAAACAGTCCGTGAAACTGCATAAATTTAGTTGCGCGCCTTCGTTACATGGGAGTCCGTTTCTTTCTAAACATTTACCGTAATAGTGTGACATAGTTACATGTTGTCATATCATTAATATAATTATGGTATTATTCTTCCTTCGTAACTTATTATTTATTTCGTTTAGTTTTAATACGGCAGACTTAACTAAATGTCAACAATCAAGCATGTACTACATTTTTGGTGCTATAGAAGGACCTAGTTGGACAATTTATTCCGGGCACACTATGTCCGCTGCTCGTATTAAAATACACTTTCATACAAAGGCTCAAACTTGGCTTACACAATTTTAAGTGCGGTTGCATTCATTTCTGCCGATGGTCAAAACTTTTGTAAAGGGATTAATGAGGGCCACAGTTTTAGAGCGAGCGACCTTGGGGCGCGCGTCCTCGGTCCGTGTCAACGACAGCGAACACTTCGGCCTCGGCGTGTGCTGAATACACCCCCCTGCCCCGTGAACTCCTCCACCTACCACCCCCAATCCCCTTCTTGCCATCACCCTATGTTGCTATGCATACACTCAAACGATTTCCAAAAAATATCTAATTGATAGATATGTTTTGTAATAAATTTTAACGTTAACAGATTCAAGTATTATTTTTTGTTGATTATATAAAATAAAAGGAAATAATAGATATCGTAGACACATTATTAATATATCAAATTTGTACCTAACCAAATCACATCTATAAAGCAGTGATAGCCCTGTGAAGAAAGCCAAGCCAAAGCCTGAAGCACGCATCTCTGTTTTTTCGAAGGTGTGTGCGTATTAAATAGTTTCATATCGCTCGCTCTAACGGTAAAGAACACCATCGTAATAAAACCTGAAAGACTAAGCCTTTTAATAATTTTCTCGAAGTTGTATGTCTGCTAATCCATACAGCACGGTGGTGTATCGCATCACCTTTCTCCTACTGAAGACACGCCCATGCTCAGCATTAAGACAGCTTATGAACAACCCTAATATTAACATTATTATTATATTATGGAACACACCTGATCAAAACACGCATTCTAGGAGATAGAGTAGTTATATATTATATAGAGACGGAATTTAAAATATGAAATTAAAATGATAACATGTATCTATAGAATTATCTAACCTTTTATGTTTTGGGACCATCCCTTGCGTTCTGTCACCTGCTGTGAAGGCCAATGCTGGCAATTAGATTTTGAACGATGGATTATAAAATTACTCACATAATTCATAGAACAACGAAGAAAATGATTGTTTATTTACAAGTTGTAATATGGTTAAGGTAGCGTTGCTGGTGCAGGGAGGAGTGCGACGGCCGCGGCCGGGGGTAGTGAATGCGAGGGCGACGACTGCCACCTAAAGCCCGACATTGAGCTATCCTCACGAGGGCATTCCACCGAAGCCGATGCACTCCTCAAGGTTTCGAAACAATATAAACTATATAAACTGATCAGCTAAAAATAAATGTTGGACAACATTGATGCTATAAAATGAATAAGCTGTCGTGTTGCATATGAAATACTAATATCATACATATATCTGTTTGTGATCATGTTAACTGGCATTTGGTATACACAAAAATTGTGTTTAAAATATTAATGTTTCTTTCTACGTTAACGCTCCGTTATATGTATGTCGCACTGAAAAATAAAAATGTAGTGCAGTCAAATAAATTAGTGCAATGGAGCTTGTGTCTAGGAGAAGAAATACATGTCCCGACGTTGCATATCGATCGCCATAGACCGCGACGGCGGCGGCTGTCGCTGCAGGCTGCATTTACACCGACACTATGCACATATTATCTCTCGTTATAATGAGCTTCTTATCTAAAATAATTGTAACAAAATATTCTTTTTCGTACAATAGCAGCATTAATTTTCTGTATACCTGTCAGAGTAAACTATTACTAACTTAAAACATATCTATACATTTTTTCTCATTGCTTAATTATTCTTTAAGCTATGATATCACAAAAGAATATAGAGAAAATGTATGCAGTTATCAAAAATATATTTTTTGCATTACGTAGGTACGCAAACAGAGTAACAAAGAGTGGTATGATCTAACAAGCTGTTACGGTAGCCAATCTTTAGAAAAAGAGACGTTGCGCTGTTAACGCAATGATAGTCTTCTCTACTACTTCTGTACTAAGAATTATTTCTAATAATTTCTGTGCCGCGGAACCTTTACAAATATTCAAACCGTGGACACAAAGAGTAATCAGACTCGGAACAACTATGTATTTGTGGATCACTCAAGCATTTGTCCCGTGTGGGATCCTACCCTCAACACTGGGCGCAGTAGAAGTACCGAGGCGACTACTTACACCATTACATCATTTATGAAGTCAACTACATATACCTGTACTATAATTAATAAATAAACGACACATGAGACCGTATGAAAAATAAATAGTGAGCCCACAGGAGTGAGCTCCATGACACGCCCGTGCGCAACGCGCGTGTCACAAACTCTGCAACCATAATTCGAACGAGAGCGAGCCGAGTAATATTTAGAAGCGAAATTTTAAGCATAAAAAAGTATACATGAGTACGATATATAATGTGCATATTCAAGTTAAAATTGTATGTATGTATATTTAATGTATCTAATGAGAAACCTCTGTCCGTTCTAGAGCCAATCTTTTTACCATGTTACCTGCCGCCTGCGCATACTCGAATGCTCGCCGTATGTCACTAAAATATAGCCGGTGTTACAAAATGCTACACCAGATTTATATCAGGGATAATAAATTATAGAATCAATTCAGTCTTAAGATTTTTCTTCAAATACAAACAAGTTATACCGTTTTATAATATTGGTATACATTTGTAAAATAATTAGATGAATTCAGATCGTTGGAGATGTTCTGCTGTTATGTAACTTTTTATGTAGCAATCATAAGACTTGACTGCACGGATGGTGTAGTGGTATAAGCGTCAACTGTTATAGGTTGAATAACCACACGGGATAATCATATGTGTGATTCACAAATAGTTGTTTCGAGCCAGGGTGAATGTTTGCAAATACCTTCGCGCCGCAGGAATAAAAAAAACAAGGAATACGTCTATTTGAAAAATGCATATAGGTATAATAATAACACACACAGTACACTAGCTTTTAAAGACCACCTTCGCCTTGTGATATAAACAAAAAATGTATCACCAGGTTAAATAAAAGCGCACAAACCGCAGGGTAACTTGTGGCGAGCTGAATGTGAGTGGCGATACTGCGGTTCTGAATGCCTCAGAGAGTCGGTGAGGTCCTCGTCCAGCCTGCCGTTACTGGTTGGCTGGGGTGGAACTTCAAGAGCGCCCGTAGGACTCTCAACTCTGGCTTGCCTCGATCGGCCGGTCAGAAGGGCGCCGCTACAGCTATATGCTTGGGAGTGGAAGTGTCATTTTTAAGGGCATAACTACGTCTTGCTCTCTGCTGCTGACTTGTGGCTATTCCAGAGTGCCTATCTAGTGAGTTGGCAAATCACCATCTGCCCATCCGATTGATGCTATTAGAGTATTCAGGGTAGACGCCATTTTCCATCCATAGCTATCAAAATTCCGGTTCATCAAACTCCCATACCCATAGCACATATAATTATATTAGAATCCATACGTAGCAATAGTCGTAGGACAGTACAGCACTTCTTACTGCAGCACTAGCCGCAGTAGGCCTACGCCTGCTGCGGCTAGTGCTGCAGTAGGAACACCTACCTAGGAAGATGAGATGGAACACCATTTCATCTTTGATTAAAACTCTCGAAGGGTCTCTTCACGTTGGATCTATATCTCCGTGTAAGCCTCCCAAAGGGCCAGGTATTTTCATAATATAATATGTTAGAAAATACCTGTGATAAGAGAAACATAATAATAATAATATTCTATCACATACACACAACATCATCTAGTCCAAACTAAGCAAAGCTTGTACTATGGGTACTAGAGAATAATAAGACCAATGTGCGCATAATTTTGCTGTAAGTACAAAATATTCAACATTAGCTGCGAATTTTACCTGTTACTAACAGAAAATTAGATAACGTAAAACATTTCCATATATAATAGGAATCGATGATCAAATCGGATATTTCCATAATTCATTATCGATTTTATATTTATAATATTGTCTTCTGTTTACGCGAATGTTATTCATTGAAATTAAACTACTATATACGGATTTTATCGCGTTGTTTATTTAACACTCTATTACATAATTTAAAAACTGTTACACTACTATACTATACTATTAAACTTTACTAATTTTAAGCTAATGAAATTATTAAAACTATCAAATCTATTTGTTTTTAAGTTTACATATCGATTTTATCTTAGGAATATTTTAAAACGATATTTATTTCCTAATAAACAGCATACCATAGTGAGATAAATATCAATTTATTTTATTATTGATAACAAGCCATTTATTTGGGTCAATATAAATAAAATCGAGATAGTTTATTTAACAATAATAGAAGCTATAATAACTTTCAAACTTTCGCGTTGCATGATATATACATATATGTAATATGCATCGGGTAATAACGCGATCAACGTCATGTTTTAAAAAGGTAAACATGCATGATCGCGTTAATACCCGATACATATCTATACTAATATTATAAAGCTGAAGAGTTTGTTCGTTTGTTTGCTTGATCGCACTAATCTAAAATTATTTTAGTGTTGGCTAGCCTATTTATCGAGGAAGGTTATAGGCTATATAACATCACGCTATAACCCACGGGAGCGGCGCAGTAATCATAAACGCGAGTAAAACCGCGGGCACAACTAGCTTTAACTCAAAAACTACACAACCGATTTTAAAAATATTTTCCTCTTTAGAAAGCTCTATTATCACCGAGTAACATAGCCTAATTTTTTTTTAAATTACTGTTATAGCCTAACTAAGCTACTTTTACGCGAGCGAAGCCGCGGGCAAATGCTAGTCTGTGTAATATTATGTTACGTTTACGCGAATGTTATACATTGAAATTAATTTTTTTACCACGTTGTTTATTTTTTAAATGCAATGAAATCCGTATATATTAATTTAATTGAAATCAGCCCTTTGATGAAATATAAAAATTTACGATTATTTAATGATATGAGTATAAAATAAAACTAAAAGTTTTCAGTGGTCGGTGTGACTGCGTTTGGTCGGGTCGCTGCGTGAGCGTGCATGCATGCGCATGCGTGCGACGTAGACGCGCCACGCCGCTCGACTGTCACCGCCACCCTAGCTGGCACCCCATCGCGTCGTGTCCTGGTGCCCTTCCATGCTATCCAACTTTCACTCCCAACACTAAGCCATAAAAACTATCGATAAAACACACTCGACCATTTTTAATTTGGTTAAAATCAGGGTATTGACCTGCTGTAATTCAGAAGCTTTACCTTGACTTACAAATCGGCCATAACTATGAGTATATGTAGTACAATTTGTAGATTGAAATAAAATATTTCAAATTTAGTTAAAAATATTTGATGCCTGCCTAATAATATATTATGGCTCTAGACAAGCATGTAGCGTTCACATAATTATTCTTAATGCTATGAATAAGTGACAATCTAAAAATGGTAATTGCGCCTTTATCGTCATTTTGTAACCGAAGTGAATGTGTATGTGAAAGTGAGTATAACATAAATATTTTCTAGGCTTGCGATATATAACCATATAATAAAAGCTTGAAAAATATGTAATTTGTTCTCCTTTATAATTTTTACTGACGTTTTAGCGAATCCGAGACAAAGACAAAGCCAAAAATATTTTATTCATTTAGGCCACAAAGAACATCAATGTTAATTGGTTTGTGAGTTTACTAAACCTTACGGCAAACCTTTCTGAGACAGTTAATTCGAGACAATATTATTTATAAATAGCTCTTCTCCTTCGAAATATAAGCTTGCAAAGAAAACTACTAAAATGAATATAAGTCAAAATTCGACCATAACAATTATAAAAGTTTGAAAAAAATATGTATCAATTTACATCATCGCAACATTCTTTTTGTCTTCTCTTACATTCGTTCATTATACCTCTGAGAATATAAACTTATATTAATACTAAAAACCGGTTAACAAAAAGGTTTTAAACTGTTTTATCTTTGTCTATTTATATATAGATTTTGGAGTTTACGGTAAATATACCGTAGACATCCTTTATCAATAGATAAAGAACGTCTTGAATATGAACACTCCTGTCTGCCTGCCAGACGTTATACATACATGCATACAGTATCTGGTTATAACCCTATGTAGAAAATATATGAAACGATACAGCTAGCGATATTACAAAAAACTAGTATACAAATAGTTATAATTTTGAGTCAATATGTTTATGATGCATGAGACTAGCCAAAGTTCAGTGAGACTGTCGCCAAAATAATCGTGAACGCTGAATCCGGCCGTGAGCCGCCGGTGGCAGTGACCTCGGCGCACCCCGTGCGACTGCACCGCACCCCTCTCACCCCACGAACTCACCTCGCGCGCCTAATGCCACAACTCCCCGAACCACCCCCGCTCTCTTATGTTTATGTTTCAGAATGCTGTGTTAAATGGAAGAACATTTTTACGTTTCAACACATGCATACGAGGAATAACATATGCCAGTGTCCTAGTTCGCATGCTCTCTACTTAATCATACTTGAATAAGTTTGTGTTTTATAATTATAATTAATGTGAGCTGCTTAGGAAGTCTCTTTTGGAGCCCAGACGCGAGGAATGTCTAGAGATTCATATTATTTGCAGAGTTGCAGCCTGCATGTGTAAAATCTGCAATCTGTCTGTGTAAAAAGCTGTATGACAAAATCCATATAAAGTGGTTTAATTTCAATGTATAACATTCGCGTAAACATAAGACAATATTGTGTAACAATGTTAAAAGTGAAATTCCGAAATATTCAATAAAATTTAATACATTGCTATTTTGCCCAGCCTCGATATCGGATGAAACTCCACGATCGGTGCATGGGTATAGTAAGTTTTTTTAAACTTAGGTTAATGACAAATACTTTAAAAGGTAATGTCAGAGTTAGCAGCAAAAATATAGAATTTCAATGAATACATCCATTTTAACCCATTAAGCCACCCACAAACTATCACTCGCGACAGCCTCTGGCAAATCCCTACTAATTTATGAAAACTGTCTACGTTGAGCATCAAATAATTCTAACGAGTATTCAGGTATAAGTCTTCTTTTTAAAATTGACAAGATAATGAGATCAAGTTTGATGTCAATCCTGCATTATTTTATATACAACATTACAAACGTAACAGTAAACTGTTACCACTTACCAAAGGTTAACATTCTCATGGCACAACAACTTATCGATAAATGTTGTGTACCTTCGTTTGTCCTAACTTACGGTGCATAACGTGGTCACTTACCGAATCACAACAACCCAAGTTCAAGGTTTCATATATAGCTGTCGAGAGTTGTGTTCAAGAAATATACGAGAAGAGAAATAGCAATGCTAAGTAAATAAAGCTAAATTATTGGACAGAACATTGCTGAATGCATCGAAAGAGGTCACCAAGCATCATTACGCAATGACTGTTAAATGTACGCGTCATGGAGACTAGCTGAGAACACAGCATTATGGAGATTTGGACACTTCTCTGGAGGTTCGACAATCGAAAACGGAAGACGAACTCAAGTTGTACAATACAGGGTAAGCCTTGGCCTAACAATAGGCGATTTTTTATTAAAAAGAGGTCATTATAAACATCGTCTCTGTGTCGCGTAACTAGATCAATTACGAACCAATCAAAGAAAACAATAACCATCTTTTTAATAAAAAAAATAGATTACAAGCTGCGTTAGACGAATTCGTTATGGTAATTTTACATTACAATTCTCATTTTATTACAATGCCTGTCTATTATTTATATAGAAATATTGAAAAAGGTAAAATTATAAAAAATCACAACGGTAGTAACACAAATCTAAGCCCTTGCACAATTTGATCGTGATGTTCTGAATCTGGTTCCCAGGTTGGACAGAGAGATAAGAGAGTTCTCTTAAAGGCAATTCTTAGTAATTTTTAGAATCTGTTTTTTAAAATGTGGTTAGTACTGCAGATAGGCTTAACCGTCCTACCCCAGAACGTTTCTCTTAACTGCTGGCACTGCGCCGAGTGCTGTGGATTCAAACCCCCAACGGAAAAAAAATTGTGTGCTCCATAAATATTTGTTCCGAATATCGGTGTTCCTAGTGTCCGTTGTTTGAATGTTTGTAAAGTCCTCCCCAACACAGGAACTAAGACGACAGCGGGTGTGGTCTTTTTAAAAAATAGGTATACGTTATAAGAACTTTGAAATGAGCTACCAGCTGCAATTATTCAAGGTAGACAGTGGCTTAGATGTGTATACCCTTGACATCGCCAAGGTAAGGACTTCAGCGCTGTCAAGGGTATACGCTCAAGGGAGCGACGGTTAACGCTTATCATCAGTTGGGTGGCCAGTTAGTCTGCCACAAGCAGCTTTATAAAATATGATAACGAATCGCCTCCTATTACACGGAAATAAAAATTCCTGTCAAAATAAACATGTGAAATCCCTTGCCTAACTTTTCGTGGTATTTGCGAGTGACGCTATATCATAACTTATTCAAATTATGCAACTGACTGCACACAATACTCATGTGCAGCACTGTATATAAAATTTAATAAGTACTCATGCTGTATCTACCTCTGTGCTATCGGGCACGTCATAAGAATGATAACGAGATCGTGTATTATCTTATATCGTCGATAAAAAGTAGGTGTATAAAGCACATAACGGTTCGGTCCAGTTGGTGTGCTATCTACTAGATCGTTATCAGTTGTTATCAGCGAGCGTGCTCGTGCGTCCCTTAAGAATCGATCGAGCACACTGTATCACTTCTATGCCTTTGCGGAAGCGATAATGGCTATTTCGTAATCTATCGACATTCACATTGACCGGGTTAAAATTAAGACATGGTCAATGTAGATTTGGTAATCCTTTGTCCCTGAACATCCTATATATGACTAGCTGTGCCCGCGGTTTCACCCGCGTTTATAGTTACTGCGCCGCTCCCGTGATGTTATATAGCCTATGGCCTTGGTCGATAAATAATCTATCCAACACTAAAAGAATTTCTCAATTCGAACCAGTAGTTCCTGAGATTAGCGCGTTCAACCAAACAAACAAACTCTTCAGCTTTATAATATTAGTATAGATATCAATGGCATCTATTTTATGTTTGCAAATACTGAAATTATTGAAACAAGGTTATTATAATATAATTTAAGAGGAAGCGGATAGTGAGAATTTCCTGAAATTCATTGCTGTTGCTCTGTTTCTCGAAATTGTAATAGAATCAGAGTCAAGGGCAACTGTAATGTGCCTCCTGCCCCCGTGTATATGCAAAAACGTTCATACAGATACATATGTATAAACGAATACATGAATTTACCAGAAAATTTATCCTAGATATATTTTAAAATGTAGCTATTTGTCATCCTCAAATATAGTCGAAATGAATGGTTAAGAAACGAACGAATGAATCTTTTTCAAAGGTCTCACATGCGTTAATTATTTGCATGATCCTTATAATATGTGTACCTAAGTTTTGTTTGTCAAGTCTCCCGCGATGCAGGCTTCGAAGACTAATGTGAGCGTTGCCTCCTTAGAAAAAGATCCTTCTTTATCAAAGTCGGTTAAATTAAAACTTCAAAAAGTTATAACTTATCTATGAAAGGATTGTCTATTAGATACCTATTTTCTTTTTTAAATCTGTTCTATATACACTACCTTTTGTAATTGGAACTGATATTTTATCTCCTAATTCCGAATTTCTTGTATAATTCCTAGTAATTTGGGCAGCAAATAACTAGTATTCTCGTTAACTGCTTCTGCTACTGCTACGGTAGAATTCTTGTCTTGTGAGTTACGTCGATAATACAATAGTAAAAGTTTGAAACCAATCTCTCCAAAGTAATTCGAGAGGGCATTGCTCATAACACCGACGCGTACATAATAAACAAAATAATGTTTTAAGGTGTTTTAAGCATGGCTAATTACAAAATGCAAATGTAAGTAAGTACTATCACAGTTAATACAATTTATATTAAAATTAGCTTCGTAAACCTAACTGTAGTGTTGAATAAATGAATGTTTGCTTCATTCTACCTTACGTCACTGTTCTCAAGTTCAAAGGCGCCATGCGGACTTATTTATTTGTATACCTATGGAATAAAACTAGAAACAAAGTTGCACTTAAATGAATCGTTTGTATGTCAATTAAATATTAAACAATTAATTTATACAGTAGGTAAATGTCACGAGAATATATTAAAGTAAATTTTGGGTTAGATTTGACGACTCGGTTTTCGTGCAATATTTGTAAATTGAGTACGATGTAAATGTATCGTGAGTGCAGTGCACTCCCTTAAAGGTCAGAGTTAAGGTTAAAGTTGATGTCGGATGGGCGTTGCAGCGGCTCGGCGCGGTGGCGGCGGTGCGGCGGAGCGGCGGTGCGGCGGTGCGGCGGCGCTGGGCGGGCGGTGCAGGGACACCTGAGGTGCCGGAGGGCGGCGCGGCGAGGGCGAGGGGCGCACGCTGCAGATTCACTTTCGTCCGGCTGCGACCGCCCGCCACGCCAGTGAGAGAAAGTTGGCCGCGGCGAGCGAACGAGTCTCGCGAGTCCCGCGGCGCGCCGCGCACGCACGATACGCGCTCGAACACCGGCGCCCGGTCTCTGTACACTTGCCCTTCAACTTCGCACTACACCGACGTAAACAATGCGCTAATGTCCATCGTATGAGAAGATTTCCGCATTGTTTGTGATTTTATTAACAATATGTGGAAAATTTGTATAGTTTTATAGTATCCTGTACGTAAAGTTTTCCGAAACTATTCTTTAATTAACAATTTATATTTGACTTAGTGACTGAGCAGTATTTAAGGAACAATGCAGTGTTATCCTAAGTTGTCCCCGAAGCGCGAGCCAATGGACACCGGCTACGAGCCGGAGATGCTCCCCGGAGCGAGGAGGCTGGAACTGCCGGCGCCTCCGGGTAAGGAGTTCCGCGCGCCCGTGCTGCTGGCAGCGCCCAGCATGACGCCCACGCACTCCGTGATCCAGTGCATGCGGCCGCCGCCTCCGCCGCCGCCACCGCCGCCGCCGCGCCTCCACAAGCCGCCTTCCTTCGAGGAACCATCCAGCTCCATTCCAGATCTAGGTAAGTTGTATACGAATAATTTAAAATTGTTTATTGAAGCCTTTTCCCTGTCAACCGTGGCGTTCGTCGCGTAGTCGCTACGAGGCTACATACAACAACAATAATCAAGCAGCAGTACATAGTACACATCATCGACGTCATCATCTCCGCTATATGACATCCACAGCTGAACGTCCTGTCCCATCGGTTTGCACAGCGGTCGTGTAGTACTACAGTTATCTCAAAAATAATTTATTTCGATTAGTTAGTTATTTATAGTATCACATTTAGTAGTAGAACGACTAACGTGCAGGTTCACGTGACATTATCATTTTATTTTGACGTAAGATTACAGCACGTTTTTGTAACTAACACATGTGAATGCATCAACTGGCAATATTGTAACACATTGTTTTCAGTTTTGTTTCGCGCGTTAATCGACGTCAAGGTCAAGTTTTCGTGGCACAGATTTATTATTTGCACTATATTGATATTTATACATTGAATAAGTACTTAAATACTTTCTTTTCAAGGTAATTTAACCCTTTCACTGTCCTGTGTTAGACATAATAATTACGAATTACTTTTAATATATCGAACATAGACTCTGTTTAACAGAAAGCAAAATATTGGAAAATCGAGAAAATAATTTAAAGTTATGTAGGATGTTCACATGAAAAAGACCATGGGGCTTAGAGTTAGATATAATCTCAAAAAACTCCAAATACTGCTAAATAAGTGCTAGCGCCAAACAGTGTTATTTTAATTTATTAAATAAAGACTCTATTTGGTGTAGACGTTAACTTGACAGTTAAGCCATTCGAAGACGAAACTTAAAAATGTTTTAAATAGGGTAACGAATTTATACCCAAAAACTCAACTGTTACAATTATGAAATTTCATATAGCATGTGCAGTCGCCCTTGCTATATGAAAATTCAAAATTATTGATGACATAAGGACATAGATAACTAAACGAAACTTTTAATAATTTACAACCTACTGTCAAACTACATTATAGAGCTCACAGAAAGCGTATTTTTATAAATTATAAACCAATAAATTGTATTGAATACCAGCGCAAATACTTCGTGTAAATTTACAGAGAAACAATATAAAATACTCTGTAACGTTCTACACTCAATTGATGCATTGTTGTACAGTCGCACGCAGAAATTAATTATTGACAATATAATAATTCGATGCTGCAATATATACGCTATTTAACTCTAGCGTATATGGCGTAAATCTATACAATATTTAACGACTATTAAGTTAAGTACCAAGTTGACATAGGTGTTTATATTATCGAACAGCCGAATGCATCATACATTTACTAGCGTATCAAGGACGGGACGAATTCTAAGGCAATGAATAATCTTAATAGGCAGTTTGCCTATTAAAATTATTCATTGCCTAGTTTACTTTTAACATCGTTTTAGTAGCTAAAAATTGCAAAAACTGGCTGTTGGTACCTGGTCAAAAATTATATTCGCGTGGTGTACAAAAATAAAAAAAAAGAATTAAAAACAAAGAATTTTTGGTAGAGTTCAGTCGTCGGGCTAATCCTATTGCAACACTATACGCACTGATTATTTTCAATTATATATAAATAAGAAGCTTTCTTCGCAAGACAACAAGCACTAGCTGCAGCCTCCATAGTTATTATACATATTAATTTGATTCACATTTTATAGTTTCATGCTTATACCCCGAAAAGGGAAAGCAGAGGCTTTCACACTAATATTTCACTAACTATGGTTTCATATCCCACGTTATAGAGGGCGCGCGTATTGCCCTCTACCGAACACAGTTTCAGACTCCATGCTGTAATGCAATTCAGTATTTCAACTGTAAGTCATATTATGTAACAATTTACAAAGCAAAGACCATTAAAACACGAATGTTTAAATCTAAAGATATCCAAATGATCGTTGGCGAATAGTTTAGGTATTATTTTGAGCTTATAATATTTAATTACAATTTATAAGCACGTGACACTTTCTATAACTTCTAATAGCGACAAAACTATTTTAAATTATTTGTTCATATTCAACAACACTTACGTGTTGTGAGACTATGTACGCATAATATCGTCATACACACTTCCCTAAACAATCTTACTTATTATCACAGATTACATATTAGTACTACGTATTATAACTATAAGTAAGATATCACCAAAACCATAAATACAAAAACAATAAAGGATTGTTTTAAAAATTAAATGTCTTGAGATCAGAAACGACAAAGTCACAAGTTGGTCAGTTAATTACTATTGGACGAACGACATTTACTTTTACTCTTTTTGTTTGTAAATAAAGAAGATCCAGTGGTATTTAGGTAACATTTGCAGTAACCTTCATAACATCAGGTAATACCTATAACAAAATGATTGCGTATAATAATTTTACATCGCCTTGGCCGCTGTGAATTCATACTTCCTGCTTCGGAAAATTGTAACAGCGTATTACTGCTACACAGTAATTTCCGGGTGATGACGACGAGTGATGAAGGTCGCACTTATTTAATAAATGATATATTATATTGCATTGATTATTTTATTATAACGCACAATAATCTAAACAAACAATGGCGGGTACGTGCGTTTTCCTCGCTCTGTTTACTGACACGCTCTTCCTATGTCTTAACTAGTATCATTACGTAAACGAAGAATGTTACTTGATTACAAATGCATAAATAAGTTTAAATTAATATACCAATAACTGTTCAATCATTAGCCCTATATCTATAACGTAGGTAAGACCTTTACAACGTACATACTCGCTACTATAAAAGTTTTCTTTGTCTCGTGTGTATTTAGAACTTTGTAGATCAGCTGGAGGTGAAAAATGTGCTCACGTTTTATGTGTGGATCCGCACGTGCTCCTTCCGTACCGATCCGTCATCTAAAAATATTTTATACTCCATCGTTCTATGCCATGGTTTTGAGAGATTAATAATATTCGACGGCCACCCACCCATATCACAATATATGTATCTTTAATTACCTCTCAAGCAGTAAAAGTTAGTAAGTTAATTAATATTTTCTTTACCCCGGTTAACTTCACTGCTGACAAACTTTACAAAAATAATATAAGCAGTAAATTTGTTAATACTTGCTGTGTATAATTTATATGAGCCATGACAGAGGATAATGTACAAAATTGTATAGGAAATAAGGAAAGTTATCTAAAGGCTATCGTTAAAGATTGATACACATTGTGAATAACGACCTTCCAGTCCTTGGCTCTAAATTTAAAGAACATTTTGCACTCTAAGCCCCTATCTTTTTAGTCATCAGTAAATATTGCGCTAATTATTTTAAGTCACCTCGTCGTCTTTATTTTCTTATGACCCTGGCTACTACCTTACCTACTTCTACGTATATATTACATTCAATCAAGTCCTTTGTCTACTTTATATAACATACAATCTTTGTATAACGTACACACTAACACATATATGGAAAATAATCCTGCTAACAATATTTTCGCGAATAAGATTAGATAAATATCGCAAGGTCACTACGACGAACGTGTACCGCCGCGTCATTTGGTGTCATTAAGGTCACTGTGACATTGGACCGATAGCAGTGACAAAATAATAGCCGTATCTTATCTGGCAATGTCAGCGTCGCGGGCGCAGCAGGTGCTCGCGAGTCGCGACCCCTGTACCCTACTCGTTTGTGAACCCTCTCGGACGCGTTAGTTTTGTCAGCGATCCGTCAGGTGACTCATCTGATACACCTCATACGCTTTTATCGTTAATCACGACCAGTTATCGCAAGTATATAAATATAAATATTGTCGGCCTCGATGGCGTAGTGGTTAGTGTAACCGACTGCCACGCCTGAGATCGCGGTTTCGATTCCCGCACAAGTCAAACATTTGTGTGCTAGAACAAGGATGATTGTTTTGGTCTGGGTATTTCTTTGTATAATGTATGTAATTACAAAAAAAAAAAAGTATGTTTATCCATTGTTTAGTACCCATAGTACAAGTTCTGCTTTGTTTGGGCTAGATGGTGTTGTGTGTATGTGATAGAATATTATTATTATTATTATATTACATTATCATTGTGTACGCACCAAATATTTGACAACCTAAAATGAGTATTGTTAGTAGTTTCACCAATATCGATCAGGTGCCATCAGGATTGCCTCCATACATGACTTGCGCGTAATCTGCATACATATGTATGTACACGTGAATATGTATTCGCGGAGAGTCAACTATAGCGCATGATGTGTTATCACCATAACCTTCTGTGTGAGCAAATTACTTCCTGCTGATACTTGTGGCAGATATATATCTAATTATTTATCACACTTATAATATTTGTATACTTACAGCTTTATTTTAAGTAATGTTATTATGGCGTCGCTAACAATATTCTGAATAAAATTATGATTATGAACATAACTTATTTTTTTAATATAGTGATAGAACTTACTTAAAGAATTTAAACACTTAAAACTACATACGTTATGATTAGATTTATCCGTTTACATAGAGTTTGCTTTTTAATTATACGCTTTTTTATGATCTGCGTCATACCAATTAGTACAGAGTTAAACAATCCGGGTATATTACGCATATTCTAAGATATCCCGGAAAACAATAAACGGGCATGTGATTTGATTGCTCCACGCCATTATACGTACCATGTGCCATGTATAGATTTACATAAGTATCTACGCTATAAACAACTGAGTACACAGGGAAGTGTTGGCTCGCAACCTTGGCCGAGGTCGCGAAGCGTCACTCGCAACACTTATAAATTGTTTCATAACAACTCGTTCGTTAAATCTAACTAATTGCTTAGTGACGTGGTTTTCTTAAACTCTCAGTGATCGATATGAAAACGGCTGAATTTCTGAAAGATGTATTCTTCGGCGAATGGTTAGCACTCCCGCCAGAGTCCCGCCCCGGCACACTGTCCTTCGCTTTGAACTCGTCCCGCGCGCCGCACTACCCTCGCTACTCTGACCGAACAGAGGTCACGGCCACACATATTTTCAAAGCACGTGTTCTATCAATTTCCAATTAGAACGCAGTTAAAGTTAAACTGTATCGCTTTCTGCATATTGATTACATTTGTTTACTGACAAGGTATGACAACTCTTGTCTATATCTATGACTAAATGATAACCTACCCTAATGATGTTGTTGTAGGATAGGTATTTATTGTGGCTCTATTACGGATACAAAAATGTTTAGAGGGCAGTCAACTAAAGTTGCGAGGAATTAGACAACAACAGAGAAATGGTAGGGTGTATCATCCTATCCTCAATGTAAAGCTTTATTAGTTCGTTCTGGTATGTGGTATGATAGTTTGTCGCTTTGAGGCAGTTGAAACCTATAAATGTTTCTCCCATACTAAATAACATCGGAAACAGAAATATTACTAATACTTTTGTATTTGTTCGATTGTGCAAGTCCGAGAGTGTATGAAGGTCATTGATAAGAAATCAGCAATGTTACAACCGTTGTTTGAGGTGCCTTATGCCTTAACGTAATAAAAACATAACGTAATCGTAATAGGTACACATCGTTGCTTTGATTAATTAATAAGTTTTTGTTGAAATAACTAACGTTTTTATGGTTTCAAGGTTAATTAACATTTTAATAGAGTATCATAGTTAGATTTGTTCTCTTAGATACATGCGTGCTTAAGCTGTACTAATATTATCAAGGAGGATCCTTATCATAATACGTAATAGGCTCAATATTATCGCGTCTTGTAAGATGTTGATTCACATTCGATATTACTGCACGAAGAAAATTGGTGTACTTTTTTACAATGATTATCCTTCATGGCTTTAATGACAAATTATTACATTTCGAACACGCTCACGTTTCTGCACAGTCGAATCGATATTACGTATCTACGCGTTTTAATCGTTACGCAAATAAACTACATTTATTTTTCATTCAAAGCTTAGCGTTATTTGCCTAATATTTTCAATGACATAGCTGTGTATCCCTGAAAAATAAATACAACACGTAGCAACAGTCATGTCAAGGTGATTGTAGACTTGGGAGTAGGTCCCAATTTTGGCTACCGACCAAAGGTGTACTTGGCCTTGTCCGTTGAAATATTGTACTATTCATAAGGCGAAGACAAATTTGCATCGAACAGTATTATTAAAAAAATATATTAATTTAAGGTGATTACCGTAAATCTATGCGGTGCTAATCCGTTCCAAAGACACATTTTTCAAAGCATTTAGAGTGCAATTAAAACACATTTCATAAAATATTTTGCCAGTGACTATAATCCAAAAAGGCTCAGTTCTATTTCCAGATACTAAGAGCAGTCTTAAATAAGGTACCCACGCGTTTATTTTCAACTACTTATAGATTCATAGAATTGAAGAAGACAAAACATTAGTCTGCGTCGTATCACACAATGATATAAATGAAGATATAACCAATAAGACCTTGTAAAACTGTATATCAATTCCAACCGGAAGAGACCGTCGCTATAAACTAGATGGTGTAGAGGGAGTAGACGGTAGCGGGCGGGTGAGCTCGCGCCCCTGACCCACGCACTCAGCTCGGCGTTGCCATGGTCACGGCCGATCGATGCCAGTGGGGATGCACCCGGAATTACATTTAATATCCACGTTCAAGGTTTCCTGTATCTACTAACAAGTGCAACGTTGATAACTGCGTCACTTCACGCCACTATATTTGTTTGTGTATATTCTCTCTATTTCTGATCCTGATAAGCATCTCGCATTTAGTTAGCACCTATATAAAGTAAAGTTTACATTTAATAATCAATTAAATGAAAATATCTTGTCATTGTAAATAAACCTTCAAAATCATTGTTATAGTGTTATTGTTTTTACCATTAAGAACGATAAACAATCTACTTTGATAATCGAACACTAAAAAGTAATAATTTAATACATATCCTCTATACTTAAAGATTTGAGAAGAAGCATTCTATTTGTAAAGTATTTCACAAGCTTTATTTTTATCTAAACACTTTTGTTGGCAATTCAATTCTTCGTCAGCTACGTGTATGAGGAGACAAGATGTTTCTGTAACGATATTACACGTTTGTTTGTACACTGGGTCAACGCTCGCTCGGGTAAAAATAAAGAGCTCCCTAAACGTGCCGCGTACTCGATTCAAACTCGAATAGAGATCATAATATAAAAACGGAGGATAAAAGTACAGAAAACCGACTTCATTCAAGAAGGAATTTTGTTATCGTAATATCTCTACAACAAATATCCATCAGGTCGTGTTGTTTTAATATAAATAATGACGGCTGTCCTTTAAAGGTCAATGTTTCCTTTAAATGAAATAGGGTGTTAAATCATTTTAACGTGAATATTGTTCATTTCTAATAATTTGGTTACCCTTAGTGAAGCCCATGCAGTGATTCGGTCGGGGCTCGTGTATGACACATTAGTATATAGTCAAACTGTTGACTAAACTTGTTTCATTCACTTAAGTAGTATTAATGGCGCAGGACGAAACTGCACCGGAATGTTAATCATATTGGGATAAATTATAGTATTATATCCCAATTAGTTTTAGCTCGCAATATTTTATACAATAGATATAGCTTTATTTCCCGTACGTCTTTTTTTACATAACTAGGCTCTAAGAAGTACATAATTGTAACAAGAATAAAATTATTATCTCGTTAATCTGGCTGTAAAGTTAATATTAATATGGCGTGTGTTTTCCATAACTTATATAGGTAACTTCTTTCTTAGTGTGGATATTCGCAGTATATTTATTTCATTAATAAGTCATATTACTCATAATAATATGCAAACATAATAAACAAAAAGATGTTTCAATTCTGTATCTTAATGGAAAACAAAGACAAGAAAAGAAAACAAAAATCTCACTTACGATCCTATTTATCCCCACACTTTACGAACCGAAATCATGATCGCAACATTATGTGACATGCTGTAGATACAAACATAAAATACAATTAAGTCTAGCGAATTGAAAACAAAATATTTTAATAAATGGCATTTTACAGCCATTTTCCATGTTAGTTAACTGAGCAAAACAACGCGATTGCTCTTATTGGAATTAAATGATCTACAAACATTGTTTATATTCGACATAAACACAAACACTACGTTATCCGTCTAAAGTTATTCACAAAATGATTTACAAACAATACGGGTAGAACTAGTCCTTTTCTGATGCTTTTAGGACCAGAAAAGGGTTGTATAGTAAGCGAACCTTTGACGCTAGGAGAACAGAAAACGCAAGGCGATCGCTTGTACACGCCGCGCCGCCGTCGCCCTATCGTCGTCACAAATCGACGTCAATTACATGCAGCAAGCCGCACAACTTGATATACCTACTTATAAGTATTCGAATATATTTCATACGTAAAGATATTGTACACTTGCTGTTTATATAATATTAATTGTATATAAAAACTAATTAAATAAGCCGGATCGTATTAAGGCGATGACGTAACTGCCCTCTATTTAAATAAAAAGGATAACTACAGTTCTTCGGCTAATTAATATTATCGTGGAACATTTAGTAAAGGACCCAGTGTCTGTCTCGATGATCGGTATTATGAAAGCTCGATAAATATTAAATTATATAAAATATTGTAGAAAGTGTTTATTATGTCCAAGTGTTATTAATATTATAATGGTTAAATTACCATAAACATTGGATAACGGTTAACAAAAACCGATAAGAGTAGCGCATAATGTTTCAAGTAAATCTTGAATACTATTTCAATAAAATAACGATGTACTCAATTGTTCAGAATTTATTAAGTAAAATTTTCCATATAAACTCAGTCTGTTTGCTGCCCAACGTACAAAAATCTAGAAATCACATGCACTACTACTACCAAGTTTACAGCCAATCGAAACTGTGAACGTATCGAAACGCATACAAACATACACATGCAATTTACACTTCATTATCGCATTGAGATTTGCTACACACATACACACAGTCTGGCTGTCCTTATTGCACTCGGCGGCGACTATACCTCTTACAAACTGCATGCGAATGCGTTGCGCCATTTTCTTGGCACGTGCAAACTCTTCGCCTCCTCAGTTACCCTAGTAGATAGCAGTGAAACTTAACAGTTCACGATAATGTTAGTGAACTTGGATGGAATGAATGCACTATTTGATATCTCAGGACGTATTTTAGATATCTAAAGTTATTACATTTCCAAAAATATTAGATTAATAAAAATATAGTAAATATAAATATACTACATAATTAAATTCTTTGATTACACTTTTCTACTTATTTCGAACAGTTCTCAAAGACAAACAAAGATCCTAGACATATACTGAACGGCTAGATTAAATCATCTGAGTTACGAAATCAAAAAGGAGTGGCAAACTCGTATAAAAAATGAAGTTACAATGGCCGCGCGGCGCTCAATCGAGAATGCAGTTCAGTGCAACCAAGTACCAGGGCCGCACAACGCTACAAGAGTTGTAAATGCACTTTTCTCCTCATATGAATAATACATGCATACATATTTTGTATTATCTATATATATGTATATGCGATATGACGTACGATGATGATGTACAATATATCTACGTAGTGTTTATGTCTAATTGCTGACATTTTAACATTCTTTAAGCTTGTTTTTATTTTTAACTACGAGGACTACAGAGTTCGGTGGTTCTCGTAGTTTACATACGTATTTATGTTTATACACTCATCTCAAAATGTTATTAGCATGCAATGGCTTGCTGGTTTAAGTGGTCACTTTACCATTGCGAGTATGCCTCATAAATCGAGTTCAATCCACGCTCGTGACAAATATTTGATATGCCAAAGATATATTTTCCTAATCTCTCTAGTCTTTTTTCTTTTTAAATTAATAATCGGGCTATCCCAAAGCTTTCAATATTATTGATTACCACGGACATAAAGTTAATTATCAAATTAAATTGTTCCAAAATAATATTATTAGTGAACCCAAAGAATAAAGGATATTATAATTATCACATATACTACATCTCGGATAAAACTTAGTTTTTATACGGACGAGATGTTTTGAATAACACTCACCGAATTGTGTCCAAATGTATACAACCCAATTTGATTGAGAAATCATAACACTCTCTTGTGCAAATATTTTTCTTTATTGTCATTGAGACGCATAAGTATTGTTATTGAGACGAGTTTGGATATGGGATAGCGTGGGAATCGATGGTACTTTGTTGATTTATTATAAACAAAGCGCGGACATCGGTTTGCAACAACGTTTATGTTTATTTATAAAGACTAAGCAAAAGTGTTTATTAAATAACATTAAATATTTAGAATGAGCAATGCTCTCGCTTTTACTCGTTGCCAAGTCGGTTATTACGCGGGACGGCGTAGTAGTGAGCGTTACACGTAATAGGCATTGCTTTCTAAGCAGTGAAGGTGAGGTGCACGCTCGGCACATTGCTCGCAGTTCAAGTTTAGAGTTGGCGCGGATAATTGCAGAGATCGTTGCACTTCTAACGCCCTGCGCAGGGGCAACGAACGCACGCAGCTGCCCGGGAAATAGATCCCGTCCCGACTATTTCAGAGCATGCTCGCTTAGTTAGATAGCGCGACCGCTCCCGTGCATCGCCTTAGCTAACGACCTACCTGTAATGTGAGAACTCGCCTATCGCCGTGAACAGACACAACAAGGCCTCAATGAATAACTATAATAGGAATTAATTGGTGTGAGGATTTATGGCGAACAAAACTGCTGCATATAATTTAGTAACTTTTAAGGAAATGCAATTCTTTTTATCTTACTTAATTATACTCATAAAATTGTTTTATTCCACAAAATGTAATTTAGAGACTAAACCATCTAAACATATTTTCCCGTCATTTTCATTGATATAAATATTTTACAATAATTAATTTTATTACCAAAATCAATTGTGACGTATACCGAAACATGCATTGGCGTATGCATGGCCCACTTAGTAGCGCGAAGTTCATCGGGGCGTTGCACTTTCTGTGCGATTCAACTGCAGCGCTGGCGCGGCGGCGCGGCGGCGCGGCGCGGGCGCAGATCGCACTCCCGCTCGCGAAAGTGATTCATTATATGATCTGAGAGGTGCAGCGTGCACTAGTTTCTATTGTTTGCATTTGCCATTCATATAGATTCTCTAATTCAACGTATTTCTTTTCCTAACGACCTCATAAACATAGCAATTCACATTTATCATTTACATTAATGAGCTCGTCAATAATGTAAGTCTCGTGCTTTGAAAATAAAGTATTAGAAATAAAAGGCTTATAGCATCTTTATTTATAAAGCACAAGACTTACAAACCCTCATGAATATTTATATGTTACTCAATCAAAATATATGTATTTAGTTTAACGATGAAAACACCCGTAAAGCAAATAAAATAAAAAGTAAAAAAAACTTAGTAAAGACGGGGCATGTGATAAAGTTACCCTAAAATCGTTAGTGTTAAGGGCATTCTACCCGACAAACCTCGTTACCTTAAATATTTACAATAATGTTAAAATAACCAACTAATTATACATTTGCACAATATTCCATTTTCCATTTATAAAAACAAAACATTTTAGCAGTGAAACCTTGGCATTTGTTTTCATTTTATTCATGTATCTAATATGCAAGCTATATTCAATTTTCCTAATTAAATAGATTATGTTAAGTAGCATATAGGTAGTCTACCATATCAATGCCAATAATTAAGATAAAATGAAATTTCGATTCAAATACAATCTTAAACAACCACATACGTATATTGCAAAGATTAAACTACTTAATCATGTTATTAATAAATAGTATATAGATAGACACACAAAAGACGTTTGCAAATGGTTTTAATAGTAATTTGCAGTTTATTAAACCTCTTATAACGTTTCTTATAACTCATTTATTCGAAAAGCAATTGGAAATCATCGGCTTTATGAAACTTTTATAAGTAAGATAAAGCTTGAATTCAAATTACATTTGAAGTCAAGCACCTTCAGGCAGGTACCTCGCCAAGAGCCTGTAGCTGGCTGTACATATACATTATAAAGTGGTTTGAACGCAGCGGGTTGGGAATGTTAGCAATAGAAAAAAAACCTGCAATGTTAGAAGTATCTAAGCAAGTCGGGTGCAGTGGCCGAGCAGTGCCAGTGACCTGCAAGTGAACGCGACGATGTCGACGAATATGCTAGAAAACTCGTAGCAAACCGCTACGAGATTGCTACGCGCGTAGGTATCGTACTACTACTCCACTGTACTTAATTTTCTAAGTAAAAGTGCTTTATATTTATTTTTGCTCAGTTACAAAGGTTTGTACTAGTTATGTCTTAGAAAATGTGACCGCGTAAGATATGGAAACTCACAGAAGAAATATTATTTCGTGGAAGTAGGATGTCTCACCCCGTTTTTCCTCTAGGGGTTGAAGGTGACGTGTCCTGATCAATAAGGGAAATCCCACTGAATCTGAATCTACGATGACTCATTGCATTTGAACTAAATATGTGACATGGTTTTCGGTTATTATACGTGTGTACTTTCTCAGTATTTTAGTATTCACTGTGACATAATTTATTAATGTTAAATCCTTAAACAAACTAAGCACGTAGTCATCTTCGAAATCTTAAAACAACAGGCAAAAATAAGGTTTTCTGATAACAGAAATTAAAAACTTTCCTAGTTACAATAATTTAACTAAAAGTTTAAAAGACTAAGGTTTCATATATTATACAAAATCGATTTTAATGGATACGGCCAAATGTATACAGCAGTTAGGTAATTGTTACCTGAGACACAAAAGGAAAACCTTGCTTCAAAAAACGATCTCTTTATATTATATGTTTTTGTTTTGTGTGTGTGTAGAAACAACAACCTTAACATAATAGACGTACTAGCGAAGTGATCAACCTTAGTCAAAGATTGGTAATTGGTCTTTCTTTTCGTGTGGTTAATGGCCAACCAGTTGTCAAGAGTTGTTCAAACCGCCCGTAGGCCTCTGACATGACTTAACGACTGCTATCAATTTGGCAACAACCGGGAATCGACATTTCACGTGCCCTCCGAAGCGGAGACGCTCAGATGAAATACCACTAAGTGGTCACCCATCTATAGACGGACCGCACCCAACGTTGTTTAACCTCGCTAATCGTTTACCGATCAGTGAGTGCAATTGGCTATGAGCGCCTCAAATAATTAATTAATAAATTTATACTGATTTAAATGTAACTTTAACACAAAGAAACAACATTATTGTGGTACTTTTTCAAATACATACATGTGGTACATTTAATAGATATTTTTCCTATTTCATTTCAAATAGATTATTATAGAATATACAACCAAACGATTATGATAGAGAAATGTAGAAAATTCGTAAAGAGAAAGGTCTGCTTCTGATTTTCTTTATATCAGAGCAAAGCTGCCTAATATAGTAGAGCAACACGACTTAAATAATAATACTATATTTATCGATTCAGTAAATTAAATGTAAGGCGAATTCAGACCGATTTACAATACAGGGAGCTAAAGGTATCGGGACCTGCGGGGGTCATCGCACGGTTATGACCGTTACACCGCACATTTAAAACTTCACATTTATATATTATTTACCCCCGCCTGTCCTCCGACGGGATAGGTAGAAATGCCGAATTTATATTTGTCAAGAGTCTGACATTCGTGTCTTGCTTCGTTCTTCATACATATTTATTTGCACCGGCTAAGATACTCGTTATAAACATCATTACTAGTTTGTGAGGAATTAATGTAGATGTTATTTCAATGGAATCCATTATACTAGTCAGTCAGTTACACTAGTTCAGAGCCCATGATATCACGCCTGTATTTTCCGGGAGGTGAGTCAGATGTGTGTTTCACTTACTTTTCGACGGCTAAAACATATCCATCGAAATTGAAAGCGAACCTAATGCCGTGTTGAGATCAGCTCTAAAGTGCATGCTGCTATTGACAATATTCTGAGAGAAAATTTTAATAATAAATTGATCAGCAGTTTCTTTTTATTTCTACTTCACTCGAGAATTGTCTGGTAAAACTTTCTATCGAGTTCACTAGAGCTAAGTTTGCCACTGTATAAATATTTAGATATGGGTATATATATTTATATATTTATAATATAAATCTGCTTCTCAGATTAAATATGAGATGTATGTTTCTGAAGGATTGGTACAGTAGATCACATAATCCTCATCACTAGCAGCGCTTGATATTGCAGACCTGGTTTACCCAATCTAAAAAAAAAATAAAACATAATATATTTACATTTTGTTAAGGATATTATCTCCTCATAATATTGTTTTAGCATCCTCATGGATACATTAAGAACAGTTTGTCAGTTTCACAAATTAAAAACTTTCCATCCAATAATATAAAAAATCTGATTCTATATATAGTAGGTGTTCATCGTATTCATGTTTGCCCTGTGTTACAGGAATTTAATAATTTTCATCACGTCGTAATAGAAATGAGAAATAGATATCGGATTGCGCAGTAAAGTTTACGCAGTAGTTGAGTATGTTAGGGGTGCATCGACTCGGAGTGGAAAGTGCGAGTGAAAATGTGCAGCTAACCGGCACTGCCCTGAGTAGTTGTCCTCGCGACAGCGTACTATTACTACCAACAGGTGTCTAATTAGTTATCCGGAAAACCTGTCCTAAGTGGTGCTCGTAATTCCTACCCTACAACACTAACGCGCCTCACTCTATGTTGTTACACACATTTCTACTTTTATTTAACTGGCCACTTCTTAGTAAGAATCAGCATCATTCATTCATGTAAATTGAATTAAACGAACTCGTTGTGAACGTTTTTATTACGCTAATTAATTCTGTCGAGACTACTACCTCGTAGGCCTATTTGCGTAAGCCCAGGTTTAATATAGGACGAACAGAGTCATTGTGTATTTCTGTAAAAGTTTCAATAGCCACCCGAACTTTGGTATCGGGCTCACCTACCATTGCGTGAATGCTGAAATAGGTGGTCGATTTTCATGTTATAATCGACAGTAAACACTGACTAATAATGATACATATATTTAGTTAAGGTCTATTATCTGTAATATATTTTCTGAGTCTAATATCGCGACGCAATAAATCTTTTTCTGAATGGATGCATTGTGATTGTTATATACGTGATTCAGTTAAAATATTTGACGCACGTATATATGGCGGCAGTAAAGATGATAATGGAGCTATGTGGTGATATCGATGCAGTGGAGCGCTATCGCGAGCGCGGACGCGAGCGCGGTCAGTTTTTGCAGTCTATTGCGCGCGCGCATACTGATGCGCGACCTGCGAGCGCCCGTCGCGCGGGCTCGCCGCCGCGCCGCGCGGCCGACGACCCGCCCCTGCGCGCCCGGCGCTTGACCTCACCGCACCGCACATCTCCCTCCACCCTGGGAAAACTATACTGCTACAAATTACGAACAATCACTCTTCATTCAATAATTAGAAAACCGATTATGTCGATCTTGCACAAATACAGAGCAGCTGTGTAATAGTGGTAAATGAGAAAACAGATTTGTAGGCGCTTTGAACGATTCGGTACAGTAATGAGAAAATCATCAATACTAATAATTAAAATGTCACATGCTCAAACCGCTGCATGGATTTGAATGAAATTTAGCACACAGGTATACCATATCCTAGATTAACACATAGATTCTTTGTGTAACTATATTGATTATCCATTAAGTTCTGTTAATGTACTTTATAGAACAATAAAATTATTATTATTATTATTATTCAGAAAGTAGTAATTCATAACATATGCAATGTAATATATTTATTACCTGAAAATTTAGTGAAATGCTACAATTTTGCTCGAAAAGGACCATTTAATTTATTTGTGAGTCAAATAAATAAATTAAATTAAATTACTGAGCTACAAAAACTGAAAAATACGTAGAGTCGTACCTAGGGTCTATGAGCAAAACTGTCGAAAGCATTTTCAATTTGATATTGAAACTGGCTAAATATGATCAAAATTCTTGTATATTAAAAGTTAGAATAAGTTGGTCTATCTATGTTTTATAACTAAGAATGCGAACAAATAAACTTTTGTGACGAAATACAAAAAAAAACTCGACACAGAACGCAATCAATTAGTTTCAATTTATGAGTCACAAGACCTTCTATCTTCTAAACATCCTTGGCGGCAAAGCGATCAATGATCAGCAAACACTGTATCCCGGCACTACCACGTGTCGATATCGAATCTAAATCACGCATAAAACATATCCTCTATTACTATCTTTATGAGATTGAATTCAGTGTGTTCGAGTATTAAGAATAAAGTGACATTAAAATGAGATGTATGAAATAGTAGGGCTGTGGCACGGGTGCGCGAGTCGACGCCCGCGGCCAAGGCCCGCTCGGTCAGGGACACGCTACACGCTATCTAACTCGATTATACCTATATTACAACAAATCGCAAGACTGTCCACGTATTATAACCTATTGAGTCATAGAACTGAGCGTACTAAATTAGTTAATGTTCCAACTTTTCCATTTGGATATGTATCTGTATAGTCACGTGGAAACTTTTCCAAGTGGACATAGAGAACACATTTACATGACATTGAACACATATAGCAAGACAAAGGACTATTCGCTATCTTATATTGTCTAGGGGTATTTGATTACCCGTACAATTTTCTTCTTTGCTTTATTTATGTTGCCTAGAATACAGAAGACGCTTAATAATAAAGATTGTATTAACAAGGCATCAATTTCTAAATAATAAAAATAATCAACATAATTTCACGATGATTTTATAATTGGGTAACGTTTCATTTCTTTATATTTGTTATTTTTGCAATATTTTATGTGACTAGGCAATATAATATAATTACGTTACCTCAATTCCAACTCTCTGCACGTGTTAAGAAAATAACTGTAAGTACTGAAAATGACTGTATGAAAATAAATAAAAAAAGCTCTATTAAGTCTTATCTGTAACAAAATTATTCTATTAATCGATCTGGAACTGATTTTCGTTCAGTTTATCTGTGGAAAAGACTAGTATCTTCCTTCATTAGATATGTGACTATGAATATTGTTACTCTTAACTACGCACTATAAATAATCACTTACCTGTATACGTGATTTAGGAGGAATGGTCAGTAAACTTACATTCAATGCACACATAGATAAAATAATATTAAATGCTACTAAGATGTGTGGTTTTATAGCCAGAAACTCTAAAGGGTTTATACAGCCTACAACTAAGATTATTTTATTTTATTCATTGGTCCGTTGCATACTGGAAAACTGCTCCCAGGTTTGGTCTCCATTTTATGAGGTTCACGAAAACAGACTTGAACGAATATAAAGGAGATTCGTCATTCATCTTGCCTTTGACATGAAATTGCATCTTCCATTAAAATCGTACCGACATCGTCTTGAACACTTCAAAATTGTTTCGCTGAACGATAGGCGCCAACTGCTTGATTTATTATTCTTATACAGCTTATTAAACAATAGAATAGATTGTCCTGAATTATTGTCTAAAATTAATATCTCTGCTCCAAGTAGACTACCGCGCTCGGGTGTTTACAAGCTGCTGATACAAGACTAACATAGGTCTTAATTCACCTTTAACAAGAATAGCCAAATCATGTCTTCAGCGACTGGCAGATCTGGATATATTTGGTGACAACTTGTTTAGATTTAAGAAAAAGATCACTGTATACCTGGGTTCCAGGCTTCGGTAATTATGATACCATACTAGGCTAAGTTTGTTTTCCATTTTTAGTATAACTTTCCTATTTCTTTTTAATTTTATGTTAATGCATTTTTACTTAATTTTTGTGGTGAAAGTTTTATTTTTGTTAGGTGTGGTTGCCTGTAAGTTAATGAAGCACAAGTCATGTCTGTAACTTATTATTTAGATGTAAGAAATGTGTATCATTTGTTGGCGATCCAAATAAATAAATATATGATGTTTAACCTTAACCATTTATTAACACTTTAATAAATGATAATTTTAATATTAATTAAATAAAATAAGTTCTAAGTTTTAAATTAAAACAAAACCACCGTTGCGTATTAAAAATAAATGATTCCATTTTATATTTACACAAAATATATATTTAGTAAAAATTAATTAGTAACATTGTTCATTAAAATTAGAAACGTGAATGGAAGGCCTTGGCGGTTATGAACACTTGGTGTTCATACGACACACGAGAGATTAAACGCCTAAAAACTTTACATCACTGACGAAGAAATCAAGCACTGAAGTAGTCGTTTGAACGAAGGATAACCCGTGAGCTACTTTAGTGATTCCTCCTTGGGAGAATGTATTCTGAAGAGCTTTTCAAAGTATATAAAGGGTGTGCCGTTAGCTTGCAATGTAGCAGACTGTATTGTGGGCTACGATTACCCTCGGTGCGAGCTTATATTTGTGTATGTTCGGTTACACTACACTTTGGTGCGGAAACGAGGTGCGTCGGGTTTCTCCCGTCTGGCCCCACACCACCGAGCCGCCCTGTCTGCAAGCCCCTCTGCCTGCACCGAGCCTTTACCCCCCTCTCGGATGTAATTCACTCTCACTAACCCACTGCAGCACAGTCAATCATGCATATTGTACTGTCTACCTAATTCAAGGTGAGAGCTGTGCTTTACTCAAACACTAATCCTACTCTCTTTCTCTATTATTAATTTATAATTATATCTCTTTCATTACATTTTGTTTTTTTTTTTTTAATAATGAATATGTTTCTGTCACTTATATTCTAACTCTACTTGTGCTAACAGTTTTGCTTGAAATTTAATTAATGACTACTATTAATGCTAGAATATGGCCAATCAAAATATAAGGTTTATATATAACGCCTAATTCACTTAAACGTGGTTTCTTCTATTTATTATGCAGTAAGTTAGGATATATAGATATTTTTATTAATTGGTTTTGGTTAAAATTAGATTCAAGGTAATACTATAATTGAATTATACCTTAGTTTCATTTCGTAAGGACTTCATACATAAAATGTTTTTCTGCAGTCAAATTGTTTGTTGCAAGTTGCGACAACAGACCGGCTATACGTGTGGAGGGTTCATTTGAAATGCTACATGAAAACACCTTTCATAATTTTTCATCTCCATTTCCCTCGGATTTTTTTGTTCGCATGTCACACACCGCGTCACTCAAAAGCTTCAGTGTGTTCTCTTTTTATAATGTCTGCAAGTCGGTGGTGAAAGCGCCAGGGCAGCGGGGCGGGGTAACGAGTCGCGGGGTAAGCGGAGGGGGAGGGGCGCGATGTCGAGGGGAAGTGCCCCCATGTCTAGACTGGGTCGGTAGTTTTCCGGGATTCAGTTGGCTTTGCCTGCAGTCTGCTCACCCACTCACTGCAATGTAGCTACATAGCTACAAGCGTGTATAGATCATGTCTGAGGACCCTCGTCGCGTCAGACGCAGTTTTTGTATTATTTGTCTATAACGTTGTTATATTACTGCCAGGGTGGAGTAATTCAAGCTGGTGTCTGCGAGGGATGCTTCCAATTTAAGTAATTATTATTTGATTATCGCGCCTCCAATTACTGTGAAGTAAAACATATTAAATGTACGGAATTTAAATAGAAAGGGGCTAAATAGAATGAGTATTGGTTAAGGCTGACCATTTTGGCTGTTGTGTCAAATTCAAAGTATTTATAATAAACGAGAGCTTGGTCTGGCCTATCAGTCTGTGAACACGTGACTATCTAGCTTTATACAGAACTATCAAACGGACTTAACGCATTCTACCCTATTGTTCCCGAACCTTCGACACACATACATACAATTAAAGGCTCTACACAAACTTGACGTATGGGGGAAGAATGAGCAATCGCTTGTTAGGTGCCAAATCCGTAGTACAACAATACTATGTTTTAAGTTGAAATTAGCGCAGAACTATCCTATCTCCCTAGATTTGTTTTTCTAAATAAATATGATATTTCAGGCACAATAAAATTGTCATCATAATATATTTAAATTTTGATAATAATAATTAAAAGAACCTTAAGAAATATAATAATGCGTGTGGATTTGATATTAGTATTTTATGTGAGGTTTTGAGATCTAATATGATCAAAACACATAACAATGAAGTCGCAGACTATAATGAGTGACAATATCTAAGCAATATGTACCTTACGCAAGACAATGTATAGGTTAGGCTATATAAGATTGTTATAGAAAGTGTTATGTATGGTCGAGTAACATAGCGTCCGCTCGGTTTCCCGGGAGCTGCAGTCTCCTGTTCAACAAAACAACACATTGAAGGTTCATAGACGCGTCTATGAATTAACAACAATAGGCCGTTTCTTGTAACAGGCCTTTGTGATATTGAACTACATGCGTGTAAATGAGTATAAATAAGCGTAACTTAGATCGAGCTTGTAATAAAAGTGTAAACTCATATGCGTAATACTCTCGCTATGCCGATAACATGTTATATATTACTTATGAAAACACGCAATTTCGTCTCGATATCGAATTAAATGCGATTTCTATAAAAACGATGTAGCTTTATAACATTATTGTGAAGATTTCTTTTTAATATAAGTGATCATTCATGTCACTTATATTAAAAAGAAATCTATAAACCTATAATAGATTAATAAGATTATTTTAATATATTGATAGCGCTATAGAGACACACCAACAGAATAATCGAAAACATATATAATAAGTAATGAGATATGTAGATCACAAACATATAAACAATACTAGATTTTTTCATAATATCATTAGTATAAACAAAATAAATAATGAAATGACAAAGAATAATCGAGTATGCACAGTAACCTAATTATAGATTCGAATCCTGGAACAGTTGGTTGCCGCAAGTGGAGACGAAATGCCTGTCTCTCTCGAAATAGTGAAGCTAATTGTGTTTCGTAACTGCGGACTGAAGGGTCGTGTAGGATCGAGGTACCTATATTTAGCAAGGGGGTGAAGGAGGCGGAGGCGGCGGCGCCGGTGACGCGGAAGCGTAGGGCGGGCGGAGGGCGATGACCGTGAACGTGGGGCGGCATCGATCCGGGCGGCCATACCCTCGCGCAACGGGAAAGTGTATGCCAACGCCGCACGATCGCGATGCGACTGTTGCAACCGCTAATAGCCTCTTCACTCTAATAGCATTATTATTTTTGTAAATATAAAGAAATTATTGATATTACTATTGCTTGTTTAAATTCAAAAATAAAGATAAATATGAATCATTTAATTTCAATTGCAATCGCAACGCAACGCACTTTGCGTACCCAAATGAGGCGACACCATCGCAACGGACACACGTACTCTCATATAAATATATTTATGCAGTTCTTAAATTAGCGTTCTAAAGTGGTGCATTCTAAATGTAAGAAGCACGTGCAGTGTGTTCTGTTTTCTCAAAAGTACGTCGTCGGCGTCGGCGGCGCGGGTGAATAAGCTCGGCCTATTACGGAAGCACGCGTGGGCGATGACGTAACGACAATCATTATCTACTCACTTAAATGTGTTATAATATTTAAATTGTTCATGATTTTATGTAGCAATTATGTAATTAAGGAATAATGACGAGTTTAGTACAGGACAGTGGATTACGCTATAAAGAAAAGACTTATACCCAGCCACTGCTGGGTATAAGTCTTTGAGTATAAGCAATTCACTAATTGATGTCGATTTAGAATGATGATTATCCAAAAAAGGGTTTAATTTATAAAGAACATGATTCAGTTGTTAGGTAAACATATTTATATGCAATGATTTTACTCTCTGAATGCTTGTAGGTATTAAAAAATTAAATGTTCTGTAGTTATTGCCTGTGAATTCTTATACGTAGAATTTAACAGATGCATTGACATTCTAAGTGGAGCTGTTAGTGATAGAGACGTGCCTCCTATCGACTGCTCAATTCGCTAGGCGATCACCTATGTAGGAATTGTAATATGTTTCTTATTGAGCATATACCTACAATATATTTCCATATTTAATTATTCTTTGTAGTTCTTAACGTGTTTCAGTATGCCTAGTATCTTTATGTCATCTTTCTCTTACCAAAATTCATTTTTATTTATTGGTAGTAACTTTCATTGGTATGTAAGGGTTGTTTCCAAAATTGTGATTAATATAAACCAGTTTTATTTTTTCTGTGATTACTATCAAAGCTCGTAGATATCGGTGTTACAAAGTAAAGTTTGTTTTTACTGACTATTACAACGCAATATCCGCGTGTAGACGTGGAATAAACTTGAGTCCTCCTTGCGTCTATCCCTTCGATCTAATAACGAAATAAAAGTTAGTAGGGTGCCCCGTGGCCTGGTCACGAGGGTAGCTTGCTTATAGCCGCGATACACGAAGATATGTAGTGAAAGGGGGCTGAGCTCTCGCCTTCTTTACAACAATCTATGCGTTTGTTGTGCGTGCCTTAAGTTGTTATCTAGAGGCCACAAAGATTATCTCAATAAATATTCATGAATTAATACTGTACAAGTTAATTGCATTTTGAATTACACTGGTAAAGTAATAGTTGTTATTGTTGATGTTTTCGAGGAAGTGAACTGACTGCCTCTGAAAGGATTATGTGGGATTAACCAATAACCTATACCTATAAATAAAACGGAGCTATATTTGTGTAATACCGTGATAAACGCCTTTCATAGCTTAGACGGTTACATGCTACCTGCAAAAATATAAACTATTTATACCCGACTGCGCGACGTAAAGAGTTTAATTGTAATTTTATACGGACTGTGGAGATGGACGGTTGAAATGTTCGCAATGATAATTCACACACGTTAAATAATGATGAGAATGATGATTTTTAACGTTATCTTTAGATTTAAAATCTTAGTAGTCTAGATCACGATCTATAACGATTTCATTAAGCCTTTTTTACTTACTTTACATCTAAATACTCTTAAAGGAGCGTCAATACCCTCAAATATTCTGACGACTAGTCCGACCTCTGCTAGCGGCAGGCTTTATCAAATTAATATTCAAGCGTGTTTGATTAGACCACAATCCGATCTCAATATTTTGAGAATAATATCTCTAAAAAGAGATATTATTCTCGAAATATAAAAAGAACATATTAGGCACTTTTATAAAAGTCTTAGTCTTTCTAATAATAAAAGCTATACTCTATACTTTCAATAGTGAATTAATTACTGTGTAGTCTAGTAGGAATCCAGTAACATCTTTGTTATTCTTTGCATTACATTGATAATTGTTCAGACAAAATGTCTACCGGAAAACCCAAAGGAAAATCCCGCTGAGCAACAACCAGTCTAAAAATACAATATATTCAAATATTTACGTTTAAAGGTATCGGGTGCCGATAACGTGTGTGCAGTGGGAGATAGGGTGGGGTAGTTGAATGTCGGGCAAGGGCGGCATGAGTCACGTCACGGCCGATCAATACTGCAAGGGAATGCGTGGCGTGCCGGCGTCGCGACGCACCCCTGCCAAGACGAAACTGCTCCCCGGAATTAATGCCATGCCGTTACTTACCCAATTCTGGTTAGTTCACTGTCACATACTGCATATGCGGCATGTAATGTACAAATACAACTACCGTACACTCTAGCTCAAAATGATGTGGTAGCACATGTTATGTAAACTTTTATTTTGATTACAAGTATATTTGATATGCGTTATGTTATATATCTGCGTATTTATGTGCAAAGTCAATGTCATTCATAAAAAATAATCTATTTATATAGACTTTATCATTCATGTTTTCAGTACAGCACGGGTAGTGGAAAAAATAAATTGGCTATCATAAAAAACCATGTGTTATATAATAAAAAAGTATTTTTCAGGGCTGGTGATAATATATTTTAAAAGTATATATTCTCGCCTTAACGAAGCCTTTAGCCAAACATAATAGTGCATGTTCAAAAACATTAAATGAATAAAAATGAACTTAATTTATTACAATAAGTTAATTTATTACATTTTCATAAACAAGTAAATAAAAAGAGGGTTGTTGCAATAACCACCCTATATTGCGTCAATTTGCGTCGTATTGTGTTTAACGGTACCTAGTCGATATAAATGGAAATGGAGGCATAAAATAATAAACGAACCTAACTGGCTGAAACGATTTGACCGATGTGACTTTGACTTTAAGAATATATTATAAGTTCAAGGCACGAACGGCCTTCGGTGGACGTAACCTTACGTAGTTTCATGAAATCTGAAATATTACAAATACTGTGCTTACGTTCAATAACATTTTAATTCGAATTAGCCCTGACTTAGTATGTCGGGGTTACTTATCCAGGGACTTCAACGAATGGAATTTGGAAATTATTATATTCGGGATTTAGAAGTACACTATAATTTATTTATTATAATTATAAATTAGATTAGTCATTATTCGTCACTACAAAGTCGTCTGACGTGACTACTGACTAGCCAATAAAAGCAATCTCAAGCAAATTCCACACATACGTAAAGCGAAAACAATTTTGTGTTATTATAACATTTCTATACATTATTTTAATGATTTATATTTTGTAAATTAACTATAAACGTGCCTACATAGTAAATTACCATTATAGTGGTGCCAAATACTCTGTTTCGCACCTGTCTCTTCGCTCAAGATCAAAGAACGTATTTGGGTCTTAAATGACTCGGACAATTGAGAGGTAAAACAACCCTTATAAGACAAGTGCCCTTCATTTCGATTTAACTTCAGACACATCATTTTAGCGATATCTCACTACTTATTAAATTCCATTGTGTATGAAATTGAACTTTAGTACTATAATAATATCGTATTATTATTTACAATGAGCAATGGATGTAAGTATAACATAATTATTATAATTTATTACAGCTTATAGAAAAGATAATATGTAGTTACTCTATTTTGTAATAATAATTTATAATAACAAATCCAGTATAAGTGTGTATTATACTACGTTCTTATAAGACTACAGTTGATTGAAGCATAAAAGTTTTAGTTCATTTTGGGAAATAAGTACCTACTATAGAAATTGGCGTAAGTTACCTGGAATCTTGCCATTTGGCTCTAAACACTGCTGTAAATATAGGTAACTATATGATTAATGGATTAAATGATATGTTTGTATGTCTGGTTGCTATTATACGGTAATTAACATTTCATTTTTAATTCCGTAACTGGAATAACTACTATGGTACGGTAGGCTTAAGGGACATTAAAACACAAAGAATACCCGACTAGATGTAACTATCTGGGATCGAACCCGCAACAATGCGGCGTAAAGGCAAGGTAACTTAAGCCATTACGCCCTTACAGTAATCGAACAGTAAAGAATATAAAGTAAGATTTACGCCCTTAAGCAAAAGAAAAATATAACTGAACGCCTAATATAAGATATGTACTATGTGGCATATATGTACCCATAGATTCAAAACTAGCATAGAATCTTATTAAAATTATAAAAAAGACAATGTAACCAATTCGTATAACACGTTTAAAATGGGATATTGATAGACAATTTTTTATACAATTTATATCAATTAATCGGTCAAAACTAAATATACGATATAGCATGAACAACTTAGGCGTCAACATTGATAAATTCGTTTCTAAATGTAACCATGCTCAGGGGTAAGATTTCGTAATCACATAAAATACGTTTGACATGATGGAAGCCCAATGGTTAATGCTGTGGATTGAGACACAGGTATTCTATAGGTATATATTGCCTTACCGACGTAAATATTTGTGACAGAGGCGGTTCAGTCACAATTTTTGTAAGTAAAATATAAATAATAACCAGCCATCGAAATTGTGAGACGTTCGTTATTATATAATATATCTACTAATGTATTCCTGTGATATAATATATATACACAAAGAGCCAGTTAATTAACAATCAGCACGGAAACGCTCCACTTAAGCTACATATTGCGTTGTAGCGCGTCTAGTTAAAATAAAATCATGTTTAATATTCTAATATCTACAAACTACTTTAGAGGACAACTAGGGTCAGCTCAAAGAGAACTTTCATAACAAAAATCAAATAAAAATATGCTCATCTTGTGTTTGGCGTGCAAACAAACGAAAAATATTGTCTAAAAATCTAATTCCAGAACATGATCTCAAATATGATGCGAGCACGTGTTCCTTCACGTGATACATATTGGGGATAGCTAATATACAAAAATTGCAATATCTGCTGATTTGGTTATACAAATATGAAGAGAGCTGCGCATTTCTTTCGCTTCCAGCTTCGTCATAATCTGTAATTATAGCACAGTTTTGAGAAAAATCACCTCTGAGTATATAATATACACTCGTCCGGCGATCCGCCATAATGCTTGCGTGTGTTTTGTGGCATTGAACACTAATAATAATCGGTGAACTTGACATTGAGAACGGAGGCTCGTCATTGTAACAAGATGCGCCATCTCTTCCGCACCATACTGAATTGCCGAGGTTAAAAAAGGATGGCTGACATTATCTTCTGCGTTCGCGATTGTTTGTAGGTCAGTCGTGTATTTGTTCCGGACGATAGTCCGAAAGTCGGCTGGAGGTTACATTACGTAGTTATTTAAGTTAGAATTCAACACATCATTTTTGCACCGTGCAAATTATCAACACAGCTGAGTCTTCTGTATCAAGCCATTTAGCAAGTAGTCTTGTCACGTAACCTACATATTTACTTTGTCTGATCACTAAAACCCTCTGTGTCCGCTCTGTACTCTATATCATGCCTATAATACCCCATATAATTATGTTTATAAAGTGTAATATATTTTATAAATAATAAAAATTTGAGTTTAAAATCTCCGATATTAACCACGTAATTTAATAATTGCTCTTTTTTTATATTTACTCTGGCCTTCACCACGAGTAGTATTTCAAAAGTACCTAGTTAAATATTATTAAAATGTATGCACTCACATTTTTGTATCTTAGTAATTTATCATGATTCAGATATTTATGAATTTATTTTATATATTAGTAAATTATACTTATCATTGATTAACACAAAAATTATTATATTTAAAATCCGTGCCCCAAAGTGCAAAATAGTATACTGAGAAAAGCGATATCTGGTAGCGTTTCCATAACTTTCTTTCAAGCGATAACTCTATACAGCCTGCGTTGTTTTGGAAAATTCCACTAGATGGCGTTACTTGAAGGCTTCCAGTTAACTTAAAGTTTCAAGCGACTCTTGAGAGATGGCGCTACTCTGTATAATGCATGCGTTGCAAAGAATGTCATAGTATTGTAGAAGGTACTAGCAATCTATTAAAATTAAATAATAAGATTATAAACTACACAGCTTTTAACAAATTAATGACTAGTTGTCTATAATATTACGCATACCTACACTAATTAGTCAAACATTTTCTTGATCCAAATTTACTATTTTACTAGCAACCTGGTGATTGAAAATTTAAATATTTGTTTACTTAGTAATAATAAGTGACTTTATTATTTTACGTATCATTAAATAATAATAAATTGATACAGCTATAATATTTTTGCATCCTATAATATATGATATGATAAGCTCAAACACTCTGCAGTCGCTACCTATATGAGTTATGACGCTCAACAAGTAATTACACGATGGCAGTGTATCGGACGACGACATCAAAATGCAATTGTTATTAAATTATGTAGGTTATAAATCCGGATCAGTACCTATAAACAAATAAAGCAGTCGGTCGACGTCAGCGCGAACGCGCGGCATGCGGGCGTGTTGCGTGAGTGGAGTGGCTCGGCGCGTGGTCGCGGCTCGCGTGCGTCACACTCGCGCGGTCGTCGCTCCCCTTACGCGAAACAAATGACTGTCTGACTCATATTCTACGGGTATTTTTGTATAATTATATACGGCCTATTTATTTTTAGTCTATTCATATAAAAATAATCTATTAAGCGTTATTAAGGCTGCTGTCCACCAAGATGAGAAGAATTATAATAATATCTTCAAAAGTTTCAAAATTTGGATTTTGTCACTTTTACACTTTAGCATGAAAAATTTCAACGGGATTAAATATAATGACCATCAAAAATACTAATTGCACAGCAAAATATGCTTAATAAAATATAATATCATAACGAGCACCTAGTGGCATCTACACGCTTCAAATCATTGCATTCCGTCTTGGAAGGGTTAGGTTAAGTTAGGTTCCTTTTTAAACCCACCCAAAAATAGTCGACTTAGTTTGATCTCTTTAAATATATTTTACTGTGCAATTAGTATTTTTGGTAAGCTGTAAGCATATTTTGCTGTGCAATTAGTATTTTTGGTGAAACAAAAGTTAAAATTTAGGAACAGTTAAATACTACCCAATATCGTCTCAACGAAATCCTGATGTTTATGGTAGTGACAGAAGTTTACGTTTACATATGTATGTGTATATAGTAGCTACACATATGTAAACATAAACGCACATAGGCAATTGTAATAACTGCATAAAGACATCCTCTCTCTCTTTGGGTTGATAAAATACAGGACATAACTGTCGCACAAAACATTCATACGAACTTGTAGCCTTGCTATCGCTTGCGAGGCCGGGCTGTCACAAGCGTCGAGAATTCTAGATGCCTATAGGTCTTTTGGTACCTATCTACATGTAATACTTTTGTAACATTTGTTATAAAAACAGAACTTCATATATTTTGATGACGCATATTATATGAGCGTCAACAAAATATTTTATTTTTATTACGTAACCAAATTATTCAACAAAAACATGTTATTTATAATTACTATTTTATTATAATACATAATATATGTACAATGTGTAAATGATCGGTAAAATAACCACCGTGGTATTAAAATTATTGCCATGTGTGTATAATACATATTATTTAAACTCAATGCTTTTAAAATAGAAAACATACCTCAATTTTATAGATAAAATACTTTTTACAAAGACAAACACTTATTTTTGCAACTTTATTGATACTGCAAATTTCTCTCTAAAGAACTTAAATTAATTAACAATAGATAGCTTCGAGAATATTGGTAAAATATAGGAATTTGATATTTATTATGGACTAGCATGATCGTATATTTTTATAGTTTTTGTACATTAAACGTAAATTAATAAACAAAGCTAGAATAGTCCATTATTAAGTACACGTTTCTATAGGGCTATGGCTTGGAAACCTTTTAAATGAGACATCAGTATCGTTTAGAGAGGCAACGAAGAGATTACCCCGAGACGAGAATGACACTGTGGAACGTACGCCAATGCAATTAACATGATACTGCGGACATCAAAGCGTTTGCCAACAGTGTTATGGTTATACCCTCATCCCCTGCAGCCACGATCGTTGGAGGCTAACATTGTGCGCCGGATGTCGTAGATGGCCAATGTTTCCCCGATACACGTAATATTTAATCACAGAAAATGTTCTGTTATTGTACAGAATAGGTTCTTTAATTGTGCAAACTGGATGGATTTTGATTACATTTGATATGAAGGTAGCTTAGAACACTAAAACATAAATATGATCAATGGTAAAACTGGTATCAGCTAGTGTTCTGTTACGTGACATCCCTCCCATTGGGCTTGTAAATAAGGCTTAATATAAAAATTATATTGCTGATATTGCAAATGTATTGATATTTTCATTACTCATGGCATATCATGGTACAGCTGCCTCAAAACTGAGATTTGCCATAATATTCTGGGGCAACTCAACAAACAAAGACATTGTATTCAAGGTACAAAAACTATGCATCTGAGCAACGTTTAAATAAAAATGCATAGACAGTTGTAAAACATATTTTATTAAATACAACATTTTAACATTGCCCTGCTTGTACATATACGAAACAGCTGTTTTTGTAAGGTTAAATCCAGATCTATTCGAAAAGCTAGGGGATAAAGTTATACAAAACAGGTGAAATAATACTTGTAATAACGCATATAATATATTTTCATCAACGCTTATCAACAAATAGAAAAAGTAGCATAGAGTTTAATAATGAAAAATATAAGAGGTACCGTACCTTACACAAAGTTTTTAGGCTTAACGATCGACAACAAATTAACTTGGAAACAACATATAGACATAGTAAGTAAAAAACTAAGTAGATTTTCGTTTGCATTTCACTTCGTAAAAAAGTATAAAAAATATAGTAATAAATAAACTAAATATAATAAATAAACTATTTATGTTCCTTACTACGCTATGGAATCATATTCTGGAGCAATTCAACTAATAAAAAAATAATCTTCAAGGCCAAAAAAGGTGCATCAGAGCCATGTGTCAACTTCAGACAGATAGCTGCAAACATCACTTTACAGAATTGATAATTTTAACAGTACCATCAGTCTATATTTATGAAGTAGCTTTATTTGTGAAAATTATATTAAAATTTTAATTTATATCAAAAACTCTCCAATGATCAAACGAGATCCGCACGACGAATTTATAAATATAGGCTATGCTTGAGGGAATCAAAAACAAGTTTAATGCATAAAAGCATATTTTGTATGGAACCAAAAATATATAATAAAATTCCTGATCATATAAAGGATATGGACATAGTTCAATTTAAATTTACGCTAAGGAAAATTATTTTTGATAAAAGTTACTATAGGTACTATAGACAGTTTTTTAAATGATAATCTTATATGATCTAATATAGCAACTTTAATTCTCTTTTCTTCTCCTTTTTTTAGTTTCTTATTTGATAAATTCATGTTATTTATTATTAATTGTTGTAACTTATTATTAATTATTAGAATTTATTATTAAATATTGTAATTTATAGTAATTTAATTATTGTAATTGATTATCGTAATTTATTGTCAATAATAATTATATTACCGTGCATGTAATTTGACTTTAAATGTTATTATAAGATAGATACACATGACATTGCAATAAAAATGTGTATGCCGACACGCGCCAGGCAGATTTTGGAGATTCATATAATATTGTAATAGCTTAAGAACTATTGTACCCAAAATCATACAAATACATAAGTTTGAAGTTTAAATAAGCTTCGTATACGAAAAGCCAGTACGTAATGCCCTAAAGTATCTTTTGCATGGCGCCTATAATATGTTATAAACTACCAAACAGTATTACAAGTCTGAATACAAATAAATATGTTCAAAAACAACTCAATAATTGCCTGATAAATAAATGTTATTATACCATTACTGAATTTTTATCCGAAAATAATTTGTGATAATCCTTAAATAATGATTATTGACGACATGACTTATTGAAAAATACTATAGTGACTTTTTTATTATGATTATTACTTTTTAAATTATTTATTGACTTTCTTAAATAAAATTCACTAGCATGACTTATTATAATGATGACATTGTTAGGATTTGTTGATGACCACTATTACTATTTATGCTGTCTTAAGAAAGCTTATTATTATTGTAAAGTAAATAGTATGTGTATTATTATTATTTTATAAGAGCGTTTTGTTCTGTATGATGCGGTTCGGTCTCATCGCTCTGGATAAATTTTCTTATTATTCTACATGTGTAATATATAGCTGCTTTTTTAATGTTAGTATAGGTATTTAGTGTTATATGCAATTTAAGACTGGTGTAAATATTTTGGGATTACCCCGGTGGTGGATATCACAATCGGCATAATGTAAACTTTGTTGACTTGCCAAATTCTTGTTATTTCTTCTTTTAGTTCAGTGTATTTGTTCATTTTCTGTAATAGTTTTTAAAAGGTTATGGGTATTCGGTACTGCTATGTCAATCACGTGTGCTGTTTTTTGTGATTTGTTGTGTATTGTGATATTGTCTATTAACATGTACAAGTCTTGTCGGTGAGTACGGCACGGTCGTAGTATATTTTGCGGCTGTTGTTCTCTAATACGGTATTCGGGCTATAATTATAGTAGGGTGTATGTGTATCCTGTATAAGTTTATATTTAATATCTAATTTTTGATGGATAATATTTACTGTTTGGTTGTGGCGATGTGTAAAATCAGTTTGCGTGAGTGTTGTGCATGCTCCTGTAATGTGTTGTATAGTCTCAGGCTGCCAGTGGCAGTTACGACATCTACGACATCTGTTTAATCTTTAATAATATGTTTTCTGTAATTTCTAGTATTAACTACTTGGTCCTGAATTGCTATGATAAAACCCTCGGTTTCCGGGAATAGATGGCTCGTGAGCCATCTGTTTGAGGCTTGTGAGTCTACATGCGATTGTTGTAAATCGTGAGGGTGACGACCATTCAGTACCTTGGCTTTCAATTTCGTCAAACACGTCGTAACTTACATGCTGATCAACATTAACTGTTATCACTAGTGCATTTAAATGTTCTATGAAAGTAATTTTGGAAGATTATTCTTATACAAAATCTTATAAACAACAACAACTTGTGATGTTAGGATTGCGATGTCATTATGTATCCTGTAAGAACCAATTTTACGGAAAAAAAGCTTTCATCTTTATAAATGTTAAGTATTTTACTGCTACCATAAGTAGCTTTATAACATTCTTGTAAGAACTATTATATTACACTAAATCTTTCTACCGCACAATGTATAATCGTACATTAAAACAAAAACATATAATTGAATAGTATCGTTGTTGTAAAACATTTATGACATTGTAATGCCCGATAGTGTATGATTTTATCGGTCAAAAAAACACAATCAACATGTTGTTGTTATCCACTATCGTTCTTAGAATACTGTCCCATTCTTAAAAGTTAAACTTGAATGGAAATCTCCATTCAATTATTGGTAAAGATAATAAACATAAAATACCGAAGGTTACTATATTAAATTAACTTTAATTGGTAATATTATAAAATCCTTTCGAGTATTAAATATTTAATTAAATTACAAACATTGTAAACAATTGGCTGATGTTGCATATAAAATTTGTGACACATCAATAGAAAGAGATTAATAAAAAAATTCAATCAATTCAATATATATTATGATTAAACTAAAAAACTGCTCGTAAAAAGCTATATCTATAACAAATAGTTTTATGTACCGAACTGATGTTCTAATATTCACAAATCATACAAGCATCATTTTCTTCATTACATATATTAGAATTAAATAGGTATAATGTTATGTATAAAATATTTTGAAACACGTTAGTGCTGCTACTCGTCCATAGATGGCGCTACGAGTTTTTCTAGAATGTCAACTACTGTACATTCGTTTAAATTGTTAACATACATTATTAAAAACTAATTTCTTACATTGAAATATCCTAAAATATTATTATTAGGTTAGTGTTACTGTTAGTATTTGCATTAGTCAAAGTAAAAAATATTTGTTATTAAACAAAACACCAAAATAAACATTAGGTAATTAATAAAATGCTTTACTAAAGTAAATATCTAATTATATTGTAAACTGAAATACATATTTCAATTCTGTTAGTGTTATACTGATACATAAAACTTAACAGGATCCGCAACCCACAAAGACTTTATGACAGTAATAAAACAGAAAGGATCTACGGTTAACATTTAGTTGCCGAGATAGTTCATTAACGGTCTACACAAAGGTGTAACAATCCTTAAGACCTTCAGGCATAATATCGATATGACAGCAATGTAATAAAATAAAGTAGTTTGTCGGAGAAGGGCGGGCGATATCGTAACTGTAGCCAGCGATAGCGGAGTCGGTCGCAGCTCAACCTTGCAGAGTTTGTTGCTCCTGCAAGGCGACGGAGGCGGCGCGCAGTGGCGAGGGGGCAGGGGAGCGGGGCGGTGTGACCATCTAACCTCCGGTGACACGGCTAACTATACCACAGATCAGCATCTGCAGTATGTCAACACTTGTGACACTTCATTATATTTTAACATAACGCCAAATATAATCAAAATGAGAACAACGTTTACACACACACATGACCGTTTTTGAAACTAGCTTCATATATATGTAAATATTTTTTTGTTCTACTGATACAGTTAAGCTGTGACAATAGTATTCGAATTAGTATTTCTAACCATACATACGAATATATACATATAACACAGCATTACCACTGTATGTCTTTAATAAGTTATTTCAGAAATATTGATTGAAATACAGACTAGCTATTACACTTTCAGCCATGATGTATGTTTTTTAATTTTGTTGATTTGTGTAAACGAACACCAATTTCGATAATTATCTTAATTGAATATTTGTCGAATTGATGTATTGAGATAGGTATTGGAATCAATTAATAGTTATATCATGTATGCCCTCGCAGTATCGTAGATCAAAACGTCAACGTAACAGTCATATTGTTGTTTCATTATAAATGCGTGCACCATTATGCTATTTTCAAGATAAATGCCTATCTGTTCGAAAACATAATGAGATAATTACTTAACTATCGAGCAATATTATCGGTTGTTCTTGATGAAGTTTATTGTTCCAAATACAGGTTGTTTACATGCATTGTATTGATGAATTATCCTTTACAATATATGCACATTGTTTATTAGCAAGGAATGTGCCCGTACGCTGCGTGCGACAATCTGTTACTAACTCAGCTTATCTGCTCTTGTTTTTAACGTTTATACTAAGTTTATTTTGCACCATAATGCTAGTAGGTCTACCTGTAGATTTCTGTGTTTAATTCACATTGGCTACATTCCAAGTATCCCACCTGCACATAAAGAATAAATAAATAACGTCAACATTGTCCTCCTTGATTCTAGAACTTTCAATCAGCTACACAGACTGAGATAGCGATAAGCTCTTCAAACATTGATTACCATTTAATATTTTTAATACACAGCTTACCGATATAATACTACAAGTGTTAGTTTTATGCAATTATAATAATTTAAATAGCCAATGGCTTCATAATAGTGTGTGCACTAAGAGTCGCGCAAACTCCATCGCGTAACAAAGGTCTTTCTACATAGTTGTTTGTCCACCCACGGCCGTCACGGTTGCGTCTCCATTGGTGGCCTGTCCTAGTTTTTAAAGCAGAGAACTTAAGCTAAGATTACTGTGGTGTCCCTCCAAGCTGCGAGCTGCGGCTACAGCTGTTTACGTATCCGACGGCGACGTGACCTATATACCAATACAATTGTATTATTCATGAGGCTGTCACTCGATTGCCTTTGTCGCACATAGTCCTGTATAAAATGTTCTTGTTTTATAGCACCATAAAAATATTGTGACCTATAAACGCGAGCACTTTACGAACCCCCTTTTTATAATCTCTGCTCAACAGTTGGCTGACTACACCGTTTTGTTTCACTCTGTTGGAGTCGAAGTTAACTGTTATAGAAGGAGACACAACATTTAAGTGTTCGCGTGTAGAACAATGATTATTATGTTATATTATAAGTAAAGAGGGATTTAGGAAAAGGTAACACAGATTTGATTTGAGTATCTACATATGTGTGTTAGCCTACTGATGCGACGAATAGTCTTTCTTCTAGTTTGGCTAACCAAATTAAATATCATTAAGTATCTACATTTTCTGTAACTGTATTTCGACAACAACAGACAAAAGAAAATGAACTTCTTAATAAAATTGTATAAAAAGAAAGATGTTGTTTTCGTGATTGGTGTCACGTGTCACACATCATATTAAATATTACGTGGGTGCAAGTATTTCGTTTGTATCTATTTCTAGTTGTGGAGTGTTTGTGATGCGCAAGTATGTGTTATGCAGCATCTCCCGGCGACCTACATATACCACGCATTGTCCGCCACGGTCAGATCTGTTATCTGCCATTCAATAATTATATTTAACGTTATCAAACATATTCCAATACGCCTGTTATTCTCAAATTTTGAACGCACGTCCGTATAATAAGTATACAAGATAAAATGACATTGACGCATTTACTTCATATCTCTTACGTCATACCCACATCGTATCGCAATAAAAAAATCCCATAAAATAATTGACTACCTCGTTAGTAGGTGTGCACACTTTTGTAACAGTCAATCGTAATGTCCCGGTTTTTATTCTTGAATCGTAAATAGTGCTATTGGGTTTATCTGTAACGAAATGCCCAATTTCCTAAAATCAGGAACTGTGGCTGGTAATTACCGATATGTTCGTCCCTATAGCGTGGGTCTTTAACTTTAACGTACCTGTATGTTAGACATCTTTGCCCAAACCTTTGGACATTATCTGCTTGACTATGAGAAATAAAATACATTCTAACAAAAAACCTAACAATTAAAATAGTCGCAACCAACTCTGTAGACATCTTGCTCAGTATGATAAGCATTTAATTAGGATTTATTGCAATTACATTTCAATAACAATAGTGACTGGATAAAACGAAGGCATTTAAAGGCTAATACCGGTACATAAGCAGCGCAGTGCAAATTCGGTCAATGCTATTCAAATTCATATAACTATACAACATCTATTATTATATTTTACTTCATTATGTATATACTTTAGAAGGATTATTATCATAAACTCATTATAAAATTGTTATTCTAATGTCTATAGTAAATTAATTTAAATAATACTTTCAATCATAAATGAAGCACGTTTTTGTATTACTTGTAGTTTATTGTGTTTAAGTAGTGCAATATGCATGTGTAGCACTGAGTAGAAGGGACAATGAAGCTGGAGTATCTCGCGAGGACGATAATTGCGAAGGTCGCGTCGCAGCTGGATCTAGCATCACACGCCCAACTACTCCATGTGGTATCACTAGATAGGTGCTTCGTTACGATATATCGAGAAACATACAATACATACTAAATACAAACGTAAATACAACACGCGAAAGTACAATTTACATTGACGCTCGGCTCGGTCGGTGGCCTTACCTCGTTAGAGTTCATACACCCGTGCGAAACTGGGGCACGTACCGCGTGCTCCCCCTCCACTCTCGCCCGCCGCCCCCCGTCGTCCCGTTACCTACCACTAACTTTTCATTGAATTGTTTCTACTGCTCGCTTCAGAAATATACTATGATAAATGCAAAAACACTTAACTAACATTTGTTCATGTACATACATAACGGCACGCAGTGTTCTCAACTCGGGGCTACGTTCTACGTTTGTTGTTCTAGAGCTTATGTTAATAATAAGTTTAAGGTCATATTGTCGAGTAATAAAACGCTCATTACTTGTCGTTGCGTACATTCTTTAATGATTAAGTCATGGTTCAGTCTGTAGATGCGATGTTTAAAACGATAGGCTATGTGTTGGAGCTGACATTGATGTGCATTGATAAAGAATAGTCGAGGAGAAATGCTGTCACCGCGGCGCGGAGGCGAGTGAACCAGTATTGCGCTGTACTATGTAGAGTTGCGCAAGCGCACCGCGAGAAAGTGCGAGTAAAAGTTGACGCAACCCACGTCACACGCCACTCGCCGCATCGCCACGTCACACATATACATTGTTCGTTTACGAGGATGCGCATGTGTGCGTACCGTGTTATGTATACGTACATAAGTGTCATGCACTGACGACACTTGATTACAATCGAATGTGTTATACAATGCCTTTAATAATAAAATTTGTTACGAAGACGTTGCCACACGTCAGAACATTAAGGGTACGTTTTCATAACACTTATCGAGATAAATGACAGCATTAAGTATTGCACGACGTGGACTCGTTCCTAGTAATTATTTAGAAACAGCGGGACAATTAATACAACCGCATTGTACGGACACAAGCCGCGTAAAGAACATGTATGTAATAATTATTTATAAGTAAGGCTCACGTGTTCTCATTGATGCAGCTAGCTGCATTCGGGTAATGCATTTGTGAAACATGTTAATCTATGTATATACAGAAGCGAAATACATAATTGCACGGCAAATACAATTTTTATTTTCCCTCTCTTTCTTTAGTGAAAATTCATACATCAGTTTGTAAATTACGTCACTGTTAATACAACATCTATAGTTATGTTATAATTAGCAATTTGTGTTACGAACTAAGTTACATCTAAACTAACTTCACGTTCATAACTACTAATTGTTACGATATAATCAATGTAACAGTTTGATGATGCGCCATAATAATCAGTAAACTTGCCTATGGCTATATTATCAGTTTAGTGGTAAGTAGCCCCTTAAAATTACATTAATTGTGGGTAAATTGAGGTAATTTTGAACGTGGAGGGTATAGAGGGAGCCACGGTGCGGGGCGGGAGGGGAGCGGAGCACAGTGGCGACAGAAATAGGACGCGGAGGACAGAGCAAGGCTGCCCCGGTTGCCGGCCGACGACCCGCGCCCGTACCTACGAGAACGTAGCGCGTCTGTGTGTGCGTAGACCGTGTAGCCGCGAGCTACGACCATACTACGAGCCGTGTGCGCCGCCCGCCGCCTGACGTACCACCGCGCCGACGAGCGACGTACTCCTCCCGATAGGGATGCACCTCCTAATCTACGTTACGTAGTGGACTCGTTTACGTTTTCATTACTATCACACCTATTGATACCTTACCCAGTAATAGTATTAACTCTACAACAAAATACATACCATGATTGTACACAATTTACTTTAAAACAAAATGTAAATATATAACCGTATATGTGGCGATAAAATAAATAATTAAGATATAAAATATTTAATTAAAACTACAGCGCCATCTGTCGTAGGATAGAAACACTCATAGTGTATAACGAGAGTCGTGAAGCCGTTTGCCCCGCACGCCCCGCAGCTCCCTCCGCGATAAGGGCACGAGTTCGTTGCCCCGATAGAGACTGACCTCAAAAACGAGGACACTGCAAAATTAGGACGATGACAACGTAATGACTCGAGCGCCTGCTCACTACACGTGAATATCAACCTAAAACTGATTGAAGTAAGATACATTTTTGTTTATAACGTCATATTGAACTACATGTATTTGATCAATTAGGCAAATACGCTGACTTCAACAGCATCGAGCTAGCTCGAAGTGTTTCACTGTACGATAATAATAGGTTCAGGTTTATTCTAGGAATTCAAATATAAGTATACAGTGTTTAGTCACCTGTAGGATACACAGCATCGAGAACTGGTCAAGGAAAATGTTTATCTTAATATAAATGTTATTAACTTTCAACTGTATTTACTGAGTGTAGCAATAAGTGACACAATCGAAAATATTTTCAGGAAATATTGGAGTACGGATAAAGTGAGCGCGTGTATTCTGGTCCATTTGGAGCGTGACCCAAATTGATAGGTGCCAGTCATTTGGAATTTTGCCTATCTGAATACATTTGGTCAATTACTAACAGATAATTTTCCTTTTGTTTCAGGTAAGTGTTCGTTCACCTGTGTGATGACGTCAAACGTATGATAACTCCAATAGCACCAAAAAGGTAGGAGGTCTTTTATCTATGGATGTACAGATATAATGTGTGTGTGTTAATCGACTTGTCAATTATACATTCGTTAGTCATTTTACTATGAACTCTAAATTAATATTCGAATGAGATTTGGATTTTTCGTTAACGAGCCGTGTGACCTCTTCGGGACATTTTTGATAAAGTGGTTTACGTTGAAAATGTTTAACCTAATCTAGAAGAGCGACAGTTTCCACACACCTGATAAAGGCAAAGTCGCTTTATTTATATTTACTAGCATTGTAAAAGTATTATCTATTACAGTTAATAGTCGGCGTAAACTAATGTTTACACGATAAATTGACACGACCACGTTTGAAAGTAAACATAAGAAGGTGAAGGGGATTATTCTGAAAACGTGACGCGTAGTTGAGCCGATAACTATTGCAATGGTAAATAATGCAGGATGCAACGCCGGGCCGGGAGCCGCCGCTAAATATAGCTCGGGCGACGACCTGCAAATGGGTCACTCCCTGTACCGCCACCGCCATCTCCACCTCCACGCCGCCGCACCGCGATCCACACTCGACACCCTCTAATCACAACCCGCTCAATGCTGATCATTATATCATTTTCTTTAATTACGTAAACGTAACATTCCTCCGACTTTTCATTTATTATTAATTATATAACAACAGCATTTACTACGACCACTTTCTCGACTATGCACGCGTTGAATCACAGTCATATAATGATTAAAAGTTTTCCTTTTAGTTAGAAACTCGTGCTTAATGGTTTATCCATTCTTGTATCAAACTCGCTTTATAAGCCAGCTACATATTAAAACTATGCTTTGTAGTCTTAAAAGCAATTTGCATGTAAATACAATCATCATTTGAATTCTAAGAGCAGTTTCATATAATTGCTTCTTTTGGTACAAATGTTATTGGTAGAAGCGTTTAGTTCTCAAAGTTTCAGTAATGTATAAGACAAACCCAAGAAGGTAACAAATACAACATAGCTACGTCAGTGCTCGGTAAACGTCCAACTAATGCGAGGGAACTCGTAAACAACATGAATTCCGTATAAGCAGCTGGAGTTACTGAATACTGAAACCGTTCCATTTTTTTCAGCGGTTAACGACACTTGTGGTTTGTTTTCAATTTATAACTGTAAAATGTATACTTTGAATTCAATCTTTAGGCTTTTTGTATTGCTCACTTTTGTGAGATGTATTGAGGTGTGAACCTACTTATCAAAGGAAAATCCAGTCACTGTAAAGGATAAACGTTTTAGAACGGTGCTCTGTAACTGTAGGTATCCGATACAATGGTTATAGTTCCCAAACAAAAACTGCATGATTAGTGGACCTGTATCTGTTCGTGGAGGATGCTTTTGTTAAAGATACAGGTACAAATGTATCACATAACGTTATAGATGCATGTCTAACGACTAATTTGTTAATAGATTGTACACGTAGAGACGTAACCCTCGCAATAAATTGCAACAGCATTTTGGAACTGGCGCACAGCAATATGCATTCATAATAAATTTGTAAGGACACGTCAGCAAGCGTGGGTGTTGTTGTTTTCCCCATGGTTTATGTTGGCTGAGCTCGGGCCGAGGTGGTGGCGGGCGGCGCGGGGCTGCGCGGGGGAGAGGCGCGCGGCGCGCGGGGCGCGGGTGTCGCAAGCCGCGGGTGCATGGCCGGCCGTCGGCACCGCGCCGACCCTGACTGACTTATCTTGCGAACGTGCGCCGCGCGCAAATTCTAACGCTGGCAAATTTAACAACCCGTGGATTATTGTTGCACATTATTTCTTTGCCTGTCACACTCACGGTATACATTGATTCCTTCAAATAGTTATTTAAAAACCGTGTTTAGCTTGCACAATCTGTTTATATTTATTGACGATATCCTAATGATACACATGACCCTTTACTCATAAGTTCTTTAGTCAATTTTAGCATATACAATCACTATCCAATGCCAGTCAACGATCTTTGATTTGATATTTAAGTTGAAATATAGCTATTTAATGAGGAATCTGTTTGCATTCATCAGTCATAGTTGATAAATAAAAGGGCTAGAACAGAAGCCAGTTATTATGCCGAGTACGTTCCTGTTCGCCCATAACAATGTCTCGTCGACGTTGAAAGTAAAACGATTCAAGTCGTTGAACTGCACCCAGCTTATTATAATTTATGTTATGACCTGTTTTACAACTACGTTACATCCACCCCTACAAAACATCAACATTTCCATTTAAGACGACAAATTGTGTGTGTACTAATGGCGCATCTTGTTTTGCCACAAACCTTGTTTATTTTACACCCCGACATATTATTTGCGAAATTTTGCGTATTTCTCATAGTCTGACCAAATAAAGATAAATATTCAATAACTTATAATTTGTGTCTTTTTATCTTGCTGGAAATCAAAACAACAATACGAGTTCTCGTATTATTTCAGTGACAAGAAGTTTCTAGACTATATTGTGCACTTGTGTCATCATTTGTAAAAGTGATTTAGATTTCAAATTCAGCTACGGCTCGTTCATTCAAGTTATAGTTTTTTGTGGTATCCGTAAAAGACTGTGGAGCTGAATACTTAGTCAGGGTTCTAAGTAAGTTCTAATTGGACGAATAGATTGGCGCTTATAACAATGGTTCTAGGCAACTAGTTAATAAAGCACAAGGTACAGGCTGTTTGTTTCACCTTGATGTAATGAGTTACAGACATAGGTTGTAGGTATCGGCGTGCGGTAAGAGGCGAGCCTAGGCTGGATCTCAAAGGCAGAGTGGCAGGGAGCGGCCGCGGCCGACTCGGACTTTGTAATACATTCGGCCTAGTCAGCGTTCGTTGCCCTGCGTCGCTCGAGGTCGCTGCTGCACAGCGCTGTGAGAGACGCCAACCGAGTACGCCCGAACACCCACGGAAATTGCCGAGTTACAAATTGGCGCGAAATTTAAATCTATAACGAAAGATAACGCTTGTTTATTTATTACATATATGCACGGGTATGATTTGAAAAATCTATATAGAGTGAAATGGAGTCTGTATTTTGCTATTATATACGCTTTTTAACGGTTTGATATGGGTGGAACTTATGGACAGATGTTTGCAAACGTTATTTACGACAAAGTAACCCTAAATGACCTCTATTGAGTAACAGTTGTTTGTAACAGTATCAGACTCGTTCACTGATAGTACTGAGAATTTCCAAACAAACAATGCGCGTTGTCGTGCGTATTGTTTGTAATTTCCCTATTCAAAAGCAAAAGTGGAAAGTTATGTAAGTGTTCGGAAAGCCGCGGTGTGACACTTAAACCCAGTGCTGCAGCCGACACCGCCGCCGCGGCGAGCCACTTCGACGCACCCGTTTCGCGCTCATTAGTATGGAGACAGCGGCTCACCACTTTCACTCTCGCCAATAGCAAGTGTTACGCAAGCCGTCGTCACCGCGCGGCTCTCTACCCGCTCCCGGCACTATCGCCGACCCACCGCCAAGCTCCCACCACGCCATCGAATGATTAGCGAGCGCAAAAAATGAACATAAATTCTCGCAATAATGGTGCAACAGTATGACGAGACAGCGCAAGACGCATCCTCGGGCCTAATGATAGTCTCGGCAGAAATGAAAGTGAATAGTGTTTCGGTTAGTTCATAGTGGGTCAGCGGAGTAGGGCAACGGGGGTCGACGCCCGCGCAGCCTCGCCGGGTGAAAGTGGCCCTCCTCGTCCCCGCGCCCTCCCGCTCCTCCAATGGTTGCAACCGCGTCGACGACTTACCTGCGCACGCGCCTGCTTTTTGCAACTTGGCCATGGAACCTATTACGATAACTGCGAAATAACGCTCAAACAGCAAATGTAAATGCATGGCCTTTATTTGTGCCCGATCACACGACATACCTCGACGCTGTCATGACAAACACTTGTGGACTTACTGCACACAGTCTTGTCTCAAATCATATCATTCGATTACCTTAAACATAAAAAAATTAACACATTTACTAAATCTAAACATCAAGTTCTTGTTACAATTATTTAAGGAAAATCCTTTAGGGCTGCAATTCCCACATTATCAGATGATGCACATTGATGAGGCATATGTAGTTTATTAAGGTTATTCTAGTTAAAGTGAACATCTGGAAACCGGCAATAGTTTTTCCTTAAAGTGACATCATCTCCACAATGTAGTTCAGTTGAAACAATGAACGCGTTGATCGGTGTTCGCGAAGAGCTGAGCAATACACGTAGTGGTTTATGTAACCGGCAGACGGTAGTAAGTAGTGATTGAATAGGCCCCATCTTACGTAAATGTAACGTACTTGCCTACATATCAAGTGCTCATTGCGTAATCTTTTACTAATATTTTGTGATGCTATATTAAGTCCTGTTGTGGAAATCGTTCGGGTGTGAAGTCAATCGTCACTGGTGCGTACTCTCGACTCACACATCTCTTTTTAAAAACTATAGCTACGGGCCTAAAAAAGTTAAGTCACGATTAAGGAAAACTGCGTAAGGAAAACGTACTTACGAAACTAAAGACGAAAGCTCTGGGTCGCCATTATCTTTTAGACTAATAAAAAGCCATTGGATAGTAAATAAACCGAATTGATATTAGTATTTCTGTTCATATTTATTGCTATTCTTACAAAGAATCTTATGGAACAAGGTAAAAACTATAGCGATAGAAAAGCAGTTATAAAATCAAACGCGAGGAAATTTACGGCATGCTTAGATAAATAAATTTTATTTGCAAGTGCATTTAAACTATAAACATTCATATTGATGTAATATTATAGGATAAAGATCTGCCTCACTATCTTATACTTATCTCTGATTCATTGATTATCTTACGCCTTAACCTTAATTATCCAATATTTACAGAAATAAACTTATAAAGCTTTTTCAAGATGTATAAATACATCCTCTCTGGACTTATTATTATCGAACTAAAACATTGTCATAAATGGATTTATACTGAAACCAAATAAAGGTATTAAATATTCACCGTAAACTCCATGATCCATGATATAGTAGGTACAAACGGAACAATTCCAATTTCGAATATCGGGCATTTGTAGTTAGTGCCAGTTAGGGCGGAACATTTGTAACGATTCGATATCGGTATCGGGAGAAGTTAAATGTACAAATTATCACAGTCAACTGAAAATAGCTTTAACAGTAAAAAGTAAATTATATAATATATTGTAGTAAAAGTGGATAGACAAAACGAGATAAATAAACATCTGGTTACATAATATTGTCTTCTGTTTACGCGAATGTTATTCATTGAAATTAAACTACTATATACGGATATTATCGCGTTGTTTATTTATCACTGTATTACAAAATTTTGAAAATATTACACTGCTACTACTATTGATTTTATTTTACTAATTTATAAGCTAATAAAATTATTTAAACTACTAAATCTATTTATTTTTGGTTTACACTTTCCCCGACGTTTCGGTTGCTTTTCAGCAGCCAGTATTGTAATCTATGTCAGCAGCCATGGTCACGGGGAGATTTTTGTAATACAGTGATAAATAAACAACGCGATAAAATCCGTATACAGTAGTTTAATTTCAGCATTTGGTTATTTTATTAATCAAGATATTGTTTGCTAGTTCTTTAGAAAATGAACCACGTTTTGGCAATAATTTAACTTGACTTTCTTGTCAATGTTTGTCATTCTTATATTAAAAAAACCCACAATTTATTTTGAACATATTTATTAAAAGGTAAAACTGTATGAGTGGTTCAGTGGTTTAAGTGACTGCCCCGCTCAAAGCGAGTGTTACTGATTCAGCGCCAAAATGTAAGTACGAGAATCTTCATTTCAAATGAATACATTCAAAATACACCCAGAACCACAATAAACATGTGGGCTTATTTTAAAATAACACTTTTTGTTGGTATGTTTACTTTTATTAGGAATCGACGAAACTGTTTTTTCTAGGTTTAATTATAAAAACAATTTGGAATTTTATGTAGCGCTCGTAACAACAACGGTGCGTCGTACTTATGAATGAGGTCATCGGGAATACTCTGGTAGACAATATTTACGATTGTGTATAATTTAGATGAGTGAAGGCTTAATAAAGTAATCCGAGGCTGTGGCCGGAGCCCCGAGTTGCGACAGCACGAACAAAGAAAGCGGCAGCGAACCGGCCTTGCGGAGTTCATCGACCGACTTTTGCAGGTCGCAAGGTTTCGCCAATCGGGCTTCTCGTAGCTCCAGGATATTGCCAATTCAGTGCGATCAAGGCTGCGCACTGCCGCCTGGCCAGGCTTAACCTCTTACTTTTCGTTGCGAAGAAAAACGTCCACATTTTGCACATAAGGTACATCTATACGTGACAATTACAAATATTACTTATTTAACTAATAAAACTCGAAGATAATAACAAAAATCATTCATCAGAATACATAAAAACAGTGTTAATTTCTATTTGCATTCTTTATAGTTAACTATTACATGCACTGAAGGTGTCGCACTTTAACTCTCGCTTTCTGCTCGCCGTATTAGACTCTCTTGTCATGCGGCGGACGTACATAGTGAAACCAAAATAGAAGTCTAGAACGTTCGCTAGTTCATCTGTCTGTCTGTGCGCTAACATGTTACTGAAATAACAACCGCCATACAACTTATTGAGAAATGCAGTTTTAGCATTGGATTTAATGACTTGTAAATAAAACAGAGTAATTTCCTTTAGGTGTCATATTTTATGAAACACTGTTACCCACTCCAACAAAGCCGTAACCATAATCTATTATTCAAATATACCGTTTTATAGTTCACAACTTAAAGTTTATGTCTTTCAATTAAACGTTAGGCATGTCTCAATTATATCAAATTCCCTATAAAATGAAATAAAAAACGGGCTCATACATTCACAATTTAAGTCTATTGGTTTCGAGGCCAGCCGGTGCCCTGATACTTGTCCAATACATCTGGCGTTACTTTCAGTGCATAAGGTTAATTATTAGTACTTGTGAGTATTATTCAGTGTGTTTTCATGCAAGGTTACGATATGGGATCGAATGGCCGTGATTGTGTACCGTCAGTAGTAAATCTTATCGGCTTACTTGAAGCGGAGAGGTATCTACGTGAACGACCTTCGCGATCACCCAGTTATAAATAGCATAAACTATAGCGTTGCGAGGAATATCTGAAATTGCCGTTACTTGTTACGACTGTGCATATAATAAACGTCTTATGTTTACTGCCTCATAAATTTTCTTTCTGATAATCATATGGTACTATTCGAAGCCTACACGTTCCCTTACTTTATGGTTCTGTTTCAAGAAATACCAATCATTTATCTTAAGGTACATTTGTCTTACTCTAAATTACTTTAAGGACATGTAAACACATAAATATATAAAGCATATATCCGCACGTCATAGAACATTCAGTAACCAGATGTAACTAAGCTTATTAAGGATCTAATGACAGAAAAACAGCGAGAGTGGGTCGCAACTCGCACTGTCGCCCCCTTTACGTTTTGACATACATACATTTCTGCCAACATTCATACAGATCAACAAAGTTACGTGCTCAAAACCTAGATCCTCACTGCGACACGGTTAGCTTTATCTGACACAATCGAATTCATTGCCTAGGGGCGTATTGTTGCTACGTAACATGTACATATAGTCTATATACGGACCGCCATAAAATATGGATGAAAAAGAAACTAAAAGTTAATATGGATATATGCGATCTTTTCGTAGAAAACGTCCGAGAGACGTCCACTGATATGTGACCTGTTTACATAGGGTTGACTACAAACAACAATTATTAATTGTCAATATTATCATGGACACGGAAAACCTTTCTCAAAAATATATTTATTATTATAACGTTTTAAAGTAATAACCATTTACAAATTTGGTTCCCTGATTGACAAGTAAAAGCTCGTAGCGCGCCCTGAAGCTCTTGATACATGATGAATTGATGACACATGATGTTAGCATATTTAGTTGTATGTAATCATGTTTTTATAGAAGCCTATTATTCCCTTTGATAACAACGAAACAAAACGTGAGTAATCCAAATAGCTGACCATTATTATTATTTCAACGGATATATAAAATTTTCTGGGACGTACTAAACTCAAAGAGGGAATGGGATAAGTTTACAATACAAGGATAGTTATACATATATTGACTGGTTCTACGATAATACGTAAAAAAATTAAATCCTGGCATCTGCAACACTTTTTATTCATTTTTATTATATTTGTACTTAATTAGAAATAATACACATGATAGTAGCACACAATAATATATTTTATTAATACTAGGTAAAGGATAATATATTTTTATGATTGAGCTCTTGAGTACATAAATAGGATGTTAAAGAGGTTAAATTAAAGCGTACTCGTGGGCAACATTTGCCTTCAGCTGCGATATTTTATGACCAAGTAAATGAGCGGTGCGACCCTGAATGATAAATACCGAGTCCCGTTAGCCGAGACAAAAGCGACTCGTATGTAGTTCAGTTGTAAAGTCATTTCCTGTGACACGTGAACAGACAATGCATTATGGAAGAGGGTGAAGCCCGCAACAAACATAGTTCATTTACATTGAATACGGCCAGTATTAAGGCACGATGGCCTACGACAGGAGACGCCCGAATAACTCAATTATATAAAACATGTGAAACTACGTTCAAGCCACTCACTAATGTGTGCCCTAATTCTTTGTTATTTCACAAGAATTTTCATTCTGTAGTATGTTAATATAATCCTATTCAATGAATAGTTTTTTTATTTGTAATTAAAAGAGAATGCCTAAAGTTCACGTTGAGGAAATGACTAAAAGATTAGTAAGTAGTGACTAAATGTATATTTAGGATTCACATTGCCACAAATCCGTTTGTATGTAAGAGTGTACCCTCATAAGTCGATTACAAAGGTCAACGCCGTTTCTTGATATCTAACAAGTACTCTTTAATAAGTCTCGATAATTTTCATTATTCATTTATTTCTTAGAATATGTGGATGACTAATTAATTAAGAGTTTTAATAATATGCGTTCAGTAATCACTTATTCATTCGTGTGGAATCAATGCACGGTAATCTTATTGTGATTGTTCAATAAATCAATCTATTAATGTATCGTAGTGAGTAAATGGTGGTGATTGTAGAGTGTCCTAGTTAAAGGGCTACGTTTATCCGGAACGTGTCCTATTTGTGGACGAAATTTTAATGTTTCACTATTCATTAGTCGGTAAGCGTGTCTGATCGGACCACATTCCACGCTGCTGTCTTACCTAAGCGTTCGAATACTTAGCATACTTTATACATGATTTTCTTAAATTGAGATCGTTACAAAATAAAACATGCGTTGTTAAATTTTGGTGCTAGAAGCTTCGGTTTACGAAATATTTTCTATGTCTTTATAAACATTAAAACATTGAACACAAACAACACTTGGTAATGTTGTGTATAAAACTTTGTTATACGCAATACTTATTATTATAATTACGCATAGTATTAATATTATCAATGAAATTTTCTTGGTGTGTCAAGAAAATTTCATTGATAATATAACTCTAGTTTATGTTCGAGCATATGTAGGTAAAAAAGCAAATAACACGACCGTAAAAATGATATGTGTCCTATAAGCATGTTTGAACGTAAATAGTATTAAGTAAGCACAATATATTGTAAGAGTTCTATTGTAAGTAAACATGATTTCGTATCCGTTCTGCGTCATGTATTTTTATTGAAATATTGAAAATCCGAGTTCCCGTCCCACTTGCCTTAATTGTTTTATAACTGTGGTTACGTGTCAATGACCTCTGACCAAATCACCATTTATACACATAATTATCAAATAAAGCAGAAATAAATCAAGAAATTTGTTCACAATAGTCTGTAAATATGTACCGAAGAAACTTTCATTTCATTCCGCTTTGTTATTTTAGTAGGTCGTCGGTACTCATCAGTCTTTCAGAAACTTGTACAAGTAACACGTATGCGTCCACGTAATTTCATATACTCTATTACAAGAGCACCTTCACAATAGATATTTTAGGTCAAATTTGAAGGTTTCATGCTAAAACAAGTCCTTGAGCTAATTGCACGTGCGAAGTCTTCTAGTTTCTAAACAATTAGTTAAACCAAAAGGAATGGAGTAATAACTGGCGAGTATAATAGACAATATTGTCACGCGGAAAGTGGGCCAGTGAGATGATGTTAAGCAGTCATCAGTCACACTGCAATCACAATGCAATTAGAAAGCGAATTGCACAAGTGCCTCAGCGACGCTATCAGAAGAAAGCGCGTCCAACATAGGAAAGTTGAATCGAGCAAGCCTGGAGGGGGGAGGTGGGGGGTTAGATGCGCGCACGCAGCCGCTAAAGTAGTACACTTTCGATCTCAACTCGCGTCGGTGAGAGTTGTGCGAAAATGAAAGTGGTGTTGTCATTATGGTCTACTTTCCACGGCGAGGTCAAGAACCTCGCAGGTCCAGTTCTAAGCACGTTTCGAGTTAATTGTAGGACTGCACAATCGTCTACAATATATTTACGCGTTCCCTTTTACTGTGCGTTTCCTTGTGCACTCTTGTAATAAAGTTGCAAACATTACTTATATTAAGTGCGCCTGTATGAATATGAGGTGCCGTTAATAATATAAGCTTTTTCGTTATATATTGCGTATATTTAGCTAATTGATAACGTAATATTTCCCTTGCTTGAATGTTCTCAGCTGAATTTACTGTCCTTTGGCATTAGCAAAATTGTGATCTTTGAGAAATAGTGCCGAAGTACTTTTAATTGAATTGAATAAGGTTAGGTCTTTATCGTCTCGCTGACATAGACACACTTTTAGTTTTGTAACACTTATTCAGGTTCTGCAATCTTATGTGGGCACTTAATTAGCTAACAATAGGTATGTAACCTTTGTTTGGTTTTGTAATATCAGCACATTTAATGGTCGAAAGCCTCGATAAAGATCTTTTATTCTATTTTATTAGTAAATAAATATCAAATCGACAACTCTTTATTTGTCGCAATTGTTGACAATGTGTTTCAGCCTTACAATAAAGTGTCAGTTTTTTTAAATCCAATGAACGCAATAAGTAATATGTATACTTTATTTATTTGTTGCTTGTCCCATTTCTGGACAAAAGTTTATCTGTCAGGGTCCTTTACATTGCCAAATAGTTAGTAATGTCCGTCCAGTAACTATCGTATTAATCTACGTCATCTTACCATGGCCATTAAAAATAATAACAAGTCTTGTATAACAGATCTAAATAAAAGAGAAAATGTGTTACTAAAAGTAGAACGTAATACAATGAACAAAAAGAAAGGTGTTATAAAACAGAGAGAAATTTACTCGTAACAAAGGTAGATGCCTTTTGGGTACTTGGTTCGGTGGAGATACCGGTGCATAACTGCAGTATGAATGTAGAGCGAGGGTTGTAGGGTGTCTGAGGGGTATATGTCATAAGCGGGCAGGGGGGAGGTGGGGTACGGAGCCGACGACCGCTGCTGACGTCAGCATGACCTGATGCTGCCCGGCTTCAGCTTAACCCGAACTCTGACCTCGTGCACTGATGTTTGCATATTTTACTTAAACGTGTATGCTCATCGGAATGACTGCTGTTGGCTGTTCACCTTGCCGGCCAACTACCAACTTTATTACAATTAACATAAGCTTCAAAATAATACGCAGTTTGCAATAATTAAATATTTCCAAACTACTGACTTTAATTATAAAATGGATTAATAAAACATTATGCCAATACTATAAGTTCCAAGAGAAACGTTAGTACGAAATATTATTTGTACATAGACTAGCCTACAATTTATTCAAAGTTCTAGAATGTACTGTGTGTGTCTTTATGAGTAGCTTTTGCTTTTTATATAAGAATATAAATGCATAGCCTCACGCTTACATGCCCGAAGGGACACTTTACGCAAACTTAAGTTGTAGGTCCCAAATAAAACCCGGTTCTCCGGCTCAGGTCCAGACTCCGTGTTGTTACTAAGATTTTCTTGTCAGAATAACCTAACACGTTTACGTGATCTAGAGATTGTACCCGAGACCTTAAACAGAGCAGTTGCATATTTCGTGAGTAATGCCGATTTCTCGTCATGGATTTGTAGTATTGCTACTATGACGGTATATAAGTTAGACTTACATAATCAATTTATATCATACTTCTATTAAATAAGATAAATTCTACTGCATATTAAGATTTCCTGACAAAATAACCCTATAATCCATAACTCAATCTGAGCATCAAACCTGGGACCTCAACCGACATTTTTCAAGTACGCATATGATATTTGGCAAACAATGCCTTAAGTTTTTGTTTACTTGTAAAGATTACTGGTAAATGGTATTACAAGTACTAGCATTCTTGTTTACCCATCCAATTATGCTACAAACTTGTGGTAAGAGTGGTTTCACGTCGGTAGTACAAGCTCATGGGCGCCGCCAGGATTACTTTCAGGGAGGTGCATCTGCATCAAACACATTATACTATTAACTGATATCAAATTTATAATTATACATGTATATTATGTAGATAAACGTAATGTCAAATTCAAATTGCGCGGGTATTTTATTAATCATATTTCGCACATCGAAAACATAGTTTAGGTATTGGTGTATTTTCTTTTATGGCAAGTGAAGCAAGTGCACCCCCTTGCATCGGCTGCCGGCTCCCATGCCCAACTGTTATAAGGAATGGTTTTACATCGGTAGCACAAAGGATGTGAATCGATCCACGAGCTTGCAATTATAACCCCAGAAATAACTTAGATACATGCGTGAAGGTGGCTTCGATCGTTAAACAACGCGACCGTTCATTATTGGAAGTAGTAAAACAGTAATATCTCCAGCGGCCGGTAATAATGCTCGGTGAGACTCCTACAGTATAATTGGTCGCCTTGGCCTATAAACTCGGCACTCTGCTTACGACCGATTCGCCAATTCTAGATTTAGGTTTTCAGTTCACTGGGTTGTACTGGTGCTTCCGATCTACTGAAAAGAATTCGTCAATCTTCTAATGATTGTCTTGTATGTTGTTTGAGTATCGCGGCGGTATCTAATTTATAAGTTAAGTAGTGCGTTATGTATACGTTTGTTGTGTATAATGTAGCGTCACGGTTATTTGTGTTAACATTGCAAATTTGTTTCGATACTTTGGTTTTAACCTAAAAAAAGTAGACATGTACCATACTTGGTTCAGTTCCAGATCTTTGTGAAGAATTACTTAACAGAAATTCTTTATAACTGTTTGCCTGTCTCGGATCGGGTAAATTGTTCTTCTCGAGAATACAACCCGAGACTTGCACACCTCTCGATTAAATAGGCAATTGCGTCCTGTGCAGTTTCTTTCATATAATTATAATGCAAAGGTTATTCAGTTTCTATATACTAAGTCATTAAAGATTTTTAGACTTTTAAAGAAAGTTGTAAAACGTAAACAAATAATTACTAGAAACAATGAATGAGAAGTACCGTACGTTAATTAATTGTGTAATATGTTACGAAATATTTTGGACATTAAAACTATAATATATTTACACATAGTACATGGGTTGTTTAGTTTTATGATAAGTCGTAAATATAAATAAATCAATGTATGTAATATGTATTTGATACAATAACATGGTGATAGATGCATTGCTCGCAGAGGCTTTGTGATAAATAAAATGTATGTGAGACGGTTGAGGTTTGATGTGTGCATGATGAGTCGGAAGTTGGGTGGTGATGAAGGTGTAAGGGTGTATGTTAGGGGCGGGCGGATCGTAGCGCGGCTACGAGCAGTCGCGGGCGGCGTAGCTCGGCCGCGGCGCGCGCCATTCGCGCTGACGCCGCCGACGGCCGCACGCGCTCCATCCGCGCGGCTCATGCGTCTCCCGCCCGTACACCCGCGCCCGCTCGACATGACTGTGACAGAGTGCCATCGCCACCACCACCTGGACCCCAGTGAGCCCGCCGACCCAGCCGATCCCGCCGAGCCGCACCGGGACGCGGCCACTGACTCCGACGTGCTCCTCGGCAGAGTCCTCGCAGGTAAGCACCTCGCTGTCCGATCAGCTGATCGTGACACCTGTCAACATTCGCCACGCACGAGGCCCACTCCACCTGTTGTTTACAGTGATGTGAATGTTTACAATCATCCTTAAAGTTGTTGTGCTCTCATCTCACATGTTTTGTCAAGTTTACATTATCATCGCATAAGTGAGTTATGCATTTCTATTATCAAGTAACCACCTGTAGCGCTCCGTGACATAATATCGTTATTTAAATTTGTTTCTGATTATTAAATAATAGTATGCTAAAGGATAAAAGAATGTCCTTTTCACTTTCCTGCGAGGAGCGATGGTCGCACGGAGCGCGGGTGAGCGCGGGCGAGCGCGGGGGAGAGCGCGGGTGAGCGCGGGGCGCGCGGTGCGACTCGCGGATCTAGGTCAAGCGGAGTTCGTTGCCCTCGGCCTTCCCGGCTATATTCGACGTCGCTAATCACCGCCGCCCCCCGCCCCGCGTCACTCGCGCGCTCTATCCTCGCTCCTACTGGCGTTATAATCACAGAGACGGACTTGAAGCTATTCTTGTAACAATATTATTAATTACATACAATTACATTGTATGCAATTAATTTATTTTATAGAATTACATTCTTTACTTTGATTTTATTTGGTTTTGATATCTGCACATTTCCTTATGTCTGAAGGTTACCAAGGATTCAATAGGATTATTTTCATCGGTGTTTTTAATTAGGGTATTATCGACAAACAAAGTTGTTTTAATGTTGATAAATATTTCTCATATAATACATATTAGTAAATTAATAATGGTTGCATTATTTGCGTGCGGCGAGCGAGTGAGTATCTGCGCTCGGCATCATGGTCGAGTCGAGTTTCGCAAGTGGAGCCCATCGCTGAATGCCATTTTATTTTGGAGGCCGCGCGCTCAGTCGGAGGGCCCGCGGTCAACGGCCCCGCGCGTTATCTAGGTCGCCTCAGAATAACCTAGCGCCGATACTCTAATAATAATCTACATGAAGCCTTGAAATACTGTTGTCCCACTCTCACTCACGACATCACTGTAGCTGCGAATAGCGACAATCCGTATTTCGTAAGACATGCTCTATTCCGTGTGCGCAGCTGCTGACTAGATTTAACTGTCTCTTTCACTCATGACTGCAAGTCTAAACAGAATAAGCAAGCAGCATATAAGTTTCTAGACTTTGTCTCATCTGTACAGGCATTTAGGTTTACATAACACCTGACTTATGTTTTGGTTATTATTAGGTTGCCATTTGTACTAAAAAGATTTTTAAAACTATGCCAAAGATGTTTATAGACCCAATTTAGTATAATTCGTCTCTGGGAAAATATATCCTATCTCCAAAAATCGCATACCTATAATTAAAGTACTAAGTAAGTATGTACATAATATATCAAGTTTACACATTTTATAAATTCCTTTTAACGAAATGTAAATACGTTAGCGTAATAACAATTAAATGTCTACATTGTTTGTAACGCGTAGTTACACACATAGTGTGACCGTAAAAATTTGATATTTTTATGAGGCATGAATTTTAAACAAATAATATTTATTGAAACAATGTGTTGCGTGTGGCGCGCGGTGTGACGTACGCTGCACGCGGCGGCGGGCGCGGGATGCGGGGCGCGCGGGCGCCGCGGACTCGGTATTGCGATCAAGGCCTCGAGTTCGTTCACCCACTGCAATTGGGTCACGCTCGACGCCCCGCACCGCGCGCCGCGCACACAAATAACTGTTTAAATCACACTAAATCCGTACCTGTAACGTCACACTAAGTATGTAGGTAACCTTAATTGTTTAATTTAAAATGTAAAACATTAAGTAATTGTATTTCAATCGGTCGATCGTTTACCATAGAGGACCACACCATGCTCTCGTTGTATCAGGAATAAATCATCAATCAATCGATACGCGCGAATGGAATATAAATAATTAAATTGTTTATTATGTAAAAAGTACCTAATCGCATCGGTCTTATTGAATATGAATGAGTTGTTTTTGGAAAGTTTATTATAGAAAAGATTCGTTTAACTCACGAGTGACGGCATAAAGAAAGTCGTTATGCAACTATACATAACTTTTGCATATCGAATACATAATTTTTAATACCTACGTCTATAATAATTAATAGATACGTCATGGTCGTTCAATTTTATCATCTACGAGTCAACAGATTTATATATGTTTTTACTGACTGTTAAATTAAACAATTACCCTGTCATAAGTAACGTATTAATGCTTTAGAGCACCACACATCGTTGCATACTTTTGTCTGACACAATTTTGAAAGGGGTGGAGTCCTTATAGATCATTAAAATTACATGACAATGCATATCTTTTATTTATGGTGATAAAATGGTTATTTATGAAGCTCAACGAAAGTTTCAGTAAAAAAATCGTATGTAGAGGGTATCGGGGTGCGTGAAGGTTGCGGTGGTGTGGTGGCACGTCAGCGGGGCGCGGGGACTGAGGGGAAGGCAAGGCAGCTGCGAGAGGCTGCGGGTCGACGCCCGCGCCGCCCTGACCCCAATTTGATCTGCGCTCGCGTCATATCGCGCGGACCTCTCGTCCAGGCACACTCAGCGGAAAATACCCATCGTTTCAACATAACAGCTTTATGAAATGACTAACTAAAACGGGGCTTTCAATTTAAACGACGTTTTGCCAACAGATTAACGTTGCATTTTTATATAATATACCTATAATATATACATATTGTAGATATTATATAGAGATGACACCGTCGCGGTATCGACCAACACATCTGTCTTGATTATCGGTTGATTTACCTTGTTGTTTTAAGTAATCATTAGGTGACGTCACACATGTTGTTTGACACAAATTAGATTATACTTCTTTTAATACACGAATATAATCAAATAATTGTTTAGTAGATTTGTGAACGATCGTATTTATTGTAAAACAAGATAATGTTTTAAATACCGCTGTTCGAAATCAAAGTACTGATCGGGAACATACAATGCATACTATTATTATTATTAGATAAACTGTCATTGTGCCATTTTTAACGGCTAAACCACTGAAGCGTATTAGATCATAATAGGTATGGAGATAGCTTGGACCTTCGGAAAGGCTACAATATCTGAAGGACGGTTAGCAACTATCTATTTATAAATAGCGTTATATTTCGCTGGTAACCCGCTAACCCATCGCGAAGTGGCTCGGTGTCCGAGCCTAAGCAGTGTTCGGTGTCGAACATTGTGTTCATTACCTCATTTTTTTACTCACGTCCCGCTCTTATACATTGTCCGTAATTTCAACCTAACAGATTTGTATATAAATACTAGGTCATGACTTAGATAGCCACCGCTAAATTGTTATTTATTCTCTTTTTGGAAAAGAATATTACATAAAAATGGTGGCTCTTAAGTATTATGCCATCGCCATATTTGAAAAGTTTATGTTTGCACTATTTTAGCGTAGACAGGCAGAACGTTGTCTCACATGTTCACATATTTGAGGATCTATTTATTTTACTATTTAACTGAGCATAGTGAACGAGGAAGATACGTAAACTGTTACTCGCTCTTACGTAACAATTCACGCCAACAAAATCCATCCAGTAAAATCAACACTACTTGGTTTCGTTTACAACGACTCGTTACATAGTTCCTTATATGATTAGATAGATGTGTAGTACAGCCAACTACGCTTAGACACCATATTATAATAGGCGACAAGTCTATTACCACACTGTACAAACCTCCATACAATTACTAAGAATTTCCTTAGAATAAAACCTAATAAAATTGCGCGCGTTTTCAGAAATCAATCTGGGAATCATTAGAGGTTATGCATGCCATTGTGTTTACCCCCAAACGAGGTTGTCTGCTGATCCAAAATCATGTTTTATACTTCTACGATATAAAGACCTTTATTATATAAATAAAATAAGAGACCTCTATTTGAATTACTGCTATCTATCAATTGATATATTTTACCTTGAGAAGAATACGAAGGCACCTTGAATCTCCCACTCAATTGAGTTTACATCAATGTTAATACGTCATCGTAATGTCTATGTTTTTTTATTCAATTCGTCGTTTTACAGTGTGGGCAAGAACTTCGTTTATAGCTCCTGATACTTCAGTTTTATTGTTATGGGTTTCATTCAGCTAACTGAATTTCACGGATTGTAAAATATCAAGTAAACTATGTCTTACCACGCTCGAGATACGTATAAATGTATGAAATATCTGGGAATCAGTCCAAACGATTTAAAACAGTCATTATCGTGTGTTTAAGTTTGCTCAGCCATTTTTGGCAACTCATCTCACGCAGCTGCATCAGAAATGCAAAGATTTTAACTATGTTTAATATTGCCAAAACAACTAAGAAACAATGTGGTATTAAAATAAATTTGCGTGTTCGCTCATCGGCGAGTGCGTTAGCAGTGGTTGCGCTCACTCTGATGATTAAGTATAGTGGGTCATACCATGAGTCAGTGGTGACCTAGATGTGGCAGGCTGTATCGACGGTAAGCGGGAGCCGCGGCCTACGTGCTCTAAATACTCTCAGAGTAGGTTAGGGAGAGAGGTCGACGACCTCAGCCCTACCTACCCGCCGAACTTTCCGGACCATCCGATTTGTGTGCCCTACTGTAGCGGAATCGGTTCGCCGTAACTTATTGTTTACACAAACCAATTAAAATTTTCTTTTAGCATATCTAAAGCGGGGATTCTGCAAAAATACGTTGTTTAATGTAATGATTTTATATATTTTATGACCTTGTTGAAGTAAGTGGGTTGATAGTTTGATACAAATAGAATTATGCTGATACACATTGCAGCTCAAGCTTCAGTACTGAGACTGATTTATTTTTTATGTACGCGCCTACCTATTGTTATGTACAATTATATTACAATATATACATATATATATATATTCAGCTATTTCAATTGTCTAAGAAAATAATCTATTAAATGTAAAAAGAACCGTTAGACAGCCACACAATGCCAGTCCAATGCCATTGACCACTGCTCGCTTTTGTTATACCAAGTAGACTTCATTTACAGTATTGACACCTATTTATTTTTTGGATTATGATGAAATATTTTCAGCGCAATCCAGCCGAAAAAATAGTTTAGTTCTACCTCTCAGAGTGCACCGAATGTCAGATTATTCTAGAAACTTTCAACGTCAAATATTCTAATTTGTTTAAAATTTATATCTTTATATCACATGAATAACTTTGTTTTACAAAGCCGACAAATAAAGAAATTACATACAAAACGAAAATATCATTAGGAAGAATAAACTCTAACTCTACCGCCATCTAGCGTCGAGTAGATTGTTTGAAGCAGCTTAGATAGATGTCGCTAGCTGACGGCACGTTGAAAATAACATCAAGCCGTTATCAGTATCACATTGTTGATCAGGTGATAATATTTATTTATTTCTATTTATAGATCAGACTAAAAATTACTATAATTTTACGGCAATTAACGCTTTATTTTAGATTATGGTTAAATATAGTCTTGTACAGCTTTTGTAATATTGGTTTGTTATCACAATTATATAATAATAAATAATAAATATAACAATTCATAGCAGAAGAAAATGATGACATTTAATATCCCCCCTAAAAGTGCACTCAATATTAAAAGTAAAAAAACAACAACAAAAATGAGTTACTATTTTTCTAATGCAAATCTTATCGCTTTATTTTCACCTTAGCTGCAATGCAAAAAATCGTGGTCAATTTCAGCTGTTATAATTAAAGCGCAGATTTATTTGATCAGGGCTACAGGCTATTAAGCTGAGAACTAAAAATAGAGTCGCCGACGATAACTGTGTGGGCAGAGCTTCTAAGCAGTTGGGGTAGCAGGGTGCCGGGTGGTGGGTGGCGTGGCCGTGAACTCCGGCGACCCCTCCAGCCAGTAGGCTTCCTCTAACAAATAAATACCTTTTGACATTAAAATTACTTCGAAATCGCCTACTTTAAATTTATACGAATTTCTTCACATTCTTAAGGCAATATAATGTCGAATTAATTCGTTACTAATTTTCATTACCATATTCTATTAAATAGTTAATAATTGATGACGCTAAATAATTATTTCTTTTATAACTATTTTAATATTTTGAATATGGGTGGGAAATAATAATAAAAATAATAAAGGGCCTCGTCCCCGGCTTGCCGTTACTGGTTGGCCGGGGTGGAACTTCAAGAGCGCCCGTAGGACTCTCAACTCTGGCTTGCCTTGGTCGGCCGGCCAGAGGGGGGCCGCTAGAGCAATATGCTTGGGGGTGGAAGTGTCATTTTCAAGGGCATAACTACGGGGAAACCCGCTCCGGGTCTCCGTTGTCACGAGACCCGTGATGGTGAAACCGGCGCCGCACCGCTCGACACCCCTAGCCACTTGCACCGGTGTTGCCCTCTGCTGCTGGCTTGTATGCCTATAGTGGCTTATCAGGGGGCCCATCTAGTGAGTTGGCGAGTCACCGTCTGCCCATTGCATTGATGCTATTAGAGTATTCAGGGCAGACGCCGTTTTTCATCCATAGTTAGCAATATACCGGTCCACTAAACACCCATACCTATAGCCCATATATTAGAATCCATACGTAGCAATAGTCCTACGCCTGCTGCGGCTAGTGCCGCTGTAGGTGTTCCATCACACCTTTGATTAAAACTCTCGAAGGGCCTCTTCACGTTGGACCCATGTCTCCGTGTAAGCCTCCCAAAGGGCCAGGTATTTTCTAATATAATATGTTAGAAAGTACCTGTGATAAGAGAAACATAATAAATAATAATAACAATCAAATAAAATAATCAATAATCTTGCAAATAAAAAGCCGATAAAAAGTAATCATAAAGAATTACATCAGTTACATAGATTATTTAAAATGCAAATGCAAATATAAAATTTGGAGAAACAATAGTAAAAAATAAAACATGATAACATGCAATAATTAAATTTAGCAGTAATTAATACATTGGGTTTTAAATGTAAGTACGTTACGGCCGGCGGGTGGGTGTTGAAGGGGGTTGTCCATTGACGTCACGGGGGCGCATGCGCGGTGCTCGCCCACGCGTTCTTTCCGCGTTCGCCCGCCTCGCTTTCGCGCCAAAGCGTTGTCAGGCTCGCGCCGGTTATAACCTAACTTAACATTAACTTAGATCATATTTTAAACACTTAAATATAGTTTTCGATGTCTAAACATCATGGAAGTAAATAGTGATAACACATGGCTACAACAACAAATAGCAGGTGAGCACGTTTATTACATAATTAAATATTTTAGTGACCTTTTGAACTTGAAATTGCGTAAGCGGTTATTGAACTTCGGTCTCGGTATGCTGAAAAAGTTGAGTCATGTACCTCAAGTCTTAAACAAGTTGAACTACTGATAGATAAACAGTTAAACTCGCTTTAAATAATTATTACTAAATTTAGTAATTATTTTTTAATGTCAATTTAATATTGTCATTTGATCATTGATGAACAACATATTGAATCACGTTATTATTTCTAGATAAGTATAGAGTTAAATCCACAAGCAACTGAAACATTTATAGTAAAATAATATAAGTACTCACATTTATAGTTTACTTAAAAACTTTACAAACGTAATTCTATTTCGAACGGTGAACGAACGCTACAAAACGTCTGCTTAGGAAGCTAACAGATTTTAAAACATTGGAGCAATAAACTCCAAGGTTTGAGGAAGCATAAGATTTAGTTAAACATAGCTGGCCTAGAATGCTAATACGTCACGGCAATAAACGTCGTCAATTGATATTAAACTGGTGTGAGAGGGTTGCGAGTATAAATAGACAGGATAGGTTGTTAGACAGCGGTCGCTGGTCGCTGGTCAGTGGTCGGCGTGTGAGTCAGGCATATCCAGACCGGAACAGGTCGCGTCAGCGTCATCGCACCCTGCGCCGCACGGTCACGCCGCTCCATTGCACATCGCACTGCACTTATGCATATTCCATTGTAATGCGTCGATATCCGTTCCACTTTTACGGTTATCTGCCGCCACTTGCATGCGTAAAGTGCACTGTCACTTGTTTTGGCTTTAAGTTTTCGTACTAGGCGCGGTATCCGGTGATTGCGAGCCGCGAGCTTTTGTCGGTGCTCGCTCAATCAGACGTTCTTTTACTGTTAATCATTTATCATTACTGATATACTTATTTATAACAAATAATCTATAAATATAATGTATGTTATGGAAAATTTATTTTGGTCGCCAGTAAGTCTTAGCCACGGTTGTCACTATATTCTTCTTGATAAACTTGTTTTGCTATATTTTTTGCCTGTCCAAACGTTGAGAATTGTTAGAAGGTAGTTTTCAACCTCTAAACTGATTGACTTGAGTTTTACAAATAATTGGATTTTCATTTTCTGTATTTATAACTGAAAGTAATACTACAAATAAACCGTAGTATTACTGTTTAATACTTTGTTGTTGTCAGAATTTTTACAAATGTATGAAACGATGGTAGACCATACAAATATCATAAAGATATCCATCTCGTAGGCATAGCATCAGCGTCTGACAGAAAGGATGGTACAGTTTTGTTTACAAAGTACGTGTCTTAGTGCGTATACGGCAGGGTTTCAATCTCCTTCAGCTCTTTGAAAGTCTGCCTTTCACGTAAACTTTTTATGTAGAGAGAGACTCGTCGGCGCCCTATACAACTGTACATAGAAAAAATAGTTGTGTGCCTTAGTGTGCGTCGAGTACGCGGCACTACGAGTATGTACTTAGAGAGTGCATCGCTCCCGGGCGCCGGTGTCGTCGCACTGCATATAGGCCAGTGCACGCGAATGCCCGGACCCCCCTCCCCACCGTCCCTGAGCGCTGCCCCCCTGCCGCCCCCGCTGCACTTCGCGATTTTCCATTTCCACCGTGTAGCCCGTTCGCTAATTCCAGCGGTTGACTCGCCGATGTCGTAACGCGGGGAAATTTCTCAGGCCTTTCTCCGAGCATGACTCTGCTGCAATGACGTCTTCCGGCAAAGGGCATTCACAGCCCACAAGTTCGACATAAATAAACTTGGGCAGCGCCTATCATCGCCGGCGTTATGTAACACTTTACTATTTGGGCCACGTGCTTATTAACGGACGTGCATTTTATGTTATATTAATTTCAGGATGGCTGTTGAGAATACTAAGTAGTACCAGTAAACATTGTACTCATTTGACTTTCAGTAAAATTAATTAATAATTAAAAAGCAATATTTAATTTTGTTTGCATTTGGTAATACGAAGATCGATATCGTTAAAAATATCACGATTAGTAAATATTAACAAAATTATATTATTAAAGACAATTATGTAAATATTGTTATGTTCAGTTTTTAAGGGTGTTTTCATAGCATAATATTACAATTAAATGCCACATAGAATGTGTTAATGATGTATTTGGCATGATATAATGCGGAAGGTCTATCGGTATTGCAAAGCCAACGTGTGCCCTGTCGAGTGTGGGTTCAAAGCGCTCGGTAACCGCGCCCGCGGGTAAACAACGTCGTATCGAGGTTCGTTCAACGCCGGAGTTACGTCTGTTCGGTTCTGGGCTTCCGGATGTAGTTACAAGTTCCCGCGGTCGTTGCCCGCCCGATGCGTGCACGACTCCCCTATATCGGCTAACTGTGGCGCGAAAACTAAAAGCGTGTTTTGCGACACACATGCATCTATGTATATCATCGGTGCAATGTTGCACGTTTGTTTTGCTATTTCAAAAATTTGTGTCCTATTTAAGTAGGAAACGATATTGTTCTATCTAATGAAGCATTGGTAAAATAACTCAATACAACATTTTAATTAATTATTATTATTTCGTCCTGTTTTTGAGCTGCCAGTTAGTCCTCAAGATTTAAAAATTAGTTCAGCCTGAACCAAAGTTTTGTTCACACATTGATATACTTAACTCACGAAATATTTAATGCAAAACCGTAGCAAGCTATAATTAATTGAGCTGTGTACTAAATATTTTTACATTTCTGTTAGATTACCCATGATTGGTAAATTTTATTTTAAGTACCTCCTACCTACCTATATTCAGAAAAATACACTTATCTTTTAAAGAGAAATTATAAAGAGTTACCTGATAGTTCTGCCCTATGTAAAGAGATACTTCCAACCCTATTCACATTTATGCAAAATTAAGGACCCAGATTAGTACTAGATGCAACTATTTCTAAAAAATTAATAACTAATATACAATGCAGATGGGATTGCGTGAACGCGGAAACGGTTGGGTGCCGTTAGCTGGATAACTGTATGAGGCTAGTCTAGAACAATCCTGTGCGGGCCCACCGATAGGATCGGGTGACATGTCCTGACTTATTAACAGCCATCGATTCATTCATATTTTCGGTCGAAAACATTGACTGTATTTATGTACCTAGAAGTCTTATTTGTTTGTGTTATAGTGAAATTTATACAGCATTATTTTGTACTATTTAATCGGTCAGATTCCTTGTTGGATAGGGCTGTTATAGATTTAGGATAACCGCGTCTATTTAGGGCACTCTGTCGTACAAACTCAATATAAATAACGATCGATAGACACTTAGATCATAATTATAATAACATTACCTAACCCACAAACACCTTGTCATTGCATTCTTTAATCTATTCACATAATATTCTCTATATATTACGGTAATAGGCTGCATGTAGTCGTAGACTTATTTCACCAGACGATGTGCAATTATAGTCAATAGTCACGCCATGCGAAATTGTAGCACATCCCATTGTATATACTTGGATGTCGCATCACAGTTTACGTAACACAATAAATACGTACATAGCACATAAACGCGTTGCGCAACATTTTTTGTCGCTCATTGAGTGTTGTATACAGACATAAAATATCACTTGCTACGTTGATGAATTGTGATCATAACGCAAGATATTGATCATATTGAACGAAAATTGTCGACGCATTTAAATTGAGAAATTTTAATATTTATATGAGTAAGGTTTGGAAAACATTGAGCTGGAGGGTTGTGTTGGGGTGCGCGACGGTGCGGGCGGGTGCGAAGGGTTAATGACCGGTTAGTCGAACAGTCGCGCGGGTGTCGCGCTACGTCGCGCGGCACTCGCACCGCGCGCTCACACTCGAGCTATGTACACTGTACATGTTCTAATCAACAGTATCTATAACGAGTTTATCGCCATACAAATAGACTATTAACTTTTGAAACCTACCTATGATCATACGTATTTATAGAAAGAATAGTGGTTATTAATTTCATCCGGTATTATTGACTTCTAAATTATCGCCACTACAAATTAACAAGTTCATAATTCTTTCTCTCTGCAACATTCGCGTTTAACGATGATTTGCATATTTAACTCTGCTAGCTAGAAATAAAGATAGTATTCGTACGATACGATCTCGATCATAGCACGATAGTCGATTACCCCGGCTGACGTAAATGGCGTCCTTGGAGCGAATCTACAAACACAATTGTACAAATATCTGGCATGAGTGGGTCAGTCACCCTCGCTGGCCGCGCCGGCTCCACGGCCATGCCGCGCTATAACCAGATATAATACGTAACATAGCTAACGATGTTGAACTACAGTGATTGCCATTTGTTAAGCCTAGAGCGTGGCACAGTCACTCGTAGGTGACAACAAAATTAATGATATAAATAACTCATAAAAAACAAGGCGGCACACAATCTACTATTAACGGTGTCGGTAATTTAGCAACAATAGAACATTTTCCTAGGAGAGAATGTAATTATGAAAACATGTACACGAGGTATTTACATGTTGGAACATTTTTATCATTTGTGATTCATGCAGTGATCAGGGTATGTGCCGCAGCACAATACACATGTTAATACGTAGGTAGTATGTATCTCCTCGTGAGATCAGCGCGCGCGGCGGCCACGCAACACGGCTATAGTTCATCGGTGTGTCATCACTCTTACGCTCTCGTTAACATATTTACGCATTCTTAACATACGCTCATTACAATACCCGTACAGAGCATAATAATTTATTTTCAGTTCGGTTGTTTGCGGCGTCAGCTAATTTCGATTGTCACAGCAGATTCCGCTACAAAGCGTTGGTACGTCAAACACTGAGTCATGTCAGTTCACTTCACTAATAAGTCCATTGACACGGAACTTTTGAAACATATGTCTTAGACACGTTGACGAAATAAATCCCGTATGCTTCGCTTACACTCAAACTAAATCGTTGTAGCGAAATAATTGAACGTCACACTTTTTAGCGGCTATTTTTTGCGATGGCTTAATGTTCCATTGCGAATTAAAACAAATTAGGAGTACTCTTTATACTCGAACATTCCTTTATTGCCAGTGAATGTAAATTATTAAATAGCAAAAAACGGCATGTTTGGTCTTGAAATGTAACCTTCACCTTACATTGGAAAAGCCACAGAGTATAGTTAGATTTGAAGTAGTTATGTTCAAACAAACAAAGGAATAGTCTACAAGGTACTATCAGTGACATACATTACTTGCTCGATAGCATAGCTGCGATAAGCCGAACAAAACATCGCCTCGGTACAATGACCCAGAATTATATAAAAATGTCCTCGATTTTGATAACGCTGTGACAATGACATTTTATGACGGCCCGCGCTTTTATTATTTGGTATATTATAGCAGGCTGGAGAGGCATATATGTACTAACCATCCGATGACGACACGTCATATTCTCATTATTGTTCAAAATAGAATTCACGTGAGCGCGCACAGGAACTGCGCGAACGCTACGAGTCACGTTCCGCACCATGTGCTCTCAATGTTACTGCCATTTATATAACGATTGATAACGTACACTTCGTGAATTGACCGATAAAAAGTATTCGTTACATTCTGGTCATCGGAGTCACTAATTAATGTGTTCTTATCCGCCACACTGTATAAGTCACGTTTCACGAATGAGTAGACTCGTCCTAGAGAATGTAGTCGGTTCGTTTGCAGTTTGACAACATGCCTCGATGATGCTATATGTGCTTCACATTAGCGTGTGATATTAGACGAAGTAGCATCGGTGCTAATTGGGGTGCATCGCGGTGCGTTGACTTGCCGGCTGAAAATGTTGGGCGGAACGTTGCACGAGCGTCGGGCGCCTGCGGATGTCAACTTTCTCGCGGTTACGTAACGCCACGGAGAGATGTGAGCACTAGAACGTTCGGAGTCATCGACCACGGCCGCCAGTTACGAAACACACCACACTGCGCTGCACACAACAAACCTCACTGCAACCAATATATTGAACTTTTATGCGTACGTACGTACTTTCAATTGATAATGCAACAAATTTAAGTATTACACTTAAACACACTGCAAGTTTGCGTTAAGTACCCTTAATGGAATATCGTAGTATTTTATTATGATAATGATCGCGTGCGTGGGAATGTATGTATATCAAATTAAAAACAAAGTGTTTTGACGGTTGACGGTTGATAAGGATATAAATAAAAATTACGAGGTGGTTATTTGTTAGTCAGTTGGTGATGTAGTCGGTGTGATGAATGTTGGCTAAGTCTATTTGGAGTGTGAATTGGATATATCGTGTATAGTTAGCGACGAGGAGCGCTTCGCTGGGTCGTCGTTCGCGGCACGAGGTCATCGCCGCGGCGCCACCGGCACCGCCGCCGTCGCCGCAGCGCCGTTCAACTTATAGCTTTCACGACTTAAACGCATTTTACTTATTCAATAGTTTAAACTTCTTCCAAAGTGCCTAACACTAACATAATCGTTGGAAAGTTTATAACTAACCTTACGATCCACTTTACCGAACCTATCGTATATGCATACAAGAAATACTTGTATAGAGGTCAATATCAAAACAATATTAGTAGGTATTTATATTGTGTATACATTTATTTATTGATTCTGTTTACTTTCTTCGTTATCAGTATTGTAGGTCAGTATAGATGTGTCGTTGTTTGGTCGTGAGGCGAACTCATCGTCCCTTTATCTCTAAGCAACAATTAAATGTTCCATTTTATATAATTACGTCTTTAAGGATATATCGAGAAAATATGTATGCTTACAACTGTATAGAATATTCAAATCATAAATATGTTATAACCATAAGTTATCATAATATAAGACAACACTAGAAATTAAAATGAAAAACACAAATTCTCTCTCTAAAATAATGAAGTAGTAAGTACGGTGGCGGTGGGCCCTTGTTTAACCCGGTTGGTTGTGAAATGTAGTCAATAAATTAACATACATTCAGCTCTATTGGTTTATCGGTTTCACAGTTGGTTCGGTTTGACCGACAAAACTGATCCATTTTGTTCCTTTTTTGTCCTGAACCGTATGTAGGGCATAACAGTTTACGTGATCATTAGCGGTTTGAGATATTTCAGGGCCGGTACACACGGCACAGAAGTGAAGGGGTCGAGAGCACGTTCATGACACGCCAGCAATTATAAGTACGGAGGCGTCATTGAACTCACATTATTGCGAAACAACGGAAACCAGTCCAGCGCGCCCCTCTCACGTCGCGATCCCCTCCTACACACCTGCTGCGAATTTTTAAAATCCTAGATTATAGTTGACATGCACCTCGACTAGCCCCCGACCGACGTGATTGGCATGCCCACCGGGTTACATCACTATACGCTGCAGTCTGCAAATACAGCGCCAACTTTATTTTACTAAATTATTATTTCATTTGTACCACATCGCGCTTAAGTGTTTCTTGATAATTAACTTTATACAACAGCTACTTCCCAAATATAAGAAATCAAATGTTTACATAATATGAATAGTTATTTGGAGATAGTCGGTGTGATTTCTAAACAATTATTATGATTGGTTTTCGGCTACTTTGCGACTAAATAATAGTCCTTATTACATCTTTCTGTAAACTACTACTTATACTTAATTTAATGTATATATTACATAACCATATGTTATTGAATACGAAATTTGTAATTAATATAAAAGTTTGTTTGGGTAATAAAAGTTACAATAGTAGTAACATGCTGTCGGTACTGGTCGGCCGGCGAGCGAGCGCCTAGCAGCGACCTATAAAGATACGTGCTTGATAGTGGTGCAGTCAGGGACAACGGCCGGACTGCCTCATTCGCAAGAATCGCAGGTAGGCTAAGGGGTTAAAGAACTCCATTGCACTATATCAAATACCATTGAACTCGCTCTGTCCCGCTCTCGCGCTGCACCCCGCGATGCATCGCTTGCACTCGCCACCGTGCGAATCCTGTCTGATTACGCGACACGCATGCGTATCACATTATCTACGAGTGACTATGGAACACGTAAACCGGTATATGCACTTTACCTACCTACTGTTCGCATCTATATACTGATATATAGAAAATTATTCTATTGCAAATTTTAGTACATACTCGTGATCGTCATCACTGATTGGATAAGTCAGACGTTGTACAGGAAAATCTCAACTTCGTTACAGGAAAATACTTGGATTGAATCACTGGGTTTCTTCGTAGAACTTTATATATTTGGACTAAATAAATGTCAATAACCTAAGAGTGCTACCTACTACACATCAAAAATATCAAAAATTAGAATCGCACTATCTGCACGTTTGCAGTATAATACGATTAATTAATAAAACATATGTAATGGTTATGATTTCTAGTAACATAAAAAGAAAAGTAAAAATACACATAACAGAAAGTCTGTAAATATATTGTAAAAAGTGGAAGTATCAATAAAGAGTTATGAACACTCAAATATTATTTGATAATGTGAGTATTTAGAAACTCGATTCACGTGTTATATAAGTGTGTTTAAGTCGGGCTTACGCCGATCGTGTGTCGATAATCAAGTTTAACGAGTGGAAAGTTCAAAGAGGGCATCGACATCAGACGACAGTGTCGGCGCTTTGTCACGCAATCGATTGAAAATCGCGCTAATTTGTACGACACCCGATCGCGTGATAGCACAGCGCAGGTGACGTACCAGGAACACATCGCACTAGATCCAGTTTCACGGCCAATGACTGCGTCATGTGCGCTCGCCTGCGCCTGCGCCGCTCTCTTCTAATGTTCTAATACAAAATGTTACTTCAAAAAAACACCAAACTTAATATCCAATGCGCTTCATAACCATAAAAATAAAAACAAAAAGTAATGACCAACATTCTATAACGTATTAAATAGAAAACAGATTTATTCTCTACGGTTGTCAAAAACACTTGGCACATCAATTATTTGGCAGACAATGGTGATAAATTCAAGGTAAATGATAAAATGTCGTTGAACTTGATAAAATTAATTCTATGTAGGTATACGTTGTGATACGTAAGCAGTTCATTGTATAACTTATACATACATATACATATATAGTGCGAGCTTAGATTTTGGAACAATGAACGATAAACAGGTATGAAATCAAAGGTACCATTCCAAACTAAATCATGAACAAATAACGTGTTCGAATAGTTTTACATATTCTCTGAAACTATAATTATTTTATACGCCTTTGAAAAATGTTTTAAACTTTTTATAACTTTGCCACGTTGCTTGGCCACGTAACCGTTGAGCCATTTCCCCAAATTGGTGCGATCACTGTTTCCAACCGACTTAGACTCGAAAGTTACTAGTCCATCGCTGCATCGCTCATACTACTGGCTCAGTGACCACTCTCTCCCGCCCGTTCTACTTAAATCCAAAGCTTTACGAAAGCGTAGTAATATCGTAGCACCTTTGTAGCTGTAGCCATTTTCGTAGTACCAGAGTGTAGCATTATTACACTAAAACCATTCTGGAGCACTTGCATTATATAAAATTACATTTTACGTAACCCCGTTTCACTTTTTCGTATTGTTGAAAGCCCGAATCCAAAGTAATTTGATATGTATAATGAACATTCATCAAAACGTGACCCTTATGTATAAAGCATAGCACTCAATTTACATGCGATATTGAACTTTTCGCGGACTATGTGTCTATTTTTCAATTCAAGGCTATGTTATATTTCCATTTATTGCGTTTCTACTATGTGTTTTCAGCAAGCTCTATTATTTTTAAACAACTACATGTTATATTCCAAAAAATGTACCGATAACTATTGTATCAATATTTATATTTTAAAATGCGTGTCTATTTCGTGGTAGGTGCATATATTACGATTAAATATCAGATAGTGTTATACAGCTAATTGTGTTGTGTTGCGGTGTCTAGATCACATGTAGCGCGCACGTTTTCGGTAGGTAGATAATGTAGCACTGATACGTGTAGATACATACATATATACGTGGCGAGGTATATACGTCGGCACTTGTTTACCGCGCGATGTTCGCAGACCTTGAGATTCGGCGGCGGTCACTGGCCCGAGGCCTCGCATATAATATAAGTCTTATTATTACGCTCCGACCTCGGTGCCTCACCGGTTGTTCTATTACTAATCGCTAACATTTATCCGGAAATTACTCACGCCGCAACATGACCTCTCTATTTCCATTGTAATTATTTACAAAATATTTTTAGGTTAGATATATTGATAGAATTATATTAGCCCCTAATGCAAGGGCGGCCGGGTTTATCAACGTTGCTACCAACATTCTCACGAATGAGTAATTGTTTGCAAAAAATGACACACGCGGCGAGATAGATACTAAATCGGTGGTTCCGAGCTTTCATAGCAATTTGAAATCTTAACCCTTAAATATTCAATCTGGTGTAAATGCTGAATTGAATTATCCTTTTTGGTTGCAGCAGTCAGATGTCTGTGAATATATTGTATGCACTCGATGGCAAAAAGATATAGGTACAACCGAATCGAAGCTACTAGAATGTTGACCCTAATACATTTGGGAAAATAAGACTAGTATCATAAAATGTTGCGTTTTTAATAGCCTATGTATTATTTAATGTGTAGAGGTATACATAATTCATCAGTGCCTAATATGCGAATAATATGTATCAGTTAGTTTAACTTACTTTGAGGCCAATATTGGCACATTTTATTGAAGATAAACAATCTTTTCTAGATCACAGTAAAATTGATTAAATAAATGCTTATAAACTTCCTTTTTCGAGCGCCACACACACAGTATTTTGTACTTAATGCACAAATAGAAAGCATGTTCATTGTAGATCGATTAAGATCGTTTGTAATTTGATGTAATCTCGTTAATAAGTGAAAATTTTCCAAAGCGGATAATGGTGACGTGTTATTTTCACACATGATTCAATTTTCACATTACGGTGCGTTGACTCGAGGCTTGCGTATAGTGGTAACCGAAATGAGTGTATGATGGCGGTGGGCTGGTGTGCGTTAGCATTCTTGTGCTATATAGCGCAAGTGTGTGCTCGTTACAGCACCGTGAGACGTGAAGTAACCGCGTCTGTGTTGGTTATTGGCGATTTTGGAGGCGGTCTCAAGGACGCCCGGCTTAAGTTCAGGAGCCACTTTTGGCTGTGAATGACACCATTTCGTGCGTTGACCCTGCCAGTTTCCTGTGCCAACTGAGGAAAACACTAAATATATCACTTAAAATGTCTATTTAATAGTAATATATGCGCGCCATTTAATCGACTTTGACTTAGAACAATACCTATATTAGCATATAAAGCGATTATGTGAGGTGTGAATGAACTCAACGTTTGCCATGACACAGACCATAAAATAATGTCAACCTTTAAATGTATTTTGTGCTGTAATCTATTGTGTTGCGTGAATTTTATGTAAACTGATCAAACTCCGATAATGATATGAAACGTGCGCGAGTACATACAGTTGAACTTATTTGATTTTCCTTGTTACAGGTAAGTGTCACCGGGCGCTTCGACGTCGCCTGCGCCGTGCCTCGCCGCTCCGTGCGGTAGGGAGGTAAAGTTTGCTGGCTCGCTTGATATGATTGCACATAATGCAGTGTTCTCGTTAGAGCACAATGCACCAGGTTGCAGTGGTGAAGTCAGTCACCCCGTCCTAACGGGGCTCGCCCTATGCCCGCTCGCGGCTCGCGAGCTGCCGTCATCACGAGCGATTGTCGTGCAATCGTGCTTACTAATGCCAACTGGACTCCATACGCATACTTAATACTATGTTCATTCGCATCGCCCCTGCCACACCTATACATTATTGCACATTGAAGAACAACACATTCATTCGCAACTAATATTGTTCCGTGCATATTGTACTAGCAGTAATGTCCAAGAGTCCCACCGAGCTTTTCACACAATACCACAGAAATATTATAATAATATTTTTCTAATAATAGTATTCTATCACATACACACAACACTATCTAGCCCAAACTAAGCAGAGCTTGTACTATGGGTACTAGACAATGGATAAACATACATATATACTTTTATTTTGTAAATACATACATATTATACATAGAAACACCCAGACCAAGACAAACATCCATGTTCATGCACACAAATGTTTGACTTGCGGGAATCGAACCCTCGACCTCAGGCGTGGCAGTCGGTCACACTAACCACTACGCCATCGAGGCCGCCTTGCTAATTACTCTTAAGTGACAAAAAGTTACCGCATTAAACATGTATACCCACCGGATTTCCATTGGACCGGACTATTGTATTCAACTCTGAGCCAAACTGCATTTTTGTTAATTTATTTAGTTACATTCAACATAACATATCAAACGTCTAATCACTCAAATACCGCAGACAGAGTAGTCGTATACGTTAAAACCTCTCACAAAACTAAAATAAAGGAAGTGAGGTTAACACACGCTTCCTGTCTGCAAATTAACGTGTATACCGATCTCATAGTTCTAGCTATCTATCGATCGCCATCAATAGCTAAAGCTGACGAATTCATTGATTCTCTGAATTGCTACTTAGCCACTATTGCATCAAGTAAAAACATTGTAATTACCGGTGACTTAAATATAAATTTAATAAATAATACTAACGAAAATTCTTATGACCGTTCCAACCGATTAAATTATTTAAATATGCTTGCTATGCATGGTCTACTTGCAGGTCATACGTTACCGACTAGAGACAAAAACTGCCTCGATCACTTTATGATTAAACTTAATCCACATAAGCGCGCAACAATAGGTATTTTAAATACTACGTTAACAGATCACTTCATGATTTTCCTAAATTTATCCAAACAGAATTTTAATACTAAACCCGCCAAAACAAAAACCACAATTGATATAGAAAACGCAATAGATTGCCTAAAACAAAGTAAACTCGAAAAATTGCTAACAATACACGACCCTAATACAATAGCTTACAGTTTTATAAGTATTCTACAAAGATGCCTTGAATCCAATACAGTAAAACGGTTAATTACGCAGAAATGCAGAATTATAAAGCCTTGGATGTCGTTAGGCCTACTTCGTTGTATTCGTAATAGAAACGATATGCAAAAAAGACTTAAGCAGGACCCTTACAATAACGTGTTAATAATCACATATAAAAGATATCGAAACTATTGTAATACAATTATTAAAAAGCAAAAACGTTTATACGACAGAGATCAGTTAAGTAAAGTCCAGAAAAATCCTAAAAAACTATGGGAATCTATAAATACAATAACGAATCGAAAACCTATCAAAATACCTAACACGGAATTATTAGACTTACACACCACAGCACAGGACTCTGCAGACACTGTGAATAAATATTTTGCTAATATAGGTAGCGTACTGGCTAACGAGATTATACAAAACTCCAACTTAATGAATAATTACCTAAATAGTCATACAATAGCTCAGAATAGTCATACGCCGTTATCGTCATTTGTGCTTTTGGAAACAGATAATACCGAGGTTTACAATATTATTATGAATTTAAAAAGTGAGAGTTCACCGGGATGGGATAAAATTCCTACTCAACTCCTTAAAGCAGCACATAGTCTTCTCGTCCCAATAATAACTCACCTAGCCAACCAATGCTTCAGAGAGTCTATTTTTCCTACTGCTCTAAAAACTGCTCTAATAACGCCTATATATAAGAGTGGGGATAGAGACGATCCCTCCAACTACAGGCCTATCTCAGTCTTACCTTCTATATCTAAGATTATTGAGAGATTAATAAATAGTCGTCTTATAGCTTACCTTAATATAAACGATTTACTATCATCTACACAATTTGGGTTCAGGCAAGGAAAATCGACCGAAGATGCCGTGATGTCGCTTGCTTCCGCTGTCACCAATACTGTGGACGGTGGAGGCAGGTGCCTCACGGTCTTCCTTGATATAAAAAAGGCATTCGACACCGTTTCTGTCCCCATTCTTCTTAACAGATTAGAGAGTTGTGGTATTAGAGGTTCCCCACTTGCTCTACTCAAAGACTACCTGACCGGGCGCAGACAACAGGTTAAAGTCGGCGACTACATTAGTTCTATGGCAACTGTAACCTACGGAGTGGGTCAAGGTAGCGTGCTCGGCCCGACGTTGTTCCTAGTCTACATTAACAGTCTATGCAATATGAGAATCAATGGAGCTCGTATATACTCTTACGCAGATGATACTGCAATAGTGTTCAGCGGTACAACTTGGAACAACGTCCGGCAATCTGCAGAGGATGGCTTGACTAAGATTGCAGCCTGGCTCAATCATAACCTGCTGACTCTGAACATTTCTAAGACTAACTTTGTCTGTTTCTCGAAATACAACAATTCCCAGCCACCATCAGATTTTGGGATTAGAATTCACAGTTGTCAACATTCTTTAAACGCATCTTGCTCGTGTCCGGCAATCACAAAAGTACAATACACCAAATATTTGGGTATAATCATTGATCAGCGTCTGTCTTGGCAAATACACACTGAGCTAATAATGAAAAGAGTACGGAAGTTAATATGGACTTTTAAAAATCTGCGTCATATAATCTCTAAAAGCCTGCTGTCACAAATTTACACCTCTTTAGCGCAATCAGTAATAACATACTGTTTGCCAATCTGGGGAGGAGCAGCTAAACATAATTTTATAAACTTAGAGAGAGCACAAAGGTCGCTACTAAAGGTCATGTTTTTCAAGCCCTACAGATACTCGACCGAAAGTCTTTACAGACTGGCTGAAGTTCTCACGGTTAGGAAGCTATACGTACTTCAAATAGTCTTAAGAAGACACCGTGCCTTAACTTACGACCCCAATAAAATAAAAGGTAGAAGGAAGCATAAAATTGCTCCTGTTGTCCATGTGAAGTCAACGTTTGCAAAACGACAATATGAAAGCCAATCGGCGCACTTATATAATTTGATCAACCAACTTCTCAACATTTATCCTCTCACATTTCGTGACTGCAAAGGCACCTTGACTGAATGGCTCAAGACAAAAACCTACGACGAAATCGAAAAACTAGTACAAACAATACCCGACTAAATCTATGTAGGTATGTACTTATACTACAACATTATATATTATGTTACATTAAACAAATTAAACAATAACACTTCCTGACACGTTATACACTCATTCATACTCAAATACACGCACGAACACATATACACACATATATACACGTATACACATAAACACACACATACACATAAACACACACACACATTTGCACTAACTAAACAATCTGCGCTTTATTTTAATTTTATTTTGATTTATTTTAATTTACTTTCTAATATTGTATTTTCACATTTTCACTCAACTAAAATGAAACAGCGGAAGAGCGAAATTACCCAATCACAAGCAAACTTGTTGCTTAAATGGGAATTTCTAAAAGGGATACTGTAATGTATATTTTAGTTGTTGAATTAAAGATTTTTATTATTTTTATTATTTTTTTTTTTATTATTATATAACAAAACCAAAATAATTCTGTCAACTTAATTCGAGCTCACGTCAGTATACCGTATACAGTCACTGCTGAAATTAAAGAAATTATCAAAGGATATGAACTTAAGATAGTTTTTATTCATTCCTTACATATTGCTTACTCATATTTTAAGTATACTTTTAGAAAAAGGGCGGTGCGAGTATTTCGTTTTTAATACACTAAATCTAATGTTATTATAATTTTGATTTTATACTGCATCCAATAAAAGTGACATTAACTTAATAAAATGAATTCTCAAGTTAGAAATGATTATTTATACTTCTTAGCTATCTTCTATACGTGTGTTCTGACCAACAGTTGAACACAGAAATAATAAAGTCATCTATTAGCGTTTATATCTAGCAATGGTACACCAAAACTAACAATTTCTCCAAGAATCTTGCCTGTGATGCATAAAAACACATTATCACTTTTTAAGGCAATTCAAAATAATAGCTAAATTATGAGAATACAATATTGTGAAAATATTGCGCAGTATCCCGCTGATATTTTATCATAAAGAGGAATATTTGAAAGGGCTTCCCTCGGCGGCGATATCGTTTAGCGACGACACAATACATCAACTATCTGGGAATGTCGGTTACGAACTGATCTAACAAAAGGAAGTTAAAACTCAAGTAAAAAATTCAATCCTAAATTTTTTGTCTGTAAAAAGGTTCGATTAAACAATAATTTATTTTTTTCCAAAATCTCAGAAGAGTTAAATATCGCGAAACTGGCACAATAATAAAATATTCGGCAAAAACTTGGACGTTACCTGTTCGTGAAACCCGAGAATAAAAGAAAGGGTAGGTCGAATCGCAACGTGATTTTTTTGACATTAGTAGAGCACCATTCTGGTTGCATTTTTTACGCGGATTTGTAAAAATCTCAACCTTTGAAATCGAATTTGAAAGGAAGTTGGCAGTAAGGGTTAGTTGATTTCTATTGATGTATTGTTTGTTCTGCAGATGGCATTAAATTCGCTCGTTGCTCCTTGATCCATTGACAATATGGGTCACGATACTTAGGTCCGACCAATAACGATATCCCACCAAGTTAAATCTTATTTACGACTATTCAAATTTGGGTATTCAGGACAACTAACGTTCTTCTAGCAAATAAGCGTCCGAATAAAATGAAACAAAAACTTTAAGGTTCCACAGAGACCTTTCTACGAAATGGTCATTAGTACTACTATTGTCATAAATCTTTGAATAGCATTTTGTTTATTTTCAACGAATGGTTTATTCAGATACAGTCTCCCTGTACATTGTGGTACAAACTTTAAAAAAAATATACCAGTCAGTTAATATGTTGTAATAATATTAGAGACTATTAAGAAATGATATGAATTATCTACAAATGAATTTTCTTTGTTTACAATTGGGGCTGGTACTGTATAAAGTAAATGAAAGGCGGCGCGGGTGTCGCGGATTATTTAGTTCTAATGGTTATCAATGTGATAGTAGAGTAGCACAGCAAGACCGTGGTGCACCGTTACACGCACTCGCGGAGTTGAGTGCACGCGCGCGCGGTCGCCGACTCCACCAGCTAACCACGTCCCCGTACCCCTCCCGGCACCTCCCGGCACCACCCGGCACACTGCCTCATAATCCCAAATTATTACATAAAACGTGTTACCTAACGTGAAAATTATCAATACGCGCAGTTACGTCACCACTATTTCGAGACACATGCCACGGGCATGTGTGCAATGGCACGCGGTGCTCGTGCGTATGGCATGCGTACCGCCCAAAAATATATTACCGAACGTTCTTCCGCATAAAAACTTACCACAAAAGACCCAAAATATGTAAATAAGGATCTATTATCGATCCACTTTTTACTAATAACAAGGTGCGGACCGCTGCCACGTTTCTCCGCCAGCTGGCAGACGAGGAAGTGCGCACGTAATGCCAAACTGAACTAAAATTATCGATTGCCAAAAATGTAAACTACTCTAATATTAAGTATTGTTTACTTGTCGGTAAATGAAGAAAACCTGGTTTGGCCCGTAACCACATTTAATAATACCTATTCAAAGTTGAACGACTGCATTATTGTTATTTTTTGTTGACAAAGAGGTCACTGTGCGTGATTTTACATTTGAATCCCGCTACCAAAGCCTAAATTAGAAGGTATCACATATAGACGAGCGATTATTCTCTGCTATAGCATAATTATAGCAATTCCAATAATGGTTATAGCATCCTACGCAAAATGATTATATTAAATGATGTTAATCAGTTTAATAGACTACAGCTAACTAAAGCCTTTGAGTTACACAGTAAATATATCATATTAAAGCATACTTACAGTAGAATTACTATAAGTATATTACACTTGGAGAGATTTCCTCATTAAAATTAAACATTTATAAATCTATTTTCAAACTGACAAAGTATACTGTTATGATTATAATATTTATACAACAAAGACTTGTGTTTGTCAACATACCCCATTCTGAAGAAAAATCAAAACCGGTCTTTGATAAAATGAAAGTTGGTTATAGGTAATGCACAGCACTTTCTCCGCGAACTTCGTTCGTACTTCAATAGTACCCCCTCCTTGTCCCTTCAACCGCACAAAATCTACGTTGTAAAGTGTATTGGAGTTAGAATACGTATAAAAACATAAACACTCACGTCACGATAAAGTTTATAGATAGTTCTGATATTATAAAGTAGGTATATTGTATTACTTTGATTGATTGACAAAACTTAGTTGATTACAAATTAATATAATTAAATGTTAAAATGTAAGAACAGGTCGTTATTGAAATTTCTTCGAGGATTTGTTTTATGAGACCCTTTACTGACAGGATAATAACAAATGCTATTTTAGAACATATGTCAATATATTTCAAACATAGAAACGTTTAAATATTTATTTACTATCTATTTGGACGGTTGACGGAGTGGGTGATTTAAATAAAGTCAAGGGGATCATTTGCGTCGCAAACAACGACGACGACGGGGTCAGTAGACTCGTGCGCGCAACTGCCGAAATTATCGCGGCTGGTACACGCGCCGCGCGCCCGCCGCGGCCAACGAACGAGCCAAGGCCACGATGCCTCCCCGGCCCCACACCCGCCGACCACTCTAATCTCTCAGCTCCTTCTGACAGCCTAGATATGCCATAACAAATCGATCACCCTCACACACAATCAACGAAACCCTCGCCTATTCATAAAACTAAGGCGGGTAAGCGTTTCATTTTCGGGACCAATTTCTTTTATCAATGCCTACTTCAATTGTCTAAACCTATATTTCTTCTGCGTAATGTCGTAATATGAGGTCTGCAAGGACATCGCTACCTTAGCTGAAAGCTTCAGCGAGTTCGCATGTCGTCGTAAAGCTTTAAGAGGCTGAATGTTGTCTATGTAATTGAAACAGTTATTTATTTAGTGTAGATAGAACAGGCGTTAGATGTTATCGCGAGTAGGTAGGTGCGAGGAACTAAGGCAGCGCGGTGGGAGGCTGGGCGAGTGGCGGAAGCGTTGGAAACGCGGTGAGCGCGGGCGCGGGCGCGGGCCGCGGCAGGTGGTAGCGTCAACGCGCGGCCGTGAACTTTCTTCGGACACGTTTTCAGGAGTTAATACCTACTGCGCAATATTCGTGGCTCAGCTTCTTGCGGCCCGCGCCCTCCAAACACCCGCCGATTCTTGCCCCATTACTTTCCCGCCCGCTTTTCATCAGAATTCTTTTCATACTTTACTTGAAATGTTGTTCGTCTGTTTAAGAAAATAATAATAAGTACGTAGTTCCCGTACCTAATATTGATTTTCAATTACGCAGTATAATTTCCACTAACAACACACAAGTTCATGGACATGGAATTAATATTGAATATCGATCTGGATGTTTTTTAAGTATGTTTACTATTTAGTAGTTAGCTGAGACTTATCAATATGTAAATTTTACGTATTTGGTTCTTCGCAGTGAGCCGACACTTATCGTAGTGTTCTATCGGAAATTCTATATTTAACTATTCCTTTTGCTTATATAACCTAAATACAATCTAATCCAGTATAAGACGTTTTTTCTCTAAAACATTTAAATTCATAGAAAACGATGAGAAGCCGAGTCGCAGATAAATGAGGACGCCTACTCGTAAATGTAACACAAGGAAATGTTTGTAGTAGAGTTCCTCATTGTTGCGCATGGCGGTACTCGAGTGTAGGTGAGTAGTGCAATGCAACGCAACGCTGAGCTGCGGCCAGACACGCGGTGAGGAACCGAACTGCCGGCGCGCGCGTGGTGAACGCCGCCGGTGGCGGTGGCGTTAGCTCCATCGCTCTATACGCCATACGCCGCGATGCTCTGATTACGCAAACGCCTACTGCGCAACACCTCTCCTTACTTCGACACGTTACGTTATTGTATTTGTAACGTACAATTAAACAAGCTCAAACTCCGCAGTCTTGGACCATTAGCCGATTTCAATGCTCTACTTAACTCGTTCGCATTTCGCTTGTTATGCTGCTATAGTATGTATGGTGTGTCCCATTTTTACACGTTAAGCACTGTTAATGATAATGATTACAAGTACGTTAAAAGTTGCTTAGTGGATGTGTAAATAGCGCGCAGTCGTCCTTTGACGGGAGCAGGAAGTCTCGCTTTGATGTAAATATCAAGGTGAGGTAACCGAAAGGAGAAAGGTTCCTTCATCAGTACAATGCATAATGTATACCAAGACATTGTATATGTTAATACATAGTTTTGCATAAATATTTAAGACTGTTTTTCCGGGATCGACATCTACTGTTTATAAAAGCAAATTTATTAAAATGGTGTAGAATCGTAATAAGTTTACTATAACATAAATTACACTATTTACTTATTGCTGTAATAAAAGCCAATATTCGTAATAAAAGGCATATAAGGATTAAGTTTACGCAATATTTAGTACAATTAGATTTGTTGAACAGTCGAATTTCCTCATGTGCCGATGCGTTGCCTTGAGGTTGACATTGCGGCTAAATCAGCACAGTTTGACATTGACATGTTCCGATATTTGAACGAGGAAGTTCTCCTAGTTTATTTGACGGGGCCGTTCACATGTTTAGAGGTTTGCGAAATTAGTCACGGTCTGCTCATATTGGGCACTAGCTCTAGCTATTATAATAATACTTCTATATTTAAATAATATCATTTAAGTACCGCACAGGCAGAATACTAAAATATCAGATGTCATGTACCTACATACAATTGGTGTAAGAATACTGATGACTACATATTATTTTTATGAGCTCTAAGTATTGAATCACGTCGGGGTCGTTGTAGCTTCTCATTTGCGCGTTTAATATTATTTTTTGCCAAGACTTGAAGGTCAGATTGCGTCATATAGTTTGCTGTTTACGAATTAAAATTCCACTTCAATAGGAGAAAACATTGAATTATTTATAGAGGTGGAATTCCACACTAAGGTAACCGAAATAAAAAATATTGTTGACGATTAAAACTATTATGTTAGGTTATACTTTTACTTGAAATATTACCTACATGTTTACCTTGTTCGTATATAATAAAATGGCACAAATATGAGTATACTGGTTAGTACGATTTACGTTGCTTACAATACAAACACATTTGATTGGTGGGTCGGTCACCGCCGCGATGCCTCGGCGCGCTTGGTGCGTGGAGCTCCAGGCGTCACCGCATTCAACTATTAATTGAACACACCCGACAAATTGACCTTGGCCTTGGCACGGGTTGCCGAATCAGCCGAGGTCGACCACGATTGAGAGCGTCCGGATCACACGGCACATATGTCTTGCTTATTCATAGCATCTAAATAATTATATATATAAAACTAACTTCGTCTAAATTGTGCTAAACAGTACGTCGTTAGTACATCTATTAACAAATAACTAAAGAAATTTATTATCAGCCGTTATTTTCCTTTTATCCTTATGACAATATTGTTTTCGGTTTACAATTGATTTATGTTATTGCTTCAGAAGTTTAGATATAATTACAATAGGGTATAATGTATTATGAATGTTAACTAATGAACAAATAGCCACTATAATATTCATGAGTATTAGTCAAAGTTGGCAATGGTGTGTCGCTGAGGCGTTCGGCGTAGTGTCATCGACGACAGCGCGCGGCGGCGGCGGCGGCGGCGGCGCCGCAAGAGCCCGCCCGGGGTAATTGACTCACGCTGACCTCGCACTGCTTCGGAAAAACTCGCCACAGCTCGGAACTCTCCGCCTCCCTATTGCTTACGTATTTTTTGATTTAATAAAACGTTTATATTGGTGCATCAATTTAATATAGAATAAATATATGCAACAAATGTAGAGTTAAGAAAATTAGTTTTTGCTAATTCCAAAACAAAAACAATAGGATCAAGACGCCTTAAAGTCTTCACTGCTAGAATAAACAAAGAACAATATCGTTATAGCAGCAAGTCTTCTTATACTTCGTCATGGTAGTTACAAAGTTATCAAGGAAAATAAACTTAGGTAAACAAATTTGACCACAGCCTACTCCTTTTACTTCCTAACAGTCAAAATTGAAGGCACCTACATATTGTACAGTTATAGAAAATATAATTGTACAATATGTGAAAATATAATTATTGCAGTAATTCGGCTTAGACAGATAGTCATGCACTGAATTGGTTGATGGTCCAATACTGCAACAATAACAATGAGCAAGGCGCGCGGGCGGCGGCGGCGGTGGCGGGTGGCTCGTATTTCCGATGCGCATCGAGTGTATTCGCCGTCTCAGCGAGGCCTTGACCGCGCCACTGTCGGCTACAAACATTCGGGCTTGTCTTCGACTCGACCGAATTGCCAACGAGGCTCCTCGTGACTTCGCGGAATCGGCCGGCGTATCCAGGCCGCCAACATCCGATTACAAAACTATTGCGAATTTTCAACAACTCAGGTCACGTGTGCCTCGTGCGAACAATTATTTATTCCGACCAAGATCACTCGATATCCAATCGTCACAACTTCTACGTTTTACATCTCATGAGTTAACATACATATAACAACATAGGTACCTAACTGTTCTTATGCTTTTTATTTCATTACACGACTTTGGCTCTGCTCTGCTCGAGGCCACACCGATTTCAATAACTTGACCTTGTTGTAATCGTATTTAGCACAATCAAATGACAATTATGACAGATCAACAAAATAACATACTTATGTAACAACAATAATAAGATATGGCGATTTTACAACTGTTTAATAATAAGTACCTATAATAAAATGTATGCTTCTTGAGTGTTGATATTTCCAAGTGTAAAAAAAATATGTCACGTTTATTAAATGGTAGTATATCTACTTATAACATTTGAGTGCACTGCCAACGTGCTGAATGTTGCTGATTCAATACAAGTCTCGTGCAGTCCATAGATAGCTGTTCGATAACACCTTGCTTTTCTTGTCCGTTGTTGAAATATTTAAATACAAAAAAAAAGTAGGTACCTCGCGACGCAAGGGCAACGAAGGAGTTATCATAAAAAAATAAACCTCCATTCGCATGAGTTTACGATATGCATACGTATGTAAGTACCTCCGCGATTCTCTATTATCTCTACGAATTTCTTATCACGTGTTATGAACACAAGTTCTTATTTTATTAATAGGTGTAAAAGTCAAGCATAAAAGTCAAAGATTCATGGAATAGAGTGGTTTTATAAACTTTTTGCATATATAAGTAAACTATAGCAACAAGTAATACTTCATGACATCAATGTATTTTATACATAATTTTTAGCAGCTATTAATTGTTTGCGATTTATGGTGACGAATGTTACCCTTGCGGTTGACAGTTGCAGATTTCCTAATAGCATTGTAAAGATGTTAATTTATGAGTGTGATAATGGATGTGAAATAAATAACGTGCGAAGTCCCGTTTGTTAGGAGGCTGGGCAGCGGGCACGCTCGCCTTTGTCCCCGCGTCCTTCGGCCAACCACGGGAAGGCCAACCGGCCCCTCCGTTATTGTTACCTTTATTTTGCTTCATAACTTTTTAAACAATGTTCAAGGCTCTTAGAATCACGTCATATTACAATTGCGTAATGTTCATCTCGCAAGCAATTTAACTTTGTCACAAGTTCGTTAACGTTGGTACGTTACGGAAAGTGAGTCTAATATGGTTTCATAACTTCTTTACAAATATAGAAAAAATATAATCCGGGAAAACAAAAAATAGAAACCATAAATTGCAAACAATATGGCGTACGGTCTACTTTTTATTATTTTGTAAAAAAATGGCCAATCAATCGAGATCATCAAGTCTCACCCACTGCGGTCACGGTGAACAATACAAACTACATGTGGCTACCGACTGACGGTGTCCCGGCTTTATGTATTTGGCACATCACAAAATACGACTATAAACCTTAATATCCTAGCAGTTATGTTCCAAATCGTACAGCAAGAAGTATTGAAGTAAAAGCTGGGTTGAAATTTGATATTCGCACCCCGATATTAAAAGTGAGGGCAGCGGAAGGAAGTAAAAAACTGGGTTCCTATTCACTTTCACGTTTTTAATCGGCACACATGTCGTCGAGCATTTTTGTATTTACATTAGTGTCAAGATATTATAGGACAGAAATAAAGTTGCATAATGTTTAAAATAAACTACGTAGGTAGCTACAACCAATGTCAATGACATCGGCGTTCATCGGATAACTAATACATAATACGTCGTGTAAATATTTATAGGTACCTAAAGATATTTTAACGAACTTCATACATCATAATATACACACAGCTACTTGGCACATGTTTTAGACAAAACTAATACTAAAATAAATTTGCTACATTACAGGTATATTATGTCTAAAAGGATACACAAAGCCGCACAAAACGTACATAGAACATCACTAGCAAAACCTATTTATACATTCTGTGCCAAAAAAAAACATGCACGTGGGAGGATATTTGCGAAACCCTTTAAAAAGTTTCCTTTTGTAGTAAAGGGTAAAAGTATTGGAGCGAAATAACTTTGATAAAAAAGATACGAACACCTTTTGCTTGCACAATGATGTCAAAATATAAAATCTCTTTGATTATAGAATAATGTCCTCAATAGTTATTTACAATATCAACAGCTGGTAATTCGTTAATTGTTGTAACTATGCTATATACAATAAAATTAAATATTATAACCAGTGAAACCTGTGCAGCACCTACATAAAGAGCATTATGTTAATAAATCAACAATTAATATCATAACAAACTAATTCTAATTCACTATTTCTATTTTCGAAAGGAAATATATTTTCTCCCCATTAAAATTTAAATAATAAGCCCGTTCAGCCTAAGTATGTATTTCACAAAACAAATAATATCAAAGGGAATCAAAAATTGAGATGGAAGATATTAGCGTCATTAATTTAGTGATTGAAATATGTGAGCTATGTAAATTCTTTTACGCATTAAGATTTACGACAAGTAGCTTTCATCGCATATAATTAAAAAAAGAAATGTATGTACCTATATTTCGTAATCGCGGGAAATGTTATTAATTTGTTGTGCTCTTTTAACGTTTCTCTAAATATGCTTTAGTTTAGGAGACTTGAAGATAAAGATATTTCTAATAGTGTTGTGGCATTTAAGAAAAATATGTCATCTTTTAAAACATTAGGAAATAAGTGAGGGACGGCTTGGTCGAGTGATCGAGTCGTCGAGTGTCAGTAGGCTCCCGCTGGCGGCGCGCCTGCGCGCCTGCGCGCCCGCGTGCTGGTGGCCTTGACCGGCCTGCGCCAAAATTTCCAGGTCGTTCACCCACCGCGACGCCCACCACCACTCGTTTTATCTCGCGTAAATAACTCCTCGCGCAACCTAATATCGACCTAACGTCTTTTACAATAAGAACTACTGTTCCGACAACACAATAATTGTAGTGTCAGTGTTATATAAAGTCGTGTTTATGTACCTATTGTTAAAAGAAACTTGTTTATCAATTACAAGTAGGTAGGTTATACGTATTATGCTGAGTTACACAAAGTTCCTGGTTACGTAGTTGTTAATTGCAATCGTATTATGGGAATTCACACGTCATAACTAACTACGCTCTTATTGACGATGTATGGTACCTGTTTAGGTAAAGCAATTCTTCATGTGTCTTATACCTAGTCTGCGCTGCTGTATGGTATGGTCTTATACATAGGCATTCAACCACTTTTACGACTAGCAAAAGCTAGTCACATTATTCTAAAAACGATAAGTTTGGTATTTTATTTTGTGTAAGCTGGACACATATTGAAAATACCTTCGTAAAATAAATCTTATAATGCCCAGCGGGTGATATTGTAGTAAATAGTCATGTAATACGTAGAAAGAGGCCGGAAGTGTGTGCTATGAGGGAAGCGGGCAAGCAGGGCGATCCGGCAGCGGGTCAGTCCGTCACGCGGCGACCTACACCGCGCTTGCCATCTATTAGCTCGATTTCGTGTTCAAGTTCACTCGCGTTCCATCACCAAAAATATTTTCGTAGTGTGACGCAACCGGCAACGGCTACGTCCCACTCGAACACTCGGCTAGTCTCTCTGTCGGTGCCGCTCTCGCGCGACCTTGGCCGCGGTGAGCCGCAAGGTTCGGGTCTTCGAACTCGCGCTGAGCGCGGGCCGCGGGGAGCGGAGCGTTCTCAGCCCTCCAATCGCTCGCCGCGCACGTCTGCGCGTGCTCGTGATTGGTCCGCGCTTGGCGCGGCAATGACCTCGGAGACCGGAGTTCGAAGCGCGCCGATCCTCGCTTCGAAGCGCAGACCGACAGGCTTAGTCTACCGATAGAGGCGAATTTCGCTTAGCCGGCAACGCTTAGTCGTCGAACCGATTGTATCGCACAGAGCGCTGATCTTTTTGCAGACTTTCACTCTTAAGGGGAGACTCGCGCGGCTTCAAGCAGGAGCGCGCGCGGCACTCGCTCAGTTCGTCGATCGAGCTCGAGTGAGACGCACGCGGCGCGTGCAGCGGCAATTTCGCGGGACGAGCGACCTTCATCCCTCGACGTGCCGGCCGCGCGTCTCGGCCTATGCACTCCTGTCCTATATTCAGTGTTAGAGCGCGCACGACGGTTCATGTCTGAGAGCCAGCGGGCTCCATGTGGTTTACGTGTAGTGCAGTGCGGGGGAGGACCTAATTATTAGTTTTAAGTACACAACACATATGACTTTTGTGATGTCGCCTGACAGCAGTTACGGGCGCTATGATGCGCCTACGCCGGTTGACCATAACATGATGAGCCCGGCGCACAAGGAACGGGAGCCAGAGTTGCATATAGGTAGAACTTTTAGTAAATAACCTCATTTACCTTTGTTTATTTACTTTTATGTATTATTGTTATTATTTATTATCAACACTGTTTACTAATATCTAGTATTTGTTACTTTGTTACGTCAATGTCAGGGTTAACACCATTACAGATTTCTGTAGTTTATTAGACGCACTTTTTCGTGGAAATATTTTGTTTTTACTTGGAAAATCCTTGTACCGGTCACGTTCAATGTCAATAGGTGTATTCATGTTACAAACGAAATTTTGCTAGGTTTACCTAATTTAATTAATTGGAATAGTATATTAGTGACAAGTAAATAATTAGTAAGTTTACACGATAGTAAGTGGCACGTGTTTAAAACAACAGCAGTTGGATAGATTGTTCTAAAAGTTGCAAGTATACATGTAAATATTGAGATAGCCTGGTCTCATGTTGACTACATTCCAACAGGTTGCTGTTTATTTTGCAAAAAGTTAGGCAATACAGAAAGGAAAACTAAACACAATCTTTACTTCATATCAATCATGAATAGCTTAGTATATATATAGTCAAAATAACATTAATTATTAAAATTGATATTTTACTAAATCGTATTACCATAAATTTATTGGGAAATAGGATTGAAATAAAAGCAAGGTTAATAAATAGTTTTCATAGGCGCTATGATTAATTATACTATTTAATCATTGATTTAAATAAAAATATTGTTTCATTACATTGTTGAAGTTGGTATTATTCCATATACTTTTATTTATGTTCGATATACAAATATGTCCAGTGTATACCACATAGGTGCTTATCTATAAATAAGATATGTATAAACATTATATGATTATATATACATATAATAAAACAATTGATAAATACCTATTATATAATTAAAGACAGCTTTATATAATATTTATCTATATGTTTAAACAAATATGTATATAATGTAGCTTCACCCTGTACGAATGAGACACATGTATGATGTACATAAAGTCAATCGGTACGATTCGCAGAACGTAATCGGTATAACGACATCACAATAACATTTCATGCTAGATTAGCTGCAACGACTTTATACAAAATTCTGATTAATGATATATTTTTTAATAATGAAAGGGTACAATGCTAACGAAATATCGTTTTATTTTTAATCTAACTGCAGAACGAATGTTTGATGGATGGATTGTTGAACATTTCCGCACGAAAGGATCCACCGAAAAACAATTAAAATTGTATTATTGCACGAAGTACCTACGTAGAGTACAACAATGTCAATAGTTTTCTCAGTGCAAATCAATGGGGTCCAATACGAAACAAGCCTGCGGGGAGCCCTTCAAAATTTGCAATCGATTCCTAATGATCTTATCGCTCTTTATCGATCGCCTTTGTGATAAATGCTTTATGTGAAATTCTCAGCTAAAACTAACAAAGAGTTAACCGTTAACTCTTTTTATTGATATTAACCGGGCATACCATGTTATTAATGACAAATACTTATGTAGCTAATGATGTAAGAAAATAATAATATCAGCTTGAAGTGAGCAGGTTTCTTGAGACGACGACAACCGCCTCACCACACCACTTTTACTTTTTTCTGAATGCGTGTAACACAAGATTATTCGCTAGCACATAATTTATGATAAACAACTCGTCGAGCCATGTACAACCTGACTACGAGCTAAAATTATCATTACTTATAATTATTATAAGCTACCAAACTCGCACCAATAAACCTTATCACGTATTTGTATCTATAACGAACATGTCAACGTTAAATAAACGTGTTTAGTGACGAGGAAATAAATCATAAAACGTGATTTAGATCGTTGTCATGAAGTAATTATTTACAAACAAACATCGCCCTGACACAGATCGGCAACGGTCGGAATGGCCGCGTCAGTGTTTTGCACGGTCCGCCGGTATTTACGTTACGTGGACGCGAGACTTTCTCGCGCACTTTCCTCGGCTTTTAATTGACGTAACGAACGAGCGACTCTCACACACGCCACCCAGAAAAACGCGCGCGTTGCATCATACTAGGAGAAATGGCTGCACGCCACTGCCTCTGTTGCAACTGCACCAGTTACGTCTCACGTTGCTTTCCCTGTTCCATTGTGTTCCCCACTCGCAAGCTGCGCGCCGCACTCGCGTGCTGCTGCTCGAGATGACACCGAAATCATTGCGTCGAGGGCGACCATACGCCGCCTCTACAAAAAAGAAAGTAACAACTATAGAAAGCGACGGCGCCGAACGTCGACCCGAGGCGAGTGGTGCACGCCAGAAATAGAAAGTTCCTTCCAAAAGGCCCGGCGAGCCCGCTCCCTTAACGAATAAACAAACGGCTGGAAGAGGAAAGTGAGAGCAGTCCGGGGCGCCGGCTGAACCAGTTCCCGGAGCCGCCCGCGTCTGCGCCCGCGCGCCGACCGCTGCGACACCTGTTGTTGCCGCGACGCCTATCACTGACCTATTAACTATTATTACTTTAGCCATTATCTCCGACTATATTTACTCCATGATAACACTTCCGTATTAATTGTCATTGCTATTAAATCGTTGGATCGTTATGTAGACGCGTAACAATTGACCTATTAAGGTTAATACATATTCATAAACATATTTATATTTTAATCTTAATTAAGTTTAAGATGTTACTATTTTTGTTTTCTTAGCTGTGTTGTGCTCACCTGCCTGTTACCAAGATGGAGTCATTGACTTCATAAGTAGAGAAACTTTCTAAATATCTATTAGGTGTCACCTTGAACACGCAACATCAACATTGCATTTGCAATACAAATATGTACATGCACATCATTTGTGCCAATTGGTCATCTACAACAAGACTGAGACAGGCCAAAATACACAATCTTAAATCAAAATCTGTTTATGGAACTATAGGTAGGATTTGTCAGTAATCAGGAGTGAGTGAAATGCTTGCAATATCTGTTATCGTGAGTCTATGTTATGAAAGCTAGGCAGTAATCACGCGATCGCGCGTCACGTGCGCACCCACCGGCCTCTCCGCTCACCCCTCAAATACTCATTACCGTACCATTATTATTATTAATTATATTATTATAATTCTAATTATAATTACCGTAACCGCCACGGTTTCATTTATCGTATTTTTATATAACTGTAGCAAGATAGGTCTTACGTAGAATATCATGATGCACGGGGCAAGGACACATGTGTTCGATGACGATCGTAGTGATTTCCGCATTACACAGTCTCAAAATATAGGTATAATGTATATTCACGTGAACCAGCATGTGTATAAAAAGTCTAATTATATAAATGATAACAGTAATCAGTATTCAGTAATAACGTGTTGATGACAAACGTGCGAACGGTGTTGGTGGCGCAAGGTCACGTGCCCGCCTGCGCCGATGTTTGTTACACACACCGCCGCCTTGTAACACAACTCAGGATGTTTGGCACGAGCTAACTAACACCGTAATCTTTGAAACGTCCATAAAATTTATCGCGAATTACGTACACAGGTTTCTATAACCGTTTATTGTTTTGTTGCAGAGTTTGACGGCACCACGGTACTGTGCCGCGTTTGCGGCGATAAAGCTAGCGGATTCCATTACGGCGTGCATTCCTGTGAGGGCTGCAAGGTAATTACCCTTTTTTATTTCCACCATTGTACTATGTATTGCCGTTATCAAAATGCTCACCAGCACCGTATGTATTGAACCTGTCGACCTCGCTACCACCACCACTCACCACTGAGTCGCCCGACAGAATGTAGTAGGAAACGTCCGTCTGGATTACGTCTTGTAGTACACGAATAAGTGCGCTTAATTGAGTCACGGTTGTGGGTAGTCGCGGCATCTGAAGCAGGAAGTGTGTGTGCGGGTGCGGGCTGCCTCCTTCCCCCGGCAGGCTGTCGTCTCGCGGCAGTCGCGGCAGTGGCGCAGGTGCCAGTTAGCACAAAGAGCACCAAGGTCGCCGCACGCGGAACACAATCTCTGTACATTCGTCGCGCAAAGCCCAACCAGATGACCTTATTACTTATTTACTAAATGTTAGTTTGATTCGCATCGAATTCGTCACCGCATTCGTGAAATCCTAATAAACTAATCGGTAAAAAACCACCGTGTGAACTTGTTGCGGTATGAATGGTGTTTGGGTCAACGGGTAGAGGTACCTGCCGTCCTCGGGCGCGGGACGCGACGGTCAGACCCTTGCGCCCCATTTCTATACGTTTTATTTTAATACCTGCCCTGGACACCCGGAACAATCACACGGGAACCGGCTGTCGGCTTTTCAACTTTTGATTAACACTCTGTTGCATGTGTCGTGCATACAAAAGTGCAGTCGCGACGATTATTTATGAGTGATAGATTAAAACGTCACCTAATAAGTAACAGTAAATATGATACAATATCCGCTGTCCCTTGTTTATGTATGCAACTGACGGCTTCGCGCGCGCTGTACACAACGACCCTTGAACGTGAACAGTTGAAGTACTCGAGACGCATCGAAACATCCTTTTTAAACTATGGTTCCATATGTCTCAAGTTATAATTTATTAGTGTCCTTTATTGTGGCTCTTTCTTGGTATATAATACTATATGAAATAGTCATTGCCAACACGAACCTCGTATATTAATAGGTATATGGTAAAGCTAGGTGGTTATTCGGCTTTATCAGCATTATAAAAATAAAATATTTTATTAAAACGCGGACAATTTAAGAGAAACGTCAGTATCACGTACTGACGCTAAAGGTTAGTGAAAGCAGACAGAATTACGTGACCGGAGAACGTTCAAGAGAATTTGAAATCCACATTAATTACTTCCTCATAGTACACGTACATAATTTAATTTATGAGAATAATTCCCTTATATATTTTTCAAATCTGGTTTACCTAATTAAAATCTGAAGCGTTGATATGATAAAGAAAGTGAATAGATGTTGCGAGGAAGTGGCCAGCGATATAAGTGCAAGTGTAGTGTGAACTGGTTTGTACGTTACAAGTTCGGCCGAGCCCGTCAGCGGCAGCGCGCCGGGACAAAACGTGTCCTTCGGCTCCGCGGATGTCTGCTGCATTGTGCAACGTTCAACGAGACCGCTCTTACACCTAACCACAATTGGTTGCTATAAAACGAACACCACCCCTCGTCTGACCATTTGATTTATTTACAATATTATGTAATCAAAAACGAAATATTATGCATTTATTGTAAATAAAAATACATAAAGTAATGTTACACTTAACATTAGAAACATTTATCTACATACAAGATATATTTTCCATTCAGCTTTGCGAAGCGCCAACTAGCGGCCTAAATACGAAACTTGTAAATGATTCGGCTACTCGCCGATAGATGTCGCATCATGTGTACGCGCCAGTGCTGCTGTCTCTACGCGATGTGGCTACGAACGGAAACCTGCTTGAATGAATGACGAGTGAGCGTGTATTTTTTATAACGATATGAGGTGCGGGTGTTCAACCGTACGCATCGATGTCAACGAACCCGATAGTACTACTACTAATCCTCAATTAATCAAATAACTCATTAATCTATATACTTAATAAAACATAAATAATTAGTATTGTAAATTAAAAGAATATACATAAAGAATACTTATATGTATGAAGATTTTAAAAAAGAGGTCATGTATTGAAATACTCTGTTAATATAACAACCGTAATTGTAAAAAACACAGTAAATCTGTCGCAAATGAGGATTGAGCAGTTGCTACGTGAACCAAGAGCTAACCGACTTCTTTGTTCTCGTTGGCCGACATAATTTCCGTGCGTTGTGGGTCGCTTATTTTTTCGGCACCAATTCTGCGGTGTAGGGCGAGCGGACGTCGACCTCGCTAGCTAGCTTCGCGCGCCCGGCGCCGAACGCTTTTGCACCGCCTCTTCTTGCCGTAAACAACTTTTACGGGCATCGAATGTACGCGCTACGTGAACGTAACCCACATTATTTTTGAACTGTCAGCTCTAAAGTTCGTTGATCCCCAAGTGGTCATATTATTTATTGAGAACATCGCGCGCTGACTGTTGCGTTTGCGTTTATGATTACCTGTTGGGCATATTATGTATGTGACGAACTTGACTCCAATCAACGGAACTTAGCAAGAAATCACAAATTGTTGTTTTTGTTTAATGTTTACAATTCATTTGATGGTGGCGTGTAAACAAGTTTCTGATTAAACCTAAATATTTTATCGATAAGGCCTACTACCAGTACTAGTAAACAACTCAATTGGGTACTGTATTGAAAACAACAAATAATGTTTTTAGCAATCTACTAATATTGTGTTTGGAAATAATCAGGGCAACAACTTAGGTATACACATAATATATAACTCTCTATTTTATTCTTATATTGAATTATTCCTTTATTATCATATTTTCCTCATACGAAATGCATTAATCCATTTTCGCGATGAAGCTGAGTCACCTTTGCACCGAGTTGGCTTTAACGAACAGTTCATATGGGCAAGTTGGTTAATGGGGCCAGCGAATTACCTATCGGAGTTACGTTAGTTACTAAGAATAAAAGCGCGATACGTGAACGGGAAATGAATCACAATGACATGAGTCAGCGACGTGTGTTATCAAGTAAACATCTGCGGTGCGTGGAGCACGTAGCGCGGTCTGTTAGCCGCGGCTCGACGATGGCGACGGCGACGCTTCCTCCGAAATATAGCTTCGCCGTGCGTCAGCATCATTTGAGCCTGAGCCGGTGTTAGCGGAGTCGTTGTCCGCTGCACCGTTAGCCGTCGTCACCGCCTCGCGCTCCGCCGGCGCCGGCAGCCCACCGCGCGGGCCCGCCTTCGCTACCACATCACAAAGCACCACCAATGACATTATACATGCTCTACTTTACAATAACAAAACCTCCAAATACAAAACTTTGCTTGATAAACTATAAAAATATTATGTATTAAATCAACAGAAATAAAGTAATCTTATTGGTCAATTTGTCCTATTACATCTGTTAATAAATTCAGTTACAAACAATATATAAGGCCACTAAGAAAAAGAAAGGTTTGGCATAGATATGTTATACCACATTCGTCAACCTTTAGGGTTCACGTAAAAATAGCAGTACAGTTAAATCGAAGCTTAACCGTGTCCAGTTTCTGCGAGTGACGGTTGTTACAACGTCGACGCGTTGTGTAGGTGATGAGTGACGACTATGTCGACCCACATAGTGTTGTTAAAACCACACACATAATGCTTTGGCTCTCAACACTCTACACGCATTAGTGTTTCTTTTATGTTATGTAGTGATGACTCACAGATATACCTCTACCTAAGGCTTAACTTGTCAATCTACATAGAACTTCTCTGTGTCATTACTTACAAAAACGTTGAATAGGACCAATCCATGGCTCATTCTGTGATATGTAGATTTGCCACAAATGCATAATGCAAACTAAATAATAATTTCGTGCAGAATTTGCTGAGCCATTGACATTTACTGACTCAGTTATGAAACGTGCCGATCGATACATTATAACACTTAACATAATACATTATTTAAAACACACTTTGACATCATTACAAGTCGTTGTAGCTCCTACGGTATATTGTATTAATAATTAAGTATTGATGAACATAACAAATTGAGTCATCACATTATCAAAATGACCTAAAATAATTGAACTACTTACGACATTGTGGAATTTACTGAGTACTGAACACAAATAGAATGAGTATTTTTTAGAACTTAAAAGGGAGTCACCGTGTTAATTATTTAGGGGTCGTTGACATATAAAGATTATTCAATTTAAAAGAAAGACCTTCCACTAAGATATCCGTGCATTTGTATTATTGGGAGTATAGTTGCAACAATTGATTCCATAACCGTGTCGGCAATTTGTTTACGAACTGATTGAATTTGGTAAATTGGTTACACGGTCCATTACAATCTGGTGTTAGAATTTGGTGTGCGTGTGTACAGGCGTATTCGCTAAGTGTAGTGCGGAGAGACGGACGAGGAAGGTTTTGTTTTCGCGGCAACGGGTCAACGACCGCGCGGCCGGTCACTGCCCGCGCTGCGACCAATTATGGGCCACTCGCACAGCGCACAATGGATCGATGGCAGAGCGAAATTAGGCCACCGACCCGAACAGCGAGCGCCGCCCGCCGCGTGCGGCGCCGCGTCCGCCACAGCCTCCGCGCCCGCTCGCTACCGACCAGCTTTATCGAAACTGCATTAACTACACTTTTATTTTATAGACGATAATTCGACACGTAAACAAGGCACTTCTACTACCGATCTACATGTTTGTATACAATACAATACTAATAACTGTATACAACTAAATCTTTAAATTATACTCATAAATTAAATAGTGATGGAATATTTACTCGTTTAAAAATAATACGTTTATCGTTATTATTAGCATTCATAACATATTCGCGTAAATGAGATTTACTTTGTTGAGACAAATAATAAACATAAACAAATGATGTAATGCGTCTAAGTAATCTCTAGTACGTAGCAATGATAACAGCGTAAACGCATATTATGATAAATGCACCAGACCCATTTTGGTGTAAGGATCCATTAATTAAATTGGATCAGTGCAGCCCCTAGGGGAGCGCGCGCGCATTGAGGTAGGCCGTGACGCATGCTTGACGTCACCGGGCGTAGAGCCGGTCGACGACCCGGTCGGGCTGTGAGCTGGGCTCCCGGGCGCGGAGGGACGTGCGGGGGAGCCTCCGCGGTTGTGCAATCGAGCGGTCGACGACCCGGGGTGAACGGCCGCGCGCCGCGACGCCACCGGGATGCGCCCGGCCTATATCCGGCGCACCGGTGCAGCGGCGGCGACGCATTCTAGAGCGGCGTGGACCGTTAGGAGCGCGCGAGGGGGCCGGGGGCACTCTCACTTTCTCGGGTGGGTCGGCGGCCGGCAAGTAGGTCGCGCGGGTAACTGTGTGCCGCGCGACGCAGCGCCCGCACAGTCCGCTGTCGACCGCCATCCGCGTCGGTGCAGAGCGTGAAAGCCTTATTGCACATACGCGTCGCGTCACTGTTAACGAGGAGAGTGGTGGTGTTAGTGGGCAGGCTGTGCTAGTGAATGGTGCGTGAGATGTCGTGCGCGAGCGAGAGCGCGGGCGCGGGCGCCGAGCTCCGCGAGAGGCACTCGGTGCTGGTGAGCATGCTGGAGGCGCGCCGCGAGTCCAGCGACTCTGGCTGCTCCAGCGACGACGGCTCCGACGTGGAGCGTGACTCTAACTGTCGCTGTGATCCGCAGGGTTTCTTCCGCCGATCCATCCAACAGAAGATACAATACAGACCCTGCACGAAAAACCAACAGTGCTCCATCCTAAGGATCAACAGAAATCGGTGCCAATACTGCCGATTGAAAAAATGCATCGCCGTGGGCATGAGCAGAGATGGTGAGTTTTATTTGTTTATTTATGCTAGAAATTATTAGAAATATTAACAAATTGACAATAACATTCGATTTAATAGATAAAATATATGTTCAACATGTTTTAATTATTTACAATGTTTAGAAATACTAATTATAATGGTTATCAGTTTTTCTTAGTGCCAAAAATTTAATGTTTTTATGTTTCGAGCATTTAAAATATAGAAAAGTCATTTGTTAATTTTTCTTACCATACTAAGTAACAAATTAATATTAATTAATAGACCTATAATAACAATTTATCTTATAACTTTATATATGACGTTTTAAAAAACATTAATTTTTTTTTCACATTATGTGAGTCGCCTAAAATGTCGTAATAAAGTTATATGATACGAATGTATTACGTAGTGAAATGTCGGTACTCATACGTTGGGTTGCAATATGCATACGCAATTAGCACGGGAAGGTCGGGCGCGCGCAAGTCGTCGCGCCAAGTGGGCCGCGCGACGTGCAACACGCGCGTGCTGTTCACATCACAGATCCTATTTCGCGTAGCGGGCGCGCAGGGCACGCGGGGCGCGGGCTGCGGCGCGAGGGGAGTGAGGTGAGGGAGGGGAGCCAGCCCGCGGTGTGGGAGGTCGGTTATGCAAGCGCGGGTGAGCGCACGCTAAGCGGGTCGACGCCCGCGCTATACAGCGCCACCCCGCTCCGCTCGTTGCGACACTCGTTCGCGGCATCGGCGCTGCCCGCGGAGCTGCGCGGTGAAAGCAGAGAAAGGTGTATTTCGTAAGCGCGAGAGTGAAATTTACATTTTCACTTTCGTAACGAAGTTCGATGACCTCGTGCAGTTTCTCCAGATGTATGACGATATATTATAATCAATACAACACACCTGGGGATCGCTGATTTAAATTATGGCTGGACACTTCTATATTACATCCAAATGTTATGTAGGATCTCTACTGTGATCGGAATTGGACTTCTCACTTGAGAGATTAGAGTTAGGGAGGACTTCATCACGTGCTCAATCTAACGGTGTTCTTGTTTATAATGCTTTAGCGACATAATATAAAAATTATTACATTATTTATATTTACGAATAAAATAAAAAGTTAGTTAAAAAAAATTATAAGGGACTTGGTCAAAATGCAAGGATAATGTAGTGGGCAAGAGGTCGTCTCGTCGTTACCACTGCGCTGAGAGTTGTGGATTCGAATCTCATACGGCAACATTATTAGTTCGTGTGTACTTAGTGTCCGATAATTGTATATTTAATAAGGTACCTGCGACATTGTGCAAAAGAGAGCCGAAGAAGAAGTTAAAAAAATGCAAAGTTACTTCAAAAAGTCGCTCAAAAGCAAAATATAATGTAATATAAAATAATATGATAAATAATATATACAAACTTAATTAATTACCAATATTTAGTAAATGTGCAATTCACTCACAAAAGCAACTCATTGTATGTAGTTCTGCCACTCGGTGACAGATGGCGCGTATTTAAGAGTACGCGGAGCGACACTAGCGCCAGTGTTTGTTTTCGAGAACTTCATAAGCCATAACAATCGTCACTAGGAATTACAAAACAATACATAAATATAATTTTATTACGTTTCTTAATACATTCAAGGTTACGTAAATTTAAATGTAGGTATTAACTGCATAATTAATGATGCCACTTTTTATATATTCAAAGTCTGAATATTACTTTAAATATTCTATAAAACAGATATATCAACATTTAATTAGCAAAAATAGAAAGCTTCAAGATTAATATAGTACATTAGAACTTAATCAAAAACAGAATATTATATGTATACGTCATATTCGAAAAAATAAATTTGTATGAAATACCAAATTATTGCGAAACACAAAGCACAAAATACTTAATCAGAAGTCTATCACAATATATTACTTATCTATATCAACTCTTTCAAAGAAATAAGTTTTAGATAAATGTTCGGTTTTCGACTTATTGGGCAAGTTGAATTTTGGAAAGCGACTAATAATCCCATGTCACGTCAAATCGGCAAGGCTCAAGCGCTAGGTGGCGCAAGTACCGGAGAGCGGTGGCGCGGGGTGGGGTCGCGCGCGGGGGCAGGGGCCTGCGCGGAGTTTATTGACGGCGCCCCCCTCCGCGCGCCGCCGCCGTCCCCGCGTCAAGTTCAAGGTTGGCGCGGCGCGCGCCGCGGCGCAGTGCGAGGGAGTCCGGCCCGCGCACCGGTCGTCAGCCCTCATTGCTATCGCTATGTTATTAAGTCGCTCCGCAGTTCGCTACGAGAACGCGACGCTTGCTCACGGTGACTGCTCCGGTGTTTGCCGCTGACTACATCGCGGTATACCGAGCTTACACTTGCATTGGATTATTACTACTACACATTGGATTACAGTGAATGTGAAAATTATATATTTATTCTTCGTGTGATATGTGACATTTTACTTGGTGTATAAATTTAAATTAGTCATAAACTTAACATAAAGTTACCAATTCGTTTAAGTTAACTGTGGCCATAGGCTGTGAACTAGTTACTATTGAGAAACTGTAATGGTATCAGACATGGGAGAAGATTTACCAATCCTGAAAGGGATCCTCAACGGTGTTGTGAAATATCACAATGCACGTAGGTATTTTTTATGATATTATACGTAGTGTTTATATTTTTTTTAAATAACTCATTTATTTAATCAAACTTATTTAAATCAACTTTAAATTACGACAAACTATAACTGCGTAGCACGTTGCTACGAGATCGTAGCACTTAACAAAAAAATATTATAAAGCATAAACGGGTTTGATTTGTTGAAGTCTATGTATCTAAGTTACAATTAGTTTAGTAAATAGATATTGTTATTGTAAAATAATATATAGTATACTAATTAATAAATTGGACTATAGGTACAAGTCTTAAATATTTATCTCGGCGTTATATTTTAAGTTACTACGGTTACTTGATTTTAAATCAAACAAATTTCAGATATATATGTATTCTCAAAGCTTTAATGAATACAAATACAAGAAATATATGTATTCTCTAAGCAATAACTAAAACAAATAAAGATTAAATTTATAAACTTATAATATAAAACATAGAATAATTCAATAATTTCAAACATTTACAAAACGTTATTAAAATAAATCACGATAAAGTATATAGTATGAACTTAGTAAGGCTTAATCGGTAAACGGCTAATATATGGAGTTGTTGAACCGAACACGACACAAAGACGGTATAAAAAATAAAATAGCGTGCCGGTCGTGAACAATGGGATCGTGCATCTGGTGCGGCCCACATCGCGCAGCGAAAGTCAGGAGAAATGGCGAGAGGGCGCTCTCCGCTTTCGTTTTCAACCGTGCGGCGTGCACGCAAACACTTTCACCGAGGCGCGTACTCGCGCCGCAAGCGCCGCGCGCGCCCCCGGCGCATACTACATTTTGGTCCTCGGCATGCCTAGCGCGAGAAAGTCGTAACACTTTTTAGCGTGACCTCGCAGTTTGCGCTTTGTCATTCGTCGTCATTCAAACTAGTTCACTTAACCGCGACGCATTCAGTGGATTCGGCGCGTTTTGTAAAGGCTCGCCGCGCCAGACAAGGGTGGTTCGAACGATGCGACGGCCGATGAACTCTACCCTCTCGGCGTCAGCTGCGCGTGCACATGGCTCGCCATGCGGGTGCACGCGCACACGCGCGCACTCACCGACAGCTGCAGCCCGCCGTGTGTTTAGTCACGACCTTGCGCAACATTCCCGTTGTTAGTTGCCACTTCATTGTGTTCGCATTTTAATTCGAGCCCCGGTGGTCATTCTGACGGTTTGTTCATGTACTCAATGTTATCTCTTTTGTTACAGCCGTGCGATTCGGACGAGTTCCAAAGCGCGAGAAAGCGCGTATCCTTGCGGCGATGCAACAATCGTCGACATCGCGAGCGAACGAGCAGGCAGCCGCGGCAGAGCTGGATGACGCCCCGAGATTGCTGGCGCGAGTAGTCCGCGCTCACCTCGACACCTGCGAGTTCACGCGGGATCGCGTCGCCGCCATGCGTGCACGTGCTCGCGACTGTCCCACCTATTCACAACCCACTCTGGTAAGTGTGATTTACTCTTTACTCATGTGCTCTTTTAGTAATATCCAGAGACAAAATAATGTTTTGGTACATATGAAGAACCTGGAAAGACGTGCAACGAAAATAACCTATTTTCTTTTGTTGTAGGCTTGTCCCCTAAACCCGGCACCAGAGCTACAGTCTGAGAAAGAATTTTCTCAGCGCTTCGCACATGTCATTCGTGGCGTAATAGACTTTGCTGGACTTATCCCCGGCTTCCAGCTGCTCACACAAGATGACAAATTCACGCTGCTCAAAAGTGGACTATTTGATGCGTTATTTGTGCGGCTAATCTGTATGTTCGACGCGCCACTCAATAGTATAATTTGCCTTAACGGCCAAGTCATGAAACGGGATTCTATCCAAAGTGGCGCCAATGCGAGGTTCCTTGTGGATTCAACCTTCAAATTCGCCGAACGTATGAACTCTATGAACCTAACTGATGCAGAAATCGGACTTTTCTGCGCTATAGTGCTCATCACGCCAGACAGGCCCGGACTACGCAACATCGAGCTTGTGGAAAGGATGCATGCACGACTCAAGTCCTGCTTACAGACGGTGGTCGCACAGAACAGACCTGACCGACCAGGATTTCTAAGGGAATTAATGGACACCCTTCCCGACTTACGCACTCTTAGCACACTCCATACCGAGAAACTAGTAGTTTTTCGTACTGAACACAAAGAATTACTAAGGCAGCAGATGTGGAATGACGAGGAGGGTGTTTCATGGGCTGATTCCGGCGCAGATGAGTCAGCAAGGAGTCCAATCGGATCAGTGTCGAGCAGTGAATCCGGTGAAGCCATCGGTGACTGCGGCACACCGCTGCTGGCCGCCACACTGGCCGGCCGCCGGCGACTCGACTCACGAGGCTCCGTCGACGAGGAAGCGCTCGGCGTGGCGCACCTGGCACACAACGGACTCACTGTCACGCCAGTCCGCCCACCACCCCGCTACCGCAAACTGGACTCGCCCACAGACTCCGGCATCGAGTCAGGCAATGAGAAACACGAAAGGATAGTCGGCCCCGGCTCCGGTTGCTCAAGTCCGCGGTCATCCCTAGAGGAGCACTCGGACGACAGGCGGCCACCCGCGTCTGCCGATGACATGCCCGTGCTCAAGCGTGTGCTGGAAGCGCCTCCGCTATATCACACCACCTCGCTGATGGACGAGGCCTACAAGCCGCACAAGAAGTTCCGCGCAATGCGCCGCGACACCGGCGAGGCCGAGGCCCGGCCCGTGAGGCCGACGCCGGCGCCGCAGCACCCGCACCCCGCGTCGCCCGCGCACCCCGCGCACCCCGCGCACCCCGCGCACCCCGCGCACTCGCCGCGGCCGCTGCGCGCGTCGCTGTCGTCCACGCACTCGGTGCTGGCCAAGAGCCTGATGGAGGGCCCGCGCATGACGCCGGAGCAGCTGAAGCGCACGGACATCATCCAGCAGTACATGCGGCGCGGCGAGGCGGGCGAGGGCTGCCCGCTGCGCGCGGGCGCGGGCGCGCTGCTGGCGTGCTACCGCGGCGCGTCGCCGGCGCCCGCGCCCGCGCCCGCGCCCGCGCCCGCGCCCGCGCCCGCGCCCGCGGTGGCGCTGCAGGTGGACGTGTCGGACGCGGACGCGCCGCTCAACCTCTCCAAGAAGTCGCCCTCGCCGCCGCGCTCCTTCATGCCGCAGATGTTGGAGGCGTGAGATCGGCCCGCGGAGCTATTTGTCTCCGCCACCCCACCCCGACCTACTTTAAATTAAATAAACTAGTTAATAGTAATCGTTCGCAGATCGTTTTAATATATTATATGTGATAATTTGATTAGGACGCGTGAGTGCGTGGCCGGCGCCGGACGAGGAGAGCGCAATAGACTGAAAAGTAATTTAAGACTATATAAGTGTAATTTATAAATGCAATGCAGCGCCGGTCGCGGTGTGTTTGTGTGTGTATTGTATGTGCGTATGTGAGCGTGCTCAGTCATTTGTTTGTTAATATAATGACAGGTTGTCGAACTAAAATAAAAGAATCTTGTAAAAATTATGTATGCATTTTATTCCTCATCTCCTGACACACTCAGCTGAGCTGAAATGTGCCGTACAATGAAGTACGTCACAATCACACTACAAAATCGAAGACAATGGATAACAATACACCTATATTTCTCAAAAGCTATATGAGTTGTAATAACAACTGTGTAATTCTGTATATCTCACTATCAAACTCACTTCTGAATTGTGATTCAGAAGAGAGCTTGATAATGAGACTTACGGAATTATATGTATTATGACTAAAAATGAAACATAATAAAAGATTTTCTATTGTAATCATAGTAATCTTAGAATATGAGTTAATGAGGAAATGTGATGGATTACCTGATAAATTTTTACAGCTCTCGCAAAATGATTCAGATAGCTGTATTAATTGTGGGGTAAACTGTCATCCCGACGGCACACAAAGGCAACTTACTCGTTGAAATTTTTAATATCACACATGATATTCTGTAAGAGTAGGTACCCTTCTCGAACTCAAATGTCACTTCGGCAATAACCATAGTAACGAAAGATATGATTACTACGGTTATTGTTGAAGTAATAGTATCCAGTAATACACGACTAATTTTTGCAATAACTAATTATAAAAATGTAAACGAATGGAAATTTAGTATTTAAATATAAGGTACATTTCCATAACAACTTTCCACACGAACAATTTGCTTATACGTAATAAGTAAAAGACAGAGAAGCATGACGTTAGAACATATTAATATCAATTTATAAAAGTAAAAACTATATAAATAAAAAAGAATACATATCGTATTGGAATATAATATCATATTTTACGAAACATACACATGATTTCCTCAGACTTAAGATAAAGGTAGTTGTTACGCATACATGAGCTGTGTGAACGTAGCCAAACACAAGGTTTTCTCACGTATTGGCAAAGGCCACACAAAACGGAAGGGCACGGAGCGGTCGACGACCCGCCATTACCCGCGCGCTCGCCCGCAGCTACGCTTCCGCTTCCACATTTGCTGACCCTACAACTACGTTCTGTATTCCTCAAGGCACTACATATATCAACACATAAGTCTAGTTTAATGACATCAATTTTAAATAAATTAATAGATGGATAAATATTCCGCTCGAGATATTGCCGGTTCTTGGACAGGTTTAATCTGATGTGCGCTCCGACAATACCACAAGGCTATGATTTCCTTTTTACGCGGAACCATATGATGGCCCAGATAATAGTTCCGCTCATCTAAAGTATTCGCAATTCTCAAGATCGCACCAAAACCATTATTAATTGCCAAAATTATGAGTTAACTGCTGCCTAGTCTTATTTAATTTAATTTAGTTTAAATGGCTCTATCTCCGTGAAATTTGTCGCGAGGAAGACTAAAATAGAATGTACTTAAACAAAGATTGCTATAAATATGACGCTCTGAAAATAGCTTGAAAACAACACTGCGTCATTATCGACATCAGTGTTCGATACGATAGCTATAAACATGGGCAGCATGTACGTCGGTACCTAACACAGCGTTATGTACATATTTACTTACGGCGGCAAGGGTTATAATGGTCACATAATTATATTTTGATAATGATTAAAATTACTACAATAATCAGTCATGTGTCCAATTTTAGAAATATTGTAGCCATGTTTAACCTAAAAGCCATATATTTTCTTTAAAATTTGTGTAGCGCACTAGTACTTTTATTTGGTACGTTATTATATAATAATGTCCCAACAATTTTATCTAAAGGACTTCATATACAACTTCATAAAGAGGAATGTCGTTTCAAATCGACTATGATAGAGAATGAAGAATTAAATGAAATAAAAATGTACATACATTGGTATCACGTATATAGATCACTACACAAATGATTTGAATTATTAAGATTTAAAGTAGGACAGTAAATTTTCCTTTAGGTACTCTTTTATTACGAGTTAGAAACTGTAAGAGTTGCGTCATAGGATAGCTTAATATAAAATATTTTATCAGAACAAAATATAATAGTAAACGATCCTACATATGTATATATTGGAGTATACAGCTTCATTACGAAATATAATCATATTCTCAATTATTTCAATAGCCCAACGTTTCATGAAATGAAGTATTCCAGGATGTTAGTGTGGTATTAGATGTTATTGACCGGCGGTCGGCGGGCGCATGACACTTGCACCGACGCGGCTCGGCGCAGTACGCTGCGCCGCCCCGCGGCCATGCACTTGACTCGAGCGACATCGATGCAACGTTCGCCCGTGCTGTGCCACGCGTAACCCCGGCCCTGCTCCTACCCCACGCCACCCCACGCCACCCCTTGTGTCACAGCCTCCATTCCACCTTACAAACTATCTATATAATCCTTTCAGCGCGCCATCTTGTTCCTGGAAAGTTATTGCACCAGAAAATTCCATACAGCTACCTGGAAAATATCGAACCGTTCTACTTCCCTAAAGGCAAATGTGTAGATCGAGAGATATAGCCAACATCGCTTTCATCCCTTTACGAGTAATTAAGAGTTAAGTAAATAAAAAGGTGGCGACTGACAATTTCTATTAAGCTTATTTTCGATTACCGATCCTAAATGTGTAATGAATAAAACTGTTATAAATAGCATTACATACCAAAATATTTTAAATAGAAGTTGTTTAATTACCGAGATATGTTTTCATTTTAAGTCACGCTTCCATCATTATCTAATTTTACGATTCCGTGGCTGTTAAACACTGTCAATGTTATTTCCTTGGTAACTACAAATGTGCAATAGACATATAGCCATTTAACGTTTCTGGTTATCTTGTTGCCTATAATCCTTGAGTGTATTCAATTATGTCATTGTTACATTGAGTAACACTAATAACTGCGCGCCTTGTTCCTTGTAACATTGTTACACAAAGTATATTTATTGTGCTGTAAATTGTCAATGTCAGAGACCTTCAGGCGGTACACGGAAAACCCCGAATGAGGCTGTAGTGACCTTGACGCGCGAGGTCGAATCCGGACCGTGCCTCGACTCACGCGGAAACAGGACACTTCCATTTATTTTTGAACATGCCTAATATTAATAGTGTCTCCACTTCTGGATTGGCTGCGCCAATTATCATTTATTAATCGTAATTGTGTACGTTCTGCGTCGATAAGAGGGAAGCGAAATATCTGGAACAAATGATGCCAGCGCGGTTACTTTAAAGATTGATTATCAGCCGTGGGAGTACCGCTGCAGGGCTTATATGTTAGTTCCGCACTCGTTACATGAGCACTTGCAGTGATATGTATGTAGGTAGGTTTTCAATTTTGCACGAGGTGTAGAGCGTGGGCGGCTAGGAGATAGGGGCCGAGGGGTGCGCGTGGGCGTGCGGTGGTGCCGAGGGTCGTGGGAAGGCGCGGGCGCGGGGCGCGGGGCGCGCGGCGCGGACGGTCGGCTCCAAGGTCGCAGAGTCACAGCCGGGCAAGGTCGGCGTGCCCGCGCGTGCCCGACCGCTTCCCCGCGCCTGCACCCCTCACACCCGATAACACCCTAGATTTGCGTGGGACGTGACCTTTATCCACGTTCCGGAGAAATAATTGTATAAATACTTAATGATTTTTTATCGGGTATAGTATACGTAATACGTCGTATGTGGTTACTGATTTCAGCGGCCGGTGATAAGCAGTTACACAACATCAGTCCGTTTATAAGACTCTTATTGCAAGTTGATAAAACGACATTAAGACATTGTTACACTACACATAACATACTGAACAAAATATAAATTAGTAAATTTCGCGGCCTATCAATTACTTAATTTCAAATTCGTCGTTAATTGTTTTTAATATGTCAAATTAAAATAAAAATAAAAATCTGTCACCGTATGTAAACATTGAAGGCTTTTTCATGAAAGGTAACGCGCACATACAAACATACGATGCACACACCTAAAACCTGTGACGTCATTGCGAAACAAAATACATCTATCAAGTACAATATTATGTTTCATGAATGCCAGATCCTACGTTTAGTAGAATATTCAAATAAAGTTAAAAAAGAGAAATTCGTTATGTAAGCATAGTATCACATTTGTATATCCAGGAAGAGATAGGCAGAAGAGTATGTATATTATTATTTTAACCTCTCCAGAGATCTAAAATCCATTTTAGAACCTGTATTTATTTTCCGCATGAAGAAATTGAGTAACGTACTGGGTATAACCCACCAGTTTATCCTATCACTAAGTAATTTTACAACTTCGTTTTATCCCGGTATCGAACATAAAACCACATTTAGAGAGGACTGCAAATTACAATACGCACAATTTTTATATGTACATATATTCAGGCAAATATTTCCTACACTAAATTAAAGGTCGGAAGTCAAACTCTTTAGTAAGTTTGCTACGTGGGCGGATGGTGATAGAAAAGGGTAAAAGTCACATCAACAGTTACGAAAAATATAATACGATTCATATGTAACTAACAATAGAGTAGTATGCATAATTATATTCAAACATGAACGTTTATTGAAAGTCATTTTATATAGAGAAAAACAAAGAGTACCTATGTGCCGAAAGTGCCTTAACCAATTAAGTCGCAGCAGGACACCGGCGGCCAGACACAAGAGATTTTCGATTATATTATATATTAATCCGAGAATTGACATGTTAAACTGAAGACCGCATGAAAAATGGATCGAGAAAGATATACCAGGATCGTAATAAGTGGTAGTTCTACCTACTCAACCATGATATGATATATGGATGTAACGAAATAAGATACACATTTTTTTTTTTTTTTTTTTATTTTGCTCGTCAAAATGACCACACTCCGCCTGATGGTAAGCAGTCGTGTGGTCTAAGAGCAGTGGCCTCCACATCGTCCTCATAGCAGCCGAGGCGATGTTGAGGTCTTTACTTTGACGGCCTGAGAAGGTGCTTTTTCACGCCCCGCTTAAAGGACCCAGGATTGAAGGAAGAAGGAAACACGTGCCTTGGCAGAGAATTCCATGCCTTGATCGTTCGGCAGAGGTATGAGGACCCAAACTTGTTGGTACGCACTCTAGTCGACTCCACCGTGTAAGGATGGCATCTGAGCCCAGCACGCGTTGTTCTGGATAGGAAAGGGGAGGGCGGGATAAGGTGGAATAACTCTTCAGAGCACTCGCCGTGGTATATTCTATAGAAACATGCCAAAGAGGCAATATCCCTACGGAGTTGCAGAGGTTCCAGTTCATACCTATATCTTCGTTACTCATGTACCTTGCTCATTTCTAAATAAGTACGTAAATCAACATGTGTTTATGTAAGAAAGAAGAACACTTTAAGTGTTGCCTATTCGATAACCATACCAATAATCAGAGTGCGCCGACAGTTGTCTACATTCTAGGTATTGCTTGTGTCCTTCGTCGATAGTTGTAAAGTCGCGATTGTAGGATTTATGCATGCTTCGACAGAAGTCTTTCTAAAAACAATATAGTTTCGGTGGCGAACCGCAAACAATAGTCGTTGTGTATAATAAGTAGGCTTATACGATACACTGTACATAACCATGACGCACAATATGCGTAGGTATAGTGCACACAAATAACTGATGCATTGCTTCGACGTACGTCATGCTTTTCCATTTATTTGAAGGTCATCTTACAAAAATATAATACGTAATGAATACGCATAACTTTTACCCTCGACCTCCAACGTGTTCTTTAGTTTACATATATCAATGATAATTGTTATATTTCAAGGTATCCTTTCAACTGAAACCCATTGTATTCAAATATGGAAGAATAATGTTATGTATTAATGCTAATATGTAACATATATTCTACGATTACCATATGTAACGTTATGAAAAAGTGCATAAATATAGATAATTATACGGAAAAATTTTTGCACTAGACTCTAACAGAACAGGAAATGTAGAAAGGAATTATAAAAAAATATTTTGATCAACATATTTAATAATTGTTTAACTTATCCGATAAATAGAGGCTATTTTGAAAATTGATGGTTTGAATTGTGAAGAAGACTTGCTAGTTGACACGGCCATGAATTTTTGTCTAATGCTGGAAATATTTATATATTTCAGCTGACATTAGACAAATTTAAGTAATAACTACACAACCATGAGATGATAGTAGGATTTTCTATAAATGTAGATGTAAATAAAGTATGCCAAATCATTTTATAAACAAAGTAAACAAATAAATATTACTCAAATTATTCATAGAATTTAAAAATACTCATGTAAGCAGCTGAAATTTGGTGTATTTTGAGAATTTAATTTAAGTTTCGGTTAGGCTGACGTAAGTATTTTTCACTTGAACATACGTCCTATCAATTATATAACTAGACTTTCCTGTTACACACTGCGGAGCAGTTTCTGCCACGTTTTTCGTCGATCACGAGAAATTATTTTCGTAGCAGAATCGGCCTATTCGTAGACTCGTAGGCGCGTACAAACGTAGAGCTGTAGACTTATAGCTGTCATCACTCACGTTATCCGATGACAGTGTATTGCTGAGTGACGTTTCAATAGTAAAAGAATGCGATAATTATAATCGTACATAATCAATTTTACTAGTACAGGACCTGTATTTCCTGTTCTCTATGAATATAATATTTTCCATGTTACAAGGAAACAATTATCTCAGAGATTCAAGATGCAATGTAAAATGAATGTTTTGCTGTATCGGGTAATTATATGAAAAAAAGAACTCAAGTATTTATTCGTGAAGGGTTAAAGCAACAGTTATAATTCATTCATATTTTAGGAAATAAAAAAATTAAACAATTTTACTGGGCTGTCTTCCAAAAAGTTTCAAACTGACAGAGAACATTTTAGAACTGGGAACGCACCTTAAACTTCGTGATTCTGAGCTGGGCTACTGCGTATACAGATCTCTGTATTAACGAGACAAGTACTTATACTTTGTTTGAAAAAGAAACCATTTGATCTTATAAACACAATGCCAGAGTAATGAGTGCCAGGTCAATGAGTACTTTCGCGAACCAATCTAACAAATATTGAGGTGACCTGAAAAAGAATAGGTCTTTGTCTGAGTCCTTAAAAGCCTACTCCACTTCAGTGGCCTTCATGTTTAGACATTTCAGTTAGGAATGAGGTCATATCAAGCCGATGGATTGGGGACGAGCCGAAAGCAAAGTAGGGTGATATTTATGACTCAGATGGAGGGTATTTATTCTATTTCATGTCTATGTAGCGTTCACATATATATTCTGGTGGAATTATAGTTTGACACAGAACCTTGACGTGGATTAGACGGCTGGTAGGTACTTAACCGTTTTATATAAATTTTATATTAATATATTTAGTGATTGCTTCGTTGGTCGAGCATAAGTTTGCGCTTACGTGCGTGCTGTCGAATGATCCAGAGTTCGATTCCCATGTCGAGCATAGTATTTTTGGATTTTTAATAGGAAATAGTCTCGTCCTCTATATATACGTTGTTAGCGATGTACGTGTAATGTACAAGCACGAACCAATGTGATATTATGTTTGCTATATCATTCGGTTGCGTAAGCTTTAACCTATGTCGCCTAAAGATGGTTTCGCCATTGGAGAAAAGTGGTTGTAAGTTTTCTTTAAGTAAGAAGTATGAGATTAGTGGTCACGTCTTTTATTACCTGGGACCTAAACATAGGTGGCCTAGTTTAGGTAATATAAACCTATGAGCTTTTAAAGCCGCGATGCTATGCTACCTATGCTAAAATTCTAGATAAATACATAGAACAATAATAAGGGCAGACAGAAGGATAATGATAATTGGTGATCTTTTTAACTGAACGCAAAGCGCAGTGGTTGCGTTGTGGTCTCACCACTGACAGCGCGCTATTATGGGTTCGATATCTACACAAAAATTTGTGATCCACAAATATTTGTGTCAAGTCTTGGTTAGCTTTGTGTCCGTTGTTTTAACGTTTGTAAAGTAGATATCACCGGGTATATACCTAGTGCGGGCGTTTTCTATTTAATATAAAACAAAGAACTATATTTTTAGCTGAGTTTAAGTTGTTTCAGTCATGTAGAATTGCGTTGATTATATGTAAATTCCTTTGAATCGACGAATGATCTAACGTGCATGCATGACGTATAAATCTAATCTGATCAGAAATTATTTTAGAATGAGACAACGATCAGTTGTGATAATGAAATGTTATATATACTAATATTATAAATCCTATTGTAACTCGGTCTATTTATTACGTATTCATGGCCGAATAGCAATGATTTTAGGCGATTGCTGGTCTGCTATCTTAGAAAATATATAATGGCGAACAAAATACAGGTGACAGCTAGCTTAAATAAAATACGTATAAGTTAATTGAATGCACAGATGAAGCAGTAGCTTAAGTTGTCATCAAGTTGTCAATGCTCTGAGTGCTATATTTGAATTTGAAGCTATTACACACACATCTACAAAAAATGTGATCGACAAGAAGTAGTGTCGGTTGTTTTGTACATTACTACAAAGTTAGTTAAATGTTACGCATCAAAGAGGCTTTTCCCATAGCGATATCAGTTTCTTTTAAAGAATAATATTATAAATATATTTGATTAAAATATTCTAATCTAGATAAAATATATTGTTTGATTGTACGAATGGCGAAATGTTGGTAGGCCTCGAGTTTTGTAGATAATTTTTTTACATGAGACAAAAATATGTGTAGTTCTCAAATTGTTCGAGTTTAGGCGTTCTTTATGTCCTTTACTTTAATATATCCTATGATACTACAATTACTCCTAGTGCGGTGATAGTATTTATAGCAATATATAATATATATAATAGCAAAATAAATGTATTTATTAAAAATACCAGGAAATCTAAATGTGAATCAGAAATTTGCACAGTACAATGACGCAAATTCGTATAATAGTGATACATTCACACTTGTGCCCAATACAGAACAAAAGAAATCTAAAAATACTATAGTTTAGTCGAATGTTCGAGTGATACCTGATATAAGATATGCGACAACTTCAACTTCGTTAAAGTGAGAATGTAAACTGAGCCTTGGATTCGAAATTTTATTGAAGGCGCTTCCCTGATTGTTCCAAGGTCACATAGCTAACACCGAGTCCTGGGAGGGTGCGCGGGGTGGGTGCGGGTGCGCGGGGTGGCCCCGGGGGTAAGGTCGCGACAAGGTCACCGCGGGGTCGCTCCCACCAACATTGTCTGCAAACACAATATTGTAATAAAAACTGCCTACTCGACCTAAATGTTAGGCATTACGCAATACCTAACTGATAGCATTCATATTGATTTTACTATTGTACCTATCTTTTACTAACAATATAAGAATATTCCATGTTTTTACCAAGATACTAAACCACCACCTATCTAGATAAGACATTTGTACCGTTCATGTTGTGTAAAACTACTCTTAGCAAAAAAGTCCCAAGTTTCAGACCTCGTACTTAAGAGACCAGGAAGACCAAGACGGACATCTTAAGATTAGCATTTTAGCACGAGACACCCCTTTTATATATAGCTCTCACTTTTTGTGATGCTATTCTAGCAGCTTCTCAAGAAATTCTCAGTAGCAGTTCGAAGTTCAGCTCCTTCCCGGAAGACGCCAAATGGCGCACTCTCTATTACGTACGCCGTAAAGTAATTACAATCGACCTCTGCTTACCGTTTCGTACGTATAGGCATTATACTATGTATTGGTGTGCAAATATTTGAATTCCTATAGCCTTGTTATTGTGTGTTTTAGTGCAAGTTAGCACATGGTACCTCACATTCTCAAAGTATATGTACAAATACGTCACAGAGTTTAGATATTTGCGACCTTTACCCTCAAGTTTCAATATTAACACGAGTGACCTTTGCCCTTCGATCTCGTGGCGCGCAATACACCCCAGGATGTATTATTATGCCGGTCCTAGACTTTAGACGACGTCCTACGAACACTCTCGTTGTATATTCTGAGAGGGTATTTGAGATGCTCGTTAGTTCGAGTACTTTGATGCTAAAAGATTATTTGCTGCCATGTGTAGGTAGGTTGCTCAGGAGTTTGCAGCATTTTATTGATAGCTAGCTGCCGCCCACGGTTTCACTCGCAAGGATCGTATTCCATTAAAATATAGCCTACTGTTACTTAGACAGACCGTGTACTAAAATTTTTAAAATCGGTACTGTGCTGTCAGTGTAGAACCCCTTACATACAGATCTACAACTTTTATAAAGACTACACAACTTTTTGTCGATGACAGAATGATTAAGCCAATTACAAAATATGTTATGGCTTTTGACACTATACGAAAAATAACTGCGGCAGTTGTATCGTGTTTGGGTGTTTGGTGGCCGTTGTTTCGCTGTTAGTAAACCTTTCTGCGCAACAGGTACGCGAGTGGTATTAAAAAAAAAAGGAAATGTTTGGCTGAGCATGCGAACGCAATAAACGAGTTTATACACTTACGCTTAGCGCAGGCTTTATCTTCTATCGGATGTTGAAGGTATAGAGAGATCGAAGAGTAATTATGTATAGGCGGTAGATATGTATGCAAAGGTCAAACAAATTTATTGCAATTTTAAGATAAGCCAGGCAGGATGTTGATTCGCGCGGCCCCGTCGGTAGTGGTTGTGTCGAGGAACACCGTGGTAGGTTTAGTCGGTATTCCGGGAGGTACATTATCTTTTTTTTTAACATCTTTATTTTGCCCCGGCGAGTCCGACATAATCCCTCCGCCCGCCCCCGCGGAGGGATATGCGCCATTGCATTCCCCCACGTAAAAAAAAAAAAAAAAAAAAAAAGGCAGGATGTTGATATGATAGATAAAAATTATGAATGTTGCCTTTTTCGTTATGATTAAATAATGATGTATATATAGATATACCAATAACCTAAAACTTAACACATATTTATACACAGCTCAACATATACCACACATACAACTATGACTATACAACGTTTTTTCATTTCGTATCAATGTTTTCCTAATATAAATAATAATTATATTTATTAATAATAATTATCATAATAATACGTCTGAGAGTTCACCATAATGATCTCGAAATTATGTGAAGTCTACCAACCCACACTGGACCAGCATGGTGGACTATGGCCTTACCCTTCTCACATTGAAAAGGGCCCGTGCCTAGCAGTGGGACAGTTTAATAAAGGGCTGATATTATTGTATACCAATGTTTACGCATTGTTTATTTTGGGCCACACATATCCGACAATTTAAAGCGAAAATAAGTTACCTGTGGACGGATGGGCTAACAGCCAATTTCTAAACGGCCAATCAACGACGTGTCAACAACAAACTAATATTAAGTAATTTAATTTTCTGATGACTGACTTAGTCAGCCAATCACAACAGTTGACACACGTTTGACAGTCTGATAACATTTTTTTGTGTTGATCTGCCTGTGAAACCAGGTGTGAGTGTCGCGCAAATTAGATTGCGACGCGAGGCGTTCTCGTTTTTGTCGCTTTATGCATCAATGGTGTCACTGTATGACATTACTACACGTCATAGTTTAGATACACGTCATGAGCAAGAGTGTGTTGTATGTCGTTGCGTATACGTCGCATTGCATCACGAGTATATCGCCATATCGCTTTCTCGAAGAAAATAATGTTTTAACATAGAATAATACCTACTTCACTTATGTAACAACACAAAATTCTAGTAATGTTGGAGGTGCCCTTGTCAGTGTCATAGTTAATTAAACAAAGATTTTAAATTGAGTGCAAAATGGGTGAAGGTGACACGTTATGTTTATTATGTGTATAGTGTGAATATTAATACAAGTTTTTGTATTAACTGAAATCAATATGCACATACATGACTGCGCACTGGATAGACATACCTATTATGTGCAATAATATTCATAGCATTGGACTGTATCCACATTTTATGTAACAATGGCGAGCAATCTAAATTCGATGACTATAAACCCGAAATGATTATTAAGTGAAATCTAAATGGAAGAATTCAATACATTTGAAACGAAACATTTCCATGAAACGCGTAGTGGTTAAAATGGATCTGCCACTAATATAATAGCATCCGAAGCTAGTACATCTGAGATAACCAATCATGTGTTTTGAGTTTATATGTCATTTGTCTATTGTTAATATTCTGTCCGTGACATTGTTTGATACGTAAACATCGAGATCACCAAACCCAATTTTTATAGCGCATTAAAGCTGATCCGAGTGACGATGGATGTCGATATTGATTTAAACTATACATATACGTATCTGCCTCGCTGGTCCCGATGCATAAGTTAGCGCTCATGTTTCTGTGAGATCTCGGGCTCGATACCCGAGTAGAGCAAATGGTTATTTGGTTTTCTGTTAATCTATATATTAATACGTGAAGCAAAAACTTTGTACCCCTTTTTACGAAAATTGCGCGGACGGAGGAGTACGAAATTTAAAGTTTACATGGAGAAGAAGTGGCGAATCACAATGTTTTTATAAAATTTGCATTAGAAAAACATTAAATTAATGGAAAACACTACACGCACACAACCATGCATTTGACACAAGCAGTCGAATTGCGTTCGTAGTATTTCGGCATTATTCGGCAGATGTAGAATTCTTCGTAACTATGGCTACATACCTACTATGTATGTGGAGTAGGTGACTAAATGAAATGTGATTATAAGGGTTATATTATTTAAAAATTAAACGTTAATAACGATCAAACTTAAAATTTAAATCAATTATGGTCGAAATTCGACCACTTGGAGACCGGTAGTAAATTATCAATAATAGCGAAATCTGAAAACTAAACATATATAGCAAAACGCGAATATAAAACACCTCTGCCTTCCCCTTTTGTATTATACAGGCGCGTACTCATATTTATCACATGCGTATATTAAAATGAGTAGATTTATATCTGCGCTATCGGCGTGATCAACAAAACACGTGCATATCTACGACGTATGTGAATCTGTTGTTCGCAGTGTTATCCTGGATGAGAGTCATGTTCTATATTCAGATTATTTGGCAACTGGTATAGGTCGTGTCTATAGATTACACCAGACGTCATGTCTTATTCTAATTCTGCGTCACATATTTCGTGATACCTGAATGGCCAATAATGGTAATGTTGTTCCGAAGTTGAAACGTAACGATTAAAATTAATTATAAGTATCTGGTACATCGGATAAATGCACACAACAAAATATTTAAATAAAGCAGACTGGGAAAAGTAGTACTCTAGAAGAAAAAATATTGTTCGTACTCATTGTGTAAATGTAAGCCAATACTTCCGAGTGGAATACTCAAAAGAAGGGCTTGATAAAGAATTACGGTCTACGACGCAGTTCTTTTGATAAGGAAAATTGTTGCTAATTCTGTCGATGAGTAATGTTATTAAAACATAAATCCCGAACGAGAAATAAACCAACGATTACAAAGAAAAGCCAAACTTGAAGCAATAAAATTGTTTATGGCAATGCAATAAAACCAAGTCTAGGTATCTATTTTGGCGCACCGAGCAATAAGCACTAAGAGAGGGAAACTATTAACACAATTCTTGTTATTTTGGGGGATAGAACATGACATTTGGGTGTCACACTCGGAACTGAGAACTGAATATTTCGTAGGTTTCAATATAAATGTAGCTTCATCAATTGCTTGTGGATTAGCCGACTTGGACGTCTTATAACTTCACAATAACATTTATGGTTGTTAAATTGTAAAACTTGCATATTACACCAAAATTTTTTTCTAATGTCATCTATAGTGCCTTTGCCTGTAAATTTTCTTAAAGTGAAACATTGTGCTTTGTTAACGTGTAAGCGGTGTAAGGCTAGGCCATAAATAAGGTATCCTTATAAGGTCTTCCTAAAAAAAAGAGTAGACATCCTAGTTTAGCTTCGACAACATTAATAAACAACTTCATATGTAAAAAACCGTTTGAATCATTCTTATATGTAAGAGTTATACGCAAGAGTAAGACATAAGTTATGTGCATTGAATATACGATAGATCGTTGACACATACACACCTACTACAAAACAACCGACCCTTTACCTACATAAGGTATGATGCCCTTATGCACTTGACGTACCTGAAGAACGTAAAAAACGGAACATCCACTTGGCAATAACAATATAAAAGATGCAATAAATACCTATGTTCAAGCATCTATTTTTAGCACATCAACATTGATGAAAACAACGACACTGCACGTGTCAAACAAATGATTTATGGTTTGTTTATAAACATCGTGTATCGTGCAAAGCTTGTTGCCTGAATACATTACTGGCTCTTACAACTAGATACAAGAGAAATGTGAACCGAGCCTGACATGAAGATAAACATAGCGCTAAATTCGCTGGCGTTAACATGCGTGACCTCAGGCGACGTGAACTGGCTCGAATATACTGGAAAGTGAAATCCAAACACAGTGTTAGTTGTATCTATAAATCAAGTATTGAGTACATACTCATTTGTTTCATATCATTGTCACATATGTGCCCCATATAAGCAATAATCATCATTATAATATCATAGACTAATCTTTAAAGTAGATGAATCATACTTGATTAATACGCCGGATTTTCCAGAGCGTAGACAGACATTAAGTTTTAGTTTTCTATGTTTAATTGATTTATACGCGGTACATATTTTGTAACGTGAATGTCATAAATTAAATCACTGCTATGTCATTTGGCGTCTTTGTGATATCTACCCTGGTCAGAGATGGACAGTGATGTACTACTTAAAAATCCGTGCACCTGTCACAATCCAACAAACCTAAAGTGGTATAACACTATGATAAGAATTTAGTTGATCTTTAGATTTATTTTTAATCGACCCGACATTTTTGTAATACCTGCGTCATAACAACACACATGAAGAAAAATAAAGTAAGACATGTTTTTATAACCTGGGCATTCAAATAAACATTATTATTATAATATAAAATAAGGTCATGGTGACTTTGTGGTTGGTTAAATATTGGTAGTCTGGTAATAGGTACACAGAACAAAGTTTTGGGTATCATATAAATAGAAGTAGATATTACGCCACGCTACAATAACATAATGATCATCTGTATACACTATATACTTATTCGATTGATCTGGACTTCACAGAATCGATGAGTTTATAGTGAAGTAATCGATTCCCGTGAAACGCAGACCAATATACCTACACAAATTGATACCGTCTGTTATCTTAACTAATATAATTGCGAATCTACTTCTGATTTTTGTAATTTTATACGTCGAAAAGAAGTATCTAAGCTTCTTTGATTAACACCGACAGCTGATGACACAGAGAATAAATAAAATATAGAAAAAAAATGTATACCTACATAACATGATGATACTTCGGCAGAGTAAGATTTGCTGCGAAAACAAAAAGCTTATAAATAACTCTTTTTACTCTTTTATTATAAAAAACAATAATTTCAGGTGAATATTTAAGTGTTGTTGTACTTATGTGCTGTTATGTAATGTTAGATGTACATAATATATTATTATATGACGTTTACATATATATTATATACCTAAAGAACATCCTGCACGAATCCAACAGTGTCCAAATTTATAAAATCTAACGTTTTTGTACAAAAACAAAAAGTTTAATGTAAAAGTAAAAACGTTGTATACATATGTGAACCATATGTATATACAAGACAACTTGTTTATAATATATTATTATTGTCATATTAGTAATTTATTTAAATTGTCTTGTAAATGGAAGTATATCGTAGGCCAGTACGGGTGGTAATTATTTGTAATAATATCCACACGCAGCGACCTTTTGACCTTCGCAAGTCGAGTAATGGGCACACCGGTAAGTTAAGGTTAAACCAGCGTACACCCGTTATTACCCGTAACGACTGACATTGACATTGGTCTTCGCATGACAACCGAAATCAGGCCATCAGTCGCCACGCCCGATCGACATCTCTCCTTTGTATTAACAATTCATTAGACAGAATTGTACATAGACATCATATAACTCTACCTACACTACTAAGGATATATTTTAAGAGGTACATAGATTTTTATTAAACCCACATTTCGACTAGTATGTTTTTATATTTCACTGAGATTACACGCGACCCTTTTGTTGACTACCAGGCAAAATACGCTGTAGTATATGCTGACTAGACATTTCCTAACAGAAATATCCAATAGCAGTTTGCCCCGATCCCGGAACCTCATAATCGCATGCGAACAACAGCGTACATTATCGCAACGATACCAAAGAGGTAAACCCAGACTGTATAATTACGTTAATATTTGTATAGACCACTAAATATAGCATCGCATTGGATATCACCTTATTATTAACTGACTTATACAATCTAGAAGTTAGTTTTATTTAGACTGGAATCATTAGTACTGTTCAAGTCTAGGTAATTAAACTATACAAAATAAATTGAGTACAATGTATACTAAGTAAGTAAAATTAGAACGGTAGACTAGGCATGTAGGACTGATGAGCGATGTGACCTTGTAAGGGCATATTAGCGAGGATGTAGGTCAGTGAGATCCATCGCCCCTGACCTAGGGCGGTGTGTCCTTCAACGCGCCCTCTGTCCGTTCTGCCAAATATCGTTAGACAAGGGCGTTTCGAACACAGTAAAGTATTTTGTTACCATATACATTTTAACAATCAATATTAGTATTATTATTTGTAGTGGTTACAAGCGGTAAATCCGCTCCGGAATTTCCACACGATATAGTCTCTTTGCAGATGGATATTGTAACTTATCAATCCTTATTCATCCGTTTACCTGAAATAATTATTATTGTTTTCGTTTATAAATACATATTTGTACATATGTATTTAAATAGGAAAATATTTCTGGAAGCAGTCGAAGTAGGTTTGTCTGAGTTACGGTACAGTACCACATTTTAAATCAAATCATATTTAACGTAATTATATTTCCGTGAATTTTATATAGTACCTAATCAAACACCGCTGCTTTCTTCACACGATAATCTAGACTGTCATGTCAGATTATTGTGTTGAGAAATAAACTAGCTGATTGAAAACAACTTCGGTTGTAGACGTGCATAAAACGTATTACAAAAATGCTAGCATTACCGAACTACTTTCGTTGGTTAGATTTTTTTCTGAGCTCTCAATAGGCAGCTGTGCTGTCGCTTCAAAAACAAATATGCATGGAGACCATGACATAGGAATGTCTTGTTGTACTAAGTATGCCTCTCATAAAATATGTACTAGAACGACTGAGTTGCTCTCTTTCTAATATAAATAACCCGCCTATTAACTAGTTTTAGTTTTAATCTGTTCAATAATTGTCAAGGTTAAACAAATACGGACAATTATGATCACATTTAAAACATTTATTAATATTGTAACCAATTAGTTGTTATTATATAATCTCTGGCCTCTGGGATTCCTTTCTGAACTGTTTAAATACTTAGAATAGGATTAGATAATATGCATCGTGCTGCAAGCCCACTGCGATCTAAATAGGTACACAGCAATATATCTGTCTCCACAATGATCGCGGATTGTTCCGATTGTCAAAGAACAAAAAAGAAACAGCACTCAAAATAACAACGTGACTTTACCATGACCTTGCGCAAAGTTATATCTATCGGTATCAATGTTGCATAGAACGCTAAAGAAAATCGTATTTTCGCGAATTATTCCGGGAAGTGCTGATAGAGGCGAGTAACGGGTTGCCTGTTGTTATTCAGATATTACCTCACGCACACTACCATGTGATATATATTACGTAGGTATATAAATGTAGTACATCGCGTAGTGTACACGAGTAATGTATAAGCGTGTGTGTGTCTGTGACATTGAACTTCACACTTCACGCGGCAGCGCACGAGTTGCGTAACTGACGCCACACCACAACTTTGCGCGACGAGTTCACATCTACCGACGCGAATCCACCAAATACTTTGTCTCTTCTAGATAAAATTAAAGCTTACGTAACAATTACACACATTCAGCATACTACGCTTTCTCACAAGGTTAAAACCGTACTAAAATATGCGTACCAATCTACATAGTTTGTCTGCTTCATAACGCTCTACCAATTACCATAGCCGACCTTCAACGAATATGCTCTAGTAATTTTACTAGATTATTTTTGGAGCTACATAAATCGATAGAAAATAATAAATATATTATATAATAGGTACTTAACTATTATTTGTTCAGACATAAAGACCAATAAAAAATGTTAATGGTATATTACGGAACCAATCATGGGTTATACCAAGGAAAAGCGGTTTTATGTGGAAGTAGGTTTGTTGACAAATGGCACGTGGTGTGATTTCGACAATGACATTGACATTGGCCGCAGTCAGGGCTCCGTCCAAGCGACCGGGCGCGCGACGACCGGCCGGCCGCGCCCGCCCGCTCGGTCTCAACATGCTAAATAAACTATCATGCATGATATATTATAAAAATAACCTAAATAAATAACATACTAATAAACAAAAATATAGATATCATGAATAATTACCTTAAATCGTTATTTAGTACCCAATTAATGTTTTCCATACAAATTGTGTGTATTAATGGTCAAAATGTTCATTACTGTAACTAGTCCATGAAATTATTTAATAACGAAAAGTACCTATTTTTAATCTGAAGTAAGTACTATGTTTCATTCTTTCAGGAGTACTATTATCGTGTACTAATTAACTTGGTCCATACGCGTTGTAACAGTTCATAAAGGAATGTTTACTATTAATTAATTATAACTGTTCTTTTTAACATATTTATGTCATTAAACTGACGTGATAGAAGTGTAACCATGTCTGCATGTATAATAACAATAATCTAATTTAAGCAGGTGCACAAAGCTAATGCTATTAATGGGTAGATAAGTTATATCTGATATGTTTGATATCATATTTTGCTTCTAAAGGACGAACATGTTTGTTCGTAGTGACGTGTTTTTATGACAATTGTTAATTGGTCGTCACTGATGTCCGTTTTGTCCCTGAATATGTACTAATTTGCAAGTGGACGCTTCCGCGATGTACCACGAGGTCACTCTTGTGTATTGTAGTGTTTAATGTGTGTAACTGGTTTGCACGTGGAGGTCTTATATTGTAGTTCTCATGATCGACAATTAGCATTTAAAAGTTTTTTATATTCAATATTAGAGAGTTTGCTAGAAGTGTTATTAATAATATACACCGACAAGTGTTTTACTAATAATGTCAAGGCTGTGCCAATAGTTATTAGTATTATGGCAAGTAGCCAGCCAACTAATCTTCAGTTTAATAAAGCAATCTTTGGTTTACGTTTATTTTTATACTTAAAGACGGAAAACATTACGAAAATGTCAAAAGTAACGAACGCAGTTAAAAAGCGAAGAGTCGACCGGGTGGCCTCCGCAATCCGCATATAATAGTCAATAAAGTGGCAAGTCCGGGTGACGCAGATCGGCGGGCGGTCGGGCTGCGGCGCGGGCGCGGGCGGCCCGTGTCTATCTGACTGTACAAATAGCAGCAACCTTGAGATTCGGCGCGCGACAAGGTCACCGCGCAAATCGTTATCAGCGTGACGTTAGCGAGTGACCTCCACGGAGGTGCCCGCGAGATAACGCGGCCAGATACCGGTAGCGACCGATAGTGGCGAGTCGCGGGCGCACTCGCGCCGTGCGCCGCGCGCCGCTCCTCTACTTGTACGCTCCGCTCAGCTGCCGCGTTTGTCCCGAATGTCCCGATGATGTAGGGACGTTCACTCATTATTTGTACAAGGATCTCAAAACCATCATATCATATACCGGTAGCCAGGAACTAGTTTTACAATTATAAAAATATATCTCAACCAAATATAACTCCAAACTTCTAGACAATTCTTAGCTGAATATTTTGTTTATCTGCTTTTGCTATAAACTATGAGGGAATAAGAACAGCTTATCGTGACGCGACGCGATTATATCAATCATGTGTTTTGAAACAATATTATTTCGGTTTTAAATTTATTTAGGTAACATTCATGTACGATTATAAATGTATATTCATTAAACAATTTTGCTAATAAGGAACCCTAAGATATTATTATTTTAACACGTTCCTTAAAGACAATAAAATTTAAATAAATATGTTTCAAAATAATCTTATCGAACGTAACAAGTGCTATAATTATGTTTGATTCAACATAATTATATAAAACTATATTATGATAACAGTATTGTAAAAATGCTAGCTATGAAACTGAAAAGATGTTATGATAAACCTCGCGACGCTTCAGACAAAGAGTGTTTATAGTATGTTTCAGGGTCTTTCAACATGAAATCATCGCTGCAAAGAAGTATGATCACAATGAGCCTCGATGACCTGAAAGTGGTTCATATCAAAGACAAAAGGAATTCCTTTTCAGCGTTCGGAATCTATGTTTGTTTGGAATAAAGCCAGAATACCGGCGGTCGATCGAAATCACTTTCTACACGCTTATCGTTGCCGTCCGCAAAATATAGTATCGACCTTGTGTGTTCATGGTCGTGCAAAAATATCAACTTGACATTCTAACGATTTCCCGATCTTTGAGTTGCTAACCAGGAAGCAGCGGTTAACATTAACCACGCCTCACGTCCCGAGGTCAAGCGCTATTTTTATGTAGGTATTTGTATATACATTTAATTTTATACATACAATGTATATATACATCGGTATACTTTGTAAACAGTAGGTTTCGCAAATATATACTAATATTATAAAGCTAAAGAGTTTGTTTGTTTGGTTGAACGCCCTAATCTCAGGAACTACAGGTTCTAATTGAAAAATTCTTTGGTGTTGGATAGCCTATTTATCGAGGACGACTATAGGTTATATAACATAACGCTACGACCCACGGGAGCGGAGCAGTAACTATAAACGCGGATGAAATCGCTAGTATATAATACAGGCTATCTCATACAAAAATTCATTCAAATGTACTAATATATGTATGTATATTATACATGACAAGAGCAACTCTGTCTGTATATTACGTGTTTCTCGTCAAATTGATTTGGATGGAATTTGGCTTTGAAAGAATACTGAAGAAGCACATAAAAGATTATAGAGCGGATAACAAATATCATATATTGACAAGTTTAGTTACTAGAACACACTAACTGTAGTTAGTGTTTTCTAGTAACATAATGAATATTCCTAAAAAAATAAGTAGATCTTTTGCAAAGAATTCCGTTTTGACGCCATATCAATACATATTTAAATTGCGTGAGAAAGAAAGTACAGTGGCGTGGCCGTAACGTTTATTTGATAATAAAACTAAGCAGCGTGCCCAGTCCATGTTCGTACACGTGCTTTTGTACTAAAAGTAAAAGATGCCTGTTCTAACATGTGCCAATATGCGACGCACGCTGAAAATTCAACTTATGTTCAATCAATTATTTACAAAGCATTATTTGCTTTTAGATCTTCTAAAATCTAATTTACCTGTGCTCGGCAAGCTATTTGCTAATAATATTAGAAGTTGAAAGTTACATTAATGCACTATCTTCACACCATATTTCCAAATATGAATCTTGAAACTAAGTAAACTAGATTGTTTGGGTGAGATGAACATGACCTGAATCCAAATACGGACACACGAGAGAAATCTTTCTTAGGCAGCACGGCGCGGCGCGCGGCGCGCGGCGGCACATCGGTCGAGACGCCCCGTGGGCGAACAGATGCGAAGAGAAAGGACCTCTTCCTTACCGATATGAATAACACGATTGTGGATCTGCATAGAAGATTCGTGAATGAAATGAATACCTGAACAAAAACTATCCGCCTTTGAGCTGTAGTTTCCAATGTAGTTTGATAACAGACCTGTTATTTATTATTAATTTAGTGCTACGTAGGTAAATATAATAGGTATATTAAAAATTTCCCAGTAATACATTTTAATATATTGATTTTATAAATATGTAGTTACAAACTTTTAATTTAAGGTATTAGGTTTATTTGAATCAAAATGTTAAACCAGTTATTGTGTATAGTGAATAAAATTTAATTTGACGTTTTGCAATAAGTGTCTACAACAAGCAACAGGTTTGTAGTAACCATCTTTGTTGGCCACTAGGGCAGAAAGTACATGTGATCGTATTATAAGTGATATCGCCTCAATTTCTCTGAGTGCGGCGCGTGGCAGGCTGGCAGGGCGCGGCGCGCGCGACCGTGGGTCCACTGCGACGCGCGGCCGGCCGCCACCACTCGGAGACACATCGGCTTACAATAAGCGGAGAAAACGGATGGATGCTGTCATCGTACTCTCGTGGCTTGACTTATGATTTACAAAATCTACATACAATCATCAGCGATGTGGACCAGGCCAGTAGGGCGCGCGGCCACGCACCAACGCTTGCGCGTTTACCACGAATGAAATGGTGTTTAATTAATTTGTGGTATTCTGAAACTTTTATGTGGCCGCAATTTCGGAGACACGACCGTCAAGAAATTGCAGTCATAATATTATGAAATGTGAACGTTGCATATCAGATGCAGATTTCACATGTTTGGCATTTATTATATGTATTTTAAGAGTCTGTACAACGTATAATGCTCTTAACGGTCTCTAGATTATGTTTTAATTACAAAAGCAAACATTAATTTATTTGCTGCGTATTTTTTATAAGCAGTGCAGTTCCACGACCTTATTTCCAGAGCTCGTGTATCAAAACTACAGTTTGTTGCGTTTCAGCGCAATACGAAACTCAGTGAAGTGTTTTTTCGCGGTCGGCGACCTGCATTTCACGCTTGTACCACGACACTCGGATCTTTCCAATTTATTGCCTTACTTTGCTCATCAACATTTTTGTATTTTTTTATAGCCGGTGACAAATTGAAAACAGAACCAAAAACACCGAGCAACGACCGTCTTAATGACAGATATTTACAGAATTAGAAACTTTTAATAAGTACCAACCTAATATATTAAACACAGCGATTAACAACTGAGGCTATAATTCAACAGACGATTTATTTACCGCCTAAACTAACAAAGCGAAATATTTTTCCGAAAGTGAAAAGTAAGTCACCGTTTTTCATGTTCTTTGACGGGTCTCTGGCTTACTGTTCCAAAACAAACGTGTTTAATTGAGGGGAATAATGCAGACACGTATTTTATAGAGTTTTATTTATCCAATATTTTATTTGCATTTGTGAGATTTGCCTTATAGTTATTGCTAAGTTGTTAAATGTTTTCAAATAGGCTAGTTAGGGTTGAAGGGACTACCCAGCAACTATGCTTATATATATTTCTATTTGAATCCAGGATAGTAGTTTGGTTAAGCGTGTCTTATTAAATATGTGATTGAGTGCATTATGGGGGCAGAGACAGTTTGTAGGAGCGAACGAAGCGTGTTGATTGCGACGCAGAAACGGTTATCGCGACGACACGTGGCGTTCTGCGTGCGTCCGCCATGACGCCGCAACGTGATCGCTGCAATCATGAGATCCACTCAAGGAATAGGTACTCACACTATGTAGTAAAAATATTCCAATCAAATGTAAATAACGCGATTCATACTTCCGAATATTTTTTTCTTATACATACGTTTTTTGTATCGATTATTTTATCTAATACATGTGACGCGGCATATTCTGGTAATATAACGATAGGAATATAATTTATTGATATAAGTACACACATATAAAGTATTATTTAATAATAATGTGTAGAAACAAATAAAATACCCAAGTTAAATGTCAACCGAGTTCAATATGTTTTCGTACAACTAAACTATTCTCATTTCCACTCCCATTGTTATCTATTTTAAGAAAGTTGTTACATATATATATATATATATATATATATATATATATATATATATATAATAGGTACATAACTATTCATGTTTCTTCGTAAAGTGACTATTTGCCTAACTTTCTGTTAATGTATATACAATACATAAAGTGTGTAATATATTTTATATGTATTATTGTGCCAACATCAACTTGTGCAGTCGCCTGCGCGATATTTGAAAACAAAAATGCTATTTTTGTATAATCTATGAATATACATGCAACTACAAATTTAAAAATCTGCTGTATCCACTGATTTCCTATAAATAATAATAATCAATAATACAAATTTTATTCTACTCCTTTATTCTAGTCATTTAATCAGTTAGTATAGTAGTCTGGACAACATACGTGTGAGGCCAATCCAGACGAATCTCAAACATCTGACAACCCTCGGTAGCCTCTAAAAAGCGTCCACATTGCTTCTGTTAAATAGATTAAAAACGACGTTGACAATGGTTTTATGTTAGTAACATACAAGGCATCTACGTGATACTGTTGAATATACTCGAATATTTCGCCGTAGTACCATAGTAGATAACATATCAAATCGTAGTTAAACTGCGAAATGACGTGATTTGATATCAGACTAGCTTAGGTGTCCGTGAAATTAAGACTAAAATGGCATTCATGGGTATAGGGTCATAAAAATCGTTGATCCTTAAATTATATCATTTAAACTGCATGTAGAGCGACTGAATTAATTATTAAAACATACACGTTTGTATAATTATGAGATTACAATAATAATATGTAATTGATAAAATCGTACTGTTAGTCTGGTACAATTAAATCACATTTGTACTTAGACTATTTACTTAGATATCATAGGTGTTACAACAAGCATGGTCACAGGAATTAATTTTATTTTTATATAATATTAAATTGGTGGGGTACCAATATGTTTTGTAGTGCTTGATAGGGCTTTTATTCAATTATCATGATGGAGTAAAACTTTAGATATTGGTACCTTATAGCTAATATTATGAATAAGATTTAATTAAAGTTCTTAAATAACGATGTCAGCTAAACAACCGATGTGTAAATAAGCCTTGCTAATTTTCAATTTATATGTGATTTAAATTATACTTAACGACATTCACCTAGAAATGACTTATTGTAATTACTTATACGTTAGTGAATATTCTATAGTACTTTTGGTACGAATGTGTGCACGTTCGAAGTGCCTTTGAAACCTTCCGAGAAAAGCATATATTTGCAATTCGGAAAACTTAGATAATAAATAGACAATAACAATTTCCAGTAGGTATAGTGTTTTGGCACTGAAACATAGTCATACTCATTTTTTCATCAAGGTTATTTAATTTTCAAGGCGCACTTTTTAGAAACATTTGGTTTTTTTGCAACGAGTGAGCAGTCTGTTTACAGCTGCGATCCGTCAGTGATTTACAACCGTACATACGCTAGCTAATAACATTGTATGTAATAGAACACAAGGTCTTGACGTATTTTGCTAAAAATGTTAACGTACGTTATCGACTCGTAATTAACTAATGCGATAAGTCTTTTATATCCACGAGTAAAAGAGCATTACTACATATTAATTGCTACAACTATTCTAGAACAGAAACACGACCTTCGATTTAATTTACACATGTTCATACATATACTAATTGCTTGTAATAAATAAATATATTTCTTGTTGAAAATAAATGCCGCTCAAGATTGCGATAAACGTCACATTGTTCGTTAGTATTTGGGAAGGTCTAATGAAGGTTTAATCAAAGATATATGAAGGTTTCAAAGTGGCATTCTCGTGTCATAAAACTTAGCATTGTTTTACATATATAGTACTAGCTTTTGCCCTGAGTGTATCCTATGACCTTTTCGCCATCCTTAATAACTTGAATGCGAAATTTAATGATGGTTGGTCGAGTAGTTAAGACTTAAAAACGTAACAAGCAAACAAACAAAGTCTTAACGAACTTATAATATCAGTTTGGATTTTGATTTTGAGTTTCGTTAAATCAAAGTTATTTATTAATCTATACCTATTATAAGCCTAATACCATAAAAGCTCGAATTTGCGGTAATCTCTCGAACCAATGCTATATCCTTCGACATTCAAGATACTTCTTTACGTGAAATTGTTACAATCATTTTTCGGACACGTCAATAGAAAGGCACACTATTCCAAGTATCATTTTGTTAATAATACAAAGTTTTGATAAGCGAAGCCTTGTGCGAAAGATAGGGGTATTAAACTTATGAGTATACGTTTATAATATTGTTTTTTAACATATCTATTATAATACAAAATTGATACGCTTAAAAATTAAATCAAAGTGTCTAGTCGTAGCAACAGCAAGATTAATTTCACCAGATAGCAACAGGTGAAACTGTGATTTGATAATATTGAGGTCTGCCGGCATTTAAATCGTATTATATATTTACAAGTAAATGATACTTGCGTGCTGTTCACTTCGTATTATGAATGGGTATGTTAGAAATATGTAGAATGTAGATTATAAGCAGTTATACGAAGTTGTAGTCTATAGAATGAGCAGCGACTAGATTAGGAATACGGTCGCTATCAATATCAAATTCTCCAATGATTCATACAATGCTTAAACCATTACTAGATATTTTTTTGAAATAATATTTTGATGTCGCTGACATTAAATGCAGCAACAATCTTCTTTATCGTTTTTCCCTTCTGTTCTGTGGGTCTGGAGATGCAGATATCTGAAAATAATTGAACGTCATAATTTGTAATTTCATTAGTTTTTAATTATAGACTCATTTTTCCAAGTGCATTGTGTCGGCAGCTTTATAGTCTAAATAGTTTTTTTTATGGTATAGGAGGCAAACGAGCAGGCTGATCACCTGATGTTAAGCGATTACCGCCACCCATGGACACCCGCTACACCATAAGACTCACAAGTGCGTTGCCAGCCTTTTAAATTTGAAATTAGAAAAATTGCGCAGTTGCGAAAAAAAGTCAAAATAGTTTCGACTGAATATCAAATTTTCCATAGAGAAATTATATTATTTTCTAAGAAACTTGCCTCACCCATAATCCGAAGACTATCAATTACTAGTTGCTGTTGAAAATTTTTTTGTGTACTCTCTCTCGTCTTCTTCTTTTTGATTAAAAGCCATTAATCAAACGTATCCGTCGAGTCAAAAGCGTGTGAGTTTTTGTAAATGGTCACCAATATTCGAACATGACGATTGACGTTGGTAACGTTGGTTCATCGATACGGGATGCCGCAACGTCTCACTCCACATTTCTCGTATGTCTGAAAACCTACTAGCGTAATCTGTCAGTGATACTCATTGTGACATCTTAATGCTGCTGATGGTGTATTAACCATTTATTTTTTTTGATAACGATTATCTTATTGACCATATTATTATGCACGCAGATCTACGTTAGACACTAAGTATACTTTTTCCGTTATATCACTGATATCGTCAAATGAAAAGTTAATCGCTTCGATTGGACAGAAATCATTATTTATTCAACTCATTGAATATAAAATACATAAAAGAATCGTAAAATTAATAATACTTTATTAGTAATTATATTTAATACAAGTCAATATGGCAAAGCGCAAATTTCCTTGAAATGTGGTTACACTATTTATACCTGAACACTACGAGTTGAAAGTATAGTCAAGTAACAAGTACAGAGTTTTGAGAATATATTAAGCAAATAATGTTCAAAAATGTTAAAACGATATAATGGTAATAAGGATATGATGACATGACGTCGACAACTCTTTATTTGGTAATTTTTAATCCATTTAAGGTGTGGCGGGGGTGTTGGTGTTGCGACCTTGAAGGCAACATCATGCGATATTTTTGCTCTCGGCGTTAATGCGGAAGACTATTTCAAGAGTCAGGGTCGACGGTGCCCGTCACCCGCGCCCGCGCCCGCGCACCTCGTGAGTGGGACGTCACGGTGTCGGGTTGCTGTAACATGACGCGACACCAACCCTCACTGTTAATTCGACCATATATTATTACGGTAAACCTTGCCTTACATCATCACTTAACACTAATATATTTAGTTACAACCGAATTTATAATAATAAATATGTTACAATTGGGCGGTCTAATGGTTGCAGACGTGATAGCTGATCTAGTGTTTGGTGGTAGACTCGGACTCAATTTTTAAGTTAGCCCACAAGCAATGTTCTTCGTTTGCAAATATGAGAAGGTATATTCTTTACGTCGCTGGGGCTTTACAGTTTAATATACATTTTCCTTAATACATTGAGGACATACAGACGTAATAACCATGTGTCATATTACGTAATATCCAGTTACGTAGATTGCTATTATATAATATATAAAAAAAAGATAACGTGTCGGCTTACGGCTCACGGAGTTATAGGCCCACAGCGATGAAACTGACAAGTCATTTTACACTTAAAACATATTTTTAGGTTCGGATAAGACTATTACAAGCTAATCTATTCCTCACCTTAAAATTTATTCAATAAGCTACAACTCTACATCATAAATTGCAACCCCTATTACACCTACCGGAAAACATTTTGAATGTATAAATGATCTGCTTATATATTGAAATATATAATCAGCAAGCATGTATCCAAAATAAAATATGGTATTTAAGAAGATATCATTGCCTTACACCATATTTTATTAAAAGGGTAAAACCACGTGCTCTAATTATTGTGGTCCAAAGAGACTATTTTGTTCGTTACCGAGACGACACATTTGTTCTATATACGTTTCGAGTTCATGGGAAACAAGGGGATGACCCTGTCCCTAAGGCAGCTAAGTAGTACCTACATAAGTAATAACAAGAAACTATAAGTACTTGATATGTAGGCTTAATTGCTCTAAATTGTACAAAGAAATGACGGTAGTACTTTAAAAGCTTTAATGTCCCAAAATGAGACGTGCATGAAACAGAAAATCGGGTTACGTTACGTTACATACCTCTCCTACCTTAAGTTATTCTCCATATACTGATGCTGTTGAGACATATAAATCCACAAAAAAAACACGTACACAAAGTCAATTTCGTAAGTGACATAGGTAAATAACATTAATGTCAAGTTTTTGTATAAGACGATCAAGTCACATAGGATTTAGCAAATATTTGGAATGTCGTGCTTTTCACATGAATAAACAAATAAAATTACTTATTTTTGCAAGATACTAATTTAATAATTTCAAATAAAGAGGTTGCAGTAATTTTGCTACTTTTCATGAGTAATATTATCGATTAAAAATCAATTCTAGGCCTAACTTGGGAAAGTTCGTAAGAACCTAGGCAGCTAGAAATGAACTACAAAACTGAAATACCTTACGTGAAGTGACAAATTTAATACGCATTGTTTACTACTTTAAATATATATAATAGTAAATTATTAATAATAAATCACATTGACTGTAAGGCTCTACTAGTACAAAACATATTTAATGTTATATATTTTAATAAGACAACGTTGTCAGTTATTTTTAAGTGGTAATACATAGTATTATTGTATTTTTTACATAAATCAAATGACAGAAGACGTCAACTGTGATGTTCTTGTAGTTGCGGTGAGTTCTGCTGACCTCAAACCGCTTGTGTGAAGGTAATCTATAGTGATGTAAATAGACAGGAAGCCCATACAATGTCAGGAGCTTAAGTAGATGCAATATTTTAACCATTCTATGTTAAGGTGCCGCATAAGCAAGACTAAATCTTTTTAGTACCTACTCACTCCAGTACTTCCGTTCGTAATATCTGCTTTTATTAATTGCAAAATGTAATAGTGTGGGCTAGTTACCATATAGATATTATGAATTAATTCATTTATCGGCTGATCGTTATTCAGCTAAACGTAATACTTTTTATTTATTCAGATGTAAATATTTTACAACATAAAGCCATTGTAATTTAAATAAGTTGTTGTAAGTCGCCACTGAGATCACCTCTAGACTTTGAAATGAAACCAAGGCCAATACTAATGTTCATTTGACCTTAAATTTTTTCACGAGATCATTTTATAATACACAATAAGGATGGCTCAGCGGAAAATATATTGTTGCTGAAGGATATTTGTTTATTGCCATATTATCGCAAACATGAGTATAAAAAGGTGCGACTGATTTTTAATTTACTTACCTACTTATTATTTGATTAGTTGTATAACATCCACATTTTTAGCACGTATCAACACCATAACACCTACTAACGGTTATTCTAGCTCATTTCCAAAAGATACTCAGCAAAATTACTTTAAAGGAGACGTTTTTAAAACTTTAAACAGTGTCGATACAACGAAAGGTGTTGATGAACTACCTCCAATTTTTATAAAAAAAATCTGGCGCTGCCCCTTTCCTTTAATTTTCAACAAATCCCTCGAAACTTCCACCTTACCGACCGAGTGGAAAAAGACAAACTTTGTCCCTATATTTAATATGGGTGATTGCGGATATGTTGGAAAATAATAATAATAATAATAAATAATAACTTTATTCCGTAAAGGTTTGAAAATGCATATACAATAATATTCATAACTGGTCCAGAGAAACACAATTTAGTTTGTAACGATGGCAACTGTGCTAGTGAAACTCACTGTATTACAGGTGTCAGTGCCTTCCATTTCGTATGTGTACAGTTAAAGTTGACAAACAAACAAAAATAAGCATTATTGTAAATATATATTTTATAAATATTTTAACCAACAGCGCTTCTTATAATTTTAGTATGATTCAATTCGTGTATGCGTGAGCGTGTGTGCACATTTGTGTTGTATGTGTGTTTTGTGTGTGTGTGTGTGTGTGTGTGTGTGTGTGTGTGTGTGTGTGTGTGTGTGTGTGTGTGTGTGTGTGTGTGTGTGTATGTGTGCATGCGAGGATATGATTGTTAAGAATGAAGAAATATGTATGTTATGACTTACTATGACTTATATATGACTTGATAGTGTATTCAAAAGGTTTTCCGTCTGTCCATAGTCCAACGTTTTTAGCCAAGTTGTTAACGCTTATTTGAATCTAGTTCTTGTTAGGGGATATATGTAAATTACTTTGTTAATACAGTTGTACAGAATAGAACTAAGTACATAAAAACTTCGTCTAGCAAGAGATGCTCTGTGAGTTGCGATAACGCAAATGCGGTCCTTTCTGCGTTTGCTATTGCAATTTAGGGATACTTCTGCATGTTAACGGAGTGTCACCTGGAGCACAAAAAGCTGTCTCACAGTGAGTACTGAACATTCTTGATACAGTGATGTTGTTGGATATCTGAATGGTTTCCGTAGTAAAACTTTGAGGACAGCTCTTTGTGCCCTTTCCACTTTAATCATATATGTAGAACAGGCACTGCCCCATGTGGAGATGCAATAACAAAGCACTGATTGTACAAGAGCAAAGTACACAAGTTTTAATGTGTGTAAGTCAGCTGAGGACCTTAACTTTTTTACGACATACATCAACTTTCTAGTGCGAGACGATATAGTTTCAATATGCTTATCCCAGCGAAGATAAGAGTCTATATGCACGCCAAAATACTTGATACTAGACGTGTGTACCAAGTGTAAGCAGGCACAAGTATGCTCATTTAGCTGGGTACAAGTATGTCCCTTTATTTGAAGACCACTATGTGGTTGGGAGGAAGCATTGCAGGAGAAGGTAATATATTTTGTTTTTCAACGTTCAGTGTGAAAAGACTGGTAGCTAGCCAAGACAATACTGTAGAGAGAGCTTTATCTGCGTGACTGTAGGCTGTTTTTCCATGGACGATTAATACTGTATCGTCAGCATAGGTGATTATTTTGCAGTGTGGTATAGGCAAACAACTGAGGTCATTTACGTACAAAATAAAAAGTGTCGGGCCCAATACGCTCCCCTGGGGCATTTTTTGCATAGCTGGTACATCGCAAATAGAATGGTTTTGAATGTTGCAAAATGTTACCACATTACATTTACTCGGACCTGTATCATCTACTTACTCCCTTAATGGAGCAACATTAGAGCAAGTTAAATATATACGGGACCTCGGCGTCTTAATAAATAGCGACCTTATATATATATATATATAAAAAGAGCATCCAGAATGGTGGGATATATTTGTAGAGTAGGTAAATAGTTTAGAGGAACTCCCGCATTAAAGACTCTATAATTCCTTTGTGCGTAGTGTTACGTAAAACAATCTAAACAAATTAAATTTAGAGGTACCTCGCCAATGGCACGTTAGGTCCAAAAAAGAATAAGAACATTTGCTGCTAGTTCATGTCACAGAAATCTAGGCCAACATGCTCCTGTCAACAGAATGATGTCCACTTACGATAGAGTCAGTTCTCGTAACAGTAAAATTGATATATATTTTGATAGTCTGACTAGTTTTAAAGCTAAAGTGATGAGTATTGATGACCTATAATTATCTATATTATTATTTTAATTTTATTCAATGTCCATTACAGTGTCCTTTACAATTTACAAACATAATATCACATGCAATTGTACTATTTGATTATTTCATAATACCATATATTTCAATTTTCATATTTGACATTTAAATATTTAATTTTCATTTTATGTAAATTAATGAGAATATTTATAGTAGTATTTATAGTATAAAAGTATTTATTTTATTTTTTTGTTTGTTTATATTATGTAATCTAATCGACATCAAAAAAAAATAGTATATATGTATGTTTATCCATTGTCTAGTAACCATAGTACAAGCTCTGCTTAGTTTGAGCTAGATGATGGTGTGTGTATGTGGTAGAATACGACGTATACTGAGCAGAGAGTTCTTTGGTAGAAATAGAAGCACAAATAATAACGATAAACATTGTTTATAGAACATATGTATCTATTTTTGATTTTTTTTGTTTTGTCCATAACTAGAATTATTATCTTTATAATGGTACTTACAGCAGATGTCATATTTGTGGAAGCTTGTAAATAGCAATTGTTACTGCACATTTTGTTTTATATATGTATATTAGTCTGTAAGCTTTCTAAATAAATAAATAAATATTATTAACTAATCTCAACCATAGCACTACTCTAATATAATTCATAAGGAAAGATCAAGAGCAATTCCTTTTAAAGACTTAAGATCACTTGATAGAGCAAGTTAAAATGTAATGTCGATGTTACCGCATTTAATAAATAAATAATTGACTAGTTGTTTCCCGCGTCTTCCTTCGCTCACAATATACAGGATGTCCGGTAATTAATGGATAACCTTGAAATGTCTTATAGTAGAACTGAAGGCCTTTCAGAAAAAAAAAAAAATTAAAAACATATATATATACTAAAACTGTCTATCTATTTCTATTATACAAGAAAGTTATAAATGGTAATTTAAAAAAAACACATATCTCAGGTAGTAGTTAGGATAGATTTTTTTACATATTTTTTCTGAACGGCCATCAGTTGCACTATAAGACATTTCCAGGTTATCCATTAATTACCGGACACCCTGTATAGCCTTACTCGTAGTTTAATCTATATATTTCTACATAAATTTCATCAATGTCAGTTCAGATGTTATGGCGCGATTGAATATCAAACATCCGGAGATACACATATTTAATATTACGTAGGTACGTAGTACGAGTACAATAGGTACTGGAAGATAGAAATATCAAGAATAGAGAGGGCATTTTAAATTCACCTCGTCTGAATTTAAGTCAACCCTAAAAACATGAACAAAATAAATCACCGGTAAAAGACAAAATACTGTTCTTGTCACTTTTGTTTCTTCTTTTTAGTAACGAGTATGTCCTTCTCTCTTAGCAATACACTCTTGAAGCCTCGTATGCATACTCTGGATCAAATTCCTCACGTTTTCATCTGGAATCTCCTCTCAGGCACGTTTTAAAGCGTCAATCAGCTGCTATTGGTTGTAGACCCCTTGCTCATTCTCCACCAACTGAAACCACCACCACTGACCAATTGATACGAAGGGTTAGAACCCTTTGTTTCAATTGGTCCCACAATTGCTCGATTGGATTTAAATCCGGACTGTTAGCTGGCCATGGTAATACCCCAATATGAGACCCTTCTAGGACAGTTTGGGTCGATCGAGCTGTGTGTGCACGGGCATTGTCTTGCATCAGGATGAATCTAGGCCCCACTCGCTGTGCAAATGGGATCATTTGAGGCCTGATGACGTCCTCGATGTAACGTTCTGCAGTTACGGTACCCGCATTTAAAATGGTGAGCTTGGTTTTACCGTGTAAACTAATCCCACCCCAAACCATTACGTTGGGACCACCGAAACAGTCAACTTCGTGGATGCAGGACTCCGAAAACCGCTCGCCGCGTGGTCTCGACACCCTAACACGCCGATTATCATTAAAAAAATTTACTTTGCACTCGTCTGTAAAAAGCACCTTGCCCCACTAATTAATCCCCCAGTTCAAATACTGACGGGAGAATCTTAAACGGTTTGCACCTTGAACCCTGGTCAGAGGAATTCGAACAACTCGTCGTCTTGACATTTGCTGGTCTTCGTGCAATCGATTACGTATAGTTTGATCACTGACACGGGTACCCGTTGTCAGCCGTAGGTGGTGTTGTAACTTACGGGCCGTTACTGTACGATCACGACGAGCACTTAGTTGGACGTACCGATCCTCGTGCGCCGTTGTTACACGAACTCTACCTGAACCGGGTCTCCTGGCAACACTGCCGGTCTCTTGTAAATGATTCCATACATTTTGGACAGCTCTTCGAGAAAACCCAACTGCAAACCCACGTAACGCTGAAAACGTCCTTCTTGAATCATAGTTATGGCTCTGGTTGCTGTAATTGTATCCATGTGCCTTCGTACTGGTGGCATGATTAACGCGAGATGATAAATGAATCAATTAAAATTGAAAAGTAAAACATTTTTCCTAAAATAACCGAAACAAGTTAAGAAGACAATCGAAGAAAAACATAAGAATAACATCCAATTATTTTTTTCTTAGAATGATGGGCAATACTTTTCAAATTAGGAACACGAACACCAGCATAAAAGAGATCAAACACCAAAGAGTTCGTAATATCAATATAATGCTACTTATCAGTTACTTTTAGTTTACTAAAGTGCACTTAAATGTATGTAAATAAACTAGTGGCCCTTATTTTGTTTTAAGTAGTATATATGTACAGGCTGTCCCAGAAGTCGACGTCAAGCCGGAACAGGGTGTTAGACAAAGTCATAGTAGTTACCAAAAAAATATAAAAAAAATCTATCTCATGTATTTTCAAAATTATAGGCATTTAAAAAAAAAATAAGAAAATCAACACCCTGTTATGGTCTTTTAATTCTCGTTGCTACAAATCTGCATTTATTTTTAATTTTACTTTTATTATGTAACCCTTAATTATGCTTCCATAAATTGTTTCCTAAAAATTAAAGCCAACTGCTCCAGCTTGGTAGAAAATGTCACGTATTGCCCAACTAAGTATTAAAAATTAATACTTTGCCCAATATAAACAGGCTGTACTGAAAAAAAAATGTACTACGCTAGTTTGGCAGGTAGCTTTAAAAGTTGGCGCATTTTATAGGGATTCCAAAATAGTATGACACTTGCTAGACAATTGGCCATTTAGACTTAGACAATTTTTTTTTGTAAAGAACCCTACGTTTCAATTTAATTTTATTAAGTAGATTAAATTAACTCATAGCTTTGCTCAAGATCGTTACTTCAAGATTCTAGTTAGAGCGAGATGGAAAAGTGTAAGCAAGGCAGAAATGTATTTCCAGGTAATCCAAGGGTCCTACGACCCTTGGTTTACCTAAAAAAACTTAATGACTTATTAGTTTTTTGCTAAGTTAAGGTTTGTTTTTCTAGAGACGTTTTAAATGAAACATTTTGTTTGATTCTAAAATTTATTACATTTATTACAACAAATGTTCAAACTGCCTTCCTTCAGCCGCAACACAAGCTTGACATCTTCTTAAAAAAGATCACGTTATCAGACGGGCAAACCTTCCGTTATTTACAAATTCAACTGCTTCTGTTATTCTTTGTCGTAGTTCAGTTACGTTTTCGATTGGCTTAGGGTAAAGATTTTCTTTCACCGCGCCCCAGTAAAAAAATCCAGTGGATTTAAATCAAGTGAACGGGCTGGCCACGAGATAGTACCAGACCGCCCTATCCATCTGCCTGGATATTCCTCATTGAGGTCCGACACACGATCAACAATAGTCCAGGGGAAAGCCAAGGTCGCCAAAACTAAACAGTCCAAATCCAAATCACAAGCAATCAAGTCCAATAAACAAAGCAAAAGTGTGTACGAAATTAACGAGTACGGAAAGATGCGCAGTAAACGAAGGAGCGTAACGTACTGGCTGATGACTGACCTGTATTGTGTGCGTCAATGAAGATGGACAATAGCAACTATTGTCTCGCTCGCACTAGTCAAATTGCGTATCCATCCATCTCACGCGTTAGTAAAAGTGGCGACACTACCTATTTTGCTCACATTTCGGAAATGAATATCTCCGTCTCTTTAAGTCATTCATTCTAACACATTAGTAAAGATGGCGTTACTATCCATCTCTCTCACACTACGTAAAATGACTCTCTCCGTCTCACCCGAACTGAAATCTTGAAGTAACAGCTTTGAAGAAAACCTTCGGAACACTAGAATAATTTTAATTTACGATAAAAAACAATATTGAAAACCAGATTTCTTTACAAAAAAAAATATTATAGTCTAAATAGCAAGTGTCATACCATTTTGGAATCCTTATGAAACGTGCCAATTTTTAAAGCTACTTGCCAACTAGCGTAGTAGGTTTTTTTTTCAGTACAGCCAGTTTAAATTGGGCGATGTATTAATTTTGAATACTTAGTTGGGCAATACGTGGAATTTTTTTCTAAGCTGGAGCAGTTGGCTTTAATTTTTAGGCAACAATTTACGGAAGCATCGTCAAGGATAACAAAAATAAAATAAAATTTTAAATAAATGCAGATTTGTAGTAACGAGAGTTAAAAGACCATCACAGGTGTTGATTTTCTTGTTTTTTTTTAAATACCTATTATTTTGGTAATACATGAGATAGATTTTTTTTATATTTTTCTGATAACTATTATGACTTTGTCTTTCACCCAGTTCTGGCTTGACGTCGACGTCCGGGACACCCTGTATATATATATATATATATACTATCTCATCTATATCTAAAGAGATAATCTACTAAACGTATCGCAAAGTATGTTTGGCGACACTAGTTGCCATACATAAGACATTTAATGCCATTTCCATCTTCCATTCTGTCTTACCTCACTATTCCGTGGCCCTGACTCTGCATCTGTATCTGAACGTTATTTTCGAATGTTTTTATCTGATTGTTTAAAAATTCATGTGCGTCATTGTTTTCTTAGAATCGGTCAGCATGGAACCAACGGTGTCTATTTCGCGGATCGTGCAAGCATTTTATTTATTTAATAATTGCGTCGCATGATCCGAATACGCAAGCAACTGAAACTTGAAACAGTACGAGTTGCACGAACCACGTGGACGGCCACATGATATAACAAACGAGTGTTTCAGATTGTATTGCACCTCGAAGTCATTTATCAAAGTACCACATAACGACGTACTACACCTTCACTTGAAACTCAGACCTCACACGCTGGTTCCAAGTCAATGTGCCATATTTTTACCAAGTAAACGACTTCAGTCTGCGAATTACTGAACTGAATATACATACATATGTATATCAAAAACTCTGTCTTATTTATAACACCATATCTTCAAGGAAATGTACAAGATGTAGAGGACAATGGCTATTGTGATAAAAAATCAGGATTCCAGTAGTGAAACAAAGCTTCATATGGAAAGTACAATGTTTCACATTGGTCATTAGCAGGGCCTTGAACTTTGAGAACGCGCCGGTAAACATGTTTGCGCAGTACTCACTGCGCACTCTTTATTGCTATGACGTCTCATCTTGCCCTATACTTCATATGTTTTATTTCCCCGGCTTATTCCGTTACCTTCGGCACGTGGAACTCCAATTGGATTTCTATCTGGCCTTCAGTTGAACCAACTGAGACAAATGTGCGTGGTGCTCCTCGACATACCATAATTCAAGGCTAGTTCTTTATTACTATTGAATGTCTCTAATCTATATTAACGATCATATCTCAGACATATATTCTATTTGTAACATATAATTGCAAAATATTCTTTATTTTGTTGCATTTTGATGGGATTTATTGGCATAAGACATATTGCAGAATTAGATAGGTGCGCAGACTTTCTAATTACCTGATCGTATTCATTGTAACGCTATTAAAAGGTTAAAATGTACGAGGTACCATATCATAAAAGTAAATGCTGGTAAATCTATTTCAATCTGCATATCGTCTGATCTGTATAATATGAATAAAACGACTTCCTAGTTATCTGACTTCAACTTATACATACATAATAATAAATAGTAAAAACAATGATCGAGGAAAACATTCCTGTTTACGTACACAGTTAATAAAGTCCTTTGTGACGTAGCGTACTATGGTGACCGAGGTGGCCAAGATAATGAGTTCGTCAAGGTCAACGCGTGTTAATTACAATTACCGTGAGTGGTCATTCTTTGTTCCAATAATGATTAATGCCGGTCGCGAGTGGCGAGAAGTATCGTAAATGAGATAACAGGAAGCGTCCGTGTCGCGCCAATGTCATGTGACAAGGTCGTTCGACAGTGGCCCGCTGTTGCCGTCACCCAGGCTCCGCCAGTGCAGAGCCTCGCCGCGTTGCCGCCGCGTTGCAGGACACACAGCTGTGGCTATCGCCTCAGCACTATCATGACGTCATGTGCAGCTCGCTGCGTTATTGTACCTGTAACCTCTACTTACTTTAAGGAAGGATCATATAAACAATAATCATTTTAAGTTAACATTATTGTAATTATACACTTATATGATAGTCTAGCCCCTTTTTACCCGCCACGATATCTAGATAAATATTCAACTATTAGTCTCAGATCTATAGAAAAGATTATATTTTTATGTGACATCGGTAATCACTTAACACAATATAATATGTATAATATTTCAGGTAGGTATTCAGGCATGTAAACTGTAACCTTGTGCAAGAAAAATATCAGCAGAATTACCGTTATTGTTTTTTGTTTCAGATATAGCAAGCATAAAGTAAAGTAAGACCTATAGTGTAATACAAAAGTTCCAAATTACGTTGACATTGTTCATTCTTATCGCCTAATCAGAAAAGCAGCGAGACCTTGAGCCTGACCCTGGATATTTTTATCCGCATACACATTTCGCGAGTATTATGTAGACACCGAAGGTAGGTACGTGAGAGGAACCGCCAAAATCATTCTTAACTTTAATCTGATAAAAAATAAAGATAAAAATTTTTATAGGTGTAACGTATGTGTGTTTAGTCGAAATCTCTGTTCAGGGATAAATATAATTGTGACATCATTAATAACTATACGTTTGACAAAGAACCATTTTGAAGTACATCTGTTAATGTTAGAATTAGAGGAGAATCGTTTATCTAAAATAAGCTATTAATTTTACTATAAATGCTCATGTATGGTGAAAAATCGGTGAATAAAGAAAACAATGGTTCTGGCGGGCGGAGGATTGTCGTCGGGCGGCGGCGGGCGTCGCGCCGGCCACAGCGCGAGGTCGCGCGCTGCCGATCTAGGAAGTCAAGCGATTCGACCTCGACCTTGTGTGTGCGAAAAAATATTATTCGACAACGACGCACACACACCTCCCCCTCCTCTCTCGCTCCCCTCGCGCCGACCCCCTCGTGCTGGCGTATGTACGTTCATCAAGTAAATAGAACAGGTTACTTCGTCATACATGTTAGCAAATATCTGGCATTATCACACAGATACAATAAGAATTAATGAAATATACTTACTTAGCAAACAAATACTACACCATCTTCAGAACAAGATTACAGATTGCGGAAAAGATCGAAGGCCACTTGCATATAATTATATTTGTGGAATATATGTACATATGTATATTACAAAAGCAGGTTAATACACGACAAACATATATGTATACGTCTAACTAAAATATCAGACGCGGAAATATGTCATGAAATATAACAATACATTTATTAAACAATTATAATACTTTTTACTCATATCTGGGATCTGCAAAGCACACGTGCTCCCTGAGTCACCCGGTCAGACAGACAAACACTTAAATTAATTAGTTTATTAATCAACGCATGACGATAACACTCGAATAGTTTCTCGGATCGTCAGTTGGTAAGTCACTATTAGTGGGAACACTTGACACGTTGTTCATGTCCAGGAAGCATAATGCTATTTATGAATAAAATTCATGTCCACTCGTAAGACACATAGCGCAGATGTTACGCCTACGTCAAACGACTATAATAGTTTATGGCCAGAAAAAGAAAATTCAACTATCTATAAAACTATGTACGAAATTATAACACAGTGGGTGGAATAATATAAAGTCAAATCATGAACTCACATCAAAAATAATCATAAATAATATATACTTAAATTGCATTTACACCCTTCATGACATAATTTACCTAGAGTAGCCTAGAGGATACAACATCAAGATTATAAGAATATGAGATCTACGCGTGGAGTCTCAATTAATATAATATTACCGCATGGTCTGAGCGCCGCGTAGCCTTGTCCTGGACTAGAAGGATGATCTAATCGTATTGTTGCAATTATTTACGCAAGTGCAGGCCATGTGAAAGAGCTGCGGCCGGCAAGCTGATCTCGATTGTCGTTCGATATTATGGCAATATTTCACCCTTGCCGCTATTGTTCGCCTTTTGTTGCGCAACATGGTTTGTTAAACATTCGCAAGGTAGCCCTCATTTGTTTTCGTTTACTATATAAACAAACTGAAACGAATGTAGACTCCGTGTACTCGGCACGGATGAAGTATCGTTTATTGATTGTTCGCCGACCGCTTTTAAACTATGGATTTGTATTATACGCAATCCTAATCAACAGTTTGTCAATGAGCTTGTTAATATCGTTCGATACTTACAACATATATAATTATTGCATCACTTCTGTATAAATATAAACACAATATTTACCGTATATAAGTTATCGCAAAAGAACTGATGCGATTATTTTTATAAACAATTTAAGATAAATACTTTTCAATGACACTTTTCACGTTTTTGCAATCGTACCTAATTCAGCTGGTATCTAAGTATATAAAGTTGCAATCTTCGTTTTGTTTGTATATGAGTAGTGGTAATCTCTACTAGATAAACTATTTTAAAAGTTATTTTAGATATAAAAGCTACGCTATTACTGAGTTAGGCTATGTTTTAATGACAGCTCGCAGGCGAACCGCAAGCAGAAGCGAATGTATTATAAACTAATATAATACTTTTGTTACTATAGCTATATGGTATTGTCCTTTAAATTAATCTTCAATTCAACTGCCAATTAAGTGGTATTATTGACCGTGACGGCGAGTCTCGGCTCGAGATGAAATGACCTTAATCTTGAACGATAGAGCGGAGGCTCGGGCAGCGCCCGCGTTATCTAACGCTTGTTGACTTTAGCCGAGTTATCACAGACAGCCAGGGTTGCCTCTCTTTTTGTGTCTACTTCGCATCGCAACCTACATTCTACAATAGGTATTGAACTCAGTTTAATATGCAAACTTTCATAAAACAACCCAGTTCTTTTGACTTAGCTTGTGATTGATCTGGTTATTTTGTCCTTAAAATCTAGTATTGAGAATATAATATAATAAGATTTTTAACATATTCTAATAACAATTATTGTGATTGTTTATCGTATAAGAACGAAGAAGACAATATTTTAATGTAAATTTGATTACGTAACATCGGATGAGGAAAAAAGAGCATCGGCCTTTGACTTTAACCGAGGCTACTCCATTCACTCCACTCCACTCATCTCGCGGCGCAGATCTTTAATATTGTTTTTTATTTATAATCAGAGACGAAAATGACATTATTACTTATTAAAAGAAACAATCAAGTCAGTAGTGTATATCATATAAAAACATAATTTAAATACTAGGTATTAAAGTACAAAAAACAATAGCTGTTTGCGGAAACGATGGTGTCGCTAACGGCCGCCCACTATCTATGAAAGAGCTTTTTGTATATCGCGACAAACAAAGTGTTGTTCTGAGAAGACACTGTTTGAGCTCTTTGTCATACATCACGGTTCGCGCTATATTTTATTTATCAGGTAGTGCAATGCTGACCCACTTTTATTCCATGAATATAGAATTCGTACTAGATAGATAACAATATCACAAAATATATTGATTGGCGCCAGACAAGTAGATATGTTGCAACAAATATCTGTAATCTGTAATTGCTCTACAAATATGATATACACGGAAGTGCAATATGTGGAATATTTAAGATTCTTTTATCTGTTTGTTCAACATTTTCTACAAACCTTTAATTTTATGCAAATTTGTTTTAAAACTTCGGCATTGAACAAGATAATACTGCTTTAGAGTTTAATGAAGTTCATCGTATGATCATAATAAATGATAACTATAATTATGTTAGCTATCATATTAAAACGACTTACAAACACTCCAAATTATATCAACGCAAGCAATCTATTTGGGAAGTACTTTGTATACCTACCACGAATACACCACAATGTCAAAATGATTGCTTGTCAATTTTAGATTATATTACGTTAGCCACAGTTTCGGCTGCTTGACAACGTGGTTTCATCACTGCATTTAATTTTTGCTAAGATTACAATAACTTATTTAACCTTGAAATATTTCCTGGTCTTACTACAATTATTATTTATTGATACCCCGAGATATCGGTTAAACATATTATGTATGTTTATATAAAATGTTATTTTCTAAAAGTATTTATTTATTATCTTCATCAGTATTGGCGGAACCTTGATCTCAATTACACTTATTGTTGGCCTTTTTATACTTCCATAGACCGATATAACATCTCTCGTAAAATAACGATTGACTTACATATAGATAGACGAAAATATTTAACTTTTGTCATTTTCACGGATGATATAACTATGTTGCCTTGTACAGATTAAACTCCGCTTCCTACTTTGTTCAATGAAGATGTGAGACCTGATATTAGTTTCCTGGTTCCGCGCTTACATTGACGACAGCAACATGTAGGTATTGATCTACTTGCTATTGAAAATATATATGTACCTCTAGTGATCCCGACATAGTCATAGAGTGGCAATAGTGACCCTGAGGACTAGAAATGATAAGTAAACATTGTACAATCTACATGCCATGTTGAAGTCATCGAGTAACAGAGAAACTGTCCACTTCCTTGTTTGTCTTTGCGCGCTTGTTATTGCAAAAATAACAAATAATAAAATGGCTACTTAGCTCAAGGTTAGCCTGACCTTGTCCACAATGACGCGACGTATAATTTTTTGTGTATTAATTTAATGACGTCCATGAGTATTTTACAAGTTATTACATTACACGGTGCGAAGGAACTCAAATAGCGACAGTACATATCTGCCATTTGTTTAATTTTTCTAGGTAAATACAATATTAGCAAATACGCAGTAACACCGCGGAAGTTTACTTATATACTTACGTCTACGAGCAATAAACTTGCGTCATGTTATAAACTTGTATACTTATTAGTAATAAACTATAATAGTAACTATGACTGTTAGCAATCACTGTTACATACAATACGTGTACACAATTACATATACATAGCTAAAAATATATGTGTGACGGTCAACAAAAAAAAACAAATACCAATAGTCATTGAAACGCAAATGTATGTCAAGTGTGTGCGAGTGCGCGTAGGGCCGTATGCATCTGCTGTTGGAACGGGGGCGTCATTGTTAAATGCGACCATTCGACAAAAGTTAATTGGCCGACCTAGCTCATAAAAGCGTTGTAAAAAGTGTGAAGGTCTGGCGGAGGTAAGGACTCGACAGAAAGAGGTCAAGTGTAATGCTTCGTGTTCCACTGACCTCATTTGGGAGCGACTGCCGACACTGTGCGGCGCGCTCACCGCCTTTCATATAAATATTAGGTATGTCCTAGTTTGCCACTGTTCTACAATTACCGTTCTTTGTTAACATTCCGCAAACAATTCTTCAGATAACTATTTATTGTGTTTATAATAGCTGACTACCGCTTTTTTATTTTATTGCACTTTGCTTAAAACTCTTCTTAAGCCAATATTGAAAACTTCAATATATCTTTTTAAAACAACATTACAGTGTTATTTACAAAATAATATATTTTTTTGTGTAAAATCAAAAGAATTAATTAAATTAGTTAAAATGTTCTTAATATTTAAGTAAAATTTGTTTAATTAATAAGTCTAGGTCACATTACCAATATAATCTAGTGCTAAATATAGATTTATAAAGATAATTATGAGAATGTATTTAACAAATGAAAGTGACACTGAACAAAAAGCTAGCAGCAGTTGAAACCCGTCTGAGTGTTTTAAATTAGAATTACAATGATTAATCCGGAAACACTCGTAGAAGAACTGACCTCCTCTTGTCGAATGAAACCTTCAGCTGCTATTATTAACGTTACGACCGCGAAATCGGAGCACTGACACACATCCCGCCCGAATAATACCATATACTACATAATTCATAGGAACCTTGGCCCCAATGTTGCATGCGTATGCGTGGCTCATCAGCCAAGCACAGCATAGCCCGAGGCATAAGTCAAAAGTTACAATTATGCCTCAAAACATAATATATAAATATAAACGCATTGTTTAGTCCGGCTAGACACAGAAACATTACTCGTGACATTTAACAGTGCAATGCCTATTTGTTTAATTCCTATGATCGGTGAGTGATTGTCCAGAACAAAAATAAATGTACATTATTTATTATGAAATGCATAGTTCTATACAAATGGTATATAATTAAGTAGTTATGTAAATATCAGTTAAGATCGTATGAGAAAATACATGTTGGTACCTAAATTTTATAACGTAGATCAAGGTGAATATAAGCGAATGACCTTTGCCTATGGACACTCATTGTTTTTTCTTTAAAATCCTTGTGAATAATGAAAGGTGTCCTTAGAAATGAACATTTGTACAAACAAAGCTGAATTCGAAATTTATTTACAAGGCACTGTGTTGTTTCAGATACGATTTCTGAAATGAATAATTTAAGTTCTATTATATCTTAAAATGCTTAATAAAACCTAAATATCCATAATATATTTAAGTATTAAAATCAAATAAGGGGCACATGTTTCGGCTGGTGTCAAACTTTCTTTGAATGACTCAAACTACTGGGATTGAATTGCACTGCGGATAGTTTGCGGCCACACCGATTTCACCACGTGGAGTTTCTACGCTTGTTGACATTTAGAACAGTCAGGATAGGATAGTTGTTTAAATTCATTATAAATCTGATAACAGAGAACATGCGCGCCACATAAATGTAATATGCAGTTGCACGAACAAGTTAGAAAACATGACGTGATGTTTTGGCATTTCACCAGATACTATCCCATGTTACATTCTTGTAACTATTTATTCGCAAGTCGCAATAATATGCATAATTGCTAACTGAATATGTATACATATTATACTCTTTTGTTATAGTATTATCATTATTTCAAAGCGATGTGATTTTATTTCCGTGGTCAATGTTTCTAAGAATCCGGGAATGAGTCAGGCGACAGACGGGCATATATCTGCCTCGCTCGCCATATGCTTGTAAAATAAACGACACGAAGGACATCATTTTGAAAGGGTAGGTATATTATTAATTGTATATACCAATATGCCTGTCGATTGGCTTGACTGTACTACATATGCCACGAATCAAAACATTTTATTCATTCACAGTATTTGGAGTAAGTAAAATAGTCTTATCGGATCGTATTTAGCGTAAATTCCCTAGAGTCTTATTTCAAAGTATATCTAACCCAAATATCATGTTGTCGTGGTAATCGAGAGCAGAAAGTCAGTAAAGGCAGTTTTAAAACAGCGCGTAAAGATTTTGTTACAATTTTAGCGTTTGTGATAAAACTATATACTCGATTTTTATGTTCTATATGTCAAAAGAAAGGAAAAAAATATGTTATTTACAGTAGAGTAGCATTACAAATCTGTAATTTAAAAAAATGGACTTCTTTGACTTACTGCCCCTCTCGATTACCACGGCAGTATGATATTCATTATAAAATTGGAATAAAGCGATGTAGATGGATATTTAAATAATTTAAAGGGCAACATAACCTACTTATTAAAAAAATGTTATATTAAATATTAATATATTGTTTTCTTTGCAAAAAAATTTTACAAGACAGAGAATCTTGTAATTTGCGTATTGCAAACCCTATGTTTATTTCTTTTTCTATAAGAGCTGAAATTAAATGTATTGTACGAATGCACCAAGAATCAATTAAATAATTTTTGTGATAATTTTATCGAGTAAAATGCTGAATACATTTATTAGTTTAGTCGGCGCCATTAAAATATATATGAATGACTTATTCAATCACTGATTAACTTGGTTCAGTTCCCATTTTACATAGTAGGTAGGTAAGTAATCCTATAGTATCTGTTGCAAAAGCAAATAGTTCGCACCTGGTGTAATTTATGGATTTATTAAACTGACCGATAAAAATACGATCTCGTCTTTCAAGCAGGAGAGGTCGGATAATATTACTTCAAGGTCTGTTGACGGGCTGACCTCGGCGTATCGGTCGCGGAGGACAGACGGTCGCAAATATTTGCGCGCGTGAGAGGCACGAGAGGCGCGCGCGGGGGTGCGAGGCGGGGAGGGGGCGGCGGGAGCCAGGTGACCTTGCCGCACGTCTGCCGCACGACCTTGATCTTGAGACGACCGCGGCAGCGCGCCCGCCCTCGCCGCGAACTAACGACACCTATTTCTCCGGTTGCTAACTATAACCTATCAACACTAATTAATGGACCACGTGCCATACAAAACATTACACTTTAAAGTGAACTTACGTTGGTAAACCATATCTATGTAAAATATTTGTAATTCGGTTTCAGAAAAGGATATGAAACAATATTATTTGAATGTATCTGATTTGTTCAATACTATTGAATTATTATAAAAATAAGCCATCTACTAACATCAATATATTTTACAGTCATGTAAATATTCATAGACAGGCAATATTAGGCGGCTACTTATACAATTGCAGTTTTTTTCGTACATTTTGATACGTAGTTCCTAAACAAAATAGAATACTTAGGTATTTCTAGAAAAGACTATATTATTATAAATACCATTTATAATTAGTAGTCAAGGCCTATACATTTTATAGAATTTGTGGTAAAAGTTAGGCCGTTTAATGTCTCCTCGGAATCGTTGCTTCAATTAGCATAATTTCATGTGGGTTGCTGTTTCTGATAATTTAAGACTATACTTGGCTTAGAGTCAAGCTCGCTATACATGTAAATAACATTGAATCCAGCTACAGTTAGTATGAAAATACAATGTTGTTATAAATACGTAAATACCCAATACATATTATTATAAGTATAACTATATTCCTTTATTTTCTTTGATGATAATGTGGTTTGTGTGACAAACTGTTTAACACATTATCATAGCAAATATAATTAACTAGCTGACTTGCGCAACTTCGTCTGCTTCACATAAGAGAATTAACCCGTTATTGCAGCATTTTTCATTGATGCTCCGCTCCTATTGGTCGTAGCGTGATGTTATATAGCCTATAGCCTTCCTCGATAAATGGGCTATCCAACTCTAAGATTTTTTCAATTCCTATTTAATATTTTAATCTGGTATTTAATTATATATAATAGTAATAAGTGTATAATATACTGGCTAGAATCAATGACTGTGCCGAGTGCTAAAATGTTTTCTATTAATAATTATAATCATAAGTACATCGTATACTTATTTTATTTCTCTGACGTAACTGGTTGTAAACACTTTATACTTAAACAAAAATAAACGTGTCATAGACAGGCAATAAGTAGCTAAAGAAGTTTTAGGCTCACCACGCTCACGATATTTACTTATGGTACAGAATTGTCTCTGTTTTCATAATAATGTGATAATACCAGTTTGAATTGTCGTTTTTTGTTCCCTTTATATACCATACATATATTACCGAAGAGGTAAGAAACATGATTAAGGCCCGGTATCCACCAAAGCAGAGAGACTCTTCTCTCCTCTCTGCTTTGATAGATACCGAGCCTTACACCCATACTTCTCCAGCGATGTTTTCTATTTCACTTAGTAGAGGGCAAGCCGCCGCATATGCAGATACCCTGCTACTAAAAGAATTGCCTACCTGTGAAACCTAATGACACAGACCCGTGTATCGAAGTCAGGGACGTTCGTAAGAGTGGCAAGCCACGAGACCAACGATTCTGCTAGCATTGTGTCAGCAAGTTTAATTGAATGCTGTAAAGTACAGATGTAGCAACCTTGGCATCTGTTCGCTGCGCGCCCATCGTCCTCGTTATTTAGGTTGCTGAACAAGCAACCTTGGTAACACAGCTAAACACTTGTACAGTTGTTCCTATTAAAGTTGCATATTCGGCAATCTTGATATATCTAAAACACTTTAACCAACCTACATTCTCATTGCCAAGTTTAATCACATAGGTACGTAGATAAAGATTTAGTTCTCAACACAAATGTGTGTCAATCTTAGTGATATTTTATCTACACATAAATATATCTAATAGATGTATAGAACAAAACACACCATGTTGTATTTACACATGAATAATCTACCAGCTTTTGCCCGCGGCTTTTTACGCGTGGAATTTAGAAGTCTATCTATATTTTTCTTTCTTTGAATAAAAGAGATATTGAAGTAAAAGCTGATCCACATACGAATACTTTAAACATATAGATATATTCATTGATCAATAGGTAATGCATAACCTAAATCATTATTATTTAGACTTCTAGGCGGCGTTTGATAAAATACATACATACATACATAAATTCACGCCTGTTTCCCAGAGGGGTAGGCAGAGACTACGGATTTCCATTTGCTACGATCCTGACACACTTCTCTGGCTTCATTCACTTTCATAACATTCCTCATACACGCTCGCCGGGTTAAGGTGCTTTTAACCTGGCCTTTATCCAGAACGTCTCCGATCTGATCAAGAAACGTTCGCCTAGGTCTTCCCCTTGCGACTATTCCATTCACACATTGATTGATTGTTGTTTTGATAAAATACATGACCTAAAATTTGTTTTCTGTATCACCCAGAACTTAATTTACCTATACCTTCGTTTAAACGCCATTGCATAAATTCTTCTTCTTTAACTAGCATCATAGTCGGCTATAAACAAGCATCCTTCATAGTGAAGATACGAAGAAACATTTTTTGCGATAAATCAAATCTGGATAGAGTTTTAACGATAGAATACTGCCGTGATTATATGGAAAAGTAGGCAAACTAGGGTCCAGATCTAATCTATCACCATCGTTTTGTATTTAGCGGTTTTAGTACACACTTATACGCATCGTGAACATTCCTTTAATAGCTGCTTATCATGCATTTTCACCAACAAATTACTTATATTAGTCTAGCTGCCTTCGCAACTGATTTACCGTTATTTATCTGCGCTAATACAACGTACGCATATGCTTATGCATCCGTTTTCATGCGTTCGCTTGATTAGTCTTCCTTCGTATATATGAAATACGATAAAGGTTGTAAGCATTCATTAACATGTAACTCTGAATCTCTCTGCTATTGACAATAGATAAAATGGGAATCAATGCTGATAGATGGGAGATTTTAGCATATCACCAAGATGCAAGCTTACTGTCCGCCTGACGGAAAGCGGTACCCTAGTAGCCTATGTTTGTAGGGGGTGTTGTCCAGGGGTCACTCGAGCATTGCGGGTGGGCAGAATTATTATTCTCAGTTTGAAGTATCCCATACTATCTATTGGTGAAGCTATGGCCGGGAGGGAGTCTCCAATCGAATCGACCGCTAAAGGAAATTGTAGTAAAATCACTCATTTAAAAATAGCCGTACTATTATCATAAAATCATCTTATAAATTAAATTGTAACTGTCATTTCTTCGGAAAATATTATGCTTTTTTTAACTTGGTTAGTTTAAAATATGCTGTAATGCTTCAAGATAGGATTACCGCGGCCAAGTCCGCTAAGCTCCATTTGGGGATATGGTGGAGGATAACTTTCTCGGTCTCGGCTGTAGAATCAGATTATATCATATCAGCTATAAGAACATAAACTGGCAGAAGCTAATGTCATTATCACTACTGGCTACGAAATGAGTAAGTAAACCACGCCAGGTTGATGTGCTGTGTTTCCATATTGATCAAAACATGTGCCACGGATCCACATTTTCACTACATCTTGCACTCTCTTGTATCTGGTCAAAGAGTGTAAATGTGATAAATGCATACATCTTCATCCACAGACACTGACGTGTGCAACTATGTGGGCTGAAACCATAAACTTGGACGTGCTTTTTTTTAAGACGTACGGCAGAGGCTGTGGTGTCCAGTCTTGATCTACAACTGGAGACGACCAACCAACGATCCAATAAACTTGATGATTGTGCATTAAGTATAGCTGCCAGAACGTCTAAACCAGGCGCTGCGCAGTTTCACGACCAGTGATCCTTGATTTTAGTGTAAGAGAAAATCTTGTAGTTGGGGTCATTGGCTTCGGTTATAACCTTAAGTTATCACAATTTTAAATGTCCAGCCAGTTACGCTACTATAAGTCGCTAACTAAAACACTTGTCAGTCGTTATGGACAGTTGTTACACCCACGCATTACAATTAGGTAAATACAATTTTCAAACATACCAGTCTACGTATTAAAACTGTCGATTAGCTACTGTATCCATGACGAAATTTTACGACCTTTTGATGTTCGTAAATTATAAAAACCAAGGTTTCGAGTTTTGGACAAACTTCAGCCAGCTTTGTATGGATTCCGATTTTTAAAAGGTATATAATCAAAATTCCGTCTGCAAACTTTCGTAACTAACTGAAGTTTATTTGCAGATTTCCATTACCCAATAGTCCGCTCATAAAAATATATCAAAGCAAAACATTTTGGAAGCTTCTATTTTATTCGTACATTCTATTGAACATTTTTCTACGGCCAGGTCAGCCAGCAGCTAGCAGTTAACTCACCTAATTGCAAATGGTAACCGCCGCTCATGGACATAGCTGTTCTCTTGGCATTACAGAATCAAAGTCAAGGCAAACTCACCAAGGCGCTGCCTAGTGAAATAAATAAAGGAAGGACGACAGCCGCTTATGTGTCCTTCAATCGGAAATAAATATCTAGAATCTCAATTGACAGAAGAAAGAGTGATGGTAGGTGGGAGATGCGGTGAACACCAAATAAATAGATGGTTCAAGAGGTCGGGGTTTGTCAAAGTCAAAGTCAAAAATCATTTATTCATTTAGGTCACAAAGTAACACTTATGAACGTCAAAATATATGGGTTAGTGAGTTTACTAAGTTACTGAAGCTACATTTAGGTTAGTTGCTAGGTTCAGGCAAGGGTTGAGCCTATGAGAAGAAACCTGCAAGAAATTCACGGCCACTCTTTTAAATCGCCAATTAAATATAATTTCAGTATTTTACAACTCAGATTAACCAGGTGTTGCAGCCATTATGCCATATACTACTGACTTGACTATAAAAAAACTAAAGATAAAAACAATAATAACTTAATAATATTATAGAGATTAAATAATTTGGGCTAAGGTATATGTTTTAATATAAATCTAAAATAGGCAGTAGGATGGCATAAATGTTCGCTCTGGAGTCACCTGCATTGCAACCGAGATTTAGAATAGCTTCTGACTAATAAGTAAACCGCATTGGAAACTATACATGATACGTGTATATGAAAATCACTAATCAATTCTACTTCCTTTAAAAATACTGATATTATGAACTAATAATGTTGTTTTACTTGGTATAGGTTGCAAAAAAGCACACACGTGTCGTACGAAACACAGTCAATTTCTCTATACTGATATCGATTAACTGACGAAAAAGAAAACCGCGCATAACTTTTTACAGAGTAGCCCGATTTTGATGATTATGTTTTTATTGGAAAAGGTATATGTTGCTTCCCCTCTAAGAATTTTACCGGCTAACTGATACTATCACGTTTTGTACTGGATAATTCGATTTCAATTATTGAAACCATTACATTTATTTTCTGTGCACGAGTGCAATAAAGCAGTCAATTTGCGTGAACCTACCGATCTCATATTATTTTCTAATATTAATAATCCATTTTAATAGTGTTTCTTTATTAAAATCTCTATGCAATCTTAGGTAAAGCCATTATTGCTATAACTCATTAATTAAAAGAACACTAGGCAACCGACTTCAACTAGTATTTGCACTTCACAAATCGTGTAGTTAAAACAAAGTAAAGGTAAGTTGTGCGCCGGCGCAACGTAGAAAATGGTCAGCGACACGTGGACGCTGCAACCTTGCGATAAGCGGCATCCGCTGATAAGAAGGGAGCACGTCACCGCTACGCTCGCACATTTCTTACGGCCGCGCCCCGCGACCGAGCGTCGCCCCCGCCGGCGCCTGTACGCTGCGCCTGCGCATGTTGCAAGGTCGCGCGTGCACCCTGCACTGCAATAAACTTTACACGTGTCTTTAACACATCACCATAAACGATATTCTATCATAAATTAATGCATGTTACGTCCACTCATCGAATACTTGATCAATGGTTTCATTCACGAAATACTTTACTACTGAAATAAAAATCTTCAATGATTTAATTTAATCTTACTCACACATCACTTTGATATTACTTCGTAGGTCCGCTGGCGTTAGTGTATGTTATTACACTAATCTTATTGACTTTGCGTATAATTCCTGGGTCGAAGAAGGTTGCAGGTTTATTTTTTATGTGAACAGCGTCGCACCAGACTCTCGCATGCGATCCAAGCAAAGTTGGGGTAATGGACATGTATGACACGCATGTCTAATCTTTTGGGTAATTGTATGTTCTTGAGCTTTAAACTGTGGCTTCATTCTTTAGCTTCTAAAGATCTGTCCTACGGGAGCAACGCACTTCTGCTAAACCTTAGGCAGCTAAATCGTCCTATAGAAGATTATTAAATATTATCTTATGAAGATCTTAAAAAGAAGCTTTCCTTGACCAGTCACTGTCTGCTATAAACATGATGACTAAATTAGTACGAGCATACAAGTTTTAGGATCCCCTTTTAAAATTGGATTGTTTGAAAACCGCTAACTGACTGTCTGCTTTGTTTCTATTGCATTTTGATAATTATCTATTCAATTGGTTAGCAATATTTGTATTACACTATTACTGAATTATGAAACCTAATAATATAGTCGTGCCAAGTCAGACTAGGGCTAGACAGTGTTTAAAACCGACTAGCCGGATGCGGCCAATTATTCATATAACGAAATATGAACAACATCTGCACAGCTATGACACACGCTTCATCGTAGTCATCACCTTCATTATCTTAGTCAACAGCCGCCCACATTTTCAGTTTCAGATTTTATTCTTGTAATGTGGTTAGTTTTGACTAAATGTTAGACGTTCTAAGCCACCCGTGGCCTGCGGGCACTTACGCCGTGGGTAGCAGTTTAAACGTTTTAAGACTACTGAATGTTTACAAAATCAGAGGTCGACGGCATTATGTGTTCTTGAAAGCATGGGATGGAAATGAAGCCGTATGTTAAGATCGGTGTTGTTATTAATTTAAATCTTATTCAAAACTTCATATTCAGCATTGTACGCACACCAACTTAATGATTCAAACATTCTACCTCTATCAACTTTTAGGTGATTCAGAGTCCGTCTGATACAGTGAGTAAACTCGAAAACACCAGCAGATTATAATAATAATAATAATGTTTATTTCTCAAGAAAAATAGTTTGTAAACTTATAAATATATAACTTTACAGATAAGGCTACATATAGATTCTTAAAATACCTATATAAAAATATCTGTGTCTGAACTAGATAATGATAAATCTGTATTTCTACTTTTACTCTTCCCTAGTAATCTTATTAAAAAAAAACTGATTAATCGAACTGAAGATCGCCAAACCAGCAGTTGCGCAGGCGATCAAATTGACACCACGAGGCACTTTTAGATCACTCGTTTTGAACAATATAGATACTTTATATTTATATAGTTATCTAATATTTATGTTAGATTTTTAGATAGGGCAAATTACTTAAAAAGAGCTATTCATACATTTATGAAGCTATATTTTGACACCATATAATAAGCAGGTCTATCCCAGACGTTGTGCTGCTATTGACAATTTTCTGGCAGAAATGACGGGTTTCTTCACTACTCGGATTTGAAGTCACATACCGGTACTTGGCATATGAACAGGTACGAAGATAACCAAAACGCACTTAAAATATTGCTTATCGGAGTAAAGTCTAATAATGAGCCTCGGATCTGAATTAAGGATCTATATGTCCTTAAATTTTAGGTTCCGTCCTAACCCGGGAATGGAAACCAAAACTTCACAGTTGCCCGATGCAGTGTTGGTCAGTCAAGCCGAGTCTGGCGTTGCTACGTAGTTTGCAGTTTCTATAATATCTAAGTGTGTAAAAACCGCTAACTAGCGGAAAGTCCTTTATACCCACGCTTATGCGCATGACCTGTTTTTCTAACCATTGATTGTAAGAGGGAAAACCGCATAACGTAAACATAGAAATAACGTTAATAAGATTTATTAATACATAACATACATAATCACTGTAAGTGCGATAGCCCAGTCGGGAGACCATTAGCCTGCCAAGTAGAGGACTCCAGTACAATCCCACAGGATGCAGCTCTGACTTTAGTAAGTTATGAATGCGCATTGAATACTAAAATTGTCGCACGCTTTAAAATAAAGAAAACATCGTGAGAAAATCTGCCCGAAAGAGAGATCTACATCATTTTCTCGAAGATGTGTAAAGTCTGCCAGCGTGCCCTGGACCATCTTGGTAGACTATGGCTTAACCCTTCTTATACTGTAAGGAGACCAGTGCCCAGCAGTAGAATACTTTATAAACAGTGCTGATATTGTTTCTGCTATCTGTGTTCAATACTTCGACAGTTTAGTCTTAAGTGATCATTAACCACTGCCAGCGCGCTATTTTGTGGGCTCTACCGCACATGCGGAACTCACGTGCATCATAAAATTGAGTGATTAACAAAATTAAATAGTTATGCTGCGTATGGATGTTCTTCGTGTCTGTTGCTTCAATGTAAGTTAGGGCCTCCATAGCAAAGCAATTTTTCGTACCGCGGGCGTATAATTACCATAATATTAAACCTAGAACATTGATGGTTATGAAGACTCGTTGTTTCCTTAACCATGCAACACGTGGTACTTTTGTATAAGTATTAAATGCTGAATAGTGAAAACTGGGATGAAATAAGAAAAAGAAATGGCATTCTCTATAAATGGAACGATTGGCGGGTAAAAATCAATAGCAAGTTATTTTTACGACGTAGCTTCTGTCTGTTATAGAAAACATACGTTACTTATAAACTATTATTTTTAATATATAAGGAACCTAGATTTTAGAACAATACAGTCAATAACATACGATGAACACGGTCTTTGTCCGCCTATATTTAACAATGAGAGAACAGTACGTCTGTCACCAATAGAAACCCTGATATACACTATGTACTGTGTATATTATATAGGAGCAAATAGATTAAGCGTTTGTTGCTTTATTGAGCAAACATTTATGATTAAACATATGTATTTTGAAGGAGTTTAACCTAAGGTAAGATCACTTGTAAAGGTCGGGGCAGGTAGGTCGACGTGTCAATTGACGTTTTGTTATGTTGAATGTGACCGGCCCGTCTCTGCCGGATGGAGGGTGACATTGTGCGACCGCAGCGTTTTTATACAACTATTTGATGATACAGTGACGCGAGACGTCTGTTACTACAAGGTCAACGTTAATCGTATTGTTGTGTTTTTATTTATTAGCTGTATTATCACACTTAGTGTAACCTAATAAAATAATATGTACATGTATAGTTATTGGTAACCTTTGATGTTTGTTGTTCTTTCGACCGACGCTATGACTTTGGTCGTCGCTTAGGTCGAAAGAACCTAAAAGAAACAAATCATGTCAACAATTTAAAAGATGTTGCCAATTTTAGTTGATTCCTTTAATATTCTTATTCTTGCAGTGCAGTATTACCATAAAGGCGTCTAGAGTTATACAATTTGTGTCTTTTAATACACCAATGCTCAATTGCTTTGTGTTCCATGTCAATTAAAATTATTTGTCTGTTAAAAACCTGTCCTAGATGTTTATTTTTTACGTAAATCCTCGAATATCATTTTGTAAGATTTTAATTTTAATTTTTGAATCGGCTGTCTATCCGGAAGATATAAATCATGTTGTGCAGCTTGCAGCAATATGTAACTATATATTAACCCAAAAAGGGAATCATATTAACAATAATACTATTCTACCTTTTATTATATTAAATACTCGTGAGAGAAACGCGCGTATCAAAATCGATTTTATTCATGTTTATACATTGATGTATAAAAATATATCAATGTGTTTATAATAGTCTTACATAATATTTCATTTATGGACTAATTGGACGACATTGTTATTTATATCGATTTTAACTTTTCCGCACCGCTTGTCACCCAACCGCAACGCGTCTTGATGGGTTCTCATTAATCCCTTTGTTTATTTTTTAATTGTGGACGCTAGACTCATTGCCAACAGTTAATTGTTTTACTTAATTAATTAATAACGTGTATAAATATGCAGGTATTTTGATGACACAAATACATCATACATACATAATACACTGTACGGAATGTGGCCCAAGTACATTTGTTGAATATTATAATCATAATTAAAAGAAAAGTATGTTCTTTTTAAACATATTTATCTATTTTTTTAATTTCATTGGTAAATATGATTAATAGGGCACATATGATGGCAAAACAATAACAGAATTTCAGATTTTCTAAATTTTAGTCTGTATATATTTTTTAAAGAATAATCAGAAATTACTAAAATCCATAACCAGTACCTCTGACCCTGGCAACTGCATGCAAACAGGCATGCCCTGGACTATGTTTTCAAATCTCTACTTAAGAAATTCCCTTCCAGGTACAGATTAAAAGCTTACAATACGGTTTCAATGCATGGAGGTTCTGCGGCGAGCTAGCAGTTAGTGTTACATTCCTCGTAAGCATATTCCAGACATACTCAAGTGTATTTATTCTAGCATTTCTTGCAGACTACAAAATAAAACGCATTGTGGCCTCATGAATGTACTTTGGAAGCGAGAAAATATTCTTGTCTACGAAACGAGCTGTGTGTGGTCGGATATTGTCTTGCAGTAAACGGAATTTCTCACTGCTAATGAACACTTGATGTACTATAACATGTTCCTGCAAGAGCTTTTCAGTGTATCGAACTGCCAGACGTTCCTCAACCTTCACTTACTCAATACGTGCATCTAACCTGATAGAGGGTCTTTCATTATTTGGCCCACCCAAACCGTGAAAGACCCTCTATAGAAGAATTAACAGTTTGCCGGATATTTACCGGCGGAAACAGCTTACCATGCTTTTTCTACACACATTCACTGCTTTTTAAAGCTCTAATGGCCATCCTGCATTCCTCCGTCCAAAGAGTTTTACATCATTAATGATGTGTTGAACTTGACATTTTTTTGGCAAATCGAAGTCAAGCTATGCGATATTGCCTGAAGAGTTCTGAACCTCGAGCTAGTCTTTAAGCATGCAAGTCTCAAGTTGTTCCATTTTGTTACGTTGACTCATCTTGCTGTTTAAATGTGCTACCGTATCATGACTACAGTGACAAACCGTATTCTCAAAATTGCGATACCTATAAATCAATCATTGCGTAGTGCCATATATCTAATTCCACCGCAATAGGTCTTTTCCTGTAAGATCCGGCCTTACTGTACCTTATCAACGAGTATGTTTTAGTTGTGCGAGGTACATATATGTATTTCAAGTTTCAGCGACTTGTCGCTGAGTGCCCTTAACTTCTAAGAAAAACCGTTTTAGCAGTCTGGGCAGGATTTATCAGCACTCGGTTCTAAATCCAAGAACTACAATAAACTAAACATTAATTTAAAATTATAATAATTTATGCTTAATGTGTGATTTTAAAATCTAATTTCAACTTACCTATATTCTAAGCGTACCAATAAAGTTACGCGGGTAATTTAATGTGTCACAAAAGTTAAACTAACAAATGCTATTGTTTCTTTTTTGGCTTGACTTAAGTCTTATATCAATCATTTTGTTAAATTATAACACGATATTCTAATTTACGACCCAAAGAAACAAATTTTAGACTTATTTAGATTTGGGCCATATTCCGTGCCACTGAGTGTACATACATTGTCTCTACCTATATGCAGTGACTAGGCATAGCTAGATTACACCCATCTATGGCAATGCCTATAGATCCTATCTAATCGGAAGCAAGCCTATTACCGTCTATCGAGAACTTTATCAAATTGGTCGCTAACACTAAGAATTTCTTAGCAGAAAAAAAACAATAACACTTTTTCACACCCGGATATCGAACCCGTAACCTCACGATATAACCTCATGGTCCTGTCACATCTACAAAATATTGTCACGGGACCAAAGAGGACAAATATTATGCAAATAAATATATTTTTTATTAAATAACTTATATCCTAGATCACAAACTAACACTAGAAATAATGTAAATATTTTTATATCACAGAACCTTTTACTACAAGGCTTTTTGATTTTAATAATCATCTATCCTGATTTTGATTGGATGTACGACGTACGTTGTGAGACGTATGTCATTGGAGGAACTTTGCTATTTATGCTGTGTAGTAAGTGGCTTACAATGCAACTGCAATATCCTTTACAGCTGTGGAAAAGTAAATATATAAATATATTTGTGTCATCTAACACAAATATTATATATTTACTTTTGAGTTTCTTATAGTAATAGTAATCTGTTAATTGCTAGAAAGCTAGTTATAATTTAAAATTGTTTCGCATAAGCTTAAAACGGTATACTTAGTGGCGTAGAGTCTATTATATGAATTTATTATTCCTGCAACTGATTAAGATTATCACTTTTACCATGCAGGTGCACCATTATACTCAGTTGTAGCAGATTGTTATATACTCAGCATTTGAGATTTCAAAGACGAATCGCTCGTCATACATTTCAAAAAATTTATGGCATCTCATTAAATACATATGAGTTAGACAACACAGTATAAATATATAAGGTAGGTAAAACAGGCTCTTTACTTCGTTCCATTAATTAAATTCTGCCTAAGTCACTGAGGTCAACTTGAAAAAGCTCAGGTCCAGCTGTAGACTGGAATGGCCTGTTCATGACTAATATTTAACTGGGTGTGTCCAGAATATAAAGTATGTATGTAATGTCATGGCGCGCACGCAAGTATGGTGCAACGCCTATCCAACGAATGACGCATTTGATGCAGTTTAATGCGAATGTTATCAAAAGTACTTTAACCGAGGAATTTGAGAAGCGCGTGGTTTCATGGATTTTGCCCGCCATCATTACAATGAGCGAAATACATTGTATGCAACTAAATACCAAGAATTTGCAAATTACAAAAGAATCTAATGAAACATCTCAAACTTATAATTGTATACATACAAATAATATAATTAATGATCAATAATCATTTATATTAATTTACTTCACAAGGCAACACGTACGAATGTCAGAGATTATTGGTAGTTATTTTTCTGAATTTGCATATATGTATATTTACTAATAGGGATTGAAAAGAGAGGAAGGTCACAGTGGCATATTTAAAACTGATGCGACTTTATTGGGAAAATACCGCCACTTCACAGAAAATTGCAGGGAAATCCTTATGCGGTGTTTCTACAATAACTAAGGCTTACAAGGTCGTTAAGAAAGTGCAATAGGTACCAGCCTAATCGTTGCTTCTTGTACTGGCGGCACAGCTACTATTTTTTTAAGGACAACAGCTTTTAAATCATCTCCTGAGGGTATAAGCCATTATAGGCTACCGCCAGATGGTAAGCGGTTACTATAAATTATGATCGTGTCCCAGGAAAAATAAATTTAAGATTATATAGAAATTATTTTTAGGTATAGGTTTGTTTCCTGTAAGAGAGTAGTACTTCCTGAGGGAGCTAGCTTAATCCTACTGTTACCAACATTGGTAACGGCGGGGTGACGGAGCACACACTGACAGAGCCACGGGCTTTACCCGGAAGTTCTGCGGGTACAACAAGGGCCAAATACGCCTACTCACTTCTTGTGCAGATTGAGATTGTCAAACAATTCGATCTGCAGAGCCTGTGGTGAACAAGACGAGTCCATATCACACCTACTGTGTGAATGTGACGCGTTGGCCGGACTAAGGATGGGTCTGATGGGATTGGCATATCCGAACCCTGAAGACTTCAGGCTTCTCCCTCTGAAGTGTACGCTGCGACTGATGCAGTACATTCATAGGGAGATAGCTCAGGGATAAGCCTCGGGGCCGACACAAAAGATTCCACTGGGTCGAAGTGTCGCCGGTCTACAATGACTGGCCCCCCGATCAAGATAAGATAAGATAACGGCGGGGTGATCTGTGTCGCGGGAGACTTTACAAACATTCAAACAACGGTCAGCCCGTCATCAATAACTTCTTCGAGAACATAAAATATTATCTCTCTTTTTCTTATTTAATTACATACTTTAATTTTACTTACTATTATATCATGCCATTTTTACGTGCTAGTCCATATCAAAAGCCGATTGAAGTCTATAGTTACAAGTTTTCTTATTAATTTCAGCGATAGCACATTTATTTGATTGTTGCATATATGAAAACTCTAAGTTCTAGTGTGGGTTGCCATGGCAGGTCCGGTTATTATATTGAAAGTAACGTTGCCAGTCTGACAGACCATTATAACAATACGCACATGATTGATTCATCAATTAATAACATTGCGGTTCAACAACACTTGCGTCACTTACCAACGGGGCCATATATATTATGTACACAAAATTAAAGTATTTACCGTAAAACATAACGGGCAAATAATTATGGTAATGGTATTATTTTTAGATAGAGAAGAAGGTGCAGACTGTGACCTTTATTCAACAAGAGAAGAAGAAAAAGTGAGAAGCAAGTCACATCCAGAAGTTAAAAGGAAAACAACAGACAAATATATGTAGCGATTACTCCTGCGACAGGAGCTACACTCCTTAATGAAAGCAGACAAAGATGCTAGTTAAGTATTCCATGCTAATTAACTATTGTCTCCAGTGCAGCAGTGGCTTAAGAATGAGCACTTACGCAAATATTTTACAAAGTGATATCTTTAAGAACATTGAAGCAACGGACGCGAAGAAACTCAACTCTTGAACAACTAATTGTTGAACACACAAATATTATTCTGTATTAGAATTACAGCTTGCCCAAACCATTACGAGCTAATACTATGCTTCGGTTACAATCAATCCCATCTGCAAAAATAATAATTACAAGAAAGAAAAATTATTGATTGGGATTGCCATTGTTCTGTAAAATTTAATATAATAATTATTCACTTGTGACCACAAGGCCACTTCATTACTGATACATTTATACCCAATTAAATAAAATGGAACCATTATGTGTCATATTCTACAATAAATTTATTATCCTGTTCATTATATTTTTAGGCAAAAGTCATTTAATTAACAATGGAGTAGTCGAAAATGTAAATACTGTAACCGCAGAATTCTTCACAACGTGTTTCCCTTTACTGTAATGTAATACTAACACATCATTTAAAGTCCAGCTACAGTAGGTAGTAAATGTAATTATAGCCTTGAAGGAGAATGTAAAGCATACCAAACATAAGTGTTAACTTGTATTAGACATTACTAGAGACTTTCAGAAGCTGAACAACCTTGTGTTGGATTGGAGCTATGCGGCTTCTTAAGGAGACAGTGTGGTGTTTGCAGGGTGGACAGAATGTTATGCCCTGCTCTTATCGGCAGAACAGCAACCTCTTTTAAAGGGTTAACAGTTCGGAAATCATTAGAAATGTATTGCAATTCCTCAAGGAACGTAGAGCTTACGATTTGGCAATTACATTTTATCAATTTGATATTAATATCAAATTGATAAATACATTATATCAAAATCCACCTAATATTAGTTTTAGTAAAAAGCAAGACCATATAGATTTTCTCTTTTAATCACCTGAAAAATACAATTTATTCTCTCGTCCTATATTCTTCATTTCTTCGTATCTATAAAGATACGAAGAAACGAAGAATATAGGCCCTTAGTCATTATCAAAAACAACCAATAATAGTTGTGTTTGATCAATTTCTCTTTTCGAAGAAGTAATAGCTATAAATTATTTACTATGGACAACAAACAAATCACATCACGTCCCTGTATATCAACAGTATCATCAGCTTTATTTAGCTTCTACGTACCAGAGGATATTTAAAAGGAAAAGTTCCGTACTCCGTATTGCTTTTGATAATTCCTTCACGAAAATCCCAATAATACTAGACCTGGAAATAGAACATCTTACAATAAAGTACTAGGTACTACTCGCACATACCACTGCGACAACGATGCATTCTAAACTGAATATACATATATGTATATACCTCTTTAGAGACAACAATATCTATATAAATGGATGGTTTTGCATTTATAATTGCATTTTTAAATGCAAACAACGCCGTCAACAGTGTGTTGAACGCGTTACGATGTTGTAGAAATCTTACAATTCGCATAAGAATCAAAATTACAATTCTTTTTTAAGTAACAAATCAAATTTCACCGTTAATAAAATATAATATTTATGAAACCAGCTTTTCATTTTGTAAGTTTGACTAATCTGCAATTAGTGTAAATATCTCACAATAGAACCAATTAATTGTTTGATTTTCATGATTGCTAAAAGACGTAATTCACAAGACCGTCAAAGACAAAGAGGTTTACTTTGACTTTCTTTATAATTAAGACTTTTAAATTATTAATAATCATAAAAATGCAATATTTTTTTTATTTGAACTAGTCTTTTTGGGATTGTTCAGTTTTAGAGTAGAGGACAGGAATACTTTTTATTACGTACGTTTTTATTTTCCACCGTTTATTCATTAAAGACATTACAATGTCTGCCCGAAGAAGATTATACAATTTATCGTTCCCACCAAACCATTCCCTTTTTCATAAATTTAATACTCTTCGCTCATAGGGATCTCTTCGAGCATTCGGGACTGCTGATGTGACAATATAAATCAGGACATATGGCGTGCTCTGTTAATCTGTTTATGTATATGTAACTGTATTCGCATATCGTACAATTAAATAAAGGAAATAAGCCGCTTTTATTTGCATTGTATGATTTATTTAAAAGAGCAGTGTAAAAGGAATTATTTAAAAAAAATACCTATAGCTGCTATGCAGGAACAAACGCAACAGATAGAGATAGTTTTCACACATAAAAAGACAGTGTTTCTTCAGTAGACGCAACACTGCTTTTTTAGCAGAGGGTTCGGCAGAATTCTGAATATGTGATTTAACATGAACAGGAAAAACCTGGGTACTTTCACCCTATGTATTGTTGCAACCAAACTATCGACCCTTCAAGTCCCTAAGCACACAATAAAAAAGTTAATTAACCACTTGAGTCACTTGTCACCTAAAACCTTGAACTTCTGTTTACCTACCTATTTCGATTTCCTTAATTGTCAACTACTAATATCCTACGTGGTATTACTAGTCATTATTTCGAAATTTATATAAAATTTAACAAAGGCATATATTTCCATAAGACGTTTATGGATTTTGGGCGGTTCTCTTGCGGATCCGCTCCAAGAGGACTGCACCCGGACCCGATGGTGTACCAGCGCGAGCCTTCGCGCTGGCCCTCGACCACCTGGGTCCCCACCTCAGGGGCCTTTTCGACACGAGCCTGGTGTCGGGACGGTTCCCTGAGTGCTGGAAGGAGGGAAAGCAATAATGTGACATAGCACAATTACCTATGCTAATATTATAAAGAGAAATGATTTCATTTTTGTTTGATTGTTTGTATCGAATTAAATCAAAAACTACTGAACCGATTTTAAAAATTCTTTCACTCTTTGAAAGCTATAATATCACCGAGTAAAATTTCCTACATTATTTTTATTTAAGGTATTGCTACTCACCTAATCTACTTTTACGCGAGCGAAGGCACGGGCAAATCCTAGTCAATGATAAAGAGACTTACATCGTATTAGACTTAATTGCAGTACTGGGGAAAATACAGTACATAAGAGATTTAGCAAAAATATAAACTCTATAATATCCTCGTTTGTAGAAGTTTTAAATAAAACAAATGAATCGATATTGCTAGGGTGTAGCATACGTATCTTCTGTCGAACTTGTCATCTAAAGCAATGTCCTGAATATTGAGCAATTGGAAACCGTCATTGTGAGTATGCCATGGTGGAACTCATGCTAACATAAACATAAAATACATAATATGTATATCTTATAGACATATCTTGCAATGATTCGTGCTATCTTAACATTACTACTGCTGCATAAACACTATATAGAATCTTAGTCACCGAAGTTTACTTGTATTCGATTCTGTTGAGACACAAGTTTATGCACTTACCGTCAATAAAACGCCATTTTAACTTTACTATTACATAAATCGTCCTTCAATATTAGTATATAAGCATTAAGATTCTCGGTGTGGCCGGCCTAAATTATGTACAGTGCCGTTTACATATTATAACAAGTTATAAGATGAAGCTGGGGCCAAAAAAGCTTGTTTTTCTAAGATTATCTGTAACACTCAGTCCAAGAAGAGTTTTTTTATTGCAGTGTCGGCAACGCGCCTTTGATTTCATTATTGCTTGTTTGTATATGATGACTAGCGGATTCAACATAGGTTGTATTGCCCAAAAGTTGGTATGCCCGACACACCGCAGCGCCAGAATATATCCCATGAAGCAAATCTTTATTTTTATCTATTTATCTAATATATTTATTAAACTCAGTAAAAACCAACAAAGTTGTTGTTTGCAATATTCCATATTTTTCTTTTAATAATAATACATGTAATAATGTCTAACTGTAAGTTACTCTAGATTAGGTTTAAAAGGTCTCGTCGACAAGAACAGGCCTCTATTTTAAATTTGATGGGCCATGTTTTCCAAGTGTAGGTTAGCAAACATCACGCACCTTCGAGAACTTTATGGAAAGCTCTCGAGCATGCGGTTGCCCTGCCGCGATGCCGTTGCTTTTCCTCATTTAATAACGTTAACGTTAACTTATAATACCTACTAGTTTACTTATTTAATATCTACATAGTTTACTCATTCAGTGTCTACACAACGTCAAAAATCGAGATCCAGGTTCGATTTATAGACCTAATACAAGTTCCGTACTAGGCTATTATTGCCCCATTGACAGTGTAAGCGGACGACTAATGCAAAGGTGAAAGGGTCATTGAACTAAATTTAAATTAAAAGATAGGTAATGTATATTTCCAAAGATGTATGTAGATGTATGTCTATGATAGAGAACTTTTTTGATCCTGGCAGTATATAATTAAACTGTTTACGTATTAAATGTTAGTCTCAAAATAAATCTCCGATCAAATTAGAAATAGAACGTGTTTGGCAGTGCGGTACAACGGCGTTTTATATAATTAGCGATGCACAAATGAAGTGGCTTCGAAGGAATTGGGTCGATGCGAGTGGCGGGCGGGTGCGAGCGGTGCGGGGCGCGTCGGAATTCGCGTAACGTTACGTCAGCGGGCGTCGGCCTCGCAGCGGTCGCTGACCTGCGGCTATCTCTAGCGTGGCCGCTAGCCGCACGCGCATAATTACGCACACACCATACACATGTGCTGCATCACTAAACTGCTAAATGCACTTTACTACTCGCTCGACACATCTGCGATGCCACATCTTAATTGCCACAACATCGAGCTATGTTAACTATTCTATTCATTTTAACGATACCAGTGCAACATCACTCCAAAACAATATGCTCATAATGCTTTATTAGGTTACAGCGATCCATTGAGACACATTTTATAAAACTGTTAAAAATAAATCCAAATTTTATAAATGGTAGGATCGGTATAGATTGTCTTTCTTTTGAAAATAGACGAACGTACGCATTATTTTCATGTCAAAAGCTGTGTCGTTTAACGTACTCGAGGTTGTCGACCTGGTTCTACAGAGTTCTTTTGTATCTTTCAAAGGTTGAACTGAAGGTACGTGCCTACTGTGTTCAAAACGGGAAATAATACGGTTCATTTCATTCATCAACTTTATGTTCTTCTACACAGTGTAGGCGTAATGATGCGACGTTGTGTGTATTCGTAATACCCGTATTGTGAAAAATTCTATTCTTTTCTCGAAAATATCTTCAGCCATTTCAGTTGCTTGAATTTACTTATCCTAAAATACTTAATCTACATACCTACCTGAGTAAATTAAATAATTGCCATATTTTGGAACATATAACATACATATGTGTATTGTATTTGTATGTCAACAAGTTAATTCGGCATATAAATGTACAGTTATGTTACGGGTATTGCGAAGTGGTTTTATCTTTATATTGTTGAATAAAACCGCAAAACAGGTTAGCTCGTGATTATTAGATAATGAAATATAAAGAAAACAAAATATTTTACGGTTGACGTTAATGACAACAACCTTTCTATTTATACAAAATGTTTAATTTCACTTCTAACATTCGTTATTTTAATGGTGAAAACCAGAATAGAATACAATACAGCTGTTTATCTACCCTCGACATTTGCAATAAATATGACGACACATATAGATAACAATTAACAAAATATAAGTAGACGCCATTTTTGATAACACCTAACTATGTAGTATGGGATAAACGATAATCCCATACTAGGTAAGTGTTAGATCATTGCAAATACTTGTGAGTTATACATTTACACTTCTAAGTATATAACTTTCAAAAATCATTAGATCCGATAGATCTCGATCTTAACGGAGCGAGTCTGACGTTGTTGTATACGCATTTCTGTCTTCCTGTATAGAGTAGGTACACATTAGTACTATGTCCTACTTTAGAATACGATGTCACTATTTCAAAAAACGCGCAAATGTAAGTAAGTACATAAATAAAGAATACATATAGCAGATAGTCCAGAGAAGTGCTTTCTCTGGACTATCGGGCATTCTATCACCATGTTATGAATTTCTTATTTAAAGTTTATTGACGCGTGCTAACAAAAGAGCTGTGTATATCCACAAATCGAACTTAAAATGTTACGTCAACATTTTAATAGTTTATATTCGTACCATAACAGACTATTTTAATTCGATTAACACTGTATCAATCAATTATTATTTTACCATTTATTATAATAATTATATAATAAAAATATTGTTTTTATGGATAAATTAGGGTTAATCATTTAAAAATAAATAAAATTAGAGACCACAACACACATGGGCTTAAGAATTATATGGGCTTTAAGAATGTAAGTCTTATTAAACTGTCAAACTATATATATATGTCGGCCTCGATGGCGTAGTGGTTAGTGTAACCGACTGCCACGCCAGAGGTTGCGGGTTCGATTCCCGCACAAGTCAAACATTTGTGTGCATGAACATGGATGTTTGTCTTGGTCTGGGTATTTCTATGTATAATATGTATGTATTTACAAAAAAAAAAAACGGTATATATGTATGTTTATCCATTGTCTAGTACCCATAGTACAAGCTCTGCTTAGTTTGGGCTAGATGGTGATGTGTGTATGTGATAGAATATTATTATTATTATTATTATACCTGAGGTTTAGTATGAGTTTTTCTTTCTGGCTATAAACATCTAAACATTGTACAAATCATTCACCTACGTAAGATTAGCTATCGTTAACCGAATATGCGGCTAAGCTCAACCATCGGTCGATCGTTGTTTATGTCTATGTGAAGCTCTCGTATGGCAGTAAATTTAAAATATTCGTTAAACCTATTCCATCTAAAGGGATTAAGTGATCTCACTGATAACGCAGCACAACTTCAGTGAGGGTTGCTTTTATTAATAGAAAACAACCAACGGTTAGGTGACGATTTCTTAGAAAATAGCAATCGCCTGGGTGTGATGGCGTAATCGCGATTAGTCACAATGTTGCGTAAAGATAAAGACAAATAAAATGAGCACACGTAAACAAGTTGACTCACTACAAAAAACATTTATTTTAATAACAAAACAATAACACAAATTTGAATAATAAATAATCATTGATGTACGAATAGTAATAACAAATACAGATAACTTTAGAATTCCTCCCCAATACATTTTATTACATATATATGAATCCTGAGACCAGAAACGGTAGACTACCAAGCAAGCCTGGTCCTTAGTAGACTCTAAGTCTTTCATTTTACCATTGGTGTAATGGGTAAAATTTAAGCGAAGTTCATATCCAAGAACTTATTCTGCGAAAATGTTTAGAACACAAAAAGTTAGCGATATCCCAGCGCTATGTCGTTTAACGTTCTCGAGGTTGTTGGCCTGGTTCTACACAATACTCTGTAGCTTTGAAAGGCTGGCGACAATCTAGTACACGAAAATCCGAAATCGCTGCGAACGTATCCAATACGAGATCACTATAATAATGCTTTAAACAACGGGGGATCTTATTTGGAAATATTCTTACTTTCTCAAATAATGGGCATGTTAAAATGTACTGTACTTATAAATTTAATGCTGTCGCTCTGCTGGGCATGGGCCTCTTCTTAGAATGGTAGGGCAATGGTCTACTACGCTGGCCCAGTGTGGATAAGCAGACTTTAAATAAATTTGAGAACATTATGAATAACTTCTCAGTCATGCGAGCAAGCTGCTTTCTTCGTTTAAGCGAGCAATAATAAATTATGTAATACGCACATAACTTCGAAAATGTCTACTGTTAACTCTATTTTATACTAGCAGTAGATGCGTAGATAGTAATAAAATGTATTTCTTTATTTGATAACAAGGTGCGGTTGCTCGTCGCAATTGTGCTTATATTCTATGTTACTAAGAATTATAAGTTTGACAAAAGAACATTATAGTGCGTTCGTTGCCCGCTCAAAACTGGCCCAACTTAGTTTCGTCGACCTCTCCATTGCTCGCGTGGAGTGCGACATAATAGGCGGCTCTTTTAGTCAGCAAACATTCAACATGTTTGAAGCAGTCAAGAGGTTTCTAATATAGGAGACAAATCGTTCTGTACAAATCGTTAAATGCACGACAGGAACCCGACAAAGACTATACTCCTAGGATGTGGTTGAAATCATAATGCCTGCTGATTTCTGTGACTTGATCACCAGATCAATCTATTTGGCAGTACGCGTAAACGAACCTAAGAATTAAGATTTTCTTCTAAAAGCTAGATTAGCTCTACATTTATTGATTACGATTCCCAGAAGTACGGATAACTCTCGGAAAGTATACTGAATAGTAGGTAAGTATACGTAAGTAATATATTTTTGTAAAAGTATTCTGTTTAGATACACAAACAAAGTTCAGTAAATTCCAAGAAATAAAGAATTATGGTACTTAACATTAATTAACACGGTCTTATTAACAGATCGATACGATCTAGAAATGTAATTTACTAGATTTAAGTGATTGACTAAATAACACACACAAGAACCAAGCTCAACGCCTTAATAACTTTACTGTCTGATCATAATTGCAATATCCTTAACGCGTTTGGTCGCTATTGCCGAACTCTTTCGTATTGATCAACTGAATGGATGCGGACACCTAAAAATGCACAACAGCGTCGCTCTACACTGAAGTTATTATTTCATTACAATTTCGGTCATCCTCTTAGCATACGATTGATCTTTACGTATTTATACTTTGCTTCAACCGAGTTTGCTGACGTTTAATTAATAAATCGTTTATTAAGGACCAATTCCATTCGTTTAACTACTGATTAAATGTAACTATTTGTGCGTTAAGTTAAGTTTTTGCCATGAAAAGATTATAAGTACATTTTTTACTTATTTCTATATACATAACTAATTAGATAAATATAGCTAGCAGGGTACAAATATTTGGTCTAAATCTAGTGCAGTCCGACTCGTTCTTCCACCCTTCATAAGATTGCAGCTTAGCACATCCTTTCGTTGTGTCCTAGACACCTTACTCAATGGAGGACACAACTTCAATACTCGTACTGACGGAATAGTAATCTGAGTTCGTTGAGTTGGCATTTCACTGACTTCATTTTAATAATTTTATTGGATGGCAACGCCCGTGGAGCTGTATGTTGAGGCTCTGGGCAATGAGAAAAAGCCCCGACAGCTTTTAACCCAAAAAAGAAATAAATTTATTAAATGGCAGATTTTGCCTGCGGCTTTGCTCGCATAAATTTTATATTGTCTTTTGTTTACGCGAATGTTATTCTAATGTTACTATATACGGATTTTATCGCGTTGTTTACTTTATCACTTTGTTACATAATTTAGAAACTGTTACACTACTATACTGCCCTACAAAGCGCAAAAGCGTTATCTCAATGAAAGCGAGTTTTGAGATAATTGAAGTTTTGTAAAAATACTTTTTCTTTAATTAATATATTTACTTTTTTACTTATTATATAGAATTTATATATTAAATTGGGTCTATTTATTATTACAATAGTTAAAATATCAAAAATGTATGCGGATATACCTTATTTATGAGATACTGCCACACCGCTTAGTAATTATAGAATTAAAATTTGAGTTACCGCTTTTTCGTTAGCTCTTCTCCTACATTTCTGTATACAATAAAATATGAATTTGCTGTCGAATAAAATATGTATTGTTTTAAAGAAAAAAACAATCTAAGTATATTTATAAAGTCTGTTATTATTGAAATTTAACATGACATAAAAAAATATTTAGAGACGAAACGGATTCTATGAATTCTAGTCAAAAGTAGGGAGTTCTCTCCAAAAGGACATTCTATTTTGAGGTATAATATTTTGAAAAGATTTCAAAATATTTTCTTTTTTGCTTTTAGAACTGCCTTCCGGTGCAATTTTCTTCTTCGGTGGTGGCAAAACTTGAGTTTTCAAAATTTTATTTCCAATTATGTTCGCAGTGATAGGGTCTTTATTGAATCCAGTTCTGTATGTCAAATCAAAACTGACCCCTATTGACTTCTACTTCGACCATTTCATTAATATATGGACGTGGTTTAATTCGAGACAGTTTATACTGTGTCGTATAATCTTCCCAGTCATAAAAATCTTGTAGAGCCATTTCTTTAGGTTTTACGTTTTTTCCTGCAGTACTAACTGCCTGAGAAAAATCAGCAAAATCATAAATTTTGTTTTTCATGCGTTTTATCGACAACTCCACCCTATGATGGAAACTGTCGGCCGACATAAAGGTGTGGCCGGTTTCAAAATATTTGATCACAATTTTGTCGGCGTTGATGTCATTTGAATTCACAACGTAAATTAAGAAAGAAAAAAATGTCCAATTTTTGTTCTGTGATGAACAATTGTCAACCCACAGTATGATATTTTTTTTATCCCGATGAAAAATAAAAAAATGGTAGTATGCACTTATGATTTCGGCTTTGGAGCGTCCAAACAACCCTTCATACCATAGCACAGGAAAAACACTCAAACCTTTTCGGCCTTGACCAGTCGGCACGAAACTTTCGTTGTAAACTACTATCCTGTGGGTAAAAATAGTAGTTTTAAACATATCTATCCTGGGCAGCATGATAACTTTTTGTAAGTCGGCAGAATATACAACAGTATCTGAATCAGTTTCATTTAGCTCACTGTCCAATTTATATTGCTGTCTTGACATGTTTGCCCGTTCGTTATGACTTGCCCATTTTGTGCAACCTAAACAGCCTTCTTGAAGGTTTTCTTTGGTATGTGTATTATCGTGCAGGCGGAATTCCTCACAGTCCTCACACTCTTCGTGGCCAAGTTTTACAAAAGAAATATTCAATTCTCGGACCACTTCTCGGTATTTTTCGTAAGATACGTTGTAAGAGGAATATTTTTTTATAAAATCTTTGTGCATGACATTGATTGTCAAATCACTGGGTAAGTATAAGCGATTGGGGGCGTGCTCACGCCTATAATGAGATATGCTAGGCTCAAAGCTCATTATATGTTCCTTAATAGGATTAGTGTCAATTTTATTGCGAGGAGTAGCTCCCAGTCTCTTGTCTACTGGCGGTGCAACCGTGTCCTTAGAATTGGCCAAAGCAGTCTGTAAAGGTTTGTCATTAGATGTTTTGTAGCCTAAAGTTGTCAAAAAGAAAGTTTTACATACTACATACGTTGTACCAATTCCGTCTTTAAGTGAATAACTGTAGCTTATATTTTTTCTGTAGTTCCCTGATTCAGGTCTTGTTACTGTTCTTTGTTTCACAGATTTTGCTGAAGTGTGATGCAGCATATAAGCCTTCCTCTCTTTGTCATTTAAATTCCAGAAATGTTCATTTATAATTTTTCGCTGATCCTCCGATATATTCTGGATACAAAGCTTTTTGCAGGAAGCTGGACAGGGTGGTTTCACGCCATGTTTCTCTCTTATCTCATTCATTTTCGCTTCTTTTCTAACTTTGAGAGGTTGGTCATATTTTTTTCTTTTCCTAATCATACCTGTTTTAGTATAAGTTGTTAGATCATGTGTATTATCAGCAGTCATCTCATTTTGTACCAGATTCTCGGTGTCCCTAAGATTAGCGCTTCCTTTAATTTCGTTTCCTTGGGACGTATCCTCAACTGATTTTTCAGGTTCAGCACGTGTCACACTTGAATTATTCATGAGAGTGTCAGATGTATAAATCGTATTTTCGGAAACAGTTATCATTATTTGGTCTGTGTCAACTTGAGAAATACAGGATCTTTGTTGATCGTTTACAGTCTTTATAATCAGAAATTCTCTACTAGCGCAATCTAAATTAAAAACATTTTCTTTATTTGAACAAAATATTGGCGATGATATTTCAGTTAAATCATTTTGTTCAGTAATCGGCACAGTTGTTAACGTAATCAAAGAGTCCATGGATATGTTGTTGTTCTCGGTTTCTGTGTTCTGATCGTCTTGATGCTGATTGAAATATTCATCTTTTGATGTAGATGGGCCCATTATAAAGTTTAAAACTTCAGAGTCGAAAGAATTTGACGAATAATTAATCGGAGCTAGTGATTGATTTGCACTGTCTTGAAGTTCATTATCTGAATCACTACTAGGGAAAAAGTCGGGATCGATAGTTTGAATATTACGTTGTAATTGTTTCGATTCTTTGAACCTTTCTCTCAATGCCTTATTTTTTTGTGCTAACAGCATCATCATTTTCGTATTTCTTTGTGACATGATTTAACTGTAACAATATTCGTTTATTTTAATTGGCTTATAATTTTATTCATCAAAAGATTTAACACACTTACCTTTAATAGGTATGCTAAATCTAAATACAATTGATTTGGAAAATAATTACAAATTGTCGTAATTAATTAGATGCAATTACATAGTGTAAAATAGGTACGAATTAAATTATCATCATCGGCACGACAGACAGATGAGAAATCACGTATGTTGTGGCCTAGCAAATAAAGTTCAATTTCGCTATGTAGATAATACGAGTGCGCCATGCCGGTCGCAAAAAAGTTTTGAACAAAACGAAAATGTTTAGGTATATATATATATATTATACTGAAACTATATTTAATAAGACTTACCTGATTATCAAAACACGAAATTACACCACTTAACACGTTAATTCACAGATTTCTAGTGATTTAACACAGCAATTACAAGATTATGACCTCTTTGCAACGAAAACAAACAAGTTATGACACGAATATTGTCAACGGCGAGGATAAATCACTGTAAAATGTATTAGAAATTCAATCGTTTCAATCAAACCATAAGGACTAATTTGATTGGCTGCTGCAACCGTATCTCATAGTCAAAAAGATTTGCGGATCAAGTAAGCATTAAAATACTAATCGTCTTAGCGGTAAGTCAGTATATTAACTTCACGCGTTATATTTGCCGCTTATGGGCTTAGAAAAATTGCTGTTTTTTTTAAGAGGATCGGCGGCATTCAAATATACGGCTGGTTGCCTACGTAATATTGATATACCTCTAATACCCTTAGTGATTTAAGGTAAAACTGAGATAGTGAAATCTTTATAAAGGTTTTTTTCATGTGTTTTGAACAAGATAGCGCTAAAAGGCTTAGTTCATTAGATGCGTATTTTTTCAAGCTATCCGATGGCATAAAAATCAATTTTACTATATTTTTTGAGATACCGCTTTTGCGCTTAGTAGGGCAGTATACTACTATTAAACTGTACTATTTTAAGCTAATTAAATTATTAAATCTATTAAAACTATTTATATTTAAGTTTACACTTTCCCCGACGTTTCGGTTGCTAAGTAAAAAGCGTTTAATAGTAGTATTAGTTTAATGCTAAGTGAAAAGCGTTTAATAGTAGTAGTAGTGTAACAGTTTCTAAATTATGTAATAAAGTGTTAAATGAACAACGCGATAAAATTCGTATAAGTATAGTAGTTTAATTTTAATGAATGGCATAAATGTTGGTTAGGTTTGGTTAGTAACAGTGTTTTTTTCTGAATGAAAGTTACCCTGTGTCCTTTTCTGTGCCTCTGACGTGTGTATAAAATTTCATGATGATCGGTTGTGTCGCTAAGCCATAAAATCATAACAAACAAACAAACTCACATTCGCATTTATAATATTAGTAAGGATAGTTAGGATATAAAATTAGTTAGGATTATTTAACTTAAAATTGTTCCAGTACTCTAAAGTTTATATATCTATAATCTTTATAATACATTATATCTATGTTACATCATTTCAATATCAATACGTATCAGATGAAGTCTATAACCTATCTAAAGATACCGGTAACCTAGGTGAAGATCCTTGCGTACCTACAGATAGCGATGTTTAATGTGCTGTATATATTTAAAACAAAATTTTTATACTGATCGCCGTTAAAATTGCCTATGTTGCCTGCTCTTTACGCTGTTGTCTTTTTTACAACTTTATAAGCTGCGTAGAAACGTTTGATTTACTAAAATAAATTGTATTAAGAATTGTATGACGTAATTAAGACAAATATAATTTAAATTGTATCAGTTAAGTACAAAACAGTATCGATAAGAGGTCACTAAATATGGTTTTTGTAATATAAAAGAAGGTAACTTTCTCGCGGGTCCGATGCGACGCGACGGTGGCTGTCGTTGACGACGGCGTCGACTCGCTACATAACGCCGCGCCGCGCCACGCTTACCAACTTTCTACAGCTGTATCAGCACTCTTACTAACCGAAAAAAGACTTATTAAATAAACAAACTTCATAACAAATCTAGAAGCTTAGCGATGTCTCGATTTCTCGATTCGATTTCAATCATGTTGTTTTGACAAACTATTTTGTATATTGATTAGCAAAAAATATAGCAATTAATTTATTGAAATATATGTATGTTTTCGCATAGCATGTCCGTGTTAACAATTTAAATATGTATTATAGTATTATACATGGTTTTTTATTATTGTACAGAATGTAACCTACAAGTTTAATGACACATCGTTATTTCTAAAATATGTAGTTATAAGTATTATAATTTCTCTAAAAAGAAAAAGTTTGTGTTAACCCGAATTGAATTCGTACTATGGTCGTATAACTGCAAGACTAATTGTCTTGTAGTAGAAATACTAAATGTAATTATTTGTCTATACAAATAACAAAAAGCCGTTTATAATAAATGTACATATATTACTACCACATTATGATAATTACATTAATTTACCTGATCTAGGTACGTTAACTACATTGGATCACAGAACTACAATATATTTATTGTAGTTCTGTGCTAACTTGGTGCGTTTATAACACACAGTTTGCATAAAAATAGAGGCCTATCGCTAGCAATTTCTAATTTGAATAAACCGAGTAGAAATGTTTCCGGATGTAAGCAAACCAACAAACAACTGTAACTAATAGATTAGATAGAAAAAAGTGCGAGAAAGCGAGCGGGCTGAGGGAGCGGGGAAGTAGGACACTTTCATTTTCGTCCATTTCTTTTCGGATGCATCGCGGTAAACATTTGCCGTGCTGCTTAGCACGTATCCATTACCTCCTTTCTTTACACACTTATTAGGTAGCAGAACCTGCTTGCCGTATTGTTCATTTACGTAAAACATAGACGTAGTTAACAACTATTAGCAAAAGGCATGTTTATTTGCAGAATATTGACATCCACCATGTTAACGTACTTTGTAAAAGGTGTAAGCGAAGTCAACGATGATTAATCAATAACTTCGAGTACTCTATAAATATAGGTGAACCCTCTAAAGCAAACAAAGATAAAGTTCGATACACAGTAAGGTACTGTTTACTTAGATTTATTGCCAGTAAATCAACGTACGCAGGTGTTATACAAGTTATGACGTATTTGTATCCACTGTTTACGACTTTTGTGTAATATTTTATAGGTCAAGCCTTTTTTATAGGAATAGGTAATAGGTTTAATATATACTCTTTGATTTTCTAAATGTGAACCGGATTTTAGTCATAAGATTAGCTTACAATGACGGAACAGCGCGGGCGGATCTGTCGAAAGTAAGCACTTTCTAGGCCACTATCCATCGTCACGCTAATCACACATTTTTGTAATAGAAGAGTTTTCTAATGTTTATAAATATAAAAACTATCTACGAATTAATTAGTAAAAGCTTGAAGAATTTGTAAGCAACTAGTAGAAGTTAAATAGAATAGAATTAAATACTTTAGATTAGTCACAATGTTTGTATACAACGTTGCTTGCAAACTGCAACGTGCTACTTTGGAGATTGTCGAAAATAACATTTATCATAACATTTAAGTCTACCTATCGTACCCTGACACTAGAACATAAGTATTATTAGGTTTACAAACAAAAGATTAAACAAACAGTTACTGTGCATCATTTAAACAAAAGGTAACTTTCGCTATCACATTCCTCTTGGCGAATATATTCACTGTCACAACATATGTGTTTGGAATTAGATCCATCTTGATTTCTTTCTCTCGTGAAAGCCTGTAAGTTGTGTTCTATTAGGTTCTAGAAACAAGATTTGCTTATAGTTCACTACTATCATATTGTGTTTTTGTGGTCAAACTTGTACATCAATAACATTGGAGTAATTAAATATAATCATATTTGGCGATTGAAACAATACATCGTTAGAAGCATTTGCCTATTGTTGTCCATTCTAACAAGTTCTAGTAACCTAATTTAGTGCGAAGCCAATATAGCTTTCTACGGCCAAATCGCAACAGGTCAAACTACACTGCGATAGTACAGTGGAAAAGGTGAAATTTAGCAGAGCGAGAAATCGACGGGATGCGATGTTTATTGTAACGAGCCCACGATCGGGCGTGCGCGCAAGAGAAACTGAAAGTAATGGCGCTGCATTCAACCCACTTTCACTAGTGCGCCGCGCGGCGTGCGCCCGCGCATGCCGCGCGGCCTCGCCACCGCCACCTCTCGTGCCCTATGCCGTGCCGCGAAATTTGATACGCGCATGCCGTATTTACATTTCGTATAAGAAAGTACTTTCACGATTACGAAATGTTTACCCGTAGCTAGCTTGACATCAATTTTTAGGCGCCTGTTGTGTACGCTAAAATATACAAGGTCACACTTTGACTGTAAACGCGTATAATCATCTAATACTGTAGGCCAAACGTTTCTATTGGGTAGTGATAACAATATTTTGAGAAATTAAAATAACTTTCTATTTAATAACTATATAACCCTGCGTACGACAAGTTATGAAATTCTCAGTACTAGAGAGTTGGGCACTTTGAGATGACCCCAAAACAATTTATATGTATTAAATTACCTGGTTGACGGAGGTCACCCCGCCACATCAGTGTTATAGGTATCTCCACACGAAACAAAATTTGTAATATCACTAATGCATTTGTTTCAAGTCAACGCTCTCCTTTAGAACTTGGTCGTTTAAATATCTATCAAGATCCCTGCTTAAACGTTTCACTCATCGTAACTAATAGTGCATGAACAAATATTAATTATTAACAATTATTAATAATTTTGTAGGTTTAGTTGAGCGACGGGTGCGTTAACGGAACCCGTTAATAAGCCATCGCTGTTACCTGTTGATGCGAGAATATTCAAATAAAGGACTGTTTCGCAAATCACAATATCCGGGTAGCCTATAAGATAAATGTAACCGCGGGCATCTCTTTTATTTAACATTACAAAATAAAGACAGCATTGCATTAATATTACAAATAACTTTTACTTGGTCATTCTGAAACAGGCCATTATTGTCACAATTCGCTTTGTAAAATAACAGCGTTTTTTCTAAACTTTTACAATTTAGTATTCAAATAGAAATATGTCATGGATAGGCATAATTCAGTTTTGAGACTGAGTTTTACCGTATCGGGCAATTAAAATTTGTTTTCGTAGGTATTTTATTTTTATAAACGTTCTATTAAATAAATGTATACAGCTATAAATAACAGAACAAAGACATTGGTAAAGGTGTCATGTTCGATCTTGTAGACTCCGTGCCATTTAGCTGTTAAGAAAAAAAGCAAATATTATTATTTACTGTATGTATAATTCATTTTACTTTTATAGTAAAATTTCTTTAAATGAAATGCATTTTACAAGAATAACACAAGGTACGCTACAGACATAACCCTTTGTTGACTATGACGACCTTATTGCTGCCTGCCGGGCTCATTTGTGCTCTGATACTGATAATGTTCTAACAGATAAACCTAATAACACTTCCCAACCCTGGCACCAAACCCGGGAACTTACGATCGCATGCAAACATAAGCAATCTTATGCCACAAGAGCAACAGGTCAGTCTAATATAAATACTGAAATAAATGTATTATATCAGTATTACCAATAAAATATTTTAGTTGAGTGTATTATGTTCACAAGATGAATATGTTTGCACGAAATGCCGCTAACTGCTCCCTATATACCACATGACAACATACACGACGCTAACGATATACTATCAATACTCTATTCTTTGCGCAGAACGACCGCTACATGCTGATGTGTTGTGTTGGCACGCCGTTTGTTGACACGATAAAATTTGTCTTTTGTATTTGTACGAAGTTCACTGCTCCTTATATTCTACCGCAACTTGACAATTTCGTTGTACATATTATGCTGTAAAGAAGTTTCGCGACTAAAGACATTCTCAGTGTACTGTTCTTTGTGTGTTATAGCCCCTGCTTACTGTACTAGGCTGCAGGGTTATTGTCTATCATAGTGACAATTAGCACCGGTCCGCTATTGAAAATTCAGCCGTTTCTTTTGACCTGTAAAGATAGCTAGAAGCATGTTGTAAATTAATGTTACACAATATTGCTATAATAATCTATACTAATATTATAAAGCTGAAGAGTTTGTTTGGTTGAACGCGCTAATCTCAGGAACTACAGGTTCGAATTCAAATATTCTTTAGTGTTGGATAGCCTATTTATCGAGGAAGGCTTCTCGGCTATGTAACATCACACAACGACCCACGGGGGCGGCGCAGTAACGACAAACGCGGGTGAAACCACGGGAACATATAGTCTTACCATAAACATTAGTACAATATTTGTAACAAGACGTAATTGACATAACAATAAACAGTTTAACATTAAGACCTCAAATACTATAATTGAAGTGCTTTAGAGAAGTAGGGCACAGTAAACTTTACAGTAAGAAGTAGGATTTCGTTGAAACTGGGGCAGCCTGGCTAGGGTACTACCTGCACTCTACACAGGATCACGCCCATAAAAACTTATGTTGTGTTCCTGTGGTAAGTATCGTTTCAGGCTTATAGAAGCGGTTTGCTATTGGCAAATAGCTATAGGGAGGTAATAGGGGGTAGTGTCATCTTGGCTACTCTACTACTACTGGCAGCAAAACGACTGCATCCTTGAACGGTTGACTTCAACTAGTGATAACCTGGTATTCCAAACGCCTATAGGCTTCACTTACCGCTTAAGTGGACTGTAAGCTTGCTTAGCCTCTCATCTTAGCAGATTAAAAGGAAAGTAACCAGTTACCAGGACAGTATTAATAGCAGTAAAAGCTTAGTGGGAGATTGTTAGACTGCCAAGCAGAGATCTGAAGTACCATCCCAAGGCATGCAACCTTGTCTTGTGTTCCGATATTATATGCGTAAGAAATAGATTATTATCGCTCTTTCTACGATTCAGAAAAGCATCGAGAAGAAACCTGTAGGTTTAAGAGTTCACCATAATGTTTACATATGTATATGTCAACACACAACTCACACTGGGCCAGCCTGGTGACTTATGGCCTAACCCTTCTATACTGGGAAGAGGCCTGTGCCCAACATTGGGCCAGTTTATAAACAAGGTTGATATTATTATATCAACCAATCTTCGGTGAAGAAGTAGATTCTAAAAAATTATTTGAAATCGTATCCTCAACAAAACTTTTACCAATAGACCGCGAATTAGATTTTTTTATGTATACCTATTAACATTTCGCCACAGAATACAAGACAATCAGAATTTAACTATGCATGATATATGTTCGTATCGTGTAAACATAAACATGCACGAACTTGGCAACATCAATATTTGTAATTTAATGTACTCGTGAAAGTAAGCTTGCTATTACTTATACACATCTGGTGCAATAATGATACTTCTTCCTTTTATTAAATTTTATTTGCCGTGCTGCTGCTGTACTGCAAGAGTCTTCTATAATTACTATTATTCTCGCTTGGCTATATGTTTACTGCTATAGATATTACCGACATATTCACATTATTTTTGATTAGTAATATTTTTATTACATATATAAATAATTAATTGCAAAGAATAATAGCAGTAATGATGTGTATAATTAATAGGTTAAGCGGTAGCGTTTCGCTCGCTAGCACTCGAGCGGCGCGAGACGCGTATGGCGCACGGGACCGCGGGCGCGCGGCGGCTCGCGGCGGTGTCAGCCCGTGTCGCTGAACCGCGCACAAGTCAAGGGCCTCGGTCGACGACCGCACGCGGCCCGCGGCCCCTTTTCCTCCACCACAATACACACACTAAATTGGCAGGCCGCTTTAGAATTCATTAAATTTGACTCTAAGTAACATCTGGTTAACTGTATTTTTATTTTGAGAACGAAAAATATTCTTATTTATATGTGTGTGTTGAACTGTAACAAAAATGTAGCATATTATCTTTGGAATGACATATGTACTTACATCGCTGAGATTATATGAAAACTAAAATTGTAATAAAGTAATTAACAATAATTATGCAAAAAAGGAAATTAATTACAGCCGAACCGAATAAGTATACCAAATTTAAGAAATTCTTTCGTAATACCGACGAGTTTGTAGGTATATATATATATATATATTATAATAAAGAGCAAGTTATCTAAATATGAAAAACAACAAATAGCATTATGATTGCGCATGTTTGTTTACAAGAAACGAGCGTACGAGCATGAATTGTAAGTTTTCATTGAGCATTGAAGTTGCAATAGGTTGGTAATCGGTCAAATACGGGGCGCGCAGTGCGTGCGCGCGGGGCGGCGGGGCGGGCGCGTAGCCACGGCTGGTCGTCGACCCGGCACGGCCATAACGCTCCGCAAACTGACTCAACAACCTGTATTGCTACAAATTAATTAAACCTACACACATGCAATTTTTCAATCAAGGCCCCGTTCAATCGGTGAAAACCAAGCATCGATTTTAAAATTCTTGTAGTTATTAAGTAATTAGTTATTTCGGCATGTACATCATGTAACACATTTGTATTTTTGACATAGGTATGTGTACGTGTTTTACCCACTGTTTACTTATTTTGGCCGTAAACAAGTATGGGTACATAACAAGCATTGTATTGGTTCGATATCTTGCAGTTCTTCCGAAATTGCACAAACCTTGAAGGAATTGATTTTGTATACATAATTATTATTACGGGCAAAGTAAAGGTTAGTGTAAAATTAAATAGATGCAGATAAAAGGTCAAAGCGTTCTAGAAGTTGGCGGGAGCCCACAAATTAGATGTTTTGATTTACTGACCAAGGATTATCCACTTATTTTATGAATGGAAAGCCCGCTGTTGCGTTGCCAATTATTCAGTGACGGTACGAATGAGCTGTGGTTTGCCCGGGGAAGTATTACCCTATTACAGAATACTGGCGTAAGAGAACTAATCACGCATAATACCTATTTTAAGATTGTAATATTTAAATTTGCTTCAAAAATCTGTTCATATTGTATTTCTAAAAGGCGGTTTAATACAAAAACTTATTATAATTACATTATAACTACTCCGCTTTGTACCTTTTTATAAGCTTGTATTTACCTTGCAATGACAAACTTGCATTTTTTGTAAGTTTTATTAGGTCTACATCTTTTAGTAATAGAAGTTAGTAGCTTCCATTGTTAAATATTTTATAATCCAACTAGCAGACCCGACAAACGTTGTCCTATAAACACGAAAAAAAAACAAATCTAAACCATTCTCGAATCCACTTGAACACACACAAAAAATTTCATCAAAATCCAGCTGTTTAGGAGTTTAATTACAAACACACGCACAGAAGATTTATATATACATATACACATATATATAAAGATTTAATAAGGACACATCTCATCGCGAAAACAATTGTAGTCACGTAAAATTATCATTATAAGCATTGGTTACATTATGATGTTAATCTCAAAAAATCAAATGTCTAAGAGAAAACAACAGAAGAGATTCAAGATAGAAGAACAGGTAAAGAAGATTCATTTTGTGACCTTTAAGTCTAAAAGACGCGTAGATTCGTATACGAAATTCTTTCACTTCGTCCCTAATTAATAACTGACTTAACAGAATATTTACAACTTTTCAAAACATTAGAAGTAAGTATTGCAAATCAATCGTAGCAGTAAAAGAGTGAGCGAAATGTTTGAGGATAGTTTATACCTACCAGACTATTTAGGTAGGCTTATTGGTCGTTTCGCACAATTCTGTACGCAGTAATTGTGCGAATCGACACTTTAAAAATAAACGTTTTGTGTATTTTGTGAGGTCGGTTCGTTTTGCACAACTCGTACTAACTAATTAAAGATTCGTGCGAAGCGACCAAATAAGCCTTTAGATACTTACTTACGTACATTCTTAACATTAAGTTTGATGTAATGTTAAAGCATTCAATTTCAGTTTCAAATAACAAGCTGCTAAGTTGAAATGCTTTTTTCGAATGTGTAGAATGTTTACGTAGTCACGCCTCCTGCAAAGGTACCAAACGCCGCCCGGGGAGAGTGTAAATACAAATAGTTAGTACACAAATATAAACAAATTAAACCCCGATATGGTCCGTAAAAATAAATTTAATTTAAATGTATATATTTATTTAACTTTATCTATAACGGTACCTATTAATATCTACTAATTACAATAATTAACACCAAACAGCAGCTTAAAATTTAGAAGTAATACACCACCAAGACTTTTATATGTGCTTTATACGCATGTTTTGGTGCTGGTACACCTTACGCCTGACTTCTAGTAAGTCATCCAATATCCAATCTAGACAACCCAGCAGGGCTAGTGCAATTATGTAATAATGGCTGTTCTCATTGCTCTTACAGATATACCATCAATATCGTGCTGCAGAGCTTAACAATCTGCGTCGGACTTAACGACATTGCACGCACCGGCATGCGGTAATTGGCAGTAAGCATCAGTGTGCTGGAATACGGTAAATAGATCATTAACTATCACCAAAAAGATTGAGGTCTTAATATTTAGTCCTGACTCACTACGTAATGCGTATGATAGGATTAAGACTCGTATACGCAGGGTCTGTCGTACTCTTGGCGATCACGGAGACAGTCTGCGAGGAGCCGAATAAGTCCAGGGCCAAAGCCAATGGTGACTATGCCAAGTTTCGCTAGCGGCATGTCGTTAATCCTTTCAATTTTTTGCCAGAAGTCTACTTTTGAACCTCGGTCTAACCTAGCCGATATATATGAGGATCAGTTAGTTAAAGTCAACTGATCTCTTTGGACTAAAGCCATGCGGCTAATTATCTGCGGCAGGCGTAATAGTTCAAGCGGTCGCCTCATTTCATTCCAAATGGGACTATTGCAACGTTCATCCTGTCTGTTTATAAATTCAGCATCAAATATAGGGATGTCTTACGCTATCAAAGAAAATAGCAAATACCTCAGACGTATTCGCCCCAAAAAAGGTTAACCATTGCAAGTAAACTCAAATTGTGACGCCAAAATTCAAGTGAGTCGTAAATTACATAAGTGCATAGAAGGTAACTTATAACGTATTATACGTTACCTTCTATGCACTTATGTAAATCAGACAGACCTTAAGCTTCTCTGTGCGATGCTTAGGGTCTTCTGTAACATCCCGAAACAAGTTATACCTACGTTGCTTGGCATTTCATTCTCATCTAAGACGCGTATAATTTCTTCTTATATATTTTAATGTCGCGAATAACATTCGCCTGAACCTATGACAACAAATAAAACAACGGCCTGAAGCCGCTGGGATACAACACCTATTTGATATGGATTTGAAACCTAGTTAAATTGTGACCTCGAAGAGGAACGGAGGACGTTTCGCCCCGTGAACCATAGATTCGAGTCCTATGTAGTAGGTAGGGGGGCGAGTCTATTACCAGACCGTTCCAAAGTGCATATTTCAATTTTCATGCTACTACTTGCCCGTGATTTTATAAACTTCTATCAATATTCATTTTAGTTTCCCCTTGACCTAGTAAACTTTTCGTTTTCGTCCCTTTTACAATAAAAGTAAATATATTTTAAATAATATGCAGTAACATTGTAAATAGGTCCAGAACTATTTAGAATGTTGGAGTAATCCAAATACTTAATACTTCCTCTACAATACCTCCTACACACAACATAACGTTATTGCAGTGCAATTTTCTGCAGGGCGCAGATTTGTCTACGCTCTAGATATAAGCGAAACTTGTCCGAATAAGAGTTGACGCGTTTTTAATAACATGATATTGAATATTGTGGTCGTTCCCCAATCTCATGATATTGACCTGATCTAGTTCTTAAAGCATCAAAAATATACTAACTGTAAATGTAAATCTATTATTTAGCTAGGTCACGGCTGGTAAATAGAACTTTGACGCATTAGCACTTTAATCATTTACTCATATACTCGAATTTGCTAACTAGCTTTGCCATGTGGTGAACTTCTTTTTTTGCTTGCTCATAATGGCCCAGGACCTAAAGCGGGCACGGGTGTGATAGTAATCATCGCACAGAGCGTCAGTGGTGCTAAAACCAACAATGTATGTATGTAACAATCTGAAAAGATATTAATCTGTCTATAATTGACCACATGATCTCTCCTATGGTCAACTCGCAAATAATTCGCTCTCCACAAAAAATGGCATAATATGCAAATAACTGTTGCAATCCTGGGATGTCCGTCGTACGCTGGTACATCAACATCGTATATTATAATAACGACGCTCAATATAATAATTGTCAAATCTTTAGATTAGACTATTTATACAGACAGCATAGTGCATAAATTCATGGAGTGTTAATTAAACAACAAATAATAAAGGTACACAGCGGCTTAAAGAAAGCGTATGGGGACATGATGACAGGTCTGCAGTTCGTCGCAGGTTTTATTGTCGCGCCGTAACAGTAAAATGTCTGAATGGTATTTGTAACCAGAGTGGCATCAAGGTGATATGGACCTATTTAAGTGGCCATTTCGGGTAACGACCGTCTGGCAAGAGGTTAATCGTTGTTCACCTGCGGGTAACTGTCGGTGCGGTGCGACAACGGCTTTGTTTGCTGTTGTTCGGTTTGAGTTTCAGCGAGGCTGACCGTGAACATGGTCGATCACCCGCGCCGCGCGCACTAAACTTGCGAACTTTATAGGGCGGGGGCGGTCACCTGTCCGCGAGATTTGTGTAACGTTCCCTCAAACAGGCAATCCATCCACAACTCGATGCGTGCTGTCACTGAAATAAAGGTAGCGCTCACCACACTTATTGACTCACCGTCTTTGCGAAAACCTTGTTGATATACTTATTCCGTATTCAAGTCTGCTTATTTATAAGATTAAAGTCACAATGATACGTATAATTTAAAAGGACTTTGTAACTAGAAATTTGTTTGCAAATCACACTAGTTTTAGTAGGTTTATTTATACCCGCGACTTAGTTGTCTGAAAGTGTTAACTGTAGTTCGGACTTTCATACCTCAACCTACCTGCGTAGAATTACCTAAACAGAATAAGATAACATGCGTAAGTTGAACTTCAAGCTATTAAATAACGACAAACGCCCAAATCTCTGCTATAAGTTATTTAGTTTTTGAGTAATACCGGCACAAACATATAGTAGGTAGAGTACTTATATATAAAAATAAATGGTTTAAATAATTTTGAAAGCCATTGGGTTCAGAGCAATTCATTTAAAAAAGATCATATTTACCGTAGGTCTTTAGATGAAATTAATTACAGTAAAGCTTGTTATGTACACTAATTGATAGCGTACATCGATAATTACTTTGTTTTCGCTGTATGTTGTTTGTACGTTGCAATCGATTTCGATATAATAATGCCCTGCATTCCATATAATATAATAATATCCCGTATAATTATGTCGAAATCGCCGCCACACTTTGTTATTGGATACCCCACAGAACATGTAGCTTAGCACTAACGCTAATGACGTAACAGGCGGACGTAATACTTGATCAGACATAATATATAGTGTTCGTTACGTTCGTCACGTTCCATGGTTGGTATGCCTTTGCCATACATTTTTACAAGTTCTTCAAAGCTAGCAGCTAGAGGCATTTAAGAGTGTTATGTCGAGGAGCGTCCAAAGCTATGAAAGTTCATGGTAGACCTACACCCTCAGAATTGTAAAAGGAAACGTGAATGTCTGCACGGACGGTGTAACGCAAACAGCAGCCGCCGTAATATTATACTAGCGGACCCGACAGACGTCGTCCTGTATACAAGATAACAAAAAAACAAAAAGAAAACATATCTAAACCATTCTCGAATCCACATGAACACACACAAAAAAATCATCAAAATCGGTCCAGCCGTTCAGGAGGAGTTTAATTAACACGCACAAAAGATTTATATATATATAAAGATTTGTGTTCCAAAGATATTATAGTCTAAGACTAAGTGTACTTTGTGATCATTATATGAATGTTTGTGACCCAAAACTTGATTCCTAGAGTTTTCTTTTTAAACAATAATCTTTTACCAATAAAACACAATCGTTTTTACGTGAATATAGCTAGAGCATCCCAAGTAGGAATGCCTTAACTCGCGATACTCTTAAAAACCGTGTGTTGTGTCGTTGTAATGTGTGTAGGCTTTTCATAGTTCCTTAAGCAGACATCGTGCTGTCCCAGGTGGTGACCTGGGACAGCACGATGTGATGTGGTGACTGGTGAGTCACCAGTGATTAATCCCTTACACTAGCAGTACACTATTTTTCTATACGGTCGGCAATGCGCGAGTAATAGGTAAATAAGTACCTAGTAATACAAGCTTTGATAAGTTACGGTAACTGTTTACCGTCTGTCTACTCCTTTTCCCATTTAACGGTAGGTATAAAATATAGCGCCATAACATAATTTTCATAAGTATCTTGATTAGTAACATTAATTTGCGTTTACGTCTATTAAGAGTCAAGCTAAGTATTATTAAGTAATGTAAACCACAGTACCTCCACGTAAACTGGAATTGTATCCGATAGGCGAGAACTATCTCGTGACGCGAGGCCTAAACACAGCGGGCAAATTGTGAGTATTCTACCTCTCTGCCTAATCCTGTAGGATGTAGGTATAGGCATGCGCTTATGTGATATGTTTAATTAAATAAATGTTATAAATGTAATAAATAGGTAACGAGTCGATGCGATCTAGAACGCTAAAAAGGAGTGTTGATATTGAAGTACAATCGTATTATCTACTACGTTCTATCAATGTACGGTGCGATCCCGTGAACGAAAACGTGGGCGAATTCTAACTCAATAAGAGCGAAACCTATCAAAAGTTCCTTCAAAGTAAATTGTATGCATAATATGGATCATAACTGCTATTCAAGAAGCAAACTATTTATTAGTACATGCAAATTAAAATTAAGGATCATCATAAGTAGGAATCTTTATGAATATATTTATAGCATAAGAATCGCTTATTACTTTCTATCTTTCTATGTGGTGTCTTTACTAGATGTTTCAATCATTTACCTATATCGATGGCGTTAAAAACCTAAACATAGGTAATCAAACAATAATATGATAATGTATCGGGAGTCGGTAGGCGAGAATCATTATGGAAGATTACTATAGGGGGAATGAGTGGCGTGGCCGAGTGGAATGGAACCGGCGACCTTGTCGGAGCGAGGTCACGCCACCCGCGCCCGTACCCCGCCACCACCTCACCAGCTTCTACCTGCCCCTGCGGACGTCACTCTGAGCCCACATACAGTGCTAACATAAATGCCACCAAACATAAGTCGTGCAAATTAATTATCTTTCTCACGGAAGCCATTCCATATTAGCATAGATCTGCAAATTAAAATCAGACCTGCGTCATTTACATTCTTACCTATAAAATAATATGCTTTTCACATGTTACTTTGTTAAAAAGGCTTGTTGTAACTGTAAATTTTCCTGATCGAACACTAGGATGCTTGATAGTTATCTCATAATTTTTTGTGGTAGACGTATAATAATGGATGGCATAAAGGGCAAAATGCGCAATACGGTTTATGTTGTGAACAGTTATGGTTAGGTATGAAAGCGATCCGCGGGTACAGGGCACGGACGATCGGCTCGGAGTCGGGAGCGATGACGGCGTGCGCGGCCTTGGCCGTGATCGCGCGCTCGATATAGCCCGGCCGAGCGCCCCGCCTGCCTCCTACCTCCTAACTCCTACCTCCCACGTACCATCGTCACCTCCCTACATTTCTACCTCACTCCACATTCTATTTCTTCCGAATTTGTGATATTGCTCAGTTATATCCAGCTTACTATGTATAAACCGCAGTAGGACAAGTGCGACATAAAAATGTGTTATTCATATTTTTTAAAAGCAAAAGCATCAAAGGCAGACGTTCCACACATTAATACTTAGCTAATAATATGACATTCTAAATCTCAGTAATCTAAGAATGGCAATATCCAATATACTAGTTTTATAAATCTAGTATTTTATAACACCTACATAAAATGTTCAGTGTTCAAAGTAAACGTGAATATTTAACCTGGAGGTCGAAAACATAGCGACACAGAATATTTATACCGCAAACTAAACATAAAGACGCTCAATAGTACTTAGTAGGCAGACGGCGTAGTTAGAGCGAATCAGAATTAGACACCAAGGCCACCAAGCGAAGTGATATCATTTATATGGCGTGTCTGTCCCTGAACTCCACCGAATGACGCACATGGATTCAAATATCACCCTGACCTTAGTCGTTAAAATAATCTTTGTATTGCCACCTAATGGAACTACTTTCCAACTAAACGCATTTGCCAAGGGTCAACATCCATAACATTAATTTGTCTGGTGAAGAAATGATTAATTAAGTGACAAAGCTTATATATCTACTTAGTAGGTATATGGCATCGAGTTCCTCCTATTCCGCCTTACAATATAGAGTATAAAAGGCTTTGAAATATATATAATAATTTTATATTAATCAATTGTAGCAACGAAATATATTATTCGTACGCTATCGCAATCAAACATTGTATGACGCAAGAAAAGTATATACATTTATTTTACCAAATAACAGGATGCTTATGCAAAGATATTAATACCTTAGAAATAATTATTTAGCTTTCTTGCCTTTCTTTTTTGGCGGAGGTTTATTAGTCTTAGAAGGTTTGCCCTTTTTACCGCGACCCTTAGTTTTTTCCTTGGCCTTTTGCGCGCGCATGTCTTTCTTCATGCGAGGGTCGACCACCTTGTAATGTCCTTTAACTCCTTGCGGCCGCTTCATCCGTTTGGCAGTATTATGTTTTTTAGCTACTACGTATGTAACCTTCTTCTTACCATCCGTCTGAGCTTTTTTGTAAAGTGTTTTTATTTGCTGCGACTTTTCTCGTTCCGACATGTCAGCGTTTTCCATAACAGCCTCGACCTTCTTTTTGGCGCGCTCCATTTTTTTTATCATGCGCTTCTTCTTTCTGGCTTTTGCTTCTATAACTTTCTTAATGGGTCTGGCGTTTATGTCTTGCAGTCTGTTCTTGTATTCTTCGGTGTATTTCTGTAAAGAAACAAGTGTCATTTTAACAAACGCGAAACAGTTATTATGTTTAGTTAATATTACTGACACTATAACACTTCAAAATCGTCTCGGTAAATGCGACTACCGAGATCTTATTGTGGTACAAGCAATAAAGATCAATATGTTTTAAGATGTAGGGTTTAAATAACGTTTTACTTTTAAACAATCCGATTGAACAATAGATATATACCGTAAAAATAACTCAGAAGCTTAAGCTAAGTTGAGGCGCCTACAAGTTTTTTACGGCCACGCGCGCAAACGATAAAAGCATGAAATAAAACAGGCAAGTCAACTCTGTCGTAACTTAAATCTAAAATTCGTAAGGAGGCATATAATGAGTTACAGTATTTTCTAACTAAATAATTCAGCGCATTTAATTAATTAATGTCTTTTTTTTGCGAAAGGTTTTCTTGTTTTTGAAATAGTATTTCTAACCTTTTAAATATAACTTGGTACATTATATTTATTAAAGCTATAATAGTGCTAGCTATTATACCTGGTAATATACAGTATATGGACGCTATATGAAAAATCACCTGACAAGTAACTCGAATTAGCCAGTTACAACTTGATGACATTTTAGGTACGAATCGTATCATACAAATAATATGCTGGAATTTTATAACAATTCAGTCCATTTTTATTAAATGTGAACCTGATGTAATAATTGCAACAGTTTACTAAACACTAAATAATTTTTGTGATAAAACATAAATAGTATTTTAACAGTTACTTTTAATATAATATAGACTGATCAAAAAGTAAATCTTCGTCAAGGATAGGCTAAATCGTTGTACAGCTATATTACGCCAAATATATTTTTAGGGCACATGTAAATGGGCATTCGGCATTTTCAGACACCGCGCCAAGACACCATAGAGAATTTCATAGCAAAAAGAAGAATAATACTGCTTGACTGATATCAGTTCGTACGCAAACATAATCACAAAATTATTATGCCGTCAGACCTATGCCGGAGTCGGATCTTACATAACTTTTTGTAATAAATTTCTAGTACAGGTAGATCAAACCTTCAGGCAACATTGGAACAAACAATGATTAGATTTAAACTGTTTAAAATCATAAACAAATAATATATAGTTAATTACCTCTGGTACGATGACCGGTTTCTTCATGTGTTTCTTCTCATCCTCCATGAACCAGTCAGGCAAATTTTTATCATTGAAAGCATATCGATTCCAGCCATCATCCATCAGATCCCTTTTAAACTTTTTCGAGGTTGCTATCATAGTACCAAGAGCCAAAGACTCAGCATCCATTTTCAAATTTTTCTTTAGTCTTTTTAAATCTGCAATAAAGTTCATGTATAAAAATTTTAAATAAGAACATGGTTTGAATAATTTTGTCTTACATTTATGTGAATGGCATACTTTGATTAAACATCATTGTTGCAGTTCATTCTAAAAAATACATACTGTATAAAATAGTTGAAACAAATCAAAATTATATATATATCGTGTGTTTTTTTGTTGTATTCTGAAATATTTTTTTTTATTTGGCTATGAAATCCGTATAGTAGTTTATTTCAGGAATAATTCAATATGATTACTTGCATATGTAACTCAAATACATACCTGGATCCTGTGAAACAACTTCAAAACCATCTTTTTTATTTTGTTTTGCGCCAACTTTACCATCGGCTGGTGTAACATTGTCTTCAACCTCATAATCACTATCCGAGGAATCATCGTCTGAGCTATCATCTGCTAACTTTCTTTTAACACCTGTTAATTTAGCGGTATCATCAGTAGTATCTTCGGCAACTTTCTTTCCTTTTTCTTTATATGTTGCCGCAAGTTTATCTAAATCAACACCTTCATCGTCGTCTTCGTCTATATCTTTAAAACTATCCTTCTGAAACCATAACTCTGCTTTCATTGACCGTTTTGATACAGGGTCTGTATTATCCAGGTCAGTCAACAAAGGATGGTTCTTGGGCACAGCTGCTGATTTGGTCACCTGACTGTTGCGTAGTGTGTTAAGTTTTGTAAGTTTGTTAACCTTTTTATTTTCCGTGTCAGAATCGGAGAATGCTGGAATAATATACATTTATAAGTTATATCCTCGATGGCGCGGTGGTAATTAATGCGACTACTGTGTATGCGGTCTTAGGTTCCATTCCCGGGTAATGCGAAGTGTTAGTGGGTTTTCTGTCAAGACTACTATTAACTAGGAAAGGTACAGGCAGCAAATTAGGTAGCTAAACATTTATGAAAGTTGTGAGAGTATTTAATGAATTAAAAATCCTAATATTGTTTCGTATTCATAACCAATGATAAATTTAAACCATCTTTTAATTATTATTGCTATAAAATATAACATTTGTTATAATTTGAAGAGATCGAAATCTCGCAAATGTGTAGCAACTTATGTTGCTGACTGTGCGACGGAATGAGAAGGCAGCCTAGGAAGAAAATATGATAAAACAGACTGCATAGATCTGCTATGGTATAATTAGGTACCTCACTATTGTCAATACAATAGGACGATATATTCATAATTGGGTAGCTTTTCCTAGCATATACTGTTCCAATGTTTGTATATAAAGCACATGATAATACAAGGACTTTTTTGGAATTAATTAGATATAATTATATGTTACCTAAAGATTCTTTTTCATGTTCAGTATCAGAATCTGATTCCATTTCAAGTTCACTATCTGAATCCTTATAGTAAAGGCCTGAAGAATCCAGTTTAGATGCCTCTGTGTCATACTTCATATATTTAGGTTTTACTTTTAAGTCATCATCCGACTGATCACTGGTTTCAGCAACAATATCAGGCTGCTGGTCAACCATTCGCGCCAACTCCTAAAATGAATTAAGAAATGTTTATTATATATTCATGAATAATAATTAATCATTTTTAAACAAGGCAGGTGCTCATGAAATAATTGATAAAATAATGTCATATTGATGATTTAGTTGTTTATTATATTAACAACAGGACAATTTTGCATTTCATTTCATTTTTATTAACTTTGGATTGCTAATACACAAGATCCAATAGCCAATAAAAGCAGTTATCATGCATTTGACTCGGCTGGTATGTCATAACAATTCCAAATATTTTGAATAACTCTTGCAGTAAGATAAATTTTTTATTATATTTTGTCTTTATTTAATGACTTACCTCAGCATTTTTAATGTCAGAAAGTTTGAACATATCATGACTTTCCAAAATAGGGCCATCATCACCCTTCAACACCATTTTCAAGTTCATTTTTTCAGCCAGTTTTTGCCTTTGTTTGTTTAACTGCTTCCTCTTACGTTTTGACTGGCGCCTTTCTTCGTCCTAAGAAAAGAACATTTTAAATATAACATATTTCCAAATAATATTTCATAACATGTAAGCTATTGACTAGAACACATTAAACAAGTGCAATTAAAGAGAATTGACAGCGCAACTATTGAACAATCCCTATCAAACAGTGCCAAATATGTAGTCAAGTTTATCAATAATCAAAGTAAACACTAGAATGTATGCAACTACTAAACAGATTTGTCTAATAGCAACTGCCAACTACTGAACTAATGAAATACCCACAAATATATTGCCAAACATTTTACCAGTAAAAACAAATTATTAAATAACTTGAAACTTTATTAAATCATATACATAATACTTACTTTTAACTAGATCATGTTTAATGTACTTTTCACATAACAGCTTAAAATATATTCAACAACAATTAACCTATTTATATTACCTGAAGGCCAGCTATTTTCTCATCAACATCATCTTCACCATCTTCCTCTTTATCTTCATCCACCTCCTCTTTAGATTCCTCATCACCATCTACTTTTCCATCTGTTTTATTCTAAAAATAACCAGATATATTTAATAAACATAAACACTAACTTTTTGGTTAATCACTTAATATTTTACAAAATAAAAGTAAACAATGATAAATATATAATTATGTATATTAAAAGCTATACCTGTGATGCTTTCCAATCTTTCATCTGTTTAAACCAACTCAAGAGAGCTTTCAAATCCTTCCTACCAAGGACCTTGATGTCTTTACAACATTCTTTTATTTCAGGAGTTGTCTTCGGATGTTCAGCCACAGACTTGTCATCTAATACAATCTGAAATACAATAACAATACAATGTGTTATACAGTTAATATTACAACTAAACAACTGCCATTGTGCTAAAAGGATTATATTTAACATATATGGACTATAGGTGTTGGTATGACTATCCTTTTTTATAAAAAGTGAAAGAATACAGTACCTCTGAACATCCTTGAAGCAAATCTATAGGATCTTGATCTGGGTCCAAAAACTGTGACAACAATACTTTGTGATGTGTGGTGTAATCATTCTCTTGGTACCCCTCAGCTTTAGCCTTCTTTTGTTTCTCAGGGTGTAAAATATTAATGTGTTGTTTCTTTACAATATCCAAATCTTCAAACACATTTTTGGGATCAAGAAACTTTGGATCTATTGTATCAGGGGCTATATAGCCTTGACAAACTACAAAAATTTCAGAAGATTCATTACGAGAAGCCTGTGGTTTGGTAGCATGTACTTTTTTGAAAAATTGTTTCAGTACCCATAGAAGTGCATGATAATCCTTAGATCTAAACACTTTAGTCACAAACCAGCCTCCTTCTCTCAAGAAATTTGTTGCTAATTTCAAGGCGCTCAATGTGAGACAAGCTTGTTGGTAGGCATCATGGATCCAATTCAAACCAACATTGGGAGCTCCATCATTGAGTACCACATCAGCTTTCCATGTCTTTATTTCCTTTTTTATAGCTGTTTTACATTTTTCTGTTGTAATATCTTCAGTAAGACCAATGCAACCTGGGACTGGTTTGATTGGAAACAAGTCTACACCGATCACGACACTCGAAAGGGGCATATTCTGATGCGCCACCTGCATCCAACCACCTGGTGCTGCGCATAAATCGATGCATACTCGAGATTTTTGTAGAAACCCAAATTTTCTATTTAACTGAATTAATTTGAACGCAGCTCTCGAACGATAACCTAAAATCACATGTATCACATTATTCACATGAACACAACAAGACTACTTTGCCTTAAAACGAATGTTGCATAAATTACTTACCTGTTTCTTTAGCAAGTTGGTAGTATTTATCTTTCCTCTGTTTTCCTACTTTTGTCTTTTTCCCCATTTTGTCTAGCTTTGACTATAATCCAACATAATAAATCAGCGTGTTACAATGTTTACAACAGCACACTCCGTTTGAGGTTATATTCTCTTGTCTCCGACTGTCACATGTCACCATTTTATTTGACATTTTTTTTTTTTAATGTTTTTGCTTCTTGATCACAAGCACCAACCGCACAGCCATATAATAAAACAATTTTGTAAGCGTGCAATACTGTCTTGTTTTGGATTATGAAATTAGAACGTGGCTTACTTTGATTGGTGTTGCCGCGCAAGTCGTAATAAGGAAGTTTTTATTTTTCCAGTTTTATTTTAAAAAAATCACACTAAAGCTGCTTTAAATCCTAGCGTTTTTTTTATTCAAATATCTTCCCAAATAAAAAAGTTATGAAAGTTTTCCCTTATATTTTAAAATTGTATGACTCGCGGCGGGCCGGGCAATGCGTGACGTCACAAGTCTCGTTCGGCTCGGGGCCGAGACGCGGCGGCTAGACGTCTGTTCGCTGCAGTACGCAGTTAGCGCTTGTTAGCTCAACACAACTGCAGATATTATCATGGAAACTAACTCTAAAATACATTATAAATATTGCATCGTACCTAAGTGTACAAACACAACTGTTACAACCCCCGATAAACATTTTTTTACGGTGCCGAAGCAGAAAAACATAAGATCTAAGTGGTGCAAAATTATAAAAAGAAAGGAATCTTTATCAGAAAAATCAGTACGGTATTGCTGCGAAGATCATTTTGATATAAGTATCTATGTCTATATCTACCTATATATCTATGCATATCCTGTACTAACTTTTACTGGTGTCGAAGATAAAGTTTTCGAAATTCGAACACCACATATTGCGCAGCGCGTATGTGATATTTAGAGTGATGTGTAATATTTAATTCAGACGGGTAATGCATAATGCTATATTAAAAATGGTTGGGTGGTAATGGTCAGATATTATGCGTAATGTTTCATCGCATCACACAAATATGCCTATTTCGTAGCTCAGTCGCGCTAGAGATGGGATAATGTTAGACGCATCAAAAATATCGATCACAAATCGATATTTTTGATTTCTACATTGCAATAGATATTTCCTCATAGAGTATCTATTAGAATAACACACAGGTGCTTTTATCTGCGTTTGATATACTTAGGCCTAAAATATTAAACTTCAGTATTTTATATTTAGTAAAGTTTTTTTTATTTAAGTATTTGTATGTTTTCTTTGATCAAATGTGAGCATAGTATTTTATTTTTTATTTTATTTTCCAGGTCGAGAACGACACTCAAAACTTTATGAGACATCGATTTACTGGTGGTAGATTGCTTCTGAAAAAAAACATTTTACATCATAAGTTTGCTTGCCAAAAGACCAAGGTAGATACACAAGAACGATCTGCTATTGCGAAGCGCCGTCTAGCAGAGTATTATGAAAAAGTACTTTCAACGGAAGTTCCAGCCTCTTTTGCCCAACAACCCATAGAATTTATTGAATGTGTTCAAAGTGATGAAGAAATTAAAGATCCTGAAAATCCTATTTCTGTACCAATGGATGTCGGTGTGGATATGGAAGCCAGTGTTATTATAAAAACAAAAAATAAGGGCACTCAAGTAGATATAATGGGCAAAAAAAAGATAAAGGATGTCAGACAAAATTCAGGCAGAAGCATATGAAATGTTCAAACAATAAAATACTCCAATACGACGATATTAGTGACGCTATTACAGAACCTTCAGACACTGCTAATCTGTCAGTATCTTTCAGTGTAAGCTCATGTGACAATTTCACGGGTAATAATACCAATAATACGCTCAATAAAATTAAACATCATACACAGCTGTATTTAGGGCTTTCCAGTGACACTTACTTTTTGATAGAGACTTTAGTTAATCATGTTCAACGACCTCAGATAGATATCTTAATAACTTAAAAAAAAATAAGACTGAATGATCCGTATTCTCGATTAGCTATAGATTTTGGGCTTTAAAGGGTTCCATTGCAAAAATTATTGGGAAAACTTTATCGCCATTAGCACATTTCATGAGAGAATTAATATATTTTTCCGAACAAGCAAATGTTGAATCTAATTTGCCTATGGCATTTCGAACGCGTTTCTCTAAAACTCAAAGCATTATTGACTGCTTTGAAATTCGAATTCAACAGCCTAGTAATGCAATTCACCAGTCATTAACTTGGTCTAATTACAAGCGATGTAACACGTTGAAATTCCTGATCTCTATAACACCAAACGGATTTATAAACTTTATTTCTGGTGGTTATGGCGGCAGAGTGGATGATGCTACTTTGTTTGAAGATTGTAACATAATCGATAAGGTACCTACAGGATCAACCATTTTAGCAGACAGGGGATTTAAGCATATTGCATCCATAGTAGAAAGTAAGGGATGTAAGCTTGTCAGACCACCAAGCGTAAAATCTGGTACAGTCAGTGACAAAACAGAAGTTATTGATACAAAAAGGATTGCTGCTGTTCGAATCCATGTTGAAAGATCAATAGAAAGATTACGAGCTTATAAAATGCTTGCACCACATGCATGTGTAAACGTGAAACTGCTGCCTTTCTTTGATAATATTGTATTAATAGCCTGTGGATTACTCAACTTACAAAGCCTTTTAATAAAACAATAATGTTTTACACACAACCAGACTTTTTATTTATTTTATAGCATCAAAACTTTCTTGAAAACATTTTTTTTCCAGAATGAAAGACTACTCTCCATTAAATCGGAGCAAAATTGTTCATTAAAGTCCACTTTATAAATGCCTACGTTGTTAGAAATTTCGAAGTCCTCACGAGCAATGCAAAACAACCCTTTTGTATTCTCTGCAAATATCATTTGCAGTTGGATTTGTGCCATATATTTTTTCGTAACTTCTCCATCTCGTATATAGTTTTTAATGTTTTTTTTGCTGAACGGACATTTTATTTCCACTACATATTCTTCTGATATACCGTCCGGTGATGCACCAAATATGGGAAAATTTTTATTGAGAATTATTCCACTTTCCTTGATTACGATATTTTGTTTTGCAGCCACTATTTGTCGAACTTTGGGTTCCAAAGTCTTTCCTGAAATTATTGAAATATTAATTAACATTATATAAAACTCTTTAATTTATAAAAGTAACGTAAAAGTAACTGCTAAGTACGAAAGCAGTCTCTGACTCAGGGTAAAATAAAAACAACAAATACTTACCTCTGCTAATCGCTTTCGTGTCTTTAAAGGTATATGCTCCTAAAATATTCTCTACCAACACCCCATTTTCTTTGCCACAGTGTGCGAATTCATGCAGCTTTGAAGCAGTGATGCGACCATACCGCAGTTCGAACCACATATTAGATTTAGATTGATCCATTGTGTCATGAGAGATGATTCTCAAATCAGCATTTTCCATGTGGTCTTTACAGTACTGTATGAAACCGTCTGCATTGGGTTGTTGGACCTGGCATTTATAATGACATGCCATAGAATGAATGGAAACTGTAGGACCTTTCTCAGATTTATGATACAGCATTAATATTGAATTAAGATTTAATATCTGTGACTTTTCAACTATTTCTTTCAAAAAGGAACCATTACTTGGAGGCAGAGGAATCTTCGAGGCCTTAGTTTTCTTTGAAATCGGTGTTACCAAATCAGCAGTTTTAATAAATTTTAAATTACTTCCAACTGTAGAAAGTTTTGCTTTAGCCCAATAACATTTCACAGCAGTGCAAGAAGGCTCTTCAGATCGTCGGTTCAGCCACATTACTAGAGCTATAGCGTGCTTATAACCCCCCTGGCTGGCAGCACAATCTTCGCAACACACGCTTATAATGTGTTCAGTATCATCATTACATACAAATGTACAACGATATGGTTTGCTCTTAACTTTGTGCTCTGGAGTTATTCTAGCTTTTACTGTGCATAGTTGACTTTCTGTTTGCACCTGCACATAGCCAATGGCGTCGTCACCGTAGCTTTCTCGAGCAGATCTACAAATAATTTTACTAACTTTAATAGATGCTGGGTATATTGTTCCCTAAGTAAATAACCTTAATTAGTATGTATATCTATCATCTCATATTGATAAGACTCGTTATCCGCTCCGCTATCGGAACATTTAGTATGTACATATATCTAGTTTATTGCAATTAAATTACTATATACGGATTTTATCGCGTTGTTTATTAATCACTGTATTACATAATTTTGAAACGTTACATTACTATTACTATTGAATTTTACTAATATAAAAGCTAATAAAATTATTTAAACTATTAAAACTACATATTTATATTTAGTTTTACACTTTCTCCTACGTATCGGTTGCTTTTCAGCAGCCATAGTCAAGGGTCACGGTCTCCCCGTAATATAAATAGCGAACAATATTATATATATCTAGTGTACCTTAATAAATATTTTACTACAAATATCGATATCGATTTTATTGTGTATTCAATCTCTACCGATAGGCTACCGAGTTGCCCACTCGGGCGAACAGTCGGGTGAGTTCGGCTCCAGGCGGTCGTGCCCACGAGTGATTTTGTGTCGATGTTTCATTCAACAAAATAACAAAACCGTATATTGTTTTATTATTTTGTTTAATGGAATAAGGCGGTTAATAACAAACAGAATTCTGTTATACGAGTATGTTGGTAAATGTAACTATAGGTAGTTATGCACAATATTGCAGTTGGATTGCATTTTACATTTAGTAGGTACTAAGTACCTTTCGAAATACTAATAAAAATGATAATAAATAAGTTGTATAATACGACAGGTAAAATATTAAGCAGGTAGGTAGGAACTTACGTTTAAAGGTTGACGCCTCTTGTCTCTGCACTTGTATACAGGGGATTGTTAGTCCAAAAGGCTAAAACCATAGCCATGTTGACTTTTGGCAAATTATTAGACTGTCCGCGCACAAATCCACTCTCCATCGTTAATACTTCACGTCAATAGCGTATAATTACTTTTTTTATATACCAGAAAAATATAAAATATGATAAAAATCGCAATACTACATACACCCACCACATCCGAGACAATACTGCGAGCACGAAACGCGCATCTCTCTGCCGAGATAACCGGTTCTAGCACGTCCCGTCTAACCCACAACGCGGCCTCCGGGATTTGTGAAGTAATACCGCGAAAGATTCGCGCGCCTTTTTAATCATGTGTGGGTGATATTAAAAAATTCATAGCTTCGTCATTTTTTAAGATATTCAAGTAATTTTTTTATTATGTTTAATATATTTTTATTATCTTTAAATGTATATAATTATTTTTGGTTTTTATTTGAATGGAAACTTCCTTATTGTCACACGTTGTGGTATCACGTCATAAATGTAAAATAATGTCTCAGAGCAAATATATTCCAACACCTACTGTGTCTGACACTACCAGTTAAGGAACTGCATTGTCTGCACGGATGGCGTAGTAGTCAAACTGAATGCCTCCCCTATGCCATGGGTTCGAATTCCACACGGGACAAAGTGTGATGTGATCTACAACTGTTTATTCCGAGTCTACTTATTATCCTTTGTTTGAAAGTTTGCAAAGTACTCAGTTATACAAGAATTACTCCTAGTGTGAAAACAATATTTTTTGAGAAAATCGGGATGTACGAAGTTAAATAATATTTACTTCACGATACCTGAACGACACATGTATCTTTATTTATATGCATTGTTGATGTCTTATTAAATTTTAATTTTGATGGAACTTTTTGATAAAATTTGTAAAGTAATAAGGTCGACTATACCTTATTATTAAGAAGATCAACCAAAAAGCTAGAATTATAGTAATCTTTTTGGAGGTAGAAGCAAGAGTGTCAATCGCACAATATTTATATATTGAGTTACTTTTGATTTTGTCTTAATATAGTTTGCAAGAAAGAAATTTGTTGTAAAAGGATTTATTTAAAACACTAGAATGTGAAGGAAAACGATTAAGTGCAGTCATAAAGAATATTAATTGAATATTTTACATTCAACAGGTTTTAGGAGAATATGCTTTACTGCATACTATATTATACAGTGGCTTGATAAATGGCTGAATTTAAAATAGGTAGGTCGAGCTGTGATGATGATACGATATGGAAGAAAATATAAGAATGGTAGAGAATTAAATTTTGGAAGATTGAAGCATAAATATAATCCATTTACCTAAGATCGATGAAATCCAATGCAGTGTTTGAAAAATGCTCGATATATTAAATTTGTTATGGAATTCGAATTTATTTTGCTGTCGTGTTGTCACCGTGGACGAAACGTGAGTCACCCATTTCAATCTCGAAAATAAGAAACAAAGCATATCTTGGAAACAGTGACTGAAAGAGCCCATAAAAAACATATTCATAACCGAACTACGAACTAGCACACATCCAGTCTACCGCTGGCAAAGATATGTAGGGAAAACTGCAGACATCGTATGCACACATACTTACCTATACGTAACCTATATAAGTAAGGCGTATGCACCGTCTTGCCAGCCACGGGGCAATCGGGTAGCAGACGGTCGCGTCTTTATTATAACTTTGTAATCACCTAAATTGTGGAAAGAAAATATAAGTAATACTATTTACTTGATATCGGACATTCTATTTTACTCTCATATTCACCCGACCCGTGGCTCAATATTGATAACCCCGTGTTTTGGACATTGTTCCGGCCGGTGTTCTGGGACAGTGAAGGAATCCTTTGCTTTTGGAGTCAATAAAATGTTTTTCGTACAGATTAATAAAATAAGAGAAGTGGTAATAAAAATGTATTGAAATGTAAGAGATATAGAAAATTATAATATGAATATGAATTTTTCATGCTCTAAGAATTTATTTATATTTAAATAATAAATAACGTGTAAACTGCCTTTTAATATTGCGTTTTATCTCATATTATTATTAATTGGGAGTCATGCGATCACTCTTATCATTAAATAAAACTTTTGCGTACGAGAATATAAGCAATTAATAATAAACTGCATGAATCTGGAAGTATGTTAATTAAGCTATATTTATTTTTAATTTAGATCATCTGTGCAACTGTCGAGAATACCAGTGTGCAACGTCAAAAAAGTAAAATTTTACAATGGCAATTGGAATGGAATTTCGTCAAAATCACCATTGTTTCGTATAGAAGTTGTGATTTGTGCGTTTCTAAAAATAATCTTATAATCTAGTACTGTTCAATTCGCTTTCAACGGAAATTCTCAGCAACTTTATAAGAAACAAAGATTTTGTTAACTTAAAACCAAAGTAAATTTATTTATTTTTAGAAGACTCATCATCATGACTCCTAATCTTCAAACTTTCGTCAACAGCTTTCAGAATCGCCTGTAAGTCTAACACAAATTATTTCACTCTTTTTAATATATATATTCTAGTCCTACTTTCTGTGTGGTAGCAAATCAACACGAATATTTTTTACCCAAGGCTAATTTAATGACGACGTCATTCTAGAACATTACAGTACAATCTACAATTGGAATGATTGGTACATATGCAAAACGTTTACAGAAGTCACAATGTAAACATTTCAACTTGGTTTCTATATGGATAACATACATTTTCATAAACGTTAGATACATACCTATAAGAAAATACCAAAATTTCGTTGATTGATATAGTAGGCAAACAGACGTGTGACGCACTTAACATTGTCACACATGATGCAATTTATTTATTAAACTGTAAACAAGAATGATATAAGAATTAAGATTTTCTAATAAAAACAAAACCTATCATTCATATCTTTGAATAGAAGAGACCTGAGATGAGTAAAACAGAAAATGGCATCCAAAGAAATTACTTTCATGTTTTTCAGTCATCAGTATGTGTGATGTTATTTTTAACATATATATGTTAGTATTACTTTATGAATAATTATACAATTTTATATGTTTAGTTTGGATTTTCATAGTTATTATTTAGAGCACAATGAATTTCTGAATAAATAAGATTTCTTTCCAACAATTCCATTTGTGTAATAATGTATGAAATGTAAGAAAAACCTAAGATAAATCCAGTTTGGTGCATATTTATAAATTTTGTATATGACAATGAACAGAATTCCTTAATTAAATATATATAGTAACACAAAAATTGGTTAACAGACTATGTAATGGATGTCAATTGTTGGGATTAGCTGTCTGAATAATTAGCAACAGCCCATTTAAACACCTGCCATGAGTTTAATTTTGGCTCTCTCTTCAGTTTAATTTTGATGGCCTTTCAAAAACTAGATTTGTTTTATGTAATATATTTAATATTTATTTTATTAACAGGGAACCACCAGTGCGCCAGCATCTCAAAAATGTATATGGTACCTTAATGATGACCTGTGCCTCATCTGTGGCTGGGGTTTACATTGACATGTATACTTGGTTCCAAGCTGGCATTTTATCTGCCATTGCTGGAGCAGGGCTAATGTTGATGTTGATTGCAACACCTGATAATGGCAAGAATACAAACCTACGTCTTGGATACCTCCTAGGTTTTGGGCTCACATCAGGTACTTATACGATTTTATTTGTTTTGTGTAATATAGAATCTGTAAAGTGTTATACTTACAATCATCAAATTGATTGAAATAGGCAGTTCTCATTAACAATTATCCTTAAGTAAGTATGTCATTCTCCTTGTTCCAGGTTACTCTTACTCAGATTTTGTTATAATATGATTCACTACCTTACTACAAAGACTGTTGACAAACTAATATAATAATGTTAAATTTTTCATAACTTTGTTGTTTACAATATCTAAAAAAAATCTTGAGCAGTGATGCATAATTGGTTACTGAAGAACTGACAAAACAATTGGGTTATTTGAAAAATAATTCTATTGTTTTCCTGATATTACTCTTACATATACATAAAACATGATTCCATCCACTAGTGTATCCAATCTACTAGTCTGAAACTAACTTAATTAAATAAAAATTTGTTACAGGTATGGGTTTGGGACCATTGCTGAACTATGTCAGCTTTGTTGATCCATCAATCATAGTGACTGCTCTCCTGGGTACAACGCTAGTGTTTGTTTGCTTCTCTATTGCTGCCATGCTAGCTGAACGAGGCAGCTGGCTGTTCCTTGGTGGAACGCTCATGACTTTACTTACTTCAATGTCGCTCATGACTCTCGCCAATCTCTTTATGCAGTCTCACTTCCTGCACCAAGTGAGTATATTAGTAAATTGACTGGCTATGAAAGATTTTAAGTAAATTTTACTGAAAGTAATTGTAACTGCTAACCTAGAATGTTGTATTTTGAATAAAAAGGTGTCATTGGTTAATCTTTACTACTGAAGTGTAAAATTACTATGTATCTCTAAACTTTAATCTTAATAACACAAGAAAGTTATTCTAAGTCAGAAATACCAAGCAAGCAGTTAATTCTGTGTTGTTGTGGAGATCTTTATAAACATTTAAAAAATGGACACAAAGAACACCCAGACTGCTAACAATCATTAGTGGATCACACATTTTTGTCCCATTCCCAATTTTAGATTGTATAATTACGTGCAAGAATATACGGAAATAATTAATATTAATAATTAACATTGTTATATTACAGGCTCACCTTTACCTTGGACTTATGCTAATGTGCGGCTTTGTACTGTTTGATACACAACTTATCATCGAGAAACGCCGCATGGGCAGCAAGGACTTTGTGCAGCATGCTCTTGAGCTATTCATTGACTTTATTGGAATGTTCAGAAGACTGCTTATTATTCTGTCCCAAAAGGTCTGTATAAAACATTTTATTTCAGATCAAAGACTATGTTTTATAGCTTTTAATATTGTATACATGGCATTGAAGACAAATGAAAGAGGAGTTATCTTTTCAACAAACACAAAAAAAAAAATTATATGTACTGTTATTAAGATGATATTATGATGATGTATATATTTTATGGAAAATTAACTCTCTCTGCACTTTGAAGTTGAAGTTCACTTGATTGGTCTTATTCTATGTATATGTATGTACATGAACAAATATACTGTTTAGTTGACAGTAAGTTAATAAGACAGTATTATTTTTCAGGAGGAGCAGAACCGCCGCCGCAAACGTGATTAAATATCACTACTGCAAGACCATTCCTAGTTTACACAAGACTTAACATAGATTACGAAACAATGACGTAGACAAGTCATTGAAAGATAATTTACATTTTTCTAAAACAACAAGTTAAGTTTTGCGAAGTTTGGGAATAAATTATATTATTAGGTTCCATTTTGGGGGAAGATAACTGCAAGCATTGTTTTCATATTATTATTTTATAAAACTAATATGATATTTAAGAAATTTACAAGTTATTAATGTATGATAATATGGTAAAAATAAATTGAAGCCCATTGTAAAGAAGAGTTGTTTGATTGATAATTAGATGGTTAGATTCTAGAGGTGTTCAAGAATTAAGTAAGCAGTCTTAAATAAGGTTTTGATTTTATTCTTATTTAAGTGTGAAGTGAGGAGAACGGAGATCTTTCCTAAGATAATAACTTCAATATAAAGTATAATAATAATAATGGATAATTTAAGATATCAGTGGTTTCTTTTTTTAATAGCCGCTATTAATTATATTCATGAACCTGAGCCTGAGGCCAAACCATAAAGTAACTTAATGAGTTTTAAAGAAAAGTAGTTCTTTAATTATAATATTTGTTATGTTATTGTTACGAGTTTGAATTCTAATAAAAATATGTAAAGTGTTTTTACGTTTTATTATTTGGGGTATGAGCAAAGCCCAGAACTCAATTTACCACAAAAGTATCAGATCTAATATTAACTAAATTGTGCTTACCTAAAACTTGAACGCACTCAACCAAAGTACTGTCGTTGTACTAACAGAAAAACGGAAATTGAATTTAATGGTTAATATATCCTTTTTTGTAGGAGTTGAATATAACTATACTATTCTACAACTTTGGATGATGAATATATAAAATGGAACAGTAACACTATGTTGCTACCTCAATTATTACAATCTTCGATTATGCAATTTGCGTTTCAAAACAAGTAAGCTATTTAGTAGGTAACTGGACGGTTTCGTCGTCGTTACGTCTAGCTAGCCTACACAAGTTTTACGGAATATTATGGGTAGGTCCACATGTTTGGTACCGTACAGTCAGCAACATAAGCCAATTCACATGAGCTTTTTTATTTTTTATTATGTTTACTTTATTATGATTTACTCAATGCTACAAATATTATTTTAATATAGCAGGAATTGTTAGTAGATAGTTGATTTAATCACATTTCAAAAAGTTCAGAGTAATAATTAGAATTTTATTCGTATAAGTAAGTACACCTTTCTTCAATGTTCAGTTACTTATATTTTAGGCATATTCCAGGACATCTAGGTATCTAATATTCTGCGTCTAGAACTCATAAAAAGATGAGAAGAGAAGAGCTCATATTTTTATTATGATGATTGAATATGTTGTTAGATTTTCTTGTGAACCAGCACATAAAAATAGGCATCCTGCGCTGCAGGACTGCCACTACTTGTTCGACTGATCTTCCTGGAAAAGTAGTACAATATGGAAAAAGGTTATAAAAAAAGACTGCATGCATGGCGTAGTGGTTTTACACCTCATCGTTATATTCTAAGAAAGCGCCGAATGTTGTAGGTTTGATTCACACACAGGATAAAACATTATGTACGATTTCGCCGGCGCTGGGGTAACCTTTATATTAAATATAGTTTCAGCCTCGCGCATCATAGACATTAAACAAGAGATGTAAAACAAGAACTAGCAGATAGGATTATGTCGGTGACTTTCACGTACATAATCCATAATCAAACTAATTATTCACCGAAATAAACCTAATAAAATAAGACAAAAAGTTGATATCTTATAGGTAATTTTATATGCTTTAAATTGTAATTTGATTCGTATCAAGATTTTATAAAAGCGTGGTGATGTGGCATGAGTTGGTATATATTTTAAAACAGACAATAATATAGGTAGGTAATCATGTCCTATACAAACAAACGACGCGTATTTAGACAAGATGCAACTAAAGGTAGAAACCTATGTACAACGGATTAGGAAAAACGTTTAGCCCGCTCAGGGTTCGATCTCGCAGCAATCCGTGCAGCATTCACTATTATTGATTCATTATTATTAGATTAGACCAATTCACTATACGAGGATATTTTTACAGGACGAAAACCAACTTAAAATAGTAATTCTGCGTTGCATGTGGTAAGTAATAATAATAATAATGAGATGCTATTAGAGTATTCCGGGCAGACGCCGTTTTTCATCTATACCTAGTTAGCAATATACCAGTCCACCAAACACCCATACCTATAGCCCATATATTAGAATCCATACGTAGCAATAGTCTTACGCCTGCTGCGACTAGTGCCACTGTAGGTTTTCCATCACACCTTTGATTAAAACTCTCGAAGGGCCTCTTCACGTTGGACCCATGTCTCCGTGTAAGCCTCCAAAGGGGCCAGGTATTTTCTAATATGTTAGAAAGTACCTGTGATAAGAGAAACATAATAATGATTTTATTTACGACATAGTCAAAGTCAAAAATCATTTATTCATTTAGGTCACAAAGTAACTCTTATGAACGTCAATATATATGGGTTAGTGAGTTTACTAAGTCACTGAAGCTACATTTACGTTAGTTGCTAGGTTCAGGCAAAGGGTTGAGCCTATGAGAAGAAACCTGCAAGAAACTCACGGCCACTCTTTTAAATCGCCAATTAAATATAATTTCAGTATTTTACAACTCAGATTAACAAGGTGTTGCAGCCATTATGCCATATACTACTGACTATAAAAAAACTAAAGATAAAAACAATAATAACTTAATAATATTATAGAGATGAAATAATTTGGGCTAAGGTATATGTTTTAATATAAATCTAAAATAGGCAGTAGGATGGCATGATGGCGCATACACTTACACTTTGTGACAATGCAAAGGCAGTCCGTGACTAAATGCGGTTGTGCATTTATATTCTTCAATAATAATCAAATTAAGAAACAAGTTACTTGTTAACAGGTACCAGTGATTGTAGTACAAAATGAAAATTATACATGGTAAGTCCTACAACTATTTTACGTACAATCCTGTGGGTGAAGTTCTGTTACCCTTGATAGGTTAGTTATTAACCTGTAGTAAGGATTAACAGTCCTCTTCCCTTCGATATGTATTAAAATTACAATTACAATTTGAAGTAAATGCTGGAGGTTTAGGTACATATGTACCTCTATGATCGGCAACACTTGATTATTGCAAGCGTTCACAGGCTATAGGTAACCGCTTAATAAGACCATATATTATTATACTTACCGTTACCTTACCCTACTAGTATAGGTAGGTACCAGGTACCTAAAATACTTCGGGTGGGCACTAATGCCAATAGATTCGACAATGAAACAATATTAATTTTTCAAAAAGATATAATTATTTGATCTGTAACAATAAGTAGTGTAAAAATGTTTGGTAAGTAAGTAGTTATGTACCTACCTATTGCGTAGATAATAAAATGTAAAATAGCTATGTACCAAATCGAATACCTGTAGGTACCTACGATAACATTATCTTATCAACTATCATTGTCGTCCTGTGGATGTACTTTATTCTTATCATAAAGAATTATTTTTCTAGCTCTGTCTAGCTCACTATTAATTAGTATGCTGATAAAGTTTATAACACTAGCCTCCCCGTTTTGTATCTCTCGGTGTGGATTGGTAATATCTAACTTACTTTCCGTAGATCCACTTTCTAAATTCTCAGGCGACTTTAATTTGTCTTTGGGCTTTCGTACAACATACAACTTTTGTGATATATCCAATCTACAACAATTACAACAACCTGTAATATATTTGTAAGATGGGGCATCTTGGTCACTGCTCCTTACTACATATTCGTACGTCGATACTCCTAATATCGATATATAAACGTGAAAACAGCATAAATGTAATAAGGCACAACCTATTGCAAAAGCTATCACACAGAAAAATATTAAAAATATCAAAAGTGATATTGAACTTCTGCAGTAATTTGACGTGGTGCTTATTAACGAACTACAATTAATAAAGTTTTGTGCTTCAGTACTAAAATACTTTGGGTTTGTAAAATATATCACAATGTCTGCTACACATAAAGATGACGTGAATGTTGATATCATCAAGGCCGTTGTAACGCATGCAGTAAACGCTACATAATTCCTTCTACCGATGCAGTTGTTGAGCCACTTGCAGTGGTGATCGAAGTAATCCACACACTTGTTGCATATGCTACAGTGTTTCGTATTTCTGCTGCTCGTGTGTATGTTACACAGGTGACACCTTCCATTTTCAATGACATGTGCATGAATATCACGATCGAATTCTGGCACATTATAAACTTCGAGTTTTCGTAATTCCTTCTCACTCGGGTCTATTAACGAGGCTGTAAGGTGGGACACCACATGACATATGTATAACACTATGAAAATCACCAAAGATATTGTTCTTAATTCATCAAATTGTATTTCTATTAGTAACGAAAAGTTAAGTGTTCCGGTAGCTATGAAGATAAACCAGCCAATCATTTGCAGGCAGTTTAGTGGTAGTTGCAAACCGTTTAATCTCCTTTGAGGTCTTGGTGATGGATGTAAAGAACAACATTTGTCCATCTGTTTTGTTAATCAAGATAACAATAGATAATTTGTAACTAGACACTATTATTTGGTACTTTTTACAAAACATAGAGTCAGCTTTTGTTTACATTTAACTCACAGGCATCAAAACAAATTATCATATAAGTAGTTATACGTATTTTACTGTTTTGTAAAGTACTATATCACAAAAATAACAATGCTTTGCTTAGACAACTACTTCATTGTTAGACAAAACCTTCTGCGCGCGCATCTTACTACCGTCCGTAACGATTTCTTTAATGAACATGCCCTCCGACAGAAATAGCAATTTTAATTACATGATTGTTAACGTCATCAATTAATTATACAGACTATTAAATTAATCACGCGCTTAAAAATATAAATTGTGTACATTATTTACCTAATGTACTTACAAATATTTACATACAAACTCAAAATAAAAGCTTGACAAACTGGGTCAAAGATCTGAATACAAATTTAATATTATGATGTGTGGTGTGTTTGTCATGTGAATACGGTAACGGGATAAGCGTTCATAATATGACGCACCTCATATACATAAGGTTGATGTCTCGTGATTACCATAATCGAGCCGAGCAGAAATCTTTCTCTATTATTTTTTTAAACTAAAGTGTTACGCAACAAAGCTGCACTGAAGCCCTTACCTATAACTATTATTATGAAGGTATACAATTTAAAAGATTCGCTATCTCGTTTGATACAGATTTTCAAGTCAAGCAAGAAATAAATATACATAGGTATATATAATAATAATAAACAGTTCATTTTACAATTAAGATAACACGAAGGTATTCATGCATTAGCGCTATCTGTGGATGTCTTAAATTTTGGCCCGCAGCAGCCGCGCCGGTACGGTGGCAAAATTCTCAAGCTAAACTTCTGATCTGCAATAGTTATTCGTAACTTCCCGAAGGAATCGGTCGTGTTGTTAACACTTTATCATCACCATTGCTTTAAACACGACTTTTTAATGTAGGTAAGTATAAGTTATTATTATTAGGTATCGGTAGACTGTAAAGCCTGCAATACATGTTGGCCAAGCGTAGGCCAACGCGAGCGAAGGCAAACTGATACAAGGCAAGTACTACCGTCTGTCTACACGTTCGGCAAGTTTGAAGAAAACTAATGCAAACAACCAATGAAGACGAGCTTTGTGGAGCTGTCCACACGTTGGGCGCTGTCAGTCTTTATTGAGCATTGACACAATATGGACATTGTAAAAGTTATTGCAGCTGCTGGTATTTATTTGATTATGGCACTCCAACGACTTATTCACGATTAATGAGCGCATATCATTATTATATCAGTGTATACCGTAGTAGACTTGTAAAAATAATACATTTTGTAAGTACGTATAGCGGCGATGTTCGCCAAGCGCGAAATGGCAGCCGGACCAGCATGTGGACGCTATTTGCCGAGCGCAGGCCAACGCCTTTGATTTGTGCAGAAAAACCGACACCGCTCCGAAGTGAGACGAGTGGTCGCTAGCGACTGCTAGTTGTTACAAGCTACGCCAATTGAGCTCTATACACGTTGGCGCTTGCCTTCACTCGGCCAACTAGGCGAGTGATACCAAGCACTGGCAAGGCAAAGCAAATACACCGTCTATACGTTGGCATTGGCTGTCACTCGGCAACGTTGGCCCAACAGCTTAAACATTTAGGTTCATACTCGTCACTGTAAATTGTCTCTTTGAATAGCACAGTGTTGTGTATTGTCTACCAATCATCGATGGCATCGCACTCTCGTGCTATGAAATCATTAAATTCCATTTCGTTGAACACTCGTTTCAATTAGGTTTTGCAGATAGGTAGGTATTCTTTTTATGGTTAGTTACTACATGACTAAACAAAGATAGCAATTGATAGGTATATAAAGCTTGCGTTAGGTATTGTGATAATCAGGAATAAATCTCTCCCCGGTTGTTATTTAACACGTGCGATAGTTGATGTCGCAACACATCACATAGTACGTCATTGACGGCCTTATTGTTCCAGTGGTGGGTATTTACGGTATATTACTATTGGGTGAATTAATTAGTGATGAAATTTCCAATAGCAGCACAGTTCGAGCAGAAAGACTAACAACTACCTACACGTCGACATAAGAGGTCTGCGACGTTGATGTTGGCTTCTGCGACTTGACGTTTCGACCAGGTTAGATTTGGTCGTACTCACTAGCATATTATCGCGGCGATGTCCAGCTTCTAGGTTTGTAGGGTAGATATTATAAATGCACCTCTACTTTTCATTTTTTATGAACACACTAACCGTTTCTGTATTCTATGGCTTACCTAGCTGATTTACTTTTTCTTCTCGTCGTCCGTATTGTGTTTTAGCCAACTGACTTTTTCTTCTTTCCAGATGTTATTATGCAGGTATCAAGCATAGGCCTTTCCCTAACGAGTAGATATAACATTTCATAAAATTAATAGTATGAACATGGCTGTATTTTTTGACATCACACAATCAAGCCGCAGCCTACTGTAAACCATACCTATACTTAGGTGGTATCTAAATATTAGCACACAAGCTCTCTGATGGATGGCAGTCATCACAATCTACGCCATAAGAAGGCAGGAAGAAGAAAAGAAGAAAGGGATCGAAGGGGTGATGCATAGAAAAGCAACAGTCTGTATAGTTAGGTACTTTACGTCGATAAAAATGTCTGTGAGAGGGTAAGTACTTACTTCCTTGGCCTAGCCCATTCTTGACAAAATCAGAACGATTCTACTACTTCGTTGCCGAGCGCTGTTTATTTGAAGAGCAATCCGTATGACATCTTTCTAAAAATTGGATCTACCGAGACAGACCTGCTGCTGCCTATAAAAGGTGCTCCGTATTGTCATATTAAAAATATACAGAGCATAAATTCTGAATCTTAATTTTCGATGGTCAACATAATTATTTAAACTTATTAGGCAACTGGATTATTCAGCAAATATCACTTTTATAAATTAGCACTAGGGTTGGTTTGTGATTGCGAGTAATAATAAGTATATATACCGTTCCGTCCTAAAATTTATTTGTATTTAAATAAGTATATGTATACTATAACATTATTTTGCTAATATTAAGCCGGATTTATGTCAAGGCATACCTCAATTACTCCAAATATTATTAATAAGTATTACAAATATTGTACTAATTGCGAAAGTCAAAAAACGTTTACCTACTACAAACATTGTTGCTAATAAGTATATTATAAATTAATATAGGTAATTCCGGGGTAGATAGCAATAAGGGAGAGGCCCATCGAAATTGGTATTTCAAGGATCCGTGCATTAGGTGTCGCTGTTTACCGTTCAGTTTGCTTTGCGTCGTGCGTGAGAGCCATGTGAGAGCAAAGATACAACAAAATATCTGGCAAAAAAAACCAAAAAGTAAGTAAATCCTTTGTATATTGTTTCGTTCACTGTGAATATTTTTAGATTGTTATTGTTTTACATGATATTGGTGTTAGTTTATTAAAATAATGGTAATATTTGTTTCTGTTACAAAGTATACGATCAATACTTCGTTCTAACCTCAAAATTACTTGTGTCATATCTTGACTTGTTTTTGTTTTCGTTGTGGCCATCTCTCCCAGAAAAAAGGAGAGATAGCCAATTGTAATCGGTATGTGATGGTCATAGAGTGATGGTACAGAAATTATATTTCATTCAAATAATTGAATTAATTTCATATTGTTTTAGATGCTTAATAAATACAAGAAAAAGGTAACAGCTCTGAGAGGAAATTGAGCAGAAGAATCTGTAAAAGCAGCTATTAATATTGATTATCCGTCCGTGCGGCAAGTCTTCATTACCAAATACTTCGGAAACTTTAGAGAGAATAACAAAAAATATGATAGAACCTATGGGACCATCTACTTAGACTTTGGACAAGAAAACGAAAATAAATTGGTGGCTCATAAAAGCAATGCAGGCTAAAGGCTTTCCTTTGACAATGGATGACGTAAGGAATTAAAACACCGATTTAATACAGAAAATCAGAAAGCAGGATAGGACTTCTTAAGCAGAAACACTGATGTAACACTAAGAAAGTCAGAAGGAGTTTCTTTGGCTAGAGCCAATGCTATGGATAGATCAGAAGTAAATGCATATTTTCAACTGCTTGAAAGTGTCAAGATGGTGAAATACTACCACCAAACTGCGCATTTAACATGGATGAATCAGGCCTACAATTAAACTATCGTCCAGGACACGTGCTTGCTCAAAAAGGTTCTACAGCGGTTTCTACAGTGACATCGACTGAAAAAGGAGAACAATAACGATTATAGCCTGCTGCATTGCTGAAGGCACTTTTTTGCTACCTGCCTGTATCATGAAGGGCAAAAATAAAAAACCAGAGTTTGAAGATGGATCAAAACTATTCATTTCTCCAAAATCAGCGTACATAACATCAGAGATATTTTTAGGATGGTTAAAAACACACTTTGTTCCAAGGAAACCAGCCGGCAAGTTGTTCTTGTGCTAGACGGCCGCTCAACTCATTGCAATTCCGTGGAAATGTTGGAATATGCCAATCGGAATAACATTATTTTGATAACAATTCCGAGTCACACGTCTCATTATCTGCAGCCCTTAGATCGTTGTGTATTTAAATCATTAAAACATCACTTCTATGAACAGTGCAAACTTTGGCTAATCCAAAACCCAGGACGTCGTATATCACGACTTTCTTTTGGAGCTTTACTTAACCAAGCGTAGAAAAAAAAAGCCGCAACGGCGGCAAATGCAATTTCTGGTTTTAAAGCTACAGGAGTGTAACCTCTAAATCCGGAAGCGTTTATCCAGGAATAATCGTAGATGTCTTGACGCATACTTCGATTGCACGAGTGATTCCACACAGTACATCTGCAGTGGAAGAGATTCAACTATTCCAGTTTGTTCTAATGAATCACAAAGATCTATAAGTTAAGGCGCAGCAGTCGTTACCACGAAGACCTCATTAAACACTGCCACTGTGTCTAATGTTTCTGAGCCGAGGACTCCGAAAGAAGATTCGTTCAATAAAGATTCAAACTATATGTCATCTCGAATTTTACAGGAAATATCACCTATTCCAGATAAAACTTATTAAAGTTTGTAAACGAACGCGAAGCAGATTGGGACTGTTGACTTCGGAAGAACATGTCAACGTCAGAAAAAGTGCTGCAGAGAAGTCTAAAAAAGGAGAACGTAAAAAGACCCGGCAAAATTAAGAAGGAAAAAGAAAAAAGGCTACTAAAGACGCTCTTAGATCTGCAATCAGAAGAAAAGCTATTCGAAGACTATCTGATAGTACCTAGTGACGATGTCCCATTAGCAATGTTCCCAGATAAGAATAAAAAAAGAAAGTTCAACAAAAAGGACAACTGTCGTGGGTGCGGCGAAAACTACTACGAAACACTTCTCGTCGAGGACTGGTTTCAATGCATTGTGTGTCAGTATTGGGTACACGAATACTGCACTGAATTTGAGAATATGTTCTCCAGATGTGGTTAAGAGAAAGGAAGACTTAAAAATAAAATAATAAGATCAGAAGCTAATTGTAAGGCTAGAATTAAGTTATGGCCATCTTACCTCTAATGTGGCCATCACCCTCGGACACGTCGGGAGAGAAGGCCAATTGTGATTTAAAAAAAAACTGAATTTTCAGTGATCTCATTAAAAATTGATATTTTTTTGTTTACTATATCATAGTTGATTGTTCAAAGTTTAATTATAAATAAATATTTCCATAGTAACTAGTGAGGATTTCTTTAACGTCTAAAAAAATATATGGCCAACTACCCCAGACTACCCTACTTATAAGCCATAAATTAACAACATATAAAGTATTTTAATTAATAAGTTTATTCGAGGCATGTTACAATGTAAATTGTCGTAATCCCGGCTTAATATTATGTACTTATTCCAGTGAATTATTCCCATTATTTTATACAGCATGCCACAGAATGGTTTGGTGATAATATGGGTTCCTATAAAATTTGTATAGTAGACTAGACATGTCATTACAATATATCATTATATTGTACAAGAATTATAACTATTAAATTGGGTAAGATATTACTTTGAATCATATAAAAATATATAAATATTAGCATTAACTAGATATTAGACATTAATCAACTTGTAGTAATAAGTTCTGTGTTACTTTCAACCTGTTTTGAATATTTCTTTGCCATTTCACGTCTAGTATGTACAAGTATTCTGTGACCTGTACAGTCTAGATCTTCATCAAAACATTTATTTCTGCAACACTTTTTACAAAGTTTGTATACACATTTGCCACCCTGAAACAAAAAAAGTACTTTACTTTATCGTAAATATTATAAGTTTATAACTAACAAATTGGCTACATGGATGACGCATTTAAACAGTCATCAGCTACTACCAGTGTGCCGAATTCTGCCCACAATAATATAGGACAAAAATTCAGGATTTAAGTTTTCTTTGTGTGTGTCGTTTACAAGTATAGAGCAGGAACCCGAGCTACGGGAACTATTCTTACTACGCAAGCTGACATATTTAGAAACAACTACATGGGTAACTGTAATACTATTATGCTCATAAAGTTGTTTGATACAGATTTGATTTGGCAAGATAATAACAATTAAAGTAATTAAGCTATACTAACAAGAGGATTAGGGCACCCATCTTTAAAACATATTTCACCACTTCTGCCATGTTGCATGTCCTGTTTATCCGGTCTTCTCGCCATTCTTCGCATTTTCTTCATCTTCTTTCGAGATATGAAATTGCCATCATCATCCTCGAATTTTCTCTTGACATCTTCAGAAACATTATCCTATAAATAGTTAACAAATCAATTCACATTTTATCAAGTTACCATTTACAGCATAATTTCTTAAAAGCTTTACCTCATTATTTTGCAATTTCTCCATTTTTTGCGTGTGTTCCTCCGGTGACATTCTGACATATGGTTGGCATATCCATGGAGGTAATATCAAATTAAAACCAATTCTAGAAATATTTTCATCATTTTCAAGCATTGTTTTGCCTTCATGATAGGGTAAGTATTTGTCTTTTACATTTATGCACACTTTTCGGAAATCATCCAAGTTTTGAGCTGTAGCTAGTAGTTGCCTGTCTTCATTATTTTCTTCAATTGAAAATCTAAAGAATCAATAAAATATTTTAAATTAGTAAAAAGTTTCAAAATTTCTATATGATAATAACATAAAAATTGTAGCATTGCTTAAATTATTTACATTTTATGAAATATTTTAAATAAATGTCCTCTGACGTATGAAGTTGGACAAGGATATTTTTCAACCAAGTCAAGATATTCATCTGCCATCTCCCATGAGACTGGATTAATGCCTGCAAATAAGGCTGGATTTGTGAGGGTGCCTTCTGCACTCATTATTCCATCTACTTTGGTGTAGTCTAAACATCTATATACATCTTCAACACATTGAATATTTCCATTTGCAAACATAGGTATGGAAACTGCTTCCCTGAAACAATAATAAAATGGTAATAAAGACTTTTTTTAGAGCAAAGAATGTTATCTTGTTTAGTATGCTAGACAAGTATCAATTAGCAAACTTAACATGCCTTTATTATGCTAAGAAAAGTTTAATTTATTTCACTGAATATACTGAGTGCCTGCACCATTTAATATAACTTTATGATATAAATATAATATTTACAGAAATCTTATTTTTACATATATTCAACCACAAAGCACTTAAATTTGATGTGCAATCATATTATTTCCTTTAACAAAATACAACTTTAACGGACAGTCCCACAACTAACAAGTAAAAGTTATCCGAAAGATAAATTACATGCTGTCTCACTCTTGTTAGGTTAAAGAAGAGAGATGGCGAGAGTTTTATCTTATAGATAAATGTTATTTGGAGGTGGTGGGACAAGCCCTAAAAAGAATTGCAGAAATCCAAAAGTGAATACCACTAATAAAATATACATTTTACAATACTTAAATACCAATAGGAAACAAACTTTGTAAACACAATTGACAGATTAGTATATTAGCGTTTGTAAATATAAAATATTAACAGAGACATTAGTACTAAGAACACACCTAACAGCTTTAATATGTTTCCAACTTGCAATACCAGTTAACGGTCCTTTTTGGTCTCTAGTCCTTCCATGGACTGTGATTAATTTACATCCAGCATCTTGTAACATCAATGCATATTCTACAGATTTATTGATGTCTTCAAAAATCCTTACTTTACAAGTTATTGGCACTTTAACTGCCTCAGACATGGCACCAACTGAAAAATTCAAATATTAATATAATATCACTTAAGCACAGAATTCAAAAATGTTAAAATATGTTTGACAAGATTGAGTTGCAATTCCTTAACCAAGAAAATGTTCAACGCTCACTGACCAATTTTCCTCAATAACTTCCATTCATCCTGCAGAAATGAACCATATCTCCCTCTCTTGGCAATAGATTGTGGACATCCAAGGTTGACATCAATGGCGTCACAATGATCCTCTACTAATTTTGCAGCTGCTGCCATGGTTTCAGGATTATTGCCACAGAACTGTAAAATAAATAAAATGTTTACATTTAGTTACACACTTATACTGATCACACTCTTAATTAAACAGGGACCTCTCTGAGTATTTGGGATCAAACAAATTTAAGCTCTGTTGCAATTACATAACACAAATATAAAGATTTATATAAACAATGGAAACAAAGCATACTCCGACCTTTAAACAACTGTTTGTGGATCACACAAATTTATGTCTTGAGTGGAAATCAAGCCCACAATATCCGAGCAGGTAGTCTTACAAGCATACAGTTGTTAATCAGCAGTATACAAACCTGGACAATCAGCGGACGATCCTCTTTACAAGTTACCATGTTATCTTTCCTGTACTTAGGATCCTTATTGAATACATTACTATGAAACATTGGTGTATAGCATAGAGTTGCTCCGTGTCTGCGGCACAGTAGTCTCCACGCAAGCTCACTGGCATCTACCATAGGAGCAACCACAAACTGTGGTCGTCCTATAGAATTGAACCATTCGTACGACATATTATTACGCTTAAATAAATTTAACGAAATATAACTAAAACCGAATAATCTTGCACTTGAACATTATGTCAATTTATAGCAACAAATTATTGGTATGGTTCAAACAATAAATAAAGGCATTAAAATCCTATATTTAGGCAAGAAATCATTATTATAGGATACACAGTATAATTCTGAAACACACCACATACACGTGAGAACGTCAAATCAAATCAGGTCAAATCAGGTGTCAACAGCTGTCAAAGTCAAGTAAATTGTCATTTGGAAACCTGTGTTGTCATTATATTCTTGACATTTGACAATAATAATAATAATAAACCCCTCTGGGAAAGTCGTCGTTTCAGTCACAGAGTAGTTTCAGTCGTCGTTATCTCATCATGAGACTAACGCGATATCGGAGGGCACAGTATACTAGCTTTTAAATATCACCTTCACGTTGTGATATAAATAAAAAATGTATCAACAGGTTAAATAAAAGCGCACAAGCCGCTGGGCAGCTTGTGGCGAGCTGAATGTGAGTGGCGACACTGCGGTCCTGAATGCCTCAGAAAGTCGGTTAGGGCCTCGGGGAGACTCCCCGTGACCATGGCTGCTGAAAAGCAACCGAAACGTCGGGGAAAGTGTAAACCAAAAATAAAAAGATTTAATAGTTTAAATAATTTTATTAGCTTATAAATTAGTAAAATAAAATCAATAGTAGTAGTAGTGTAATATTTTCAAAATTTTGTAATACAGTGATAAATAAACAACGCGATAAAATCCGTATATAGTAGTTTAATGTCAACTAAAAAAATATTCTTCGATTTATACCTATTTACAGTATTTTAAGTAGTTATGGACCTTGTACCAAGGAAACCTTGTAACTTTTGAACTAGGTGGTTAATCGTGTTGAAACAAAAACAATAATAATAGTGAATATGTAGGCAATACCGACATAATACTATTCACACCCAAAAAAGTGCTGGTGACATAAAAATAAGGAACATTTTACAGCAAAACTGATTTCCGTACAGAGTATTTTAAAACATTGTTAAAAAAATCAACAAAACTTCCCCATTGCCCCTAGTTATTATTGATCGACGTTAATCGGCATCTAATAAACTTTAAAGCAACATAAAAACCACATATGTATTCCAAACAAAACACTTTTTATGAGAGGCTAAACTATGACCTCGCATCCACATCCATCACCACGTGCATCTTTGTTCGAACATTTCATTATCTATCACAGGTAGTTTGGGTGTCATTATAGTTGGATGAGGCATGAGGTGCAGGGTGGGGGATAAGCTGGGCACAGTCTACAAAAAGGATCAATCGCTCCGAATGATTCGCCGCTGCTACTTGTGTATTGTTGTTTTGCGATGCCCCGTTTGAGTGATTTTCCTCCGGCGCATATCGCCGATATGCATTTTTACTATGGACTGTGTAATGGAAGTGCAAGAGGTGCTCGTATAGCTTACTTAGCTACGTTTCCAACAAGACGACCAGTACCATCAGCTCGTAACTTTCAAGATGTACATAGAAGATTGGCTGCTACTAGACTTGGATCAAGTAGAGATCGTCGCGAGACAAGTACTATAATAGACGTCTCTAGTGAAGAAGCTGTACTGCGTGATTTGTTTGCTGATCCAAATATCAGTACAAGACGATTAGCAATGCGTCATGGCATATCGCAAACTTCTGCGTGGTGCAATTTAAAGAAAGAAAGGCTACATCCCTATCACTATCAACGAGTGCAATATTTGTATGAAGGGGCTGACGCAATCTCAAGGTGTCATGTCCGCATGGATTCAGAGACAAACAAGAGGTAATCCAGTGTTTGCAAAAACTATTCTTTGGATGGATGAAGCCCAATTTACAAGAGATAGTATAATAAACTGCAGGAATTTACATTTTTGGAGTCCTAAAGGAGAGAACCCGAAGTTAAAAAACTGCTGCTGGCTTGTATGTCTATGGTGGCTATTCAGGGAGTCCATCTAGTAAGTCGGCGAGTCACCGTCTGCCCGTTGCATTGATGCTATTAGAGTATTCAGGGCAGACGCCGTTTTTCATCCATAGTTAGCAATAAACGGGTCCACCAAACACTCATATTAGAATCCATACGTAGCAATACTCCTACGCCTGCTGCAGTTAGTGTCGCAGTAGGTGTTCCATTACACCTTTGTTTAAAACTCTTAAAGGGCCTCTTCACGTTGGACCCATTTCTCCGTGTAAGCCGCCCAAAGGCCAGGTATTTTCTAATATTATATGTAAGAAAATTCCTGTGATAAGAGAAATATAATAATAATAAACCCCTCCGGGACAGTCGTTATCTCATCATGGGACTAACGCGATATCGGAGAGTACAGTACACTAGCTTTTAAAGTATCACCTTCGCCTTATAACATAAACAAAAAAAATATATCACCAGGTTAAATAAAAGCGCACAAACCGCAGGGCAGCTTGTGGCGAGCTGACTCTGAGTGGCGACACTGCGGTCCTGAGTGCCTCAGAAAGTCGCTTAGGGCCTCGTCCCCGGCTTACCGGTGCTGGTTGGCTGGGGTGGGACTTCAAGAGCGCCTGTAGGACTCTCAACTCTGGCTTGCCTTTGACGGCCAGTCAGAGGGGAGCCGCTAGAGCTGTATGCTTGGGGGTGGAAGTGTATTTTTCAAGGGCATAACTACGGGGAAACCCGCTCCGGGTCTCCGTTGTCACGAGACCAGTGATGGTGAAACCGGCGCCGCAACGCTCAACACCCCTAGCCACTCGCACCGGTGTTGCCCTCTGCTGCTGGCTTGTATGCCTATGGTGGCTATCCAGAGGACCCATTTATTGAGTTGGCGAGTTACCATCTGCCCATAGCATTGATGCTATTAGAGTATTCAGGACAGACGCCGTTTTTTACCCATAGTTATCAATATAACGGTCCACCAAACACCCATACCTATAGCCCATATATTAGAATCCATACGTAGCAGTAATCCTACGCCTGCTGCGGCTAGTGCCGCTGTAGGTGTTCCATCCCACCTTTGATTAAAAGTCTCAAAGGGCTTATTCACGTTGGACCCATGTCTCCGTGTAAGCTTCCCAAAAGCCCAGGTATTTTCTAATATATAATATGTTAGAAAATACCTGTGATAAGAGAAACATAATAATAATATTCTATCACATACACAACACCATCTAGCCCAAACTAAGCAGAGCTTTTACTATGGGTACTATACAATGGATAAACGTACCTACATATTATATACCTTTTTTTGTAAATATGTACCTACATATTGTACATAGAAAACTCTCTAATAGGCATCATAGAATTCCTTCTCATCACAGTCGACTGGTAGTGTGACCAGAAGACTGGCAGCATTGCCACAATGGATGGCAATGCTTATTCTTTACGTGAAATTAAAAAAAGGTGACTATCCTGTATTATACATGTCGGACTATCTGCGTTTTTACGCAATTAGCGATAAGATAAATTACAAATGAATAAGACCAAAATATTATACTTACCTTATCCTCTCTTGTGCGGCGTGCTGAATTTTTGTTTTATTTAATTTAGGTTAGGTTAGGTTAGATACATATAAAAAAAGGGTTTGTCTGCCTTTATGATTAGCAAAAAATATTTAGGCTTCGTGGGCCTGCCCACCACCCTATCAGCTCGAGGTCCGAGAGGCGACATGCGTATTCCCACGCCCGCCTCTCAGTCGTTTTGTCTTCGTCTCCCCACAAAGGGACAAGTATATTATAGATTGTATTATGAGTAGGTTAGTTTCGCGTAGGGACCCGTCGTTACATACCGGCGCGCGGCGGGCTGAAACTTCGAAACACTGGTCTATGATAATCTTTTATTCGCCAAGTACGTAAAAATACAGGTAGTTCGTCAATGAGTTCATCATGGTTAGTGTAGGGTGAAGCAGCGATAGCTCAGTGGGGAGACCATTAGACTGCAATGCAGGGGGTCTCGGGTTCGAACCCACGTCGCGCACCTCTGACTTTCGGAAGTTATATGACTTTTCGAAATTATGTGCGTATTGATTGACAATTATCGTCTGCTCCGTGCCTCGGAGAGCAAGTTAAGCCGTCGGTCCCGGCTGCCATGAACATCTATGGGAGTCGTTATAGGGGAAGTCGACGCAAAAGATCCCACTGGGTCGAAGTGTTGCCGGTCTGTACTGACTGGCCCCCACACAAGATAAGATAAGATAGTGTAGGGTGTGTTCCACTTAGCGCTCACGACACTCACGCTCACGACCACGGTTTTTCCCGTTCCACTTGCTTCCTAACGTCACAATTGTAAACTCAAGTGGAACGGATAATGGAGTGTTTTGAGCGTTGATGTAAACTGAGTGAATTAGAAAAAAATGATGCATGCTTAGAGAGTTTTAAAAGGTTACAATTTGTACCTAAGTCGAACCAGATAAAATAATTTTAATTGTCGCCATCTTTGTTACCAACTTTATATTGAAAATGGCGCCAAATTTCGCAACGCTCACGACGACCCACCTCTCAGCATGGATCGTCGTATCGATATGGAACGGCTAAACGAGCATTTTAGGCGTCGTGAACGCTAAGTGGAACGCACCCTTAGTTATAAAAGAAAAGAAAACAAAAAATTGTACTTTACAAATGGATTATCAAGATCAATCAAGATTGAGCCTGTAGTAGTATCCAATATTTATAAATTTATAAATTATTAACAAAAAACTTGGTTAAACAGGATCTGGCAGAATATTTACTAGTAGTAGAGATCAAAACGACTGTCAACATTTAATTTGTTAAATTCAATTAATATTCTAGGCAGAAAGCTATTCACTCTAAAATTAGTGTGGCACGGAGGTCTATATAACAAGAGATTTCTACGTAAATTTCTTATTGGAATTCTTAGCTTTATTTTCGAAACAAGTTCAGGACAGTCGATCTTACCCTGAGGAGACATCAATATTGAGGAGAAAAGTCATGTCTGAAAGTTAAGTCTTACATGCAAAGGCAGAATATGCAATTTTGCACAGCGCTGCTCATAGGTGAGGTCGGTAATGCATTCTTGAATGCTCAAAACCCTTCAAAAATAGTTTTGGACTACTGTTTTGGACGTTTATTGATGACTACGACTTGACAGTTGACATTATATTGACATAATGTCGGCTAATCTCATCAAAAGCCGGAACTGTTGCTGCTGTTGTTAGATCCATTACAGCTGTTTCTATTCCCAAAAAGTTAAACTAATGTTACTACTAAATTTAATGTCGGCTTTTGTTTGATCTTTAAGTTAGTAGTGTGTGCCTGTTCAATAACAGCTCACAATTTAAAGAACTATAACCGCCGTTATTGCATGCACTCATAACATTACTGACTGCATTGTATAAAAATTGCCTTTCTGTAAAAGATTATTATAGTACATATCTTTTTAATTTTACCAATATAAGTTAATCATTTTGTTAAAATGGCGCACGATATCATGGTGAGTAATAATAACCTGTAATTGTACTATGTCGTTACTTTGTTTCAAGACTTGTGTGTTATTCTTGCTTTTATTTGTTACAGAGTCAGTTTTATACAAGTCTAAACTTACCACAGCAAGAGAAACTCCTAGAACTAACCAGAATCATAGATCAATCAAGCCCAAACAAAGATCTTCAGGCACTATTTCCACAACTTATTAGCAATATTTTCGCGCCTACTTTCAACAATGGTTGGGGTCTACGAACTGTTACTTGTGATGTTAACAGATATGATTTTGATGGTTTAATTAGTTTCTTTGAACCTCTGGGTCCAATGTTTCGGCTGTGTTACAAACTTCTATCAGACCCACAGCTCAAATATAACTTACCATTAAATGCATTGCCGGTGAGTACATTCGCATTAATTACTGTCCTTGCAGCCTGCAACAGATAAAGACTGTAACTTAATTAAAATAAAACAGAAATGCTTGCTGTATGTACTGTCAATAAGATGTTTTCTTTATTAAGGGTGTCAAAGCTGAAAAATAGCTAGCATAACTAAATTATAGCTAACATTATTAAAATGTGTTATTTTTATTATAAATATGAACATGATATCACTTTCTATATGAAATTGCAGATTTATGTCATAAATAAACTTAAGGCCATATTCTAGTTACGATTGCAAGATTGCAATTATCATTGAAAAGTTATTTAATTTATTGTAAATTGATGCTTGACCTTAACTGACCCAATTTAGAATTCACTTTAAAAATCTTAGCTGCTAAGGTCTTGCACCTAACATGATATTTTTTATAAACTGGTGCAGTTTTTAATACAATCTTAATAATAATATTCTTTACAGTTGGACTTGCAAGTAACACTGGAGAGAGGGCGATGTCCACAGTTTTATGCAGACATGTTAACAACAGACCCACAAACATTAAATGTTGTGGCTCTAGCTCTCAGTATCCTTTTGTATACAAAAAAAGATCATAGTTAAGCATATAACAGGCCAACAGACGTAGTAGACGTACGTTGTAGTTTTAAAACCTGAATGTATTTATATGTTACTATAATGAAAACTTTACAGCAAGCAACTTTATTTCATTTCCTTACATAACACTTAAACAGATCCATTTGACTACTATATCTTAAATTTTGCACTTCATTTGGTAAATAATAGTCAGAACAAGAGCACCTGGGAGAATTGGAATAGTGTGTACTTTGCTCTTGCATGTGACTATCTTATGCACTTCCTACCTTCAGACCCTAATGTGACTGTGCTGCCACCTATACCAAACTACACAGGCAAAGTGCCCATGGCCGCACCATTACAGACAGCTAATAGGTACTGTACTCTATACACATTGTTTTTACTATATTATGGTGTATTTTAAAATGTTTTTAATGTTTATTGCACAAAAAATATAAATATAAAGTTCAATACTCCACACATTTTAAAAGGGTGACAGCATGTGCACTGATCATGATCCAACATGATTAGTGCACATGCTTGTGTTTTTACGCATTTGATGGATAAAAGATAATTACAGACCATAATATTATTATATTATATCTGTAACATAGTGTCATGTCCTATGGTATATTATTGTGGGGCAAGGCAGCTATCAAGCATGCTTATGCTTAAAAATTGTCTCGATATCTAAGCAGATAATTTTTATTCTTCAAAAGCGTGCAGTACGTAGCATTTATAATTTAGGACCACGAGTTTCCCTGAAAGATCGATTTAAAGAAATAGGCATACTTACTGTTGCGTCGCAATATATATTTGCTAACATTATGTTTATTAAACATAATATTCACTTATATAATAAGAATAGTGATATCCATAACGTAAACACTAGAAATAAGCATAAGTTAGTAGGCCCATATCATCATTTACATAAAGTTCACAATACGTTTGTGGGACTCGATATACGTTTTTTTAATAAACTACCTATTAATATAATAAATTTCCCATTACTTAAATTTAAAAGTGCCGTTAAAATACAACTTATTCGGAAGGGTTATTATTCAGTCAATGACTACTTAAATGACAAAAACTCATGGAACTAGTTGCTTGTTGCATACAGGATTAAAATATCTGTATTACTATTAAGTCAATTTAGTAATGTAGAGGTACCTCGTGATTATTTGTGATGTTAACAAGTAACTTGTTTCTTAATTTGATTATTATTGAAGAATATAAATGCACAACCGCATTTAGTCACGGACTGCCTTTGCATTGTTACAAAGTGTAAGTGTATGCGCCATCATGCCATCTTACTGCCTATTTGAGATTTATATTAAAACATATACCTTAGCCTAAATTATTTAATCTCTATAATATTATTAAGTTATTATTGTTTTTATCTTTATTCTTTTTTATAGTCTGTAGTATATGGCATAATGGCTGCAACACCTTGTTAATGTGAGTTGTACAATACTGAAATTATATTTAATTGGCGATTTAAAAGAGTGGCCGTGAGTTTCTTGCAGGTTTCTTCTCATAGCCTCAACCCTTTGCCTGAACCTAGCAACTAACCTAAATGTAGCTTCAGTAACTTAGTAAACTCACTAACCCATATATTTTGACGTTCATAAGTGTTACTTTGTGACTAAAATGAATAAATGATTTTTGACTTTGACTTTGAAACAACTGTAACTCATTTGTGCTTAGGAAACTGCGACTGTTACCTGATAATGTTTCATTCATCTGATGGGAGATTCACTATATCAACATTATTATAAAGCTTAATAATTCCAAAATTTAATTAAATATGTAAACAGCATGCATAGTTTTAGTGCATATTAGTTTTTTTTTTGTTAGTTATTAATCTTTTATATTTCAGGCCATTATATTCTCCTTCATTGCTGTTAATACCTGATCTGTCTGGTAATAGTATGAGTAATCAGCATACAACACAGAATCAATCTAGAAATGAGGTGTGGCGATCAGAAACAGTGCTACAAGTATTCATTGATATATGGATGAGTGTTGAACATTTCAGTCCAAGAAATGTTGAGGTAAAGAAATGCATTATATTAGGGGTTTAAGTATGAAATTGCCGTTATGTACTGAAAAACTGAATTTCGTTTTTTTCTAAGATGTACTGTATTTATTTAATCGAAATATTTACCCTAATTATCTATACATTGCTGCCATCTAAACGGAAGTTTATTTATGCTTTTACGATGGAACTCCGTGGATCTAGAATCGACAAACTGTGTGAGAGCATTTTGTACTGCATCCTGGGAAGAAAATCACGTAGAAAATTGTCCAAATCACGAGGGTAGTCCGTTGGAGCAAGGTCTAGCGAGTACGGATGATGATGTGTGGTTTCTAACTGCAGCTCCTGTAGAGTTACAACGGTTTCTCGTGCAGTGTGAGGTCTTGCGTTGCGTTATCATGGTGCAATAATGGTGAAGATCGATTCACGAATCGGGGCTGTTTCACTGCCAGTTTCGCCATCATTGTTAGAAGTTCGGCACCGTAAACATCTGCTGTTATTGCTTGATCAGACCTGAGAAAGCTATACCTAGTAAATAACACCATGAAGAGACCACCAAACAGTTACCACTACCTTTTTATTGGTAAACTTTGCTTTAGGGCACTGTTGCGGCGTTTGACCTGTGGTCAGCCATTGCATTTTTCGCTTACAGTTATCATAAAGAATCCAATTTTCGTCACATGTCACAACTCGATCCAATATTCCTTCATTTCTGTACCGATTCAATAAGGCAACACAAATTTCAACACGCATTTCTTTCTGCAGATTAGTCAAATCATAAGGCACCCGTTTTTCATATATTTTTATCTTATTGATTTGATGCAAATGAGCCAATATTGTAGGTAAGGTAACATTAAACTATGGCGCTAATTCTAGGGTAGAATGACTCGGATCGTCTTCCACCATCTCCTTCAATTCAGCGTTATTCACCTGTGTGGGCGGTCTTCCACGTGGTTCATTCTTCAAGTCGGAAGTTTCCATTACGAAAGCGTTTAAACCAAACGTACGGTGCGTTCATTAGCAGTCTCCTCTCCAAACGCAGCGTTGATATTGTGAGCCGTTTCTTCCGCGTTAGTTCCGCGTCGGAACTCGTATTCAAAAACGACTCGGATTTTCGAAGTAGGTATCCATCTTTTCCCTAAGCTGAATAAAAAACAATTGAAAGTCGAAAATCAAATGTTGCACATTTTTTAAAAGAAGAATCTCATCGGTATCATGTGAAAAAAGTTTCACTCGAAAATCACACCATGAAGGTTTTATGTCAATTCAAAGTATTATTATAGTCAATTCATACTTTAACCCCTATTATTACGTTATGTTTATTTTAATCTTTTCTAAATTATCTTGTACATTTAACTTTGTTTTATTATTTGCACACTAGACAGGTACTTCCAATAAAATTCTGATTGATATAAAAAAGCTTTTAGTGCTAACAGAAATTGTACATAGATATACATCAATACTGATGTAAATAATGGCTATACTACTGTTCAACAATTGCTAATCTAGCTATATAGTCTCTATGTTAAATAATTAATGTGCTTTATTTATAGCTGTATCAGAGAAATTATCAAGTCTTATGCTCAAGTCCAGAGCGTGTAAGAACAGTGCGAGTGCTAGTCAAACATCTACACTCGTTTTCTGCCAAGCATATGTCTGATCCTGCAGTTCGATCGTCGGCACTTAGAAAGTATGCACGACAAATGATGTGCATCAGAGCATATCATTATATTAAACATTTGGTAACCACATGGCCATTAGATGCCTCCTTCAGACTTGTGATGGAATTATGGTTGAGCTTTATACAGCCTTGGAGATACATTAACAACACAATTTCTCAAGACAGGTATGGAATAATAACCTCTATTTCTTCTTTCTTTTTATATTAATTTTACCATTGCTTAACTTAGCTCACAAAAGTTTTAAATATCAGGCCAATGATGTGTATAGTTTTAAAATTAGACTTCAGTTTGGAAACTATTTCATGTTTAGTTGAATTATGTGTAGATAATACTTAATCTGTTGTCTGTTACTGTGCCTATTAAATAAAATATTTTAAAAACAGATTTCCATGTATATCTAAAATACTATTTATTTTCTGCTGATATTATATTTAATTTTTACTTTCAGGTTCCCTGCTGTCAATAAGAACCGAGAAGAAACAAGTTCTAATACTCTGGATGCTAGTTTTACTCAATTCATAGCAGAAAATTTTCCATCATACACCTGCATCTTTCAACTTGTACTGCCTAGATTTTTGAGATTGGATTTAACAGCTTACAAAAATGCCATTATGCTGTTCAGACTGGGAAAGGTATATTTATTATTGTACTTAATAAATTCTACTGGGTATATAAATAGAATTAGAAGGAGCAGCAATATCCTTAATGGGAGAATAGGTTTGTGAAGTCTGCCAACCTACACTGGGCCAGTGTGGTGGACTATGGCCCAACAGTGAGACAGTTTAATACAGGGCTGATATTATTAAATAGAATTAGCATCACATTTTTAAAATATTTTGTAATATCTTTCAATTGTGCAGGTATTTTCACAACAACACCTCATTCCTATTTTACGAAACCTAGAACAAGGAATTACAGACAGTGGTACAGGATTAAACACTAGTCTAGATGTCAGTTATAACAATTCTGGGTTGGAACAAAGGTACCTTAAATACATGATTGTAAAAACACAACATTAATATTGCAACATAATATTTAAACATAATTATTATCATACAATCTAAAAACTATTTTACAGTTACACATACAATGGTGTCCCATTACACAAGTGGGTTACAATAGCAAAGCAAGCCATATCTGAGTTGAATCTATCAGCTAATTATGAATATGAACCGGTTTGGGGAGACAATACCAGACAATTTGCTTCAGAATTAGTGAAGAGAATAATATCAGCAAAACTATTGTCTGAAAATAATATACAAGAATTTAGCCGACAAATATGTCTGCGTAATCAAGGTGAGTTAGCACTGCAAGAGAAAATATGATGAGGATTTTGAAACACTAGAGCAATAATAATTACCTGATCATATATGTTGAGGGATGTCAAAAGCTATAATGCAATGCATGGTAGGCTGTTAGCATAATATTGTTATTCTACAGCTCACAGATATTATTTTCAAATTATCATAATTTTGATTTCTATGGCGGCTTTTCCAGGTATCCTATGTGAAGTATGATCTCACAAACATTAGTGTATTCAGTTGATATATAAAATATCCAAAATACATATTCAGCTCCTGTATATGTAAGCAGGAGAATATTTGCGCCTAAATTAAAAGTGAGCGCAAATATATTGTTTATGGACAATCCACTTTATGAGGTTTAAGGAATTTTTTCTCTATCAACCATAATCATGATGATGATGTTGTTTAGTCTTCGATAACAGTTTTATTTGTGACATTAACAAGGAACTAAATTTGGATTTATTGTAAGAAATCGGTGTATAAAATCTATACTAATATTATAAATGTGAAAGTTTGTGAGGATGTATGGATGTTTGTTACTCTTTCACGTAAAATCTACTGAACCGATTGCGATGAAACTTGGTATGTAGATAGCTGGAGACCAGGACCTGGAGACTTTTTATCCCGATATTCCCACGGGAACGGGACTTACGCCGGTGAAACCGCGGGCAAAATCTTGTAAGTTATAAGTTTTATAATTTTAATAATTATAATGTCTTAGGAATGTGGGCGACAATAAAGAACTTCCTGATGGTGGGCAATCCAGATGAAGACATAATGCTATTAGAAGAGTCTAAGAAAGTGCCAAACTTTTTAAACGCTAGCATTCATCACTTTTCAAACATATTTGGGGTAAGAAAAGCTAGTTTACGAGTTGCTTCGACTGCGAATATTCACTATGAAAACGTAAAATAGTACGTGTTTAACCAGGTTCGATACTTTAGTACTGCCTATTGATAACTTTTTCTTTTCAGTTCAACGAAAATATGTTACATACTTCAGAACCCACTGTTGATGATAATTCATTGGAACATTCGTCGTTCATCAATTCTACCAGTTTTCCTCTTTCAATCACCAACAAGGTAAATAATAAATGGATATCATCATCATATACCTATCGAGATTTACCGTAATTGTTTTTATATTGCCATTAATTATATGTTTCGATTAATGTTTCCAGCTGCGCAGTAAACCTACAACTGTACACTACATGGGTGATCCAGATTTAATGCCTATAACATCTTATGAGAGTACAATTCTAGTGAGGATGCTACACCAAATAGCCACAAGACTGAATGAAATTGTAAGTAGTAAAACATCACAGTTTCACAATTCTGTAACAAGCGAACGAACTGTGGTTAGTTGTTGTCGAATGTAGATGCAATTCTTAGTCATTATTATATTTTAATCAATATTTATTAATAATGCTTCGAGTCAGAATCCAGTTAATATTTATTCCACTTGGTCGTTATAATTACTTGTAGGTACTTATGTAGTATCAACTGCATAATTGCAAGTATATTTATGTCGTAAGGTGTTCAAACATTAAGTATTTTTCCTATCGTATTAATAATATATATTTTCTGCCAGTATGGATGCCAGCTTATGAGGCTGTGGCAAAGAAATGATTTGTGGGGATACATGGCTCGGGAAGTGCTGCAGCCTCCATGTACTATACAAACTTATGTGAAGGACCTCACGTATCATCAGAATATTGTGAGCCAAGAGCTACCGCCGCGCCTCTCCTTACGACGGCTCGGCTCCCATGCGTTCGTTGTATGGGTAACTATCGGTTATATCATATGCAAACTACTTTCGTTCAGTGGTTTTTTCTATGTGTTTATAATAGCCCTCATGTGGATGTCATTTGTTTTTACAAAGGCGAGTTCTAAAATGTTAAGATTAATTTAAATCGAGGTTGCTAATATTTATATTGAATTAAATATTTTCGTACTCGTATAATTTTATTGATATTTTTTATTACCCGATTCTTCTTCCAGATCGTTTTATGTTTTAAAATCTCTCGCATATGTGCTTGAATGCTCAAAAATCGCGGTGCGATTAGGTCGCCTCGCCACTACCGCGCCGAATGCTGTCAGTGCTGTGGCTTCAATCCCCACACGGGACAAATATTAGTGTAATCCACAAATAGTTGTTCCGTGTCTGGGTGTTCTTTGTGTCTGTTTGAATGTTTGTAAAGTGCCCCGTGACAAAGAAGTTACTACTAATGCGGGCATCGTCTTTCTGAAATAAACAAATTACAGTAGTTTCTCCTACTTATATGATTTGGCGCCATAATGTCTGAAAAGTGTAGATAAGTGACGAAATTCTATAATGAAATTATGAATCGCAATATCAAAGTTTGTAGTGGTTACATGTGTGTTATTAGTTATTACCATGCTAAATATACTTGTTTAAATCGGTTCAGCAGATAATATGATTACGACTGAACATTCATTCATACCTACATAGTGTAGCACAGTGTAGAATTTTATCCAAAACGCGGTCATGTATACAGGGTGATTTTGAAATCGTGTAATTCCTTTTAACCACGCATTCTACTGGTGATATAGAATAACCCTGACCATATTTTTATTTAATTAGAATTTTTTTTTTTTTGAAATATTATTGTACCGTTTTTTTCGTGAAATGGTGTCAGATAGTCATATGTTAACCAACCGAAGCAATTATAATTTTTTACTAATTAAAATAAAAAAACATATTAATAATTAATGTCGTAAATAATAACAGGCGGTCCTTTTTATTGCCCCTTATTATTTACGACATCGGTTATTGTTGTTATTATTTTTAAATTAGTAAAATATTAAGATTGTGTCAGGTGGTTAAAATATGATTATTTGAAATCATTTCATGAAAAAAATCTGTACTCTAATTTTGCCGAAACCATTATTCTAATTAAGAAAAAATATGGTCAGGGTTATTCTATATCACCAGTAGAATGCGTGGTTAAACGGAATTACACGATTTCAAAATCACCCTGTATATTATGTTTTCAGTCGATAGATCTAGCTAAGTAGAAAAACTTCAGGGAAGCAATCGCGTATCTTTTGTGATTAGTTTTAGAGAAATTTAAACTTTGGTCGACGTCAGCTAAAACTGTTTTATTTGTACATCTGTAAATAATGTTTTGTTGAAAAATCTAAAACTTAATGATATTTTGACAACCCTACGGCTTAAAAAAGTCATCCAAACTAGTTGTAGATAATTAGGCAAATAATCATTGCCTTACGCTTGGACCATTATTTACGGGACATTCTGTATAGCATTGTGCCGTCAAACCACCTCTTCTACCGCTTTGACGAACCATGTCGATGAACACAAGTTCCGTTCGCCCGATCATCGAAATGCCACCCCAAACCATACACAAACCGCCTCCAAAAGGAACGCTCCTCAATGCAACTTTGAGCATACCTATCCCCACGTCGACGATAAACTCTTCTGCGACCGTTTGCGTCAAATACTTTTACACTGAATGAAAGTTTTCAACGGTTGTTTTATATTGTTTTATTCATTCACTTACTTTTACAGCTCTTTGATAGGCTATTAAAGACCTTAACTTAGCGAAATTAGATCTTTCTTTGAGTATAGTAAAATCAAATATGAAGTTTTCGAAAATGTGCGCGTAGATCTATGTTCCAGCATATGAAGCTTTCAAAAATGTGCGCGTAGATCTACGTTCCGGCATACGAAAGGTTAAACTAGCTTGTCTGTGAGCTGCAGATAGCTTTGGACCATTTGCTGGTCTAAAAGGGGTGATTGTAGTTTTCTTAAGCCTCATTCTTATTGTTTGTGCACTCACGTTTCCTCCACGCACTTAATTCAGCTCTGTTTTGATATTTACTGACGTGAGGAAACGATTTCGTAGGGAAGTTGAAACAATAAACCGATCGTCGCGACGGGTGGTTTTGCTTGAGTTCTGCCGGTAACGGGTCTCCTTTTGTAAGAACCTGTCTCTACAAACCTTTGGTATATTCTAGAAACCGTAGAATGGTTTAAATTAAAATTTCTAGCAATCGTTCGTTGATCTAAGCCTTCCCGCACCAATGCCACAATTTGAGCGGCTTGTTCAGACGAAGTATCCATATTTATGGTTACGAAACTTTTGTCGAGTTTATAAGACTAATAATCAATACTAATGGTAACAATAATTTAAATCGCAAATAAAAAAATACAAAATGAATTAATTTAAAACTTAACTCTAATAATAGACTTATTAGATTAAGTTTTAAATTAATTCATTTTGTATTTTTTTTACACACGATGCATAAATTTTATTTTCCCGTCTGTAATGTTATCTTTTACTGCAGTTCTATTTTTAAATCTAGTTTTTTAAAATTATTAATTGACAGTCGACATTTTCAATTAGTTTAATCTAAAAACTTTGCATACTCATCAAAAATATTAAATCGAAAGTAATCCTGAACTTTGATGCAGTTTATGAGTCCGTCAGTGTATTAACATAATTATTTAAAATAAATTAAATTTATTGGGGTAATTTTTTTTAAACGATTTTTATAAAAGGTACTCATAATAAGCTACTGTATAACACCTTTAAGGATCGGACAGGGTTATTATACACACTGTATATATAGTAGGACGCCGAAGATATTCCAGTTCTAAAGATTTGTTACATTTTCTATGGAAATAGGGTTGTCAACTACTTTAATATCTTTGAAAGTAAATTGTTTCCGTTTTCTTTTACTGACAATGTGATTACTTACATTAAGCACATAAAAAAACTAATGGATAATGAAATAATAATTGACATTGCTATATTATTTTTAATTAAAACGGTAAACGCTTTACTCGGACTGAATCATATACGGAATATAATTAGGTAGGTAAGGGTATTTATTTATTTACAATTTGGAAAACCAACAGAAATATGAAGTAGTAAGCCAATTACAGGTTCTCACGGATAGTAATAGAAAAGCACACTTACGAGTCAATTAAGATATGAAGTGTAAAGAACTAGCTTATTACTAAGACTTGAAGAATTTAAGGTTCAGCTGCACGCGTGCCACGTTGCTTTTGGTATTAAATTGGTCAAAAGAGTTTTTCTTACATATGTTGTTAAAATCCTTGATTGCTCGCACCATATATGTATTTTGTCTGTCGTTGGTAGATGAAAACGGGATAGAAATAGGCGGGTTGAATCTAACCGATCTTTGAGGTACATTGAAATGCAATTCTTGCAACAAGTTGGGACAATCAATTTCATTGGATATGAAAAGTCTGCCAACTGACGACGATGTACAAGTGGCTGAAGATGAAACTTTTTGCATAATTGTAAGTAAATATTTGAACTATACGGCACTTTTAGACGAAAACATAGAAACCTTATAAAACTTTTTTGAATATTCTCTATGCGATCAATGTATTTATGGTAACACACAGATTCCAAATTTGAGAGGCATATTCAAGGTGACTCCTTACGAACGCACAGTATAATATTTTAAAAGTTTTAGCTTTTTTGAAGCACTTGGACATCCTCATGACAAAACCAAGTGCTTTCGAGGCTTTGTAGATAATTTGCTCAATGTGCACATCAAAAAGCAGCTTCGCATCATGGCAGACTCCGAGTTCTCGAATCTCATCCTGTTTCGGTGACACTTGACTTTTCAGCGCATAAGAAGTTAATAGTGGTAATCGTTTCCTGGTAAACATCACTACTGAGCACTTAGCTGGGTTAAGGTCAAGCTTATTAACCTTGGAATAATCATCAAGACGTGAAAGATCTGCCTGAAGAGCCTTCATATTCTTTGCTGTCGATATTTTAGAATAAATCTTCATATCGTCAGCAAAGGACAGAAGACCAGAACTGAGGAAGCAAGAGTCGATGTCGCTTACCTATATAATAAAGAGCAAAGGGCCGATCAAGGATCCCTGCGGCACGCCGCTAGGAATAGAAACCCAGCTAGATATGTGGTTACTTACAACGACCGCCTTAGATCTATTTTCCAAATAGGAGGAAAACCATCTGAGAAGTTCACGTCTTATGCCGTTGCCAGAAAGTTTAGATATTAGAATATTATGGTCGATCCTATCAAAAGCTTTACTATAGTCAGTATAAACGACATCGACCTGTGCCCCACCATCCATACTTTCAGTGAGATAGTCATTCAACAAAACTTTTGATACCATGGAACGACCCCGCAAGAAACCATGCTGCGAAGGGCTAAAAGAATTTCTGATCGCGGCATAGACTTGATCATAAACAACTCTTTCGAAGACTTTTGCCAGTATACATAATTTGAGATTGGCCTATAATTTTCTATCTCATTTTCGAACCTTTTTTATGCATAGGCGTTATGTACGCAGACTTCCAGATTAGAGGAAAAGTAGAAGTAGTGAGCGATTTCTCAAACAGTAGACAAACAGGAATAGCAATAGTTATAGCGGTTTTTATAATAAATTTTGTTGACAGGTGATCAGGACCAGCGGACTTAAATGGGTCGATATTAATTAACAGTTTTGTGACAGTTTCAATATCAATTATAATTGAATTTATATAAGACAATGCATTTGAGTTTGATAAAGAACTGAAGCTCTGTGATACATTATTAGTGGGATCAAAAAAGCTCGAATGAAAATGAGAGGAAAACGCATTACAAATTGCATCAGTGGAAGAGACTGTTACATCTCCATATTTAAAGTAGCTAGGAGTTGAGTTGGACTTGGTTCGTTGTTTAACAAAACTCCAAAAGTATTTGGGGTTATTCTCAATAGACGCTTCAGTAGATGCAAGATAATTAGAATAGCATTCCTCTTCAAGCTTTTTACAACGTACATACAAACTCTTAAGTTTGTATGTACGTTTATCAGCAAGCCTACCATACAACTTGAACTTACATAAGAGCACCCAAAGAGAGCAATAGCAACTGTCATAATATTATTGCAAGGGGAAATCGACCTAGTTGTTTTATGACGTTCAAACGAACCTAACTGTAAGGTGGTAGACCACATTCTTGGCCGACGGTACATATACTAATAAATTGTTATTTATCATACAATACCCCGCCCCGCCGAAAGAGTTGCAAAGACGCTATCTATACAGGGTGATTTTGAAATCGTGTAATTCCTTTTAACCACGCATTCTACTGGTGATATAGAATAATCCTGACCATATTTTTTCTTAATTAGAATAATGGTTTCGGCAAAATTAGAGTACAGATTTTTTTCATGAAATGATTTCATATAGTCATATTTTAACCACCTGACACCATCTTAATATTTTTTTAATTCAAAAATAATAACATAACAATAACTGATGTCGTAAATAATAAGGGGCAATAAAAAGGACCGCCCGTTATTATTTACGACATTAATTAATAATATGATTTTTTATTTTAATTAGTAAAAAATTAAAATTGCCTCGGTTGGTTAACATATGACTATCTGACACCATTTCACGAAAAAAACGGAATAATAATTTTTCAAAAAAAATAACTCTAATTAAATAAAAATATGGTCAGGGTTATTCTATATCACCAGTAGAATGCGTGGTTAAAAGGAATTACACGATTTCAAAATCATCCTGTATAACCAAAGGGGAACTTAATTAAAATTCAATGTAATAAATAAGTAAACAAAAGTGTATTCGCAAGATGTCAAGAGCTAGCTATATTTGTTGAGAGTAAGCTTGGGCACGATGTTCATGGAGGCGAGCTCCTGGAACAGCAGCTTGCAGGCGTAGGGCATGTCGACGCTCGCCACGGCGCCCGACGAGCGGCAGGCGTGGCACCAGGCGCGCGCCGCCAGCCGCCCGCACGCGCCGCAGATGTGCGCGCTGAACGCGTCCGACGCCAGCATCAGCCGCTCCATCAGCAGCATACTGCACACATACGACGCTACCTTTAGTTGACACTCTCTTTATTCCTCTACCTCTCCCCGATCCACTATAGATAAGCTTTGCTGCAATTATACGTCACCAAAGGTGGAGTGTTTCAATTTTAGGAGACAGAGAACAACAAACGGAAAAATAGTAGAATGTAGATAGCCCTAATAGCAGGCCAAATCGAATATATCTACAATAAAAAGTTAAAGACTATTGTGAACAAATAAAAAACTGATCGACGGGGTAATATCTAGCTAAAATATCTACTATTATAATGCGGTAAAATTTGTTCATACATGTAAAGAGGACCTTTAGAACTGTTGAACCGACTTTAAAATACTTTCATATATTGCGACTGCGACTACACTGAATAATATAGACTGTTTTGATGACAATAACAAAAAGATATCCGATTTTTAAAATCAATAAATATTTATGATAGTTATGCGGGCGGTATCCTAATGGTATTTTGCGATCGAAAGGTCATAGAGAACATTCCCATCCTACCGCCTTCAAACGATATGTAAATCCTTGGATAACATATTTCGATAGCCCCTCTAGCTAAGCTAAGCTGAATAGAAAACTATATACTTATAATAAGTAATTAATACTATATACTTATGATCATTACCTAGCGCCGTATCCGATAAGACAATCACGTTCCATCTCTCCTAATCGCAGACCGCCATCTCGCGATCTTCCCTCAGTAGGCTGTCGAGTAAGGACGGCGCGAGGGCCTCTGGCGCGAGCGTGCATCTTGTCTTGAACCATATGCTTTAATTTTTGATAGTATACCTAGAAAACCATGGAGTCATGTTATTTGAGCACAAGTCTCTAATTACTTATCGCAATAACTTATAAGTATTATAATGTGAATGTCTTGAAAAGGCATTTACTTACTGGACCCGAATAAATGTAAGCTTCCAGTGGCTCCCCTGTTAATCCAGAGTAGAAAATATCTTTGCCGTGATAGTTATATCCATGTTTTTCTAATTCATTGCACACATCACGAACCTTGGAACCACCGAATGCAGTACCTGAAAAATAAGACGCAAACTTAAAAAATAATTACACAACAGTCACTTTATTTAAACTAATATAAATAATAAACACATTAGTACCATAATGAAATTTGCCTTCCATAAGACCAGCTTTGCCTGCTAATAATTCAATAGTTTTACCGACTGTCATTCTAGAAGGGAAACCATGTGGGTTCATGATCATATCAGGACAAATTCCCCGATCATTAAAGGGCATATCTTCTTGTTGAACTATCAAACCCGTGACACCTTTCTGACCGTGCCTAGAACTAAACTTATCTCCGATTTCAGGAATTCGGGTCTGCCGCAATAATATTTTGATAAGAGAAGCATCTTCAGAGTTTGACGATACCATTACTTTTTCTACGTAAGATTCGACAGGTCCTTTATATGTAACTGGGACATCTTTGTAGTCAACTTGTTGAGGTTGACCCTGAGTGACAGGGTTCAAGGTGGCAGGAGGCATTTGTTTATTTATCAGCACTTGTCTATTTTCAACCATTTCACCTGGCGCTGCTATTCCGTCAGCATCTAAGATATCGTGAGCTCTTATTATTTTGCCAGTAGTTGCATCTCTTGAAGGACCCATAATCCTGTCCGATGTTTGATTACTATATCTTTTCATGGTAGTTTTAGCACTCTTGTATACGAGACATCGTCCGTATCCGCGGTCTATCGATGCTCGGTTGAGGATAAGAGCGTCTTCGATGTCGTACCCGCTGTAGCTCATTACAGCAACTGTAGCATTCTGTCCGGCCGGTAGTTTATCGAAATTTGTCAATTCAATTGTTCTTGTTTTAACCATAGGACATTGAGGATATACTAAATTATACATAAGGGTATCGATTCTGTTTTTTTGGTTATAGCCAATGGTACCTGGAATTTAATAAAGACATAAGTATTATGCTCCAATCAAAACACAAATATTTTATCATAAGTTAAATAATAATAAACACTCACCCATAGCCTGTTTACCCATAGCACACTGGTAGGTGTTTCTGGGACTCTGATTGTGATGTGGATAGGGCACAAGGCCTGCACAAACACCTAATATAGTAAATGGTTCAATTTCTAAGTGAGTTGTTACATACGGATCTATTTCTGCTTCCACAGTCGCTATATGACTATCATTCTCTTCATTTACGTCTAAGTATTCAATTAGACCGTCATTCAAAAAGTCTTGAAACTTTCTGATTCCTCTATTCAGCTCGTTTATATGGGACTGTTGGACTAATGGATATCCTTTTTCTACAATAATATATGGCCTGCACAATCTCCCACCGTCGCTGCAGATGTAAACTGTCCTTTGGTTGTGATTAGGATAGATAGATACAAACGCTGATATAAGGCCTCGCCGTCGAAACATTCTAAATACTTTGATCAGTCGCTTGTATAGCCTCGAAACGCCCAATATGTTACCTGAAAACATAATATATCATGTTATGACTAAGATTTACTATTTTACACAGTACTCACAGTAAAGAACAAAATAATTATTAGGAAGAAGCATATGACTACATTATTAGCTAATGTATACCGTAGTATAAGCCGATATCAGTGTCGTTAAACTATTCAATGGCACATGCATAAATCGGGGAATTGAGTCTAAACCGAACGATTGGAAAATAGGCTAAAGTTCTTAGTTCGATAAAAAATGTTGACAAAATACCATTGAGAAAAACCATGTACACAGCCGGATGGTTAATTTCTTCGCCTCCCAATAACCGTACATCTTCGACGCCGGCGTTTCGTGCTAATCTGGCTATAGGTTCTTCAGAACACTCGGTTGTGATGTGAGTCATCAATGCCAAGTTCTTCACGAGACCACAAGCTTCTCCTTCAGGCGTATCAGAAGGACACAACATTCCCCATTGTGACGGTTGCAAGGAACGTGGTCCAGATACTTTTCTTGTCTTCTCAAACTGGGAATTGACTCGAGTCATCATACCCAGAGCTGATATATAACTTAATCGACTCAATACTTGTGTCACTCCATGCCTCTCCATTTTGAATCTTTTGATAGTCCAATTTCCCTAAAACAACAAGATTAGTTTAATGTCAATAAGGCTTTGTGCGAGTATAAATATTAAAGCAAATAAAAATATAGGAAGTTACGCCTTCCTATACTTTAATTTTACTTTAGATTTCACTGCTTGAGATAGCTTGCCTTTTTACATTATTGTAATGGATATAATGGTGCCAATTCTGTTGTTACAAAATTCTCTTATCTTAGCTAAAAATCTCTAAAATTTAATTTAGTCCTGTCACTTGTAGCGATTTCAGAATACGAAATGTCGTTTGACAGGACTAAACTAAATTTTAGAGATTTTTAGCTAAGATAAGACAATTTTGTGACAACAGAATTGGCACCAATATCTGATCTTTGAGTTTAAAGCAGTGGGGTTAAGAGATGGGCTGATAAATGAACAAATGACGTCATAGGATTACAAGTAAAATAGTGAGAACCAACAGATTTGTTTTAATTAGTTTGTCTACTTACAGAAGATATCGCAGCAAACAATCCATTGGCTATTAAATCTGGCCTCATATGTTTAACGACATCAAACGGTGCAGCTTTAACTTTGGGTATTATTTTATCTGCTATAGACTTTAACTCCCAATTAAATCTTTTGAAAAGATCTTCAAACATCAAAGCCAGTAAAGATCCTGCCAACTCCAATCTCTTGTTTCCATAGTAGTCTGGGTCATCAATAGCAGCTTTGTTAGTTTCAGCTTCAATAACTCTTTTTACCATAATAGCTAAATATATGGCTTTTACATAGAAATTGTAGTTCTCCACTGCAACATGGGCTAGAATAGTTGTGGCTAGGAGATCCCGCGCCTCGTCCACGGGAGTGCGAGCTTTGGGATTACCTGATTGGAACCTATAAATATTTTTAACTTTAATTATTATATTTATAGCTTTAGTAAATGTTGTGAAAGTGCTTACCTTTTAACTTTTAATTTGCTGCCTATATAAGTGAGTGCTTGATTTTGAGTAAATATTTTCAGATTATGACAATCCATGATACAAGTTGCCATTTTTTTCATTGTTGTGTCATCAGTACCAATAAGCTGCATAATTTCTTGGTCACTACAAATGCCCATAGCTTTGAATGCAACTGCTATGGGTATGTCCTGAAAGCACATACAATGTTCCATGTTTAAAATTATGCAATTTATTTTCTGATCTTGTAAGCATTAGTATTCTATACCAACATTAAACCAGAATGTTTAGGTCTCACATAATTTGCTACCCTATTACCACCTACTAGCTAATAATTTCAGACTACATATTTGTCCTGAAAATTTAAGAATGATCATATAATACTGCTCACATTGGGAATCAACCCAAAGATCTGAAACTGTAGATCAGCCATAAGTGGAAGTATAAGTTTATGCTATTGTATTACCAAGGTAGTTTATATTGCAGCCAGATTTATTTTCACCTTCTGTAATATTTATTTGTATAAGTATGTAATACAAACTACTGAACTGAACAGCCAGGCGATTTACTAAGCAATCCTTTTAAAAGTAGCCTATAGCTCTCTTAGCTTTTCTGCATTTCAATGCCAAATTTCAGTAGATTAGTGGAAAAATATTACAAATAGATGGTTATTTCTGAATCTATAATATTATTATATGACTACCATGATAGCAAAGCAGTGAAAAGGCACATTATAAGAACAGTTCAATTATTCTGTCAAAAAACTGTCTGATAGACAGTATTAGGCTCTCACCTTGTTATGTGGACTTAAAACCATAGCTGAAGAAATAAGGACCTAATGTATACACCTCTGTCTACCTTAGTTTCATATACACGCTAAGATGCCGTGCATTAGACCTTTCTGATTTTTGACAAGCATGTATATATTTATTATATGGAAATATTATATTACTTACATCTGATAGAGCATTATGTCTTAACACATATTTGCCATTCTTAACAATGACATTAGTCCTTGTTTTCTTTTCATGTGTTGAGCTAGTGACTTGACATTGTATTGCTCCCTTAAATTCATCCACAATCATGCGATTCCTTGACAATTGTTCTTGGATCAATATCACCTTTTCTTGTCCTAAAAACATATTATATATAACTAAAATCCTGTATTACAGATAATTCTTGTCACAAAACATTGATGTTTGAATACTACAATTATATTTTGTTAAATATGGATGGTTTTATTTTATATCTGGGAATTAAACTTTCTAGACAGGCACAGTAGCTGACTATTTAAGGCATAACAATCTGACATGGGATGAATAGTGGTATAAGTGGTTGCCTTTGTTATTGCACTGAGTGTTGTGGGTTTGTTCCCCACATGGGACAGAAATTGTAGGATCCACAAATAGTTATTCCATGTCTGAGTGGTTTTTGCAACACAGGCAGTATTTCTGGTGTAGTAGATATATCATAAAAATAAATAATTAATCAGTAGATAATGGCCACAATTAGTTTCAGATTGACAGCTTTTATACTATTAAATGGTTAAAAAAACTACAGTAACCATCCCGGATTTGAGTTATGAATAAGAGAAAATTACTTAATGTAAAGATAGATTCAATAAATAATTTTAATATTTGTCAGAGAAACAATTTACCTCTAATAATAAAATAACCACCAGGATCATGAGGGCACTCATTTAGCTGGGCTAGTTCAAAGTCTGACTTATCAGTTAGCACACAATTTGATGAGCGTAACATCAATGGCATCCTAGAAAACAATAATTCACAACAATAAAATGCATTGTTTAGGAATAATATAGCAAACAATTCTTATCAACTAGTTCATATAATGGCATAGTTAACATTGTATTTCTTAGCCATTCAATGATGAGGCTGTTAGTGTATTTCACTAACTCTTCAATCATGTGACATGGTATAATAAAATGATGGGTGTAAATTATAGAATCCAAAGGACAGCTTTTTACAATTACAAAGCTTTTAACAGAAATGTATAAAATGGTGACACAACTACATCACAGAACTAACCTTCCAATCAGCTGTTTATTTTTGATAACTCGTTGATTGCCTCTTATGTATTCTATGTCAACAGTAATTGGTGCTGAGTATGTCATATCCCTGAGTCTGCATTCATGAGGAGTAGTAGGTTTAGTAACGTTAAACCCCTCTTCCAAATCCGGTGTCCCAACATAAGCATTTAAATATTTTATATAAAATAATGGATCAGAGTCACAAAACACTTTCTCATTGGCCTGCACAATCTTTTTAATTTCTACATTGATAAAATAGTTGAAGGAATCTATATGCTGTTTAACTAAGCCCTTGATTTGTAAAAAAGAAGGAACTAATTTCCATTTATCCTGAAATATACAATTGTATTATAATAATACAAAAACAGTTTTGCAAAATAAACAAAAAATCGATTAATAACATAGCAATTGTCTGTTTTATACAAATTACGTAAAATTTTAGATATGGATTTATTAATTAAAAATGAATTATAATAGGTAAATGTCATTATATTATATCTTAAACGTGAACTAACCTCTAGAGTTTTTATAGGGTCTCTTGAACCTTTGGTCGAATCCCACTCGTTCTGTCTTTTATTTAATTCACCCATCGTATTTGTCGCAGTGTATCTTAAAATAACAGTAATTCTTCATTTATAAGTGTTTATATTTTTTATTAATTTAAAATACCGCTTATAGGTACGTTCACGCCGCATTTGTGCCGCACCGCATTCACATTTCACACCAATGACACCAAGTATATTTTGTACAGTACATCAATATAAAATAACAGAAAAAATTCTATAAGTTGGCGCTAGTGTCTACGCAAATATAGACGAATAATATAGTTTTACAATTTAGCCGCTCTCATACTTATGTGGGGCGCGTTACCTGAAGTTGACCAACAAACGTCAAATCAGTTTTCACTTTTGACATTTCTAATGATTATTGTTTAAAGTGTACGTAAAAAATTGACATTGTGCATTGACATGATTACTAGTATAGTATTATATTATCTGTGTCATTACGCCTAACGGTGTAAATCCAAGTTTACAATAGCTTTGGTATAAATAATGGAGAATATATTGGTACATTACATATTAAGGTCGGACTTTTATATCCAAATTATCTGTGTGGTCCAAATCATAGATAAGACTATACAGAAACTATATGTCCAAACAAAGGACAAAAAAGGACTACAGATTTTAATAAACTACGTATATCAAAAAGAGATGTGCTTCATGCTTGCTGTAAGCAGGCTGTAAGGTTCTCGAGGAAGGGATATTTCTGTGAGTAATCGACATAGAACCTTCTACAGTCTGATATTAGTACTAACAATAGACTATAATTATTGTATGTTTATTGATAACTAGCATTCCCGCATGTTTTCACCCACGTCTATGATTACTGTTCCGCTCCTATGGCTTGCAGCGTAATGTTTTTATTTAGGAGCTTTAGGAGCTATGTTAAAAGATTTTTTTAAATCCGTTTTGTCGTATTTTTTATTATTCATAACAAATAAATGTACAAAAATAGAAGTAATATTAAAAGTTAAAATGCTTAATTACTGATAAAAAGATTAGAAATAGATATAATTTTAGATAGAGCAAGCAGTAGTAGAGTGCCTACATGTTAAGGCTAGTTAGTAGTTACTTGATTCTCAGACATACAAGACTAGACCTAACAAGACTCATGGAATTATGAACATAGCTACGAAGTTCTAAATATTTTCAGTTCGTACACAAAGTTTCAGTTGTTTTTCTTGGCCTGAAAGCCCGGCCTGCGTGTTTGCAATTGACATTTGAAATTTATTATTGTTGGTAACTTTTAATAAAAAAGTGCTCTACCAGAATTATTCAGTCTATGAAAAAAATAAGAAAATAATGTACACCATCAATTTCGAAATTCCGGCTGCAATAATTTGTGAAAGATAAACACGTATTCCAAACTAGTCTAAAATATTTATCTTTCGCTAAAATGTATATATAACTAAATTTCAAATAAATAATACAAGATGGTTTACGAGTCCATCCCTCGTACAGTTCGTATTCTTCTACTAGGTGAACCTGGTGTCGGAAAAACCTCACTTATACTTTCTCTAGTAACGGAAGAGTTCACAGAACATGTACCGCCGAAAGCTGAAGAAATTACAATTCCTGCAGATGTTACGCCGGAACAAGTACCAACTAACATTGTCGATATTTGTGGTATGTATGTTTGTAACCATATCTAGATGAACACACTTCCAATAATGTTTTCTAATGTTGTTTACTTATGTACTAACAACCTATTATTATTTTACGAACGCAAGAATGCAACTACAGCAATTTTGTCAAATAAATCTATAATTGCAATTAGGAATAATAAGCACTATACACTAAAGGTAGATGTCCAACTAGATTCAAACACAACAAATGATTACATAATGAAAACTGTTCTTATATATGTACATGATTATAATTAGTGTTCTAAACTTGTATATTCTCTATTATCTTTACCTTTATAGGTTAATTTCAGAGGAGGCACATGATTACTTGTGAGTTAAAAGATGAAGAATATTAATGAAAACTTAAACAAAAATAAATACAATGCATAGTTAATTTAATGAAAATGTATCAGTCTAGATATTCTACTGCAATATCCAAAACTGAATGATATATTTTATTTTAGTTTTTAAATATGCATATTATATATAATTGTATTGTTAGTATAGTTATAAGCGTCTATCATTATTTATGTGTAATAAAATTTATTTTAGTTGCGGAGCAAACAATTGAACATGTAGCAGAAGAAATAGAAAGGGCTCATGTGATATGTATTGTTTTCTCTGTGGATAGACAAGAAACACTTAGCAAAATAGCATCATATTGGCTACCATTTGTCAGAGAAAACTGCTCTGATGATTACAGAAAACCTGTCATTCTTGTTGGAAACAAGATTGATCTGATTGACTATTCTATTATTGATGTAAGTTGTACTACATCTTACATAATTATAAAAAATCCCTTCTAACACTTGGATTAGGATTATTATTATTAGATATACTAACAAAAAAAAATATATATTTATTATATTTAATTATGTATAATTCAATGAAAGCTAATCATTTTGTATTTTCTAGAATATTTGGGATATAGCTGAAGAATATCCAGAAGTTGATAGGTGTATAGAATGCTCAGCAAAATCACTTGTTAATGTTTCTGAAATGTTTTACAATGCACAAAAAGCTGTCCTACACCCTATCTATCCAATTTATAGTATTGAAGAACAAGAGGTAATTATGATTTCCCAACATCACATTAAGCAATCTCTGTTTACTTCACATTCACCTACATATTATGAGTGTTACAAAACTTCAAGCGTGTAATTCTTATTTTTAGCTGACAGAAAAATGCAAAAGAGCCTTAACCAGGATATTCAAAATCTGTGATTTAGATGGTGATGGAGTTTTAGATGATTATGAAGTTACTATGTTTCAAAAGAAATGTTTTGACTCGCCTTTACAATTACAGGTAATTGATATGTCTTCTCCCTAGCCTTTATTATTCCCAAGTCACTTGGGATCGGCTTTTCTAGTCTAACCAGATTTGACTGGACATCAGTTTTTACACGGAGCGGCTGCCACCTGACCTCAGCAACCCTAGTTCAAAATCGCAAAGCTAGACTAGTGTCAGGATATTATAGGGCACTGACTTCCCAATAACGACTGCCATAGATATTCATGGCAGCCGGGACCGATGGCTTAACATGCTCTCTGAGGCATGGAACAGGCGATAATAAAATTGTCAATCAATACGCACATATTTCGAAAAGTCATATAACTTCCGAAAGTCATAGAGGTGCGTGACGTAGGTTCGAACTCGAGACACTCTGCATTGCAGTCTGTTGGTCTCCCCACTGAGCTATCGCTAATTGGATATGTATTGTAGTTATATCATATCACTTATACATTGTAGGTATATATAAAATTACTCATATTGGTAAGTTATTTCATTAATAATTGGCAACCTTAGTTTCTATTTTTGGATAGCTAAAACAGTTACTAGGTTAGATTTCATAATAATGTTTTTTGAGCATTTTAATTGTATTAAGAGGAAACTTTATAATAACATAATTTTTTTATATTTCAGGTTTTAGATGAAGTAAAATCTGTAATTGCACAAAACATTGCTGGTGGTATAGAAAATGATTGCATAACAATAAAAGGTTTTATTTTCTTACATTGTTTGTTCATACAAAGAGGAAGAAATGAAACTACCTGGACAGTACTTCGCACATTTGGATATGATGAAAGCTTGGAGTTGACTCACAGTTATTTATATGCTAAGTATGTACACACTACACTGTATAGCTCTTTTAAAATTGTAATTATATTACTTACTCCAGTACTTTGGGGTTGGCTAAAAAGTTACAATAAATTATCATTATCACTTTTCAAAGTTTGTCAATGGAACATATAATGTTCTGTTAAAATTTGATTTATAAATAAAACATAGTTTTAGATATTGGTTTCATGATAATAATAACAATTATTTTGTTAGTTTTAAAGGATTTCCAGATGTGCATATGTTATTTTTGTTTTACTATTTACTCACTCAATTATATTTAACTTATGGTACATACACACATGGTGGTACATGGTTAATTTTAATTAGGTTTGAATTTTTGTGACAGGTTTATTATATATAAATGTATAGTAGTTTGAAAACAAGGTTTTGTTTTTTAAATTAGGCTAGCTAATTCAGTCTAGTGATATGCCAGTTTTTAGTTTGTTGTTGTTATGTGTAGTTGCATGTATAATCATTTAAATAAATAAATATTATTTCTTTACAGTATAAAAGTACCAGTTGGCTGCACTTCAGAACTGTCATACAAAGGACAACAATTTTTAACTCAATTGTTTGAAAAGTATGACAAAGATAAAGATGGCATGCTGAATCCAGTTGAGCTTAAAAATGTGTTTTCCTGCTGTCCTAGAATACCATGGCATAACTTGCGATACACTGTACCTACAAATGATAAGGTAATTTTATGTTTGTGTGAAAAATAAGATTAAGAGTTTAGTAAGCAGATATGAAAATAATGCACATTACTTAAGGGTTAAATGTCATATAAAGCCATAACAAATACTACACACATATAAAACTGTCTGGTTGCTCCATAGTATTACTTTGTGTGTGTGAGGTCCTGGGTTGGACTTCTTAGACTGGCAAAGTGGTAGTGACATTTTCTGTAAATAATATATAAATTGATTGTTGCTTGTTTATTTGTTTGTTTAAAAGACATTATCTGCACTTGGCATGAATCATAATATGTCGCGGGTGGCTTTACAAATATTTGAACAACATACATAAAGAACACCCAGGCTCAGAACAATCATTTGTGGATCCCATGTAATAGTTATTCGAACCTACAATACTCGGCGTAGTGATACTGGGGCGACCACTTAAACGACTACGCCAGCCGTGCAATAGAAGCACAGTATCTGGCAATGTGGTCTACCAAAACTAAAACGTGGCTGTTTATTATTATAATAGAAACATTTGTTGCAGACAATTATAATCCATAGATGTACCGTACCTATAGTCCATATATTATATCCTTTCTCTGAAATATAGCTGGCGAAATGTGAGTGTAATGCACTTCTGCTTTCCAATTCATTTGGGGCATCCGCTCGCGCAAGTACCCCGGATTAGATTGTCTGCAGCTATTCAAACATTAACACTTGCAAATTATAAGAACATTGTGCTTAAAACATTTTTATATTTCTATGACTCATGCATTGCGGTGCTATGCATAGTGATATGCTCAAGTGCAATAAGTATCTAACTTATTGCACTTGAGCATATCCTCTAATACGAAGATAATGGTGCCAATTCTGTTATCACAAAATTCTCTTTTCTTAGCTAAAAATCTCTAAAATTTAGTTTAGTCCTGTCAAACGACATTTCGTATTCTGAAATCGCTAAAAGTGACAGGACTAAACTAAATTTTAGAGATTTTTAGCTAAGATAAGAGAATTTTGTGACAACAGAATTGGCACCAATGTACTGATAAATAATGTATTTTATCCAACATTGCAGGGTTTTTTGACCTTACAAGGATGGATGTGTCGCTGGACGTTAATGGCATTGTTGGACTTGCAAAATACTAGTGCCTATTTAGCATATCTGGGTTTTAATTTTTTAGAAAATGATACACAAAAATCTGCTATACACAGTGAGTAATGATGTCAGCGATTATTTAAAACATTTAACAGTTCTCTCATACATATATTTGTTACAGTAACTCGAGAAAAAAAGGTCGACATTGCCAAGAAACAGTCCAGTCGTAATGTTTATCAGTGTCACATCATCGGCCCAAGGTCGTGTGGCAAAACTTCTATATGTAGAAGCTTCCTCGGTATAGCACATAAGGTGAATATTGCTCATGGATTAATATTGTGAACACGAACATTTTATGATTGCATGATGCAGTGTTTATTAATAAATTGCATTAGCGTGACAATTAAAAAACTGATTTATTTTGTTTTCAGAAAATAAAGCCACATGTTAATGAACGAGGTGACAGCAATAATTTGGAGAACTGTTGTATAAATACGGTGTTGGTGTACGGGCAGGAAAAATACTTAGTTTTAAAAGAGATACCCATCACGCGGGTCTCAGATCCGTTGCAGCCGCACGAAGTGAACTGCGATGTCGCTTGTCTAGTATACGACGTAGGCGCCTGTCGATCGTTTGAGTATATTGCTAGAATTTATATTGTAAGTAATATTCTATGTTTCTACATTTTATTTTGCTTTGATTAAATAAGTCGTCTTTGAAATTATGGTAGACATAGCCATCATTTGTTAGAGAATTAATATTGCGTAAGAGATCAAAGCAAGTGTGCGTACGCGATAATAATATTAGGTATATACCTATTGTGTTGACAATAAGATGATAAGGCAAAGCGTTATTGATCTGAGTAGATCAGTAACGCTCTGTCTTATCGTGTCATGTCCAACCAGGTGTTAATGTAACGCAGTAATATCTGACTGGATTATCACAGCTGCTGTGATTATAAAATTATGTGCGAATGTCGTAAGCGCGTCTCAACCCATAAACTGGTCTTTTACAGAAATACTTTGCAGAAAGTCATATTCCAGTGTTAATAGTGGGTACAAAAGGCGACGCGTTAGTAGCGAGACAAGAGTACATACTTCAACCAGATGTGTTCTGTAATAAATACCAGCTACTGCCACCTCAGTTCTTTAATATTAGGGAAAATAAACACGACGTCTTCGTCAAACTTGCTACCATGGCCGCATTTCCGTAAGTAAACACTTGATTGTTACTGCTTCACTAACTAACCTAAATGCCCATAATCATAGGTATGATTCGCCGTTACACATTTAATCTCCTGGTTCCCTTTGAGCACCGATCTATCTGATCTCCCAACATTATCTATACCTGTAAGGGTAAGCTTCTAAACTTAACAATGTCGACAAAATTCACAAGACACAGCACACCTTTCTGTGGCATAGTTTATATACATACGGACATAATATATGTATGATCACCAATAAGTCACTTTCTATTTAAAAAAGTAACGCAATGCATGATTTCTGTATGGCCCGTGGCGGCCATATTACTCGCGTGTTAGCCTTTCAACTTCAAGTGGCGAATGTAAGTGTATAAGTCTATGGTTACCGAGGCGTCGTGGTATAGATTCTTAACCATGTTACTCACAACGTGAGGCATTTAACTTCATTGAAGTGGTTAACAAATATACAGTCGAAAACAAACTAAATTGTTAGAGGTACTTTAAATAGATATATTTTAAAGTATACAATAGTTGTCAATATCACTTTAGCGTAAACGGGCTTACGTAAATGTTTATTATGTAAACCATCTAAAAATATCTAGTTATGATTTATACAATTATTCTAAATCACTTAGTTTGCGGGTATAGTAAGATTTCGTTGATATCCCTTGTACGGGTTGTTTAGTTAGTAACTCCGCACACTATAATAAGATTTTGAAGTAGTAGAGAAGAGAAACTAATTATACTTAACGTGAATAATTTATTTAAAGTATAAGTAGATAAGTTACAGTAAAAATAAAACTAATTATTAATGCACTCGTAAAGTTTGCTTATTAAATATGTTTGGTTTACGTTCAACTGAGTCGATGTATTTTGTTGTATCGCTAATTTATAGTAAGTAGCACACGATAAATGCTGAGCGCGCAGCTACACGCGCTTTGCAACTTGTGGTGTAGGCAGCAATGTACGGTAGTGAGACCATACATATTACCGACCCCATAAGGAAGAAAAGAGTTGTGCATTAAGAGTAAAGAGGACAGCCTGTACAAAGCAAACAATAAAATTAAAATATACATAAAAAATTTATAGCTATAAAAATGTAAACACCATAGAGTATAAACAGAAAATACTAATAAAACGTAAATCTTGGATTTTTTCTACGAGGGAGGTCAGGTTGCGTCTTTGCTGGTCTGCCTCCGGTATGGGATGTACGCGGCACTGTCGAAGTCAGTTCCATCGCGTTCGTTGGCTCCAAATTCGTTTCCTTCGTTCGATCAACAGATTCTATGTCTTGATAGGTCATAGGATCATTGGGGTTTGTTGATTTGGCTTGCTGTTTTCGGCAGAATCTTTTTATAACCCACACTAAAGCGATGATGACGAATGACCCGAGTAGTATATAACAAATGCTGTATTGGTGAATATCATGACTGGATATATAATTTAACGGACGACTTTCTTATTCCTCCTGCTGCTTGATTTGCCGATTAAGCTCATTTTGTTCAGGATCGACAGCCCGTATAGCTTTCGGAGTACGTTGTATGGTCAAGTTTATGAGTTTATTCGCTGATTTAATTCAGTGAAGATGGCAGTAAAGTAGGTGTAATTTGAATATTGCTTCTGTATATATTATGCGAATAAATAGTAAGTGCTTTCGATTGAACAATACAATACTGTCCCAGCGTTATCAAAATCGTGTTTGTTATTATATGTATAGTTATGTCATCGTCACATATTGTTTGAAACGAACATTGTCCGTAACAGCACGTGGTAAGCCAGCTGTACGAAACATGTAACTTGATCCAGGCTTCGGTGCAAGGTGAGCGATATAGGTCGCATGCCGAAGTTGTGCGATGACTTATCATTTTTGCTTCGCACGGTGAATTATTGTTGCAGCAGGACAGCGTTACACACAAAGCTATAAGCGATACTTTGTATGTATGTAAGCTAATATATGATATTGTCTTCTGTTTACGCGAATGTTATTCATTGAAATTAAACTACCATATACGGATTTTATTGCGTTGTTTATTTAACACTGTACCTATTACATAATTTTGAAAACTGTTACAGTTAATTTTTAAGCTAATGAAATTATTTAAACTATTTATATTTAGGTTTACACTTTCCCCGACGTTTCGGTTGCTATGCTCACGGGGTGACTGGTGACCATGGCTGTAGTAGTAGTGTAACAGTTTTCAAAATTATGTAATAGGTACAGTGTTAAATAAACAACGCGATAAAATCCGTATATAGTAGTTTAATTTAAACTAATATATAATTTCTTCCTTAGGTTGATAGCTATATGTGTTAAAGTTGGTTTTATCCACTGTGGTGTCCCGTTGCGAATAATTGGTATCGGTATGATTTGATACAAAACAAATTCTTCGTCACAGAGAAGTTGAATATGTGTCTCATATAGAACATAGCTTTCAGTGGCTCGTGCCTTTACATATAGCATTTTATAGAGATCTTTGACCTCAAGTGCGTTATCAATAACAAAGTTTTCGGTAACTTTCCTGCAATGTCGTTCAGCTGCCTAGCAAAGTTATCAGGCGTGAGAAAGTGCATATCTATGTTTCCTTTATAAATTTGTGAGATCGAGTTAAAGACCATGTCTTGTACATTTCTGAGATAAGTTAGGAGAAAATAAGCCATTACTGAGGTTTACTAAAGTAGTTGGCGGCCATCAATATTTGCATTTCTTTTTCTATTTACTGACTTAAATTAGTTTTATTCATAAAAATGTTAATGTAATCAAACTGCCGTTGAATATTGTCTCCATTTTCTTCAGTACCTATTTCATTCTCAATTTTAATTATAGATGTCTGGTATTTTGTAAGTTGAAGTAGGTATTTCTCGTTTTCTTGGATATTTCGAATATCGTCTTCATATTTGGCTGCAAAACGCTCATCTAGTACACCAAATAATTTATTTGCGAATTAGCCGATTCCGTTTATTAGACTACGTTTTCTTCGCATATGCCTGCAGCATGACGCCATTTTGTTTGAGGTTATGCACTTCTTTGTTCCATTTGCAGCGAGTTTGAAGCATAGTCAAATAATCATTGTACCACGATTTCCAGAATTGGTCAAGCATGTGCTCTGTTAGCTGCCAACGTTTTCTCAAATCCATGTTCCTGTCATCGGGCTGCGGTTGAGATAACGATAGCGTAGCATTGCCAGTAAGAAAGTGACCTGGGGTGAGCGTGTTGTAGAATTCCTCTGGATCTTCTATAAGCGGACACAGAGGTCTTGAATTCATACAGGCTTCAATTTTTGCTAAAAGTGTGCTAAGCTCTTCCCAGGTGAGTTTTTGTTCTCCACTGACTCGTAGATGATGTTTCAAGGATTTCACGACTGCTTCGTATATTCCACCCGCACTTGGCCAAGCGGGAGCATTGAAGTGCCACTGAACTGCCAATTTTGTGATCTCGTCAAAGAAGTCGAGAGAAAGTAGCTGTTTGAATTGCTGAAATTCTTCTTTCAGCACCTTTGATGCACCAACGAAGTTAGTACCGTTGTCAGAGTACATAAGTATGTGCAGGAGTTCCTCGCCTCGCACACATTCTTTGAAAGGCTGCAATGAATGCTTCCGTGCTGAGTTCCAATAACAGTTCGATATGCACGGCCTTAGTCACCATGCAAACAAATACTGCGAAAAGCAGAGAGCAGAGCTGTAAGCTTTTGAATTCTTAACTCCTCGTCCCTTATTCAGCCTTACATCCACATAACCAGTAAAATCAACCCCAGTGTGAGTGAATAGGCGACTCGGTGTAATTCGTTGTTTCGGAAGGCAGAGTAGGGCACTATAACTGGGTTCTTCATACTAGCAGGTAGATCCGAATACTGTAGCCTGCCGCCAACACGAATGATACCCATGTTATCCAGATAAGGTTTCAACTTATAAATGTTACTTTTAGTTGACACCGAGTTGTTTTGTTTTAGTTGTTTATATTCTTGCTCACACTCGATTTGCTAACCACACCTTAATATAAATTGCGCTGATATTTTTAATTCATTTGTTGTTATGTAAATTTCGCTTCGTCGTTATTTTTGTCGAAGTAATGCAATGTAGCGCAAAATCCAAGCGGTAATTCTTGTAAGTCGAGTTAATGAACTATTGTTATTTAATATGTTATAAATAAAATGTTCGGTTTTGTTAGATTGCGTACTGCCGCTCGTGGGTTCAATTCTGCGCGCAATTTTCGTAGTGTAATAGCAATTCATGTTGTATGGCATAGAATTATAATTATGTGTTATAATTCTATGTTGTATGGCATCTCCAGTTCCATAAAGTTTTTCAGGAATGCAGGTCCGTGCTACCATTAATCAAACTTCAGTATTTTGCTTGGCAATAAACCTCGTGAAGCGCAGTCAGCTGGATTGGTGTCTGATCGCACGTAACACCATTGTTGAGGGGACATTACGGCAAATATTTTTGCTACTCTGTTAGATACATATCTTTCCCATTTCGATGTATCACCTCGAAGCCAAGCTAGTACCACCTTTGAGTCACACCAACCATAAGTTGTAATCTTGAGTTCTGGTAACGATTTATTTACTTTATCCATGAGTTTAGCGAGTAGGAGTGCTCCGCAAAGTTCTAGTCTAGATAGTGTTGTTTTTTGCGTAATCGGTACCACCCTTGTCTTTGATACTAGTATTGTGATTTTAGGGTTTCCCTTTTCGTCATTTACTCGTGTGTATATGACGCATGAACATGCCTTCTCGCTTGCATTGCAAAACCCATGTAGTTGTATGTTCTTCTGCGTACTGCCAATCCATCTGTTTACTTTCAAGTTTTTAGTTAAATGTAGTTCTTTACTTAGGTGGCACCATTCCTTTTGAATCTCAAGGGGTAGGTTAGCATCCCAATTACATTTAGTCATCCACACCCTTTGGAATAATAGTTTGGCTAGCACAGTAATAGGTGCAAGCTAACCCAAAGGATCGTACAGCCTTGAAATTTGCGATAGTAAGTTTCTTTTAGTAAGTCGTTCCTTGCTAGTTGAGTCATGTAAATTCCAATAACATAAATATAAAGACGTCATTTTTTGGGTTCCAACCTAAGCCAAAAGTTTTCATTGATTCGTCTCTCTTAAAATTGATAATATATTTCGATATTTGATTATTTGTGAAGTTTCGTAAAAGCTCGGGATTGTTGCTGGACCCCTTGCGTAAATTCATTCCCTTTCCTTTTAGCAATCGTATAATGGAGGTTTGAATATCCTTGCTGTCTTATATCGAGTTATTGCCACTAATTAGGCCATCAAAGAAGAAATGACTCAATAGAATTGCCGCAGCCTCGGGATGCTTGTAATCGTCGTCTAACGCCAATTGTTTTAGCGTTCGCATCGGCAGCCAAGGTGCACTTTTTGTACCATATGTCAATTTGCATAGTTGATACGTCTGCAGGTTGTCAGTTGGTTTGTTGCGCCATATAATGTTCTGGAGTGGTTGTATAGGATGTAACCATATGCCCGTTGCATATGGTTACATCCCGAACAACAATTTTTATCTGTCGGGTAGACATATTTATAACTTCGCCATTGTATGATTAAGGCCTGAATATCCTTTTGCAGATTAGGACCCTTTTCCATCACATCATTAAGACTATAGCCGCCTGTGGTCCTTTGCGACGCATTAAAAATGGCTCTTAACTTTGTTGTTGATGAGTGTTCTCTCACTACTCCGTGATGCGGTAAGAAATGTTGAAATGTTGATGGCGTGTTCGTAGGTTTCATATAACCTAATTCAATATATTCCTGTATGAAATCCCTGTACATCAAAGCAAGTTTGGCATTTTCACATATTTTCTTTCGAGCTGCATAAGTTTTTCTTCATAACCCGGTACTAAAGGCATTTTCACAACATGGTTTCCTTCGGCAATCCTTTTTTTGTAATAAACTTCGCACCAGTCGCCCTTGAAAGAGTCTCCATCATTTTGTATAATATCCTCTGTCTCCCAAAACTTATTCAAATCGTCAAGATCAACCAATGCTACATGGCAGTTGAAAGTTGTCAACTTGCCACATATAATCCAGCTGAGCTATGTTTGCTGGGCTATCGGCATTTGGGTGTGTCCTTTTAGGACGCCTTCTAATAATACTTGAGAGTAGATGTCTGCTCCAAGTAGTAAATTCACATTCCGTGTTATTGAAGTCAGGGTCGGCTAGTTTCAAACCCTGTATACGGGGCCAGTCGCTTTTTTCGAAAGATTTGATTGGTAAGTTATTTGTAATTCGTTTAATGATTATAGCGCTTGTTGGGAACGTAAAGTCACTTCAACACGATTTACACTTCAACTCTAGCCGTCCTTTGCATTCACCTGAAACTGTTCCTATGCTGGAAATTGTTGCTTTTAGCTTTTTCTAGGTTGTTTCAGTCGCTGAGCTGCGTTTTCCAAAATTAAATTTATCTGAGACACTTGGTCTAATAAGGCCCGGATTATGAAATCACCTTTCGAAGATTTTACTCGAAGCTCGCCTGTAGTTAGTAGAACTTCCGTCAGGTTAGGGTTTGACAGATGATATGTGCTATGTTGATCAGTAGAAGATGCTGTTTGATGATCACGTGATTGAGAGCGTTGACCCGTATTGGCTGTGTTAAATCTCGAAGTTATTTTTTGCGTTGTGTAATGTAGTAACGTATGATGTGGTTTATTGCATTCTTTGTTTGCAAGTTTTGTTTGACGTGAATTCTGCATCATTATGTTTATAGAAGTAGTTTTTACACACTTGTAATTCCTTCACTGTGTTATGCCTATCACGTGTGTCCATGTCATTGAACTTAGGGTATTGCATAAGCACGTGAGGGCCTTTGCACAATAAACATTTACCGAATGATGTGTGATATATTCTTAAAAACTTTTGTTATTTTCCGATGTCTGTTTACTAGAATCTCCTTTTATCTTGTTACTAAAAGTCTTTTTTAGTAGATTCGAAAAATACTTTTGATATTCTTTCGCTGCTTCTAATGCCATGAACTTTTTCTCCAAGAATGCAAGGAATTCTTCCCCAAATTCTTTTTGGATCTGTAGTTCTCGTGTATATTCTGATTGAGATGTCCAATTTTTGTGCCATTACGTATACAATAATCGGACCCGCACTTATTACTTTAAGGCCGATGTTCTGCATGCTATTGATACATTCGTTAATCACATCATGCATTTTCTTCAGCACCGATGCGTTAGGGTGCTGAATAGTAGCTAAATGCATTAAGATTCATTAAGTTGGTGAATTGCAAACATTTATTATCATATCGCTAAGTAAGAATGTCCCAACAAGCTTCATAATTTTCTGCGCTGACTCAGTGTTGGACTAGTCTTTCAGCTTCTCCTTTCAGCTTAGATGCTGCAAATGCTGCGTTTTCTGTGATTTTAAAAAAACTGTTATTATGTATTGTCTCCAAAAACATCTCTTTGAATGTAAGCCACTGATTGTAGTTACCAGTGAACTCAGGTAATTGAATCCTTGGTGCTGATTTTTGATAATGAGCGCTAGGCCATATCTTTGAGTTAAGAGACTTTTTCATAATATCGTACTAGCGTTCTTTATTGGCAAACAAATCGTTGTATACTCTGTTTGAACCTTTCAAAATGGCTTCTAACTTCCAGTGACATTTTTCTGCGTGTGCCCATTTGTTTTTCAGGACACTCTAATGATCTTCCAGTTCTCATCTCGCCGTTATGTTGCCAATATCAATTTTTGACATTGCTCGTTCCAGAGCTTTCAGGTGATATTCTTGACGCTCCAGGAGCTCCTTGGTTTTAGTGTCACTTCCCTGAGAATGTGGGATGACAACATCTGCTTGTTTTCCTTCGGACGCCAACAAACGTTGTAGAATGTCAATTCATGTAGCATCATAAAGATGTTTCGTTTTTTCGTAGATATTTCCTGTGAAATAGTGGATTACTTTGTCCTCCTTTTCCACGAGTTTTAGTGTCTGTTCGTAAAGTCTTGCCAAAGATTTTCCAATGTTATCAATCTTTGAGTTAAATATACCTTGTATTTCCGAGTCGCACTGTCCTTTTGATAGTTACTACAAAGGTGCTTTAAGGCTGTGCAGTAATGTCACTCATTTTTTTGACTTTAAGCTCGACTAGCTGGAATACGCTGTTGAAGATGCTGTAATGAACACGTAGTTAGTTGTGTCCCAGTTAGTTCCCTTGTTGCTTCGAACCACTCGCAGTTCTTTATATGAGTACTATATGAGTAGTAGTAGTTGTAGTCTAGTAGTAGTGGAGTTGATGTTCTTGGACGCAGTTGTTAGTGCTTGGTTCTTTAAAGGTGTCTGTTCAGGGCACTTGTACTTCCGCTACAGTATGCGCGCCTTCTCAACTTATCTGGTGGCATCCGCTTGTGGAAGGCCAGAAACGCTGATTCGCTGTTATAGCAAGAAATACACTTACCCAAACAATTTAAACTCGAAGGACCATTTAATGTACGGGTTGTTTAGTTAGTAATTTCGCACACTATAATAAGATTTTGAAGTAGTAGAAAAATTAATTATAACGTGAATAATTTATTTAAAGTATAAGTAGATAAGTTACAGTAAAAATAAGACTAATTCTTTCTCTTAATGCACTCGTAAAGTTTGCTTATTAAATATGTTTGGTTTACGTTCAACTGAGTCGATGTATTTTGTTGTATCGCTAATTTATAGTAAATAGCACACGATAAACGCTGAGCGCGCAGGTACACGCGCTTTGCAACTTGTGGAGTAGGCAGCAATTTACGGTAGTGTACGGTACGGTACGTAGATCCCTAGTTTTTCTAATTATGTTATTTACCTACCAAGAAAGCAAAAACTCATTTGGCAACATAAAATATGTATTTTCAAAGTAGTAAGTAAGTACAAAAACATGTCTTTTTTATATCTGGGCATAGACTGACGCCAGTATAAGATAAAAGCACATTTAGCCAGATAAGGGACTACATTATAAGAATCCCTGGTGCTGCATTTTGAAAGAAAGAAAGAAAAGATTATTTATTACTATTATTTTTACACACCGCTATGTTTCTTTGTAGTTGATATTTATTGATGTCTACAACTGTGCTAGTTAATGTGCAAGTAAAGTTCTTTCATGTAATACCTATACCAGATAGTAAACCTACTTAAATTTTATATACTCTTTTCCGGGTCATATTAAATAAACACATTTAAGATATTTTCGTCTGCAAGCTTAGTTTATAACGGTACCATATTTAATTTTTATAGAATAAGTTATTGTTGAAATAATCGGCTGTGACAGATTTATTCGCCAGATAAAGATTCCATTTTTACCATTTGGGTACAGAACCATAGAAACTAAACTCATATTTTATCAAAAGCATTCTTTCGCAGTTTGATGAAACTCTGAAATATGTAGTAAAAATCGCATTCCATATTAATATCAGCAATAAAATGCACCATAGTAATTGTTCGGTGCTTAGGCACAGCAGTGCTCATTGGCTGCCAGGGGGTCAAGATTGTGAATTACGGTCTTCACTTGCGTCCGAAAATACAAGTAACATGATCTCATCAAATAATGTCGTATAAATAAAATTAATTAATAGTAGTACTTTCGGCCGTTAGTGAGTATTTGTATTAATATTTTTACTAAATTTAATCAATAATGTTGTTAAATATAGGCTATAACATTGCTTAAGATGCGATACTGTTATTTTAATTGTCTTTGTCAGTCAATTTCAAGCTGCTTGGATTTTATTCAGCAAGCACAGGTCAGTAACACTATGATCCTTATATTCACTCAGGATGTATCTTGTTACTGATAATTATAAAATAACATATTATTTCCAGACACTTGAAGCACTTTGCCAGCTTGACGGGGGACAACTCTTCGTGGTGGAAGGCGGGTATCGGCGTCGCCGCTGCCACTGTCGTCGGCCTTGTCCTCATTAAGATGTTTAGCTTCCAGAAACGTTAGACTTAAACTACAACTGCAGCTTTTTATTTTTGTTATACATTATCAAAAAGGCAGCTAAGCGGATAATCTTTCCAATTATAAGCTAAAACCGTGGGCAATTGTGTTTCTATGATAGGGAAAATAATGATTATATCATTAATTTAAAAGGGTCTAGTATTATTAAGTATGTATTATTAAATATGTAAGTTATGTATACCTTTCAGCTTATTTTACAAAACGCATTTTCTCATAATTATATTATCTAGTAAAAGAAGTGTTGGTATATTAAATAAATTCTAAGTATACTATAATACGAGAGCATAAGTCCCTTTCTGCATTTAAGTAATATATATTTCAGTAGCTACATATGTACAAAAACGGAATAACTATTTATGTACGTATAGAGAAGCCCAACTTTATATGTATCCAATTGACTAACTCAACTTAACCGCCTTTTTAGTAATGTATTTACAGCACATTAATGTACATATATTTAATATGTATTAAAATAGTATTGAAATGCTTGAAAAATTATTTAAGTATAGACCAAAGAAAGTAAAACTTGAATACGAATAGTATATTTTGTTTTCAGTTGTAAATAAAATAATTTCATTGCATTGTAATTTTTCATTTAAATTGGCTAGAATTTAGAAAGATATTGGTTCTTCTTCTTTTCGTGTGGTTAGTGGCCAACCTGTTGTCAAGAGTTGTTCAAGCCGCCCGTAGGCCTATGACATGGCTTAACGACTGCTGTCAGTTTGGCAACAACCGGGACCGACTTTAAACGTGCCCTCCGAAGCACGGAGACGCTCAGATGAAATACCACTAAGCGGTAACCCATCTATAGACTGACCACACCCAACGTTGCTTAACCTTGCTAATCGTAATGAGTGCAACTGGCTATGAGCGCCTCAATTGGTGAATAATAAGAGGTAAATTCACCATAGTCAATCAGGCGTTTCCCCCCGGGGCACCTGCCTCTGTGAATGATAAGGACTTTCGGGTGTTAATGCAATGCGAAATCTAATTATGCAGCTTCCTTCTAATAGTTGTGCATGTGGACATCCAATTTGGAATGCCTCGACATAGTGTGGACAATGTATCTGTTTGTCGAATAAGAACTTTATTAACATAAACATTTGGTAATGCATTCTTAACAGTTGAAATATAATTTATAAGGAATATGGTTTTGAAGCACGCAGAACAAATTGCAGCTCGTTATAGCGAGTTGAATATGAGTGGCGATACTACAGCCCCTAATAGTCTGTCAGCGCCTTGCTATTTCAGTTACCTGGGGTTGAACTCCAACAGCGTTAGTTAGTCGGTCAGAACGGGAAAGAAAGTGTCATTTTCAAACCATTTCTATTCTGCGTTTTTGCGAAACTGGTGTTTACAAAACTGGTTGTTGCCACCGCTTGACATCCCTAGCAATTGCGATCTTTACTGTGCTCTATTATCTTCATGGTAGATTGTATACAGTGAGCTGCAAAAAATAAATAATAATATACTCATTACAATGGTAATACATTATAATATCATTATAATGGTATAAGCCGGTAATAGACGCCATCTAACGGAAATCGATACAATATCTGTTAAGTAGTTTATTTATATCGTAGTAGATGTGCACTAATATAAAATAATAAATAGGTAATTCAATTTTGATAAATTTACTTAAACCAATTTTTTATCTCCATTCACAATACTTTATTTAAAAAAATAACACATTTCAGGGTAAAACAAGAAACAAAGAATAACAAATGAATTTATAGTGGGTAGTTTATTTTATAGATACTGTCGATGATTTGCTATTCTGTTCTTATGCAAACATTATTCTGTCCCCGTATTCGAGTGTCTTTTCGGTTGAGATTATAATTTCTTATAAACACCTATTTGCTGAAATGAGTAGGTATACGTTGAAATACTTATAAAACGCCATCTAGTTCATTCATATTCATTCTAATTCGAGTGTTCACAGGATTTTGGACCGTAAGGTATCCATGCACTATTACAGATGACTGTACGTATGGGGGACTATACAGACGGCTATTGGTCAACTCCCTAAATGGAGATCCTAGGGAGTTGTCCAATTGCTGTCTGGTATTCCAAGCTTGTACTGAGTTAGTATAAATAAAATTTGGTATTATATTTATAAGACAAGATAATAATATTCCGTGCCTGCACTAAACATTTTGTGGAAGAGCCGCAGCTGAGGAGTCAAAGAGCCGCGGGTTGCCGACCACTGGGTTAGTAGAAGAGATATGTTATTGTAGGGTAATATTTACTGTAACAATATTTTAATTAGTATTCTTAATTATCAACCAAAATTATTCATAGCTTGACTAAAAATCCATTCATCCAGTCATTTAAACCAACAGATTCACCACCTTCATTCAATCGTTTTTTCAATAAGTCAATATATACGCGACTGTACGTCGCGTCGAAAAACATAAGCTTGATTTTCTCTTTTCAGAAGCACTAACTAATTCTGGCAGTTTGTGACAAATTTCGAACAATTAACGACTCATTATTGGTGCAATCAGATTATCGCTAGGCATCGTGGTTCCCGGGATATTTATGTGGCTGTGCCAAGAAGAGCGCTCATCTTGGCACAGCCACCAATACCCCCTTATATATTTTAAAGGGGGGCTCGATTAATGCTGATTTTTTGTGATGAATGTCGACTAATTATTGGTATAGTTAGATCTTCGTTCGCTGCTGTGGTTTTGGAAATACAGGGTATCTGTGCTAAGATGAGCGCTCACATTAGCCCAGCCACCAATACCCTTTGTATCTTTTAAACGGCAGACCGACCAATTCTGCTATTTTACGAACAATTTCGACTAATTAACTAATAGATTTCCAGTTGGCGATGGTGGCTATGCCAAGATGAGCCCTACCACTTCTCTTTGCTGGGCACGGGCCTCATGCCAGTGTGAGAAGGGTTAAGCAGTAATCCACCCCGTGCGGTTTGGCAGACATCACATGTCTTCGAGAAAATTATGGAGGACTCTTAGACATGCAGATTTACTCAGGATGATTTTTCTTCACTTAAACTGTATCTTGCACTCTTCCACGCTGCTCCTAACCAAGTATTCTGCTCGAGCTGGGCAAGACCTAAGGGTACTAAGTAGTTGTATTTAAAGGTATTTTTGCGAAGTAGTTATTGAATGTATCAGCTACTTCCAAATTATTTGAAATTACGCTATTATTTACATTTAGTTCTAATTTATTATCACCCACCTTGCTGCGACTTGTTTCACTGTTAATAATGTTCCATGTAGTTTTAATTTTATTATTAGAATTTTGAATTCTAGTTTTTAGGTAAAGTGAGATGGCAGAGGCACTCGTCTTTTTAAATAATTTTGAATAACTTTTAACATATTGAATAAAATTTGGATCGACATTGGTGCCAATTCTGTTGTAATTTTCTCTTAGCTAAAATTAGAGAAAAATTCTCTAATTTTAGCTAAAAGATTTCGCGTAGGGCATTCTGCTGTTCCATCGAACTAAATTTACAATTCGTTTAGACAGCACCTAATTCGAGTTTGACAATCCTAAATTGAATTGAGGCGGTGTTACCCATATTTAAACTACATAAATATAAAGAATGAATGTGAGCGAGTTAATGAAAAAAACCCTTTTAAAATAATACTTTTATTTTTGTTAAATGCGTGTAATTGTTTGTGAACACTTCATAAATAATAAACGGTAAGTTAAATTGTATTTTAGTCGTTCTAAGTTAAGAAAATACTGCACAACAGAGAATGTATCTGGCAGACTATCATTTTTTTTTTAAATTATGCTATTTGCATTAATTTTGTATTACTTTTTTAAGAGTACCTTATCCTCAAATAAGTCGTTAAAAATGACAATTTATTCTAATAAGTACGTAGTTAAAAGTTTTAAAATAAATACTTTTAACCAATTTTTTTATGAACGCATGAAAACGCTGTTCCGTCTTGACGTTTGTTTCTGTGACGTCGCTGAAGCAGTAAACACGTAGATTTCGTATGGAAAATAGAATAATTTTATTATATTGTTATGATGTTCAATGTATACAGCAATCATCGTTGGTGTATTGTGCCGGAGTGTCAAAACACTAGTATTAAAATGCCAGAAAAGCTGTGGATCCAGTTACCAAAGGATATAAAATTAAGAAATACATGGATACAACCAGAGTATTATTGTTCTGTGGATACAACTGGCGAGGAGAGATCCTAAGTCATTATCAACTAAAAGTCAACTGTATATGTGTGAAGATCACCATTATGTAAGTTTAGATAAACCTAACATCAGTAATAAAGTATTAGTTATATTTATTATTATTTTCTCTATAGGTTATGTTGCTCAAATCATTTTTGTTTCAGTTGGAGAATGACATGGAGAACTCTATATGCAATACTAATTAATGGTTTCAGTCAAAGAATACGCCTAAAACGTCGTACCGTCGAGGTTTGATTGTCAACAGGATAGAAAACACAAAGCCACACCAACCGAACCTCGACCTGACTTCAGAAACGACAAAAGTTATCGCTTCTAGAAGAAATATATTCTGTTGACCCTTCAACGTCTTCGTTCAATCAAGGTACAGGTATATTCTACTAATTATCCCTACTTTCATTTACTACCTATGTAATGTTTCTAATTTAGCTAATATTGGGGAAGTACCTATCTAAATATTCTTTATCATTTTATTTTTAGATATACTGATTGAAGAAAACAAGCCTTCATGTCTTGCCTCCTCCTGAAGGGACATTTTATGATAAAGCAGTACAAGCTGTGCCACATCAGGAACATAAAGCTATTCAAGTTCATGTTACACACTACAGAAGTAAAATGGTTCAGATTGGTGTAAATGTGTATCAACAATTAAGTTTACTGTTTTGTTAACTTGGTTCTGGACTTAGTTATTACTACAGCCTGTGCTTTAGTAAATTTACAAGATGCACTTATCAAATAAAGACTTTTCAAGTACCTTTCCTTTTTCATTACTATCAATTTCCTATTGCTGAATGATTAATGATATAAACTAATAAAGGAAGTAGCAGTTGGAAATAAAGTGAAATAGAATTTCTATTCTATTCTCTTCTACCCATACCTATCACTCCAAAAGAATGTTTCATAGAAACTCAATCACTGTAATCTATAATAATTATGAAAATGTACCAAATTATAATATTTTAGTAAAGATATTGCATAAAGAAAACAAGAAGTACAACAACATTGGTGTAGGTTAACATTTAATATATTTATTAATCAGTGGCACAAATCACAAAGGGCAGGGTAAATGTTAGTTTCAGTAGGTACTTTTTGTTTGACTCATACTTGGCTTACATTCAATATATTATTATGGTGCCGATTTGTTAATGTACCTGAGAAGCTTAACTTGTTGGAGACATCGGTTTGAGCCTAATATCAAAATTTATTTTAGCTGGCAATGAAATAGAAGAGCCCATAAAATGAATTACACAGTAGGTTCTTAAAACCTATTATACTAAGAAATGTAAATAAAATGTATAGTGGCATGCCACTATACATTTACATTAAATACAAGTATTTACAGTATATATAATTTTAAGCACATTGAGTTGTAATTATACAAATTATAAGACTTAAATGATGTTTTATTAAAATGTGTGATAATGCAAGAAATAAAGAAAGCTGTGGCATAATCCTTATAAAATATTATATTTTATGTATTTAATTAAATTTAATAGGTATAATGATATTAATGATTGACACAGAATGCTTAAGAACCAGTTTTTTTTTATTTAATAGAATTTTAAATAGGACTAGGTATTGTCGCAGGCACTCGTCAATTTCTTCTGCGTTCAGGTGTTGCGGCAATCCAATCCCAAATCCAGGAACAAAATACCCAAATTAGTTCCGTCCGTGTATCTCCACCTGATCATGTTCTCCATGCTCCGGCATATCTGAGTCTGACATATAGTTTGAAGGCTTTCAGATCACCTCTGGTGATCCTTAATCAGGCGTTTCAGGTGATACAAATATGTTTAGTAGGGATATTCCTTCCTTTCAAAGGTCACATGCCTCACTTTTGGTGGCTCCAAGGTTAATGGCATAATTGACAGAACTTTTACGGCTCTTCATATATTTATAAATTCCATTATTTAAGCCTCAGCTACTAAATCTCTAGGAACACTAAACTTCGTATCATGTTTTCAGATGTCATCTAATATTAGTTTGACATTTCTAATTTTAGATCATTTTTGACGTATAAGCCGTACACCAGAATGCAGAAAGGACTAAATTGAGTAACTAAACCAATTTTAATCCTGTCTCACTAAAATAAGTTTAGATCTGTCAATTTTAGCGATTTCAGAATACGAAATGTTGTTTGACAGGACTTAACTAAATTTTAGAGATTTTTAGCTAAGATAAGAGAATTTTGTGACAACAGAATTGCCACCATTGTATTGTTCTATACCATATAATTCGTATAGATTTGCTCTACATCTATATATCACAGATGTTATTATGTTAAGTAAAGACTCATATAGTTCGTCTGGATTATTCAGAGAAAGGTCCATATTGACAACTTTGGCAATTATGTTATCATTAAATTCCTTTATGCGATTAGATGTCATCGGTCTACACGTGACCTTATTCTCTTTATGAATTGTACTCGCAAGATATACTACCTTTTGCCACAGTACATAAATATACAGTATTGTAACTCGGCCGTACCTATTTTTGAAATAAATGCCTACAGCCGCGCGGTACGTAAACATGCGATAGGGCTGCCCACCTACAGCATTTTAATTAAATCTGCCTACTTTGAGTTTCTATCTATTTTTGTGATTGTAAATATTTTTTATTTTATTTAAACAAATAAAATACTTAATATTATCTTATGTTTACGCGAATGTTATACATTGAAATTAAACACTTTATACGGATTTTGTCGCGTTGTTTATTTTGCTTTAAACACTGTTATTACATAATTTTGAAAACTCTAATTATATTATAAATCTCTAACTATACTACTATTATTGAACTTTACTACTATTTAAGCTATATATTTTCTAATTAAAACTATTTATATTTAAGTTTACACTTTGCCCCGACGTTTCGGTTGCTTTACAGCGGCCATGTTCACGGGGAGACTAAGATGGTATTTGTCACAACGTTCTGAAGTGTAGCTAGTTATTTTAAAGTACCCGAACATAATTTAATCTTTGGTGTTCCTATTTACGCAGAATGAGCTCAAAGTATCATGAATTTCAATTCAAAATACAATACTTTGTGAATGGAATAGGAAGTGTTCCATAAAAATGCATTTTGTTTTTCGATTGGTAGATTTAATTTAAAAAAAGATGTTTATGTTAGATTTAAGACTTAATAACAAATCGGTCTTATAAAGCGACTGTTAAAAATATTTGCGCCTCGACTGTGATGTGCGTGTGGACTGAGTGATCTTTTCAAAAAACTCATCCAACCACAACCAAATTATACAAGGATTTAGGGAACAATTGTGAAAACTTCATGGTAAGGTATAAAATTTGTGAAACCTAAACAAAGAAAGTTACAACTAATTAACTGGATCACTCAATCTGGACACCTGAAGAAAAAGCCATAACGCGTATCCATGAATATACTACCTATGTGTTTATAATTTGCATTTGAAATAATTGTGAAGAAATTGTGAAAGCTGTTAAACAAATTTTCGATTCGTTTCAAAGCCGTGTTTAAGTTTTAGAACGATTTATATGGATCACTCAGAATACACTATATTCAGTTGAGTGATCTTTCAAAACACCACCTTATACTGAAAAAGTATGAAACAATATCATGTTTATTATAAATTATGCTTCTGGGAAAATTTGTGACACAAAGATCATGATTGAAATCTTACTGGCTTAGGAGAAAATAAAAATCTTGTATTTTCTCGATCGTCCCAACTGAGTGATCCTTATCTTGAACAATATTTAATAAACCCAAACTTATAGGTGGAAGGTAGTTACATCAGAAATTGTGAAAAAAGTTGTACTAAAATTTGACGAACCAATCGTCCTTGTAAGTGTTATATTTTAAAAGATAACTCATTTTTTCAATCCTTAAGGAAATCGTTGAGTAGGGTTACCATATCGGTTTACTAGAGTACCGAGATTTGTGTGAGTTTTGTTTTTAGAGTGTTTTGTTAGTGACAAGTTTTAGTAAAGTTAGGTATGTATATATATTATACACTGTATTAGGTTTATAATAATACTAAGGAATTCTACATACAAAAAAAATAATTATAATTTAATAATTATAATAATAATTTATTAATTATTTATTTAATACCTTTGAAAGGTACCATCAGCTTTTTTTCTGCGTGAATATAAAGGTAAAACTTGTTTTAATTCGTACACATCTAGATCGAACGTAAATATCTTGCATTGCGCACTTATACCTTCTTTAACAGTAGGGGTTGAAGTATTTGTGCTTGATATGACGGACTGGTCACAAAGCGGACTAGATATAGCGGATGTATCTTCTGAAAGTTTCTCTTTTGGTTTTATAACCATTTTACTGTAATTTCTCTTATAAGACATAAATAACGCCTTTGGTGTCATTTTTGCATCAATTTCTCTTGATATTATTGAGAAAACCGTATCATTGTACTTAATATTAGGCTTTTTCAATTGTTCATCATATTTCTTAAATAATTCAATTTGCTTTTGTATATCTACTAGTGGTTTCCGTCCCCTCTTCATGACTTTCAACTCTAAAAAAAAAACGAAAACAATAAAATAAAAATACCTACCTATGCGTGAACTAGATTACATACTATACCTCTATTAATGTCCACTGTTATAGTTTTTTGCCCTACAGTAGGACAAAAAACTCATTATTATCATCAATGCACATATAATTAAATTCAACACTATAATTATATTAAAAAGATATTCGACAAAGGATAATGCTAAAATAATTCAAGTAAAAAAGGTTAACTGCCTCTGCTGCCTTTTTTACAATATCTTATGTTAAAAAAGGATGTCTCGTCTTTTTTAATATCATATTAAAAAAAAATAATAATAGTGTGACAAATGTACCTACTAATGATGGTTTGAATATTGATTAAGATACTTACATTGCACGTTTATTCGCTATCATTAAACGGAAACACTGATAATTTTGTTATTAATGATACCACAACACTATAAACAAACTTGCACTTAATAAACTGCACAACGCCGTCAGCTTCCCAAATCGCAATGAATATACTCAATGTTAGCTTTGAATAGGGTAGTCGACGAAAAATGTCCGACAAAATAAAAAAGTACAAACACCCTACACAACGTTTTCCTTAAGGATTGAAAAAATGAGTTATCTTTTAAAATATAACACTTACAAGGACGATTGGTTCGTCAAATTTTAGTACAACTTTTTTCACAATTTCTGATGTAACTACCTTCCACCTATAAGTTTGGGTTTATTAAATATTGTTCAAGATAAGGATCACTCAGTTGGGACGATCGAGAAAATACAAGATTTTTATTTTCTCCTAAGCCAGTAAGATTTCAATCATGATCTTTGTGTCACAAATTTTCCCAGAAGCATAATTTATAATAAACATGATATTGTTTCATACTTTTTCAGTATAAGGTGGTGTTTTGAAAGATCACTCAACTGAATATAGTGTATTCTGAGTGATCCATATAAATCGTTCTAAAACTTAAACACGGCTTTGAAACGAATCGAAAATTTGTTTAACAGCTTTCACAATTTCTTCACAATTATTTCAAATGCAAATTATAAACATATAGGTAGTATATTCATGGATACGCGTTATGGCTTTTTCTTCAGGTGTCCAGATTGAGTGATCCAGTTAATTAGTTGTAACTTTCTTTGTTTAGGTTTCACAAATTTTATACCTTACCATGAAGTTTTCACAATTGTTCCCTAAATCCTTGTATAATTTGGTTGTGGTTGGATGAGTTTTTTGAAAAGATCACTCAGTCCACACGCACATTCGACTGTGACGTACGGAATGCTATATTATTATATTTTAAAGTATAAATAATCCGCATTCGAATATAAAGCTTAAGTAATTAAAAATTGTTTTGGGAAACGTGGACAAGTAGGAGAAAAGGGAATATCTTTTACTTGGTTATAGATACCTGCAGCTATTTTACAATTTATATGTTTAGTTTTAAAAGAAGTTCGAGCGGTTACTGTTTAATAAAAAACAACACACCGTCCGTTCGTCACTGCGGTGCATTCGCGACTGGTTGCGTGCCGAGCGCATGCCGACGCCGACGCGCGTAGGTATGACTCGAGTTCAGACCGTTTGTATGAAGATAGGTTACTGTATATTTACGTACTGTACTTTTGCCCACAGTGTGCAGTGGTCAGATGTCAGTTCACTCAATATGGCCCTATTAAGATATTGGCAGTCGCAAAGTACATCTAAGCAGGTAGCAGAATGTGAAGTGATCCTAGTGGTTTCAAAAAATAAATGCTTTAAATTAAATGATCCAAATAAATCAATAAATCTCAAAGAGAGAGCTGACTACTCATGTAAATTAACATTAAAATCACCACACACTATTATATGCCTATTACTAAAACTCAAGCGTTTTAAAATATCCTCTATTACGGTTTTAAATACACTAAAGTCACTCTGCGGTGGTCGGTACACACAAACTATGACATGTTGCTCTAATTCCACACACACATCCTGGACTGGTTTACGTCGAATAATTTACTACTAAACTCTAAAAAAACAATATGTATCAAGTTTACATTGCCAAATGTAAAGAGTCCTAACATAAATATAAATTTAAATAATGAAATTATTACTTTCGTACAATCGACAGTTTTTCTAGGTTTGACTTTAGATCATAAAATTCAGTGGGGCGCTCATATATCGTGTCTTGCAGGGAAACTTAGCTCAGCCGCATACGCAGTTCGGAAAGTGAGACAGCTTACTGATGTAGATACTGCGAAACTAGTATACTTCAGTTACTTTCACAGTGTTATGTCCTATGGTATATTATTGTGGGGCAAGGCAGCTGATATCGAGACAATTTTTATTCTTCAAAAGCGTGCAGTACGTAGCATTTATAATTTAGGACCACGAGTTTTCCTGAAAGATCGATTTAAAGAAATAGGCATACTTACTGTTGCGTTGCAATATATATTTGCTAACATTATGTTTATTAAACATAATATTCACTTATACAGCGTGTCCCGTCATGAACTAGCGATATTGTAAGTACCGATAAAACAACTATTTTAATACACAAATAAACTACAAAATCAAGTCCAAACTACTTATCAGCTATGTGGCAGCTATTTTGTTTTTATTATTGAAATATTTTCTACGTGGTCACAAAAACCATCATATCTCTCAAAATTTAGGTCATACTGAAATAAAAATAGTCTTATTCGAAGGGCAATACTATTGTCTATCATTTACAACTTGATCGAAGAGTTGTCACTATCAAATCTTTGAAAAAGAACCAAATTCCATCTAAAATATTTGAAAAAACTGACACGAATAAACAAATCAATGTACATTATTGCAAAAATAGCCCCGATGACCCATTTTGTTTTTCTGCGAGATTGACAGGGTATAATCTACGATACAACATTCAATTTACAGCTGTATGACTATTGTCTATATTATGAGCATTTAGTCACGGACTGCCTTTGCATTGTCACAAAGTGTAAGTGTATGCGTCATCATGCCATCCTACTGCCTATTTTAGATTTATATTAAAACATATACCTTAGCCCAAATTATTTCATCTTTAAATATTATTAAGTTATTACTGTTTTTATCTTTAGTTTTTTTTTTATAGTCAGTAGTATATGGCATAATGGCTGCAACACCTTGTTAATCTGAGTTGTAAACTACTGAAATTATATTTAATTGGCGATTTAAAAGAGTGGCCGTGAGTTTCTTGCAGGTGTCTTCTCATAGGCTCAACCTTTTGTCTGAACCTAGCAACTAACCATTTTTTTTTTTTTTTTTTTTTTTTTTTCGTGGGGAAATGCGCCTGATGCATACCCTCTCGCCACAAGGGGAGGCGAGAGGGTTATGTCCGGCTCTCCCGTCCTTCGGGCCTACGGACCAAAACCCCACGGTGTGCACGCTCGCTGCCTTGTATAGTGGATGGGCCGCTGGAAAAATTACTACCTCAGCGACCCACCCAGCAGTCTACAACTCCTTTGGCGACGCCCCGGCACTACATAGGGCGTCGGACCAACTCAATAGCTGGCGGACGGGAGATCCCCGTTCTCCCGCCCGCGGCCTTCATTATGGCGGCATTAGGCGCGCGTAAGCGCGCCTGCGCCGCCCGGTTCGCCGGCGACGGCTCGGATCCGCAAGGATACTTTCTTCACGGATCCGCTCCGCCGCCTCCTTCTGCGAGATGACGTCCTCGCAGAAGGACGCGACCGCTGCCCACTTCCTCTCGCTGTCGACCATGGCTTTGATCACGGCCGGCAGCGAGAGATCCTCACCCACAACCTCAATGAGTTCACGGCGCTGCACCGTCCAAGCAGAACATTGCTCGAGCGTGTGCTGCGCCGTGTCCTCCTCACAATCGCAGTGGTGGCAGACGGGACTCTGTTCCCTCCTAGCGACCGTGTGCAGGTATTTGCCAAAGCAACCGTGCCCTGACAACACCTGCACTAGTCGGAAGGAAAGGGTCCCATGCTGCCGCCCTGCCCACCGCTCCAATACCGGCTGGAGGGCCCCAACGGTTCTGAAACCGGCCAAGGGCACCTCCAGCCGTGCCTTCCACTTTAAAATCATGCCCTGATGGGCTCGATTGCGCGCGCACCCAATCACCGTCGGGAGGGGACGACAACCCGTCTCCTCCCGCACCGCCTCACTCACTGCAAACACTTCGGCGAGCACTTCAGCCTCCAAATCCCACGGGGGTGCTCCGGCCAACACACAAGCTGCGTCGGCCGACACCGTACGGTATCCACGTATTACCCTGACCGCTATGACTCTCTGCGGCCTCCGCACCTAGCAACTAACCTAAATCTAGCTTCAGTAACTTAGTAAACTCACTAACCCATATATTTTGACGTTCATAAGTGTTACTTTGTGACCTAAATGAATAAATAATTTCTGACTTTGACTTCGAAATGGATTGCCTCTTTTTTAGTGACAGTTAAGCTGTCACCATAAAGAAATATGACTGTTGACTCTGCATTTAATTTTGTAGTTTTAACTTATCAATTAAATAACTTAACCTAGCCCCAGGGGAACAAACATTTATGCAAGGCGACTTTGTATAAGAATTAATTAGCCTACACAAACCTACCCCTATTTGATCAGGAAACATGAATATATTTTTAATAATGTTATTCACCAAAGAAGACACAGACATAACTTCATGATCAGAAAAGGAGGTGGTACCACTGTTTACTGAATCCAAATCACAAACAGCTGACAGGTTGTTATTAGGTGTAGCCTGTAAGCACTTACCGCAAAGATTGTTATTAGTTAGTGAGAGAACATGTTCTATGTTCTATGTTCTCCCTACCAACCTAATTCTGTCGAGAATTAAAGCAGGGCTACAGATACTTAGTAACAGATCGATCACTCTTTTAGAAATGTTGGTACTTACATTTTATAATAGCCTACTCTTTACTGCTGCGCGCGAAAATGAACCGTATTTTTTCTGGCGTATGCTTGCTATCGGTTCACAGTTCCGCGCGGTCGCTGAGCTTTTGCTTCAAGGCAAAAACGCTAGGGCTACCTCTCGAGATAAAAAATATATTTTACTGATTAGGTAAATTAAGAAAACGTTATGACATTTATATTTATATTAATTGTCACAATTATAATACATTATTTAAAAGTTGTAAATGTGCAATTTTAATGTTATGGTCAATAAATTAATTGCCCTGTCTAAATTCCCGATTGTTGAATTTTATGGTAGAAAAATTCTAGACCATACAAAAAGATGATTGATCAAAATGTAGAGAGCACACACGATGCTGTCTTGTTTTGGTGTATGGGCTCGCTAAATCGGATCTTCCAATTATTGCAGCCCATGATTTACGTCTGAAAAGAAAGAATATTTATACCTATACGTACATTTCAAAGAAAAAACAAAATAGATGCAAAAGATATTGACATGACAAGGCCCTTAATTTTATTACAACAGTATATTTAAAAAAATTGTCTTAACGTCTCAACTTTGTCTCACTAACGCAAACTGATCTAATAATTTCCCCATTCGCATTTATAATTTACTAGCTGTTACCCGCAACATCGTTTGCGTAGATTTGTTTAACTATTTTTTGTTTTAAAAAGTACCCAAGTTTTTTTAAATTTCTTTGAAATGTATGAATGTGATTGCTTTTGTGAAGTGCTTTGATAACTAATAGATTGACTTTAATATAGTAGGTATGCTGATTTGATATATTAGGTATAGGTATCAAAATATATTTTTTGGTTTGGTTAAGTATATATTTGTGTCAGTGGTGCTACAATACAAAAAAAGGGAAAGGGGAAAATATAATATAATTAAATAAACCTATTCTGGGTTATGGTCTGTCTGTATACCAAAAAATTTATTGAAGTAGGCGTAATGAGTTGGCGTAATTTATACTCTGTCCATTCGTTTATTTTCTTTTTGACAGCTCACACCTATGAAATGGTATGAATTACCATTTATTTTTTCGGAGTAATGTACTACAGTAATAATATATCTTACTTTATTGACGGGTAACGCCCACTTAGTGAAGTGCCCTGTGCATAACAAACAACCACAGACTATAAAACAGATCTTGAAATAAGATAAATCGATATGAAAAAAATTATTTGATTTTATGTAAGTATGTATTGTTTCTGTAAATTTAATAAAAATAAGAAAATAATATAATAACTTCATGATTAATGATTTGCAAGGAATTAAGTCGAAATCTTGGAATTTAAGTTCGAACTAAGAGTAAAGAACAATAACTCTGTACATTCATTTATTTTCTTTTTGATAGCTGCCTTAGAATGTAACTTATCGCGCGTTTGTGAAATTTAACTTTAAAACGCGTGATTAATAAATAAAGTATATATCAAGTTTAAATCAAGAGCAAATATACTTGAAAAATCATATACAAACCTACTTATTTATATAACAAATTAGCTAGGTAATTGAGCATACAAATGAAACAAGTAAAATTATTAAATATTATTTATTACAATGATTCATCAGACTCTTCTTCATAATTTACACTAGACTCATCAGTTGAGTCCTCGGTTATATGAATAATCAATTCTTGTTCATTTATATTGTCAATTGCGACGTCCCGATCCCAATCAGATATTATTATTTTTCTTGTCCTCTCCACGACATTCGCCCAGTTTTCAGGTGTTTCATCATCACAAGCATTATTTAATAATTCCATCATTTTATTTGCTGTAAACGGCGGCGTTGTGTTGTTTCTTGCTGCTTTCCCTTTGATTTGTGCCCATATTAATTCAATGGCATTGTATTGACAGTGATAAGGTGGGATTCTAATAACAGTGTGTCCATATTCCGCAGCCATTTCATCGACGACGTATCTTTTAGGTTGACGTTTCGAATTCAAAATTCTTATTAGTTCTGCTTTAAATAATGAATTGTTCACATCCTCGCCATTATCACGAAGTCGGTTAATAATTTCGTGTTTGGTGTTAGCTTGCGTTGGCATTTTATTTATTTGTCGTGAATGGTAGGCTGCGTTATCCATAAATATAATTGAAGGTTCTTCCAGTAACGTTAACATTTCCCTGAACCAATTTTCATATACCTCTGCATTCATCTCTTCGTGATAGTCGCCAGATTTTTTTGATTTGAAAGCGAGTAGAGCATCTCCTACAAATCCTTTTGCAGTGCCTGCGTGGCAAATTATAAGGCGTTCGCCCTTGCCTATAGGCACAGGCGAAGTGGATGCTGCAGTATCCTCAGTCCATGATTTTGATATAGTATGACTGGCATTGAGCCAAGTCTCGTCCGTGTAAACCACATTCGACCAGTCTTCGATTTGTTTGGCTTTCCCTAGGAAGTCACATCGAGCCAGCGCTATGTCGTGGCGTTCCAATAAAATTTTCCTCTAATCAGATTTTTTGAAGTAAAATCCAACTTGTCTTGGCACTTTAGCTAGCGACGATTTTTGGCCACGGAACAAACCAGTATTCCTAAGTGAAATTACCATTTTTCTACTCTACCTCTGTGTCGAGTCCGTCTCCCCTCTAGGGGGGATACAGTAGGGTTTTATGTGAAGTAGTGCCTATTCTGGGTAGGTCTTTCGTATAGTGGCCTGCCGTTTCATACGGTGGGCCGTAACCTCGGCGGGGTCGCGACCGCATGCGAAAGCGATTCGCGCGGCCCCGTCGATAGTGGTTGTGTCGAGGAACACCGTGGTAGGTTTAGTCGGTATTCCGGGAGGTACATTATCTTTTTTAACATCTTTATTTTACCCTGGCGAGTCCGACATAATCCCTCCGCCCGCCCCCGCGGAGGGATATGCGACATTGCATTCCTCAACATAATAAAAAGAAAAAAAACGGGCCAGTCAGTACAGACCGCCGACACTTCGACCCAGTGGGATCTGATGTGTCGACTACCCCAATAACGACTGCCATAAATGTTCATGGCAGTCGGGACCGACGGCTTAACGTGCTCTCCGAGGCACGGAGCAGGCGATAATTGTCAATCAATACGCACATAATTTCGGAAAGTCATATAACTACCGAAAGTCAGAGGTGCGCGACGTGGTTTCGAACCCGAGACCCTCTGCATTGCAGTCTGTTGGTCTCCCCACTGAGCTATCGCTGCTCTTTTTAAGTTCTTCTTAAATAAAATCGATTATTATTTCAAATCGAATCGATAACGTATGAATGTCACTAATTTAAATCTGTCTCGAACTGCCAAAAAGAAAATAAACGAAAGGACAGAGTATAGTAACAAACATCATTTTCACAAGCTTTCAAAGGAGATGTTACACTTTTGTATAGGACTCCGGCTATAATTTGTACATCCTGAAACCTGGGAAATGTACCCCTAAATACATTTAGTTACGAAATTCTTTATTAATTTCTAGTAATTTCGTTGCGCAAAATAAAATATAAAATGTTTGACGTTTATCGTACGGACTATCTATGACAAGTTGGTAGATGACATTTATACATAACCTAGAATTGTCAAAAGTAAAATAACTCTTGCTAGAATAATATTAACCAAAGAATTGATAATTCTTGTAGAAATGAAAGGAAAACGTATGAATTCAGGAAATTGTAATAAGAAACACCAATTCAGCATTGAAATATTTATTATCAGTCAATATGACATTGACAGTTAATGTCAAACAAACAAAATTGTTCGTTCCGGAGTGCACCCTGCAAAATCAGTATATTATATGTGTATGATAGTTTAAATGAATAAATGATACTCTAAAACATATTCATTATTGACATAATATATATTATATTTATTAATTATAATTATATATATTAATTATAGTGCTTTTGTAGTTTTCGATCTGATTTATGAACGCATGATCAAGAACCACCGCCATATTGAATATAATGGCAATAATATAAAACTATTATTTTTATGCGCAAACGTAATTCGATTTAAATTCAGGAAATAATATTTTCCCCCGATTCCTGGTATTTTTTGCAATTTTTGGCTGATGGTACATTTCATAGCCGAAAATGAAACATCCTCTTTATTATATTTGTACGATACCTACTTAAAAATAAATATTTAATATAATTATTGTAATTAAATATCTGATTAAATAGTCATAATTCATTTTAAAAACGTTATTATTCAACGAAAACAATCATTTAAGTAGCAACTCACCTTTCTTCGTCAGAAGGTAAATAAAAACAGAAAGATCTTTGTACGGAACAAAGATCTTTCTTTTTTCGATGTACATCCAGGTACCGCACATACATTTCCAGTAACAGAAGCCATTTTATTTAAGTGACAATATTACTTCAATAATGTCTGAAATAATTCGACAGTCGGTTGTTGTCGGTCTCTAAACAAATTTTAGCGAGCGCACACAGATAGGTTCGTACTTCGTGGGTCCACGCCACTCGGCTAGCCGCAACCCACTGCATTTGGATATCAGAATGTCTAACGGCCAGTAGGTAGTTATTGCGCGTAAGTACATGGAGTGAACTAGACCTGGCAGGGCGCCTAACAACGTCTTGGAGCCTAGCCTACCCTAAATACCAAACTACGCACATAACGTAAGCACAGCTGCTAGCTGTTCTTCTTCCATTAAAAGAAGAGCAGCAATAGTGTTTGATGCAGTCCATGATTATCCTCGTCAATTAAAATATAGCTATGGTAGATTTTAGGGGACGCGTGTCTACTCTTTATGTGCGCTCGTATAAGTTGGACATTATTGGAAGACAACGAAGAATCTGAGAGATCATTATGCTAGCTGTTATATTTTTGTATAATGAATGACACAGTAATGCGTATATGTTCGCTGTAATAGCTTGGCGCCAGTTTGATAGGTTCCTACAGCGAATAGAATTAACTCCTTCGGTGTTAATACAGGAAATGTAGCAACATTATCCTCCACTCGGCGCGTGGGCAACGTAGGCATAGACGAGCAACGCGTGCGCGAGAGAGACAGACTTATACCCCATATGAATGCAAACAATTGTTTTTGTATGTAAATGGAAATAACAGAAAATAATGTAATAAAAACTTAAAATATGACTTGTAACTTCAGGGTAACCGCGCCGCGATAAATAATATTAGATGTCCGCCCGATATTCTATTGTATTACGGTCGGTGACCATATTGTGGGCGTCAAATTCATTAGTAAAAATGTCAAGCGCGAACCATAATTATTATTAATAATGTTTAACTATAAATACCGTGTCTCATATTTTTAATACACATTCTGTATTTGCTTTCGCTTGCTCACAGCTACGCTTGTATATTCTTGTCTATACTTATAAATTAATTAATTATTGCCTTCTGCCTTAATTTGCTTTGCCGCCTTTAATAAAATACCTAACCTATCGCGCATATCAAGGATTCCTGCGTCATGAACAATTATTTAGAAGCGGCCACGAATATCAACCAGGTCGCTTCATTGTTGACCCCGACTAGCGAAGATGGACGACAGGACGGAGCTAACCAAGGAGGGACCAGCAGAGACGTTCAGAATTGGTGTAAGAGTACCCTTATTCAACCCGGATGACCCAACTTTATGTTTTGCCCAAATCGAAAGTCAGTTTGTTTTGTCTAATATAGTGAGAGATGATACTAAATATTATTATGTGCTGGCTCAGCTGGAACCGCAATATGCCACCTAACATGCATATATGCCATAATAGTTACCCCACCGGAGACGGGGAAGTATGCCAAGCTGAAGGTGGAACTTATGAAGTGCCTGTCAGCATCACAGGAGAGGAAAACTAAGCAGCTCCTGATTCATGAGGAACTTGGTGATAGGAAATCATCGCAGTTCTTGAGGCACCTGCAGCAACTAGCCGGGCCTAATGTCCCCTCTGACTTTATTGGCACGATTTGGGCAAACACGCTGCCAACCAATTTGCAAACAATTCTGGCATCGCATCGTAGAGGATGCAGCAGAATTGGCGGACCGCATCAATAAAATTGTTCCCGCAACAAGTCAGGTAGCAAGTACATCAACAATATCGGCTGTGGTCCCAGGTACAAGCGATAGCGATTTAAGGATGCAGGTAGCGGAGTTAACCCGGAATATCAAGATGATGTCAGCGGAGTTACACAGGCATTTCAGACGCGACTCAAATGGTCCAGGTTCGCGCAGGAACCGTAATCGTTCCCGTCCTCCAAATCACCCGCATTGTTTTCACCACGCGAGCAAGGAAGTGCATCCAGGTCTGTAACTACAAAGCGGAAACTATTAAGACAGTCGACAATAGCGGTAAACAACTGCCCTAATATTTTGAACCGCCTGTTCATAACTAATATAAACATTCTAACCGTAACACAAAGATCCAGTATCTGGTCGACATGGGTTCAGACTCGTGTGTATCCTAGGTCAGCTGTTCGAGTGACGCGTCCGAAAACAAATTATAATCTTTTCGCAGCTAATGGAACACCTATTGCTACGTATGGCCATATACAGCTGGAACTCAACTTAGGTCTCAGACGTGCATTTGTTTGGCGTTTCGTAGTTGCCAACGTGTCGAAGCTAATAATAATCGGTGGAGATTTTTTAGGTTTTTATAACTTGCTTGTCGACTGCCGTAATCAACGATCAATTAATCGATGGAGTTACATCGCTTACTGTACCTGCACCTCAGAAACAATCAGCAGATAACATAGCGTCTGTATTTACGACTATCACAGCTTTAGATTATGCTTCTTACCATCGTTTACTGCGAGAGTTCACGGCATGCCGGTAAGCCCAACATATCCAAGCGTAGCACAGTACATCAAATACGGACCACGCCTGGACCTCCTGTTTACAGTCGACCTCGCTGCTTGGGCCCAGAACGGTTATCTATAGCAAAGAGAGATTTTGATACCATGCTCCAGAATGGAACAGCTCGAATATCAGAGAGCCCTTGGTCGTCACCACTCCATCTTGTACGTAAGAAAACCAATGGATGGCGGCTTTGCGGAGACTACCAGGCCCTAAACGCACGCACAATTCGGGACTGCTACCCAATCAGACATGTTCAGGATTTCACTCAACAGCTGTCAGGTAGTATAATCTTTTCTACTATCGACCTGGTTTATCTCTCGCGTGTCGTGTGAACACCAGGTTTTTATAGCCGCCAAGGCCTTCCTTTCACTTTTTATTATTATTATTTATCCCTAAAACGGCAATTACAACACCATTCGGCTTTCCTTTTATGACTTTTGGGTTACGCAACGCTGCCCAAACCTTCCAGCGATATATTGATGAGGTGCTTCGCTAGCTAGATTTCTGTTATTGCTATTTAGATAACATTTTAATATCTAGCAGGAATAGCCAGGAACATAAAGACCACTGTACTGCTGTTCAAACGTCTGGTCGAATACGGCTTTCTTATAAACACATCTAAGTGCCAAATGGGAAAAACCGAGTTAGAATTTTTAGGTTACACTGTATCTGCAGAAGGTGTGCAGCCATTGTCAGCCAAAGTCTAGGCCATCCAAGACTTCCCTGATGACAGTCTTGGACTGTAAAGGAGTTAAGAAGATTCCTTGGTATGATATTTTTTTATCGCCGCTTCATACCCGGGGCGGCTAGTATCCAAGCCCCTCTCAACTCTTTGGTGGCTGGTCCTAAAGTTTAAAGAGCACAGCCTATTAAATGGACACCGCAATTACAAGACGCATTTAATAGGTGTAAGACAAGTCTTTCGCAGGCCACTCTATTGGTACACCTAGACGCAGAGTTAACAGTCCAGACTGACGCATCAGATACTGCAATTGGAGCAGTACTACAGCAGCGAAAAGGAAACGAATGGCAACCATTGGCGTTTTTCTCGAAGAAATTGTCTTCTGTGCAGAAGAAGTATAGCCGGTATGATCGCGAACTGTTGACTATGTATGAAGCTATTCGTTATTTTAGGTATATGGTCGAGGTAAGAACATTCGCTATTCTAACCGACCATAAACCGCTAACCTTCGCTTTCGCAACGAACAGAGTCAATTGCTCGCCACGCCAGTTTAAATATTTAGATTTTATCAGTCTTTTTACAACTGATAACCGATTCGTTCCCGGTAGTGACAATATCATCGCAGATATATTATCAGCACGCATTGACGAACTTTCTATGCCCCTAGATTACCAGTCCCTAGCGCTGGCCCAGGAGACCGATGAAAAACCGTGAAACCTGCTGCTTATTGGTAAACGAGCACCAGTGACGCAACATTGGAGCCAAGCAACCTGATCAGCAGACTTCGGGGCCACATGAGCAAATTGTCACCTCAACCAACTTCTTGGCATACTAGCTCTAACGAGTCTTTCTATATGCCGAAAGACCTGGTTATGGCGACGCATGTTTTCATTCGGCAGGGTCCAGCACGAAGACCCTTACAATCCGCATACCTAGGACCATATGAAGTTCCATCGTGGCCCAAAGACATTTGACATCAATGTGTCAGGCAAAACGCAGACAGTCACAATAGACCGTCTGAAACCCGCTTACATGGCCAGAGAAGAATCGGCTCCAGATCGGTTACAAGAAAAAACAGTAGGAGTCAAGAAGACGAGCAGAAGAGCGGTCAGATTCCCAGATTAATTTCGCCTATAATCACGGTCGCGGTGGGGCAGTAGTGTACTTCCGCTTTCATAAACTGAGGCCTAACCAAGAAATTCGCCACCCTACGTCATATGGCGTTTCCCCTTTCAATATGGTTACTGCTTTTGTGAGCCGACGGTGCGGGCGCAACAAGATGTCCGCCCGATATTATATTGTATTACGGTCGGCGATCATATTGTGGGCGTCAAACTCATTAGTAAAAATGTCAAGCGCGAACCATAATTAATATTAATAATGTTTAACTATAAATACAGTGTCTCATATTTTTAATACACATTCTGTAGTTGCTTTCGCTTGCTCACAGCTACGCTTGTATATTCTTGTCTATATTTATAAATAAATTAATTTGTGCCTTCTGCCTTAGATTGCTTTGCCGCCTAAAAAGTACCTAACCTATCGCGCATATCAAGGTTCCATTCCCGCGTCGAGAACAATTATTTAGAAGCGGCCACGGATATCAACCAGGTGGCTTCATTATCATTTGATACCAAATATTACAGTTCACTGGGTAAGTTGCAATAAAACACATTATCAGTACTATATTAACTTATTTACTGAAAGCATTCCAAGAATTCAAATACATATTGCCTTGTATAAATAATACACTGCACATGAGCAAGAATCTATTTATACATCATGATTCCTAGTTGGTATCAGGTATGGTTACAGGTGAACATAAACTCTTATGTTATAACTGTCAACTGATAGTTAAATAGCAGTTTGAATATATTCAAAACACTTGTACATATTCTTTACTAGATTATTGTAATTGTAACATGGTTTACTTTGGTTAAACTTTTAACGGCTATTTAGTTTGAAAATTATATAGTGTATTCAGTCAAAATAAAACTATTACATAAGAGCCAACTTAATTCTATGTCCTATAAGTAATTTATCAATATGGTCTCTGCCGGTCCCTGCCACTGCAAAGAAAGAAAAATAAAATGAGTCATTAATAGTTACTTTAATACATGAGTACTATTGAACAAAATTTTTAGTATACCATAAACCATATAAATATATCCGATATTTTAATCAAAGCGATTTTTATCTTCTATATTAATTTACTAATAAAGCACTAATCTTTAACCAGTTAAATAAGTTAGGACACACAACGCAGGTTGTAATCGCCTTTATATCATATATGTCGGCGGCACAAATAATTTATACAGGGTGTCCGGTAAGTAATGGATAACCTTGAAATGTCTTATAGTAGAACTGAAGGCCGTTCAGAAAAAAGACAACAAAAAACCGAAGGATTTCATTCATTTATGGTCGTGGTATACAAGAAAGTTATATATGGTAATTAAAAAAAACACATATCTCAGGTAGTAGTTAGGATAGATTTTTTTAATTTTTTTCTGAACGGCCGTCATTTCCGCTATAAGACATCCAGGTTATCCATTAATTACCGGACATTCTGTATAATCTAAATCATAATCTGAAATACTTCATAATTTAATCATTTGTTAAGTTATGATAATTACCCGCCATCGCCTCTCATGGCGCCGCCGCCGCTGCCGCGGTCACCGCCGCCGCCGCCGCCTCCCCCTCCGTATCCGCGTCGGTCACCACTTCGGTCCCCGCTGCGATCTCCACCGCGACCGCCCCATCCACCTCGGTCGCCGCCTCCGCCGCCGCCTCGGCCGCTACCCCCGCGTCCGCCGCGGCCAGGCGGGCCACCGCCGCCACCTCCACGGCCACCGCTTCCACCCGAAGGTGGAGGGCCACCTCCAGCACCCTCAGGTTTATCCTCGTTGCACCTATTACAGGATTTCCTCCAAGAAAAGTTGGTGTTGCCGCAGCTAGGGTTGGGGCACCTCCAGTCACCGGCTCTATTTCCACTGGGCGGGCCGCCGCCACCACCACCACCGCCGCCGCCGCCGCCACCACCACCGCCGCTGCCGCCGCCGCCACCGCCGCCGCCTCCTCTGCCGCCGCCACCGCCGCGACCTCCGCCGCCTCCACCTCGGCCGCCGCGGAAACCACCGCCACCGCCGCCGCCGCCGCCCTTACTACCACCCCATGTGTTTTGACGTTGAGCGAGCGACACTTTTATAGTAGCTCCGTTAAAGTCTTTTCCGTCGAACCACTGAATGGCTGAAGATGCTGCGTTCGAGTCTTCGTAGGTTACGGTGGCTTCACCTTTCGGTTGGCCGGTAGCTTTGTCCTTGTACATCCACACTTTCGGTCTTTGCGTTTTCTTATCGGTCTATAATCATATAAGGGGCAATATAGCCAAACAATAAAATATATATTTTGAACTAAAGTAAAATAATAAATTTAGTAGCATTCCACATAGACAAACACTTTGGGACTCTTTTAAATTTCTTTATATTTTCTGATTGCACTATGCATACGGTTCGCCTGATTCTAGATGCACAGACTCTAGTGTATTACTTACTGTGTAGAATCAAATATATACAAACATTAACCTTAATAATGCCAATAGATCCGAAATGTTGACATAATTCTTCTTCAGTAGTAGATGGATTCATGCCTTGGATAAAGACAGTATCTTCTTGCGTTACCATATCACCCCCTCCCCGGTCGCCGCCGTAACCGCCGCCACCACCTGTTGAAAACGTTTATTTAATCGCTGTTGTCGCAATCCTTAATTTTTATGGAGCCTAAGTTCTTATTTCTTAAAGTCTTGTATAATAGCCGTATAGTTTTTATAGATATAATTAAAATTCACTTCAACGAATCGAACTTCGAACGGTCCAATTTTCTTATGCGGGATTCGAACTCGCAAGTTGTTTGCTACCAACACCCATATTACAGTTTATTTTACGACCAGTCACACTTTCATGTAACTTAAAAAAACAAGAATTACCTAACTAATAAAGATGACAAAATATTTTTAAAGAAACGTGTAACTAATCGATTACTTTTATCCCAAAATACCTCAATATACCAAAACTTTACTTTATAACATTTGCCTACAAACATTTTGTTCTGTTTAACGAAAAGTAGACGTACAATTACATATTTTATATAAATGATTTTCAAGTACGACGTCACCAAAATAGTTGCCAATATCCTAAGAAATTGCTGAAGATTGTTTTCGACCATATTTGCAATTACACACTCATTTATAACAGTGAAATTTCAGACAGGGCTGCCAAAACGATAAACATGTTTCTGGTATACTCTAATCCGTAAACGATAACCATGGAATGTCTTTTTACAATAATATTACCTGTCGCATAGTAACACTTAACGCAATATTTCATTACGTACACAAATCTCAGAAGAAGTTTTGTTCTAACATTGTTAGATACACCACCCTTAACTAAGTCCTATCTTTAATTACCGCATTGGAACACCAGATAGTCCATACTGCTTGCGAGACTATCTCTCTCACCTTTCGTGTTATATTATAAGCTGTTACCAATTACCTTGTTCTATCATTGTTCGTCGGCTGCGATGGCAATGAGCGCACAAAATACCCCATGAGTTCGGTAAATTTGATAATAAAAACACGTTACTCTCGTTCTGTATGGTCCGTGATCTTGCACGCTTTTGAATTTGAAAACCAGAGTCGATAAGTTTCGTAAATAATTTTAGGACGAAAAATGACGATACACTAGGATATTAGACCCTTTTGAATCCTTATACAAAATACACTCTTTATAAGTCTGCCGGTTCGCCAAGACACAGTTTTAATTTTATAATACACACTCAATCACAGGTTTAATTACCAGTGAACCAATAGAATACCAGGTTTGGCAGCCCTTAGATAATTACAAATTAATAAAATGTTAACAGCACCGCTCGCTCATAGCGAGGAGCTTTACCTTTATTATAACCACCCCCCCTGCCGCCGCCACTAAAACAATAAGAACAGCGTTTAGTACACTGGGCAGGCTGGGGACACACTGAACGAAGCACGCAGATTGATCGACACCTAGGTACACTTAAGTGACCCTCAGTCCATGTTGCATCCTTTTCTTTACCATAATGTATAATACCTTGAAAACCTTAGAACATTGTTTGATGATGTTATTATTGTAGTAATTTTTGACACATGCATGCTAGCAGGTACAGTAAAGATAATTTCAAGTCTCGAGTAATATGCACTTTTTAAACAATCTTGCCAAAAATTGCATTTTTAAATGTCCATTGTTGTAATACAATTTTCGTCAAAAATGTTTTAACTACCATTACCATTAATTATCATAAATAATTATGTACACTGTTCACAACCGTAGCTACATACAATTATTTTGTTTCTATGTTTACGATATTTCATCGAAACATATATTATTTAAATATTATAATTGCAACAAATAAGTTGATATTTTAAAATAAAAATCTTTTTAATTATATATTCTTTTAAGATATACTTAGATAGAGAAAATTTTAAAGGTGGAATATGTACATAACTATGTTAATATGTTTGTCACTTATTAACTATATACTATTACGAATTTAAGAGTAGGCAAGGATGCAGCGAAGATTTAATGAAGTAATGGAAATATATATATTATATTGTTATAGCAGCAAATTGACATAAGGTGATAACGTTAAATCTTCTCAGATTTTTGCAGAGCTTGTTTTTGCATATTGCCAGGGTAGTACCAGTTTGAAAATCTTGATTTCGTAAAACCAGGGCTGTAGTTGACATTCATGGTATATTATCAAAGTATACAAAACAAAGAATAGAAATATGTAATTATTTAAGAATGTGTATAGAATCACTTGATCTACTTTATCACTGATTCTACCGTGTACCGTGAAATGAGTTGATTAAGGACAAAAGCCAACTCCATTAAGAGTTTTTAGGTAGTTAACCTAAGATACGAATCTTTTGCAGGACATAAATGAATGAGTCTCGGAAGCGTCTTTGTTATGAAATATATGAATATTTAATTACCTACCTAACGGTAGGTAATTTCATATTCATATGAATCCTTAGATTTAAGCAAAACAAGCAGAAATGGTGATATTCCTATTCACTTTGAATTTTGGGTGAAAAGGGACGAGAATAAGGTTAATAGGGAACTGGCTAGGGCTGGCACTTTGGAAATAAATAATTGTTGTGACAACTTCATACTTGTATTATTAATTTAGGCTTTTATTAGCTTACAACATATAAGTCCCCACTAATAACTATAAATAATAACTATAAATGCGAAAGTAAGTTTGTCTGTCTGTCTATTATCTCTTAACACCTAAACTACTAAACTGATTTTGTCGAGTTTTGGTATGGAGATAATGAATCTTTGAAAGAAGTAATGAATTACAAAGCAGGCATGTAGGAGATTTGCGATATGACTAAAATGAACGCGAATGGAGCCGCAGGCGACCGTTTATTATAAATATATTTTCAATTTAATTTAATAGATAACTACATACTGAATGTGCTCTTAAAATATTATAATTTAAAATATTATATTTTAATTTATATCAATGGTATATTATATTAACTGCTAGTTACTTGTATTTTGTATATTACTCAACCTTTATAGTGGTCTATCGAAAAAATGTAGATATGTCTTGATAGTCGGTAATTACCAGGGGATGAAATATAATTTCCTGAACATTTGGACACTTTGTGCCTCTGCGTCACGATTAATTACAATTGAAACGCATTTCCTAATTTGCCCGATGAATAAAAATATTTTCTAATCTTTTTTTATTTTGTAAATTATCTCCTTCGATTTTCTTATCTTTATAGGTCCAGCACGTGGACGTCTTCCGGCTGAGATGATGATGATGATAGGTACATTTACCTACGCCACGTAGCGTCTCGGTGTGAACTGACCCTAATGTGTGTGTGCATTCGATTCCAAACAAAAACAGAAGATAAATAAACCCCAACATATCACCTCAGTTGCATTAGTGACAACCCCATAAAGCTATCCTTATTCATACATAAGTCGTCCCTATTCATACATAAGTCGTGCCTATTCATACATACGTCGTTCCTTTTAACCCGCCCTATGTTCTTTATTCAAACCTAAGACGTCCCCAATCACCCCAAAAACAGTAGACTTTCCCGTTTATATATTTTATCAAGAAACATTAGAATAAATCAACAATTAAGTCTTATCTTGTAATATATATGATAATCCAAACACTAAATAATGTATTTTTGTAAGTCACACTTTCAAATATGATGAAATAAACTTTACACAACAAAGTTTCTGAACCTATAATTATCTGGGAACACGAGAGGTTATTTTCAAGTATTTTTTTGTTAATTTGTAGCTAATTTCATGCGTATTCAGTGTTGCCAAAAGAACGTCAAATAGTCGTCTGTAATTTACCAAAAATTGTAGGAAATTATGTGTTACCAATTTTATCTAACATTTAAAACGTATCCTGGTTTTGTCCCTATTCACTCCATTTTACGGTATATAAGTAAATTAACAAACCAACGTAGGAACTATAAATAAAGGAGATGTGCAAACACTGGCCTGTCAAAAACAGAAGTCATGTTTAAAAAAATGGAGCCAAAAACGATGAAGACTTGTACAAAGATTATTAAACATTTTAACATACAAATTCTAAAAGGAATAAATTATTTTCAGCCTGCATGTCAGGTCATTATCAAGTTCAGTCATTTTGTTATTCGTTGTATATTAGATAAACGATTAAGAATAATACATTTATTATAAAAAAGACACTTAGTAGAGTGGAACCAATTTAAGTAACAGGTTATTAGTCCCAAATACATACATATATTGCATGAACTACGAGGGGTGGTTGAAAAGTTCTGAGCCTAAGACTACTTCCAGTCATGCTAATTACCTCCACCACCTATCACTACTTGAGTGACATCTAATTAGTATATAAGCGAAGTTTTGTCTAAATAGGGTAATTATATTTAGAGTTATCGATCTGTACACATCACCATGGCCGAGTTATCGCTGCATTTGACGAAATTGGAGCATCGTGCGTGATAAAGTTCCTTGAAAGCAGGGGAAAACACCCAGACATTTTTGAAGAAATGTCTACAGTATACTGGGAATCTGGACCGTCGTCTGCCACGATAAAACGTTAGTCACGATTATTTCAACAGGGTCGAGAGTCCCTTGAAGATGACGCGCGCTCCGGGCGCCCCAACAACGTCATCAACATCACTGACGAAAACATCGCCAAAGTGAAAACTTGTATTGGCAGACTGTCGAGTAAAAATATGGCAGATAGAAGAGTTGAGCATCAGCAAGGAACGCATTGGAGACATTTTGCACAACCACTTGCACATGAATAAAATTAGTGCGCTTTGGGTGCCAAAAATGCTCACACCGCTCGACAAACAGCGTCGTGTTGTGACTTTATTGGAGTTTTTGGACCTATGCAAGGACAAAATTGTCACTGAAGACGAAACCTGGATTTGACACTATGATCCATAATCGAAACAGGAATCAATGCAGTGGATAGAAAAAGGGAAAAGCTACAGAAGAAATTTAAAGTCGACATCGAAAGCACAGTACATAAATAGACAGTAACCTATGTTCATACAAACGGTCGGAACTCGAGTCATACCTACGCGCCTAGGCGTCGGCATGCGCTCGGCACGCAACAGGGTCTACAATCTTAGTACATTAACGATGGAAGAACATTAGATATAAAGAGGCCAATTAGAAAAGAGTAAAATAAGTCATACAAACCTATTAATTTCTAAGACTTCTGAACTTAGTAGTATTATAACGTGTAGAAACTATTCTACTTCAATTCATAGATGGCGTTTTTAATAAAAATTTGCATATATCAGAGATTATTTTTGTTATCTGTGGACGGCGTGTTTTGAAAATATAATGGCTGCCGTATCTTTGATGCGTGTGGGCATTATTTTGTTCTAATCAGCTATTTTCTGTATCAAGTATTTTTTCGAATCTAATCCGTTGAGTTGAGCTACGGTTCCTACGGTTTACTCGTTAAGTGATAGTGAATTACATGCAAAAAGAACATTGTTTAATTTTGACTATTTTGTTTGTGTACTTATTATCTGATAAAAAGTGTTGTTTTCCTGGGTGTAAATCATGTTTAAATCAATTTAAATATTCACAATAATATTAATGACGCTTGATTTTAATTTTATTAATTGTGAAGAACATAAAGAAGATTTAATTAATTTTTTGATTAATTTAACTTGCCGTTTTTTTATTCACAACCACTGCAAGAATTTAAATCGTATATTAAACGGTAGAAAAGATTGTTAAGATGATGAGGACATATTCTAATTATAGGCGAAACAGCAATTTACAAAATTTAATAAAAGGAGTGAAAAATAACATGATTGTAGTTTTCTTTATTCGTTTTTCTGAAAATATATATGCAGTATTACAAATTCGAAGTACATTTTTACATTTGAGGGTTGTCTAGTTTTAGCATTTCATTTAATCCACTCTTGTAGTATACAATAAAGACACCCATCTTTTATCGAATTTGTAATACTAAAATAACTACCTTTATGAATGGCTATCAGTATACAACATAACATGCATTTTTATTGAACATTTCCTATTCCATTCACAAAGTATTTTATTTGTTTAAATAAAACAAAAAATATTTACAATCACAAAAATAGATAGAAACTCAAAGTAGGCAGATTTAATTAAAATGCTGTAGGTGGGCAGCCCTATCGCATGTTTACGTACCGCGCGGCTGTAGGCATTTATTTCAAAGATACGGCCGTGTTACAATACTGTTTATTTATGTACTGTGTCGAAAGTTATGGCCACCATTTTATTGGTATTCGGAAGGAGAATTACTAAAAAAAGAACTACAAAGAACGCCGGCAAACATCTTGAACAATAATCGGCATAGTAAAATGGTAAAATGCATTCTGCGCATTTCTCAACATGTATACCTACTTACATAATACAAAGATTGCAGCAAAAAGGATACAGCTGTGAGTTATTTCAAAATCCAATACCAAGTTGAATGCCGACGCAGAGCTGCAGTACAATAGGCTAAGGCGGACCGTATTCTTATTACGTATAGGCACAGTACATAAATATACAGTATTGTAACTCAGCCGTATCTTTGAAATAAATGCCTACAGCCGCGCGGTACGTAAACATGCGATAGGGCTGAGCTGCCCACTAACAGCATTTTAATTAAATCTGCTTACTATGACTTTCTATTTATTTTTGTAATTGTAAATATTTTTTATTTTATTTAAACAAATAAAATACTTTGTGAATGGAATAGGAAGTGTTCAATAAAAATGCATGTTGTTTTTTGTTTAGTAGATTTAATTTAAAAATACATGTTTATGTTAGATTTAAGACTTAATAACAAATCGGTCTTATAAATTTGCGACTGAAAATATTTGCTCCTCGACTGAGACGTACGGAATGCTTTATTATTATATTTTAAAGTATAAAAAATCCGCATTCGAATATAAAGCTTAATTAAAAATTGTTTTGGGAAACATGGACAAGGAGGAGAAAAAGGAATATCTTTTACTTGGTTATAGATACCTGCAGCTACTTTACAATTTATATGTTTAGTTTTAAAAAAAGTTCGCGCGGTTATTGTTTAAAAATCAACACACCGTACGTTCGTCACTGCGGCGCATTCGCGACTGGTTGCGAGCCGAGCTCATGCCGACGCCGAGGCGCGTAGGTATGACTCGAGTTCCCACCGTTTGTATGAAGATAGCTTACTGTATATTTATGTACTGTGGTATAGGTAACTAACAAACAATATACGAGCCCCAATGCAAAAATGTTCGTCTAGTCACACATTATGAAGAACACATTTTTCTTTTTAACTTTCTTCGTTCCTAGAAAAACACTAGCAGTAAACAATTTATTTAATAAAATACTCCATATAAATAACGTTATTTTGGTACTATTGAAAAAAATAATCCTTTTTTAAAATTATGTATCTTAGTTAAATTACTGTTTAAATGGTCACGCAAAATAATTCGTCTAGTGCTTAATTGATGCAAAATAGTTCGTCTATGCCTAATGTTAATATACTTTTTTAATTGTTACACCAAAATTTAAAAATAAATTATCTTAAAAATAGAATTCAATTGTTTTTAAGATGTCAAAGGCTATAAAAAGGCGTGTTCCAAATATTTTTTCATTATTTTCGCTAATAATTTTGAGCAATATGGGTCGTGGAAAACCTATCGCGGTAGAAGTTCGAAAAATTATTATTTCAAGCAGTGATAATGGGAAATCTGCATACCAAATCGCCAAAGACTTATTATTGCCAAGATCAACTGTCCAGTCAATAATCCAGCATAGCAAAAATAACGGCACAGTTTCGTGTTTGAAGAGATCAGGCCGCCCTCGTATTACGAGTGAAGCTGAAAACCGTGTTTTAAAGAAAATTATAAAGAAAAACCGTCGTGCTCGTGCAGGAGAGCTTACCGTACAATGGCATGATATGATTAAAAAAGATGTCTCGGTCGATACTTGTAAAAGAGTCCTGAAGAGAATGGGTTACGGCTTTTACACGGTTAAAGAGAAACCCTTACTCACATTACTTCAGAAAAAGAAAAGGTTAAAATTCGCTCGTGATCACTTAAACTGGACTGCTGACCAGTGGCGTCAAATAATATGGAGTGACGAGTCCAAATTCGAGGTGACTGTCGGTGATGTACGAAAAAAAGTTATCCGAAATAAAGATGAAGCATTTCACCAAGACTGTATCAAGAGAAAAGTGAAGTTCCCTGCGTCTGTAATGATATGGGGCTGCATGTCAGCACAAGGTGTGGGTCGCCTGCAATTTGTAGACGAGACTGTTAATGCAGTAAAATACCAAAACATTTAAGAAACTAGTTTATTGCCGTCCATTCCGATTTTGAAACATCAAAATGCCTATGTTTTTGAACAAGATGGTGCTTCCTGTCATACTGCAAGGACAACAAAGGCTTGGTTCACCTCTAAACAAATACCTACAATGGAGTGGCCGTCAAACAGTCCAGATTTGTCTCCTATTAAGACAATGTGGTAGAAAATGAAGAAGATGTTGCGAAAAAATTCATCAAGGTCAAAAAAAGATTTAAAGGAGAAAATTAAGACTGTTTGGGATTCAACAACTCCAGAATGTGAACAGTTAGTAGCGACGATGCCGCTTAGGATTAAATCCGTTATTGATAGTAAAGGAGATACAACCAAGTGGTAGACGAACTGTTTTGCGTGTTCAACTGCGATATCCGAACTGTTATGAGTTATAATTGATGGAAGAATTCATATTTTTTTTGTAACGACAAAATATTTTATTTGAGTACTTCACAGTAAATAAACTTAATTTAATTTACTAATCTCATTTTTATTTGTTAGACTCGTTAAACCGACATTACTTATCTATATTACACTTACAATACATGGTTACATTCAATTTTCTTAGTAGACGAACATTTTTGCATTGGGGCTCGTATTGTTCGTTCGCCCAAAGACCCTTTTATTGTTTTACATTTCTTTACTTAGGAATAGTTTATGATGATATTTTTATCTGTCCTCTTTTGTTACTGTGTTCTGTCCGAAATTGCAATTGAACCTTTATTTTACAGTTTAATGAGTTGGATAGAATTTGTCAACCGTATTTTATTTTATTTTTTTGTTTTGGTTTTTATGGTTGTATAATGTTTTTTTAAAGAATATTCCAAAGAACAATTTTTACAAAAATTACCCAGTACACCTATCCTATAGTAGTGCTGGCCCTATCCGATCTGGTTACCAGATTATTTTACTAGTTTTAGAGATAAACAGCCAGTGAAAAAATATTACAGTGACAACCAACTTAATATATTTTATCAATGGAAACCTTAAAATATCACGTATCATAGTAATTTCATACACAAAAAAAATAGGTAACGCCTGACAAAAATATCATAGCAATACATCTTACTATGTACTTTTCTATTTATCTTCGTTCGGTTACGGTTGATAGACCTGGTTCTTTTTGATATTGATGTCTCGTGTTGTCCTCTAACATATAATCTAGGTTTCATTTCTGGCGGCAGGAAAAAGTAAATCATGCCAATAGTTTCATTGGCCTTTATTTAGATTTTTATCTCATATTTTAAATATCTAGGACCAGAACTTTTCAGCTCTCCCTCGTACATGCATTATTTTCCACCCATAATTACTAAAGAATATTTTGAACAGGTATGATTATGGTATATACAGTTGCATGCTTTATTATGTTTTGGCATGGTAGCTATTTGTATTTTTGTCCCTAGGAGCAAACCATCTAGTAAGTGTTAATCACTGCTTTGGCAATGTCACACACAGTAATTTTTTTTATTATGCTTATGGTGAAAGTGGCCAACAAGCATCTGGCCTGCCTGATAGTAACACATTACCAAAGTCTATGATAACTTGCAAGTTACCAAACCTTAGTTTAATAAGATGTCACTATATTGCCAGCACAGACAGCAAAGGTTACTGGTTCCGTGCCAACAACTCAGTACTATGGAAATCTTAAGCACAATAAAAACACAACACAAGGCAAGGAATATCTGCAATTTTCTGTAAAGTAGGTACTGCATCAACCAGGCTTGTCCAGGTGAAGTAAAATTCCACTATATCATTATTATGATTTCTTGATTCAATTCAATCTGGATCTGAAATCTCGTAATGTTGATACTCTTCAAGGCCTATTTAATTATAAAATATGGCTTATTTTTACAGATGAATGTATTTGTAAGAAATTATACAAATTAATATTCGTATTTTATATCTCCTGACTTAAACAAAAGCTCTAATAACAATGTTTGTGGGCTTTGTGAAATTAATGTGATCACAGGTATATTATAGCATGTGATTGATTGTTCTGTACAAAGTAATCAATTTTATTTCTATCAAATAATATATTACTAACTTTGTCAGTTACTACACATGACTCCTCAGAAGAACAGGAGACATTAACTCTTAACAGATCTGACAAAGAATGTGTGTAATCTATTTTCTTATTGATATAAAATTAAAGATACATGTTGTTATTGTTCTTTCATGGGAGTATCTGACCAGATTAACTATGACATAAATTCAAATAATATATAACATCACTTAATTATGACCACATCTTTCCATTACATGTTTGTATCTGTCTCTCTACAGACACCATTTAAACACCATGTTCATATAATTGTGTTGACTGTTCCGAGCCAATTCATTATTAGCTGGATGCCCATCTCCTTTAAAACCAACATGACCTTATACTACACTTAAATATGTTTAAAATTATAACATAACATTGCATTCTATGTTTAGATATGACTATTCTATAATGAAGGCATTATTAAAGTAAACCACACAGTATTATTTTGTAGAATATAGTTTAGCTCACCATCCACAAATTAGACCAAAAGTTGCAGACCTTCAAGAAGATTTACATCCAGTAACATGTAGACTCAGCTGATGATGGCAACAAAGTTTTAAAAAACCATTTAAGACAATTTGAAGCAGAGTAATAATGGTAACATGAATCATTGTAATGGCACCATAATCCTATGCTTGACTACCCAACTTTTGAAAAAGAAGATCCTTTTACTCATGTCAAAATAGCACAAGGCACTTGTACCATTGTTGGAGGAAGTAGCAGAAGATACACAATTTGTAGAATTAATATTTAACAAGATGTTTTACCTTTCTGAATAAGATATTATACTTAGGTGGTCTATGCGGCAGAGCATTAAACACTGCGTAATGAGGATTAAACATTAACTACAAAACCCAAATATTTAACTCACACTTAAATAACCCTTGCAGCTATTGTCTGTTGGATCTCCTTATTTGGCTGGTTGCCAATGGGACAAGTGCCTTAGTGATAGTTACTTGTGGAAAGCTTGACTGTTTTGATTGGTATATTCAGAAGTATAATATCAAAGAGTAAATGACACTCACCCATATCCACCATCTCTATTCCCCCCATCTCTATTGTAGCTTGATCTATCACCTCCGCCATATCCTCCTCGATCACCGCCTCCGCCGCCAGAATATCCTTGTCTGTCCCTGTCTCGGTCACCACCTCCATAATTAGAGCCACCGCGGTCACCACCGCCGCCGCCACCTCCGCCTCCGTAATAGCTACTACTACGGTCACCACCGCTCACATTATAACCACCACCAGTATTACGGTCATAGCCTCCACTGCTATAGTTGGAATCATAGCTCTGGCCATAACTGTTGCCTCCTTGGCTACTCCCATAGGAATTACCACCTAGACAAAAACATTACATTTTAAATTATGTTTATTTATTTATTCCATAAACAATAAGAGGCCTATAACTAATACATAATAAAATCATTTCTTTTTAGTCCACACTAATTTATATTAACAACACCAGTCAAGTATAAGTTGGAGTGACTCATAAGTTTCATGACTATGTCCTAGAAAGGGTAGGTAGAGGTAACCCTTGTTTTGGAATTGGGAAGCAAGCATATTGCTGTCAACCAGACACAATTCCAAACTCTGTACTGCACATGCACACACAGCAGCCTACACCAATATGCCAAAATGACCTTATGGGGGCCTATTTACTATAAATCCTCAATTGCACCGCTTGAGTGCTGTAAAACTAACAATGAAATCAATATGCTAGTTTTGTTGTTGCCTGGAGCTTCAGTCATGGTGAAAGAAAATATTATGATATGTAAAGTCTACACTACAGTAAATGATAATACAATAATATAAAAGAGGACATTCAAATGAATAATGAATTTATTTAGGATTTGAATGTTCAAACAGTTTCCTTTTAGCTATCAGGTTAGCTGTGCAAACAACATTAGCTGTGCAAAATATTAACTTATTTTTACTACTGAAGCATAATTTAACATAACTATTACACAAGGAGTAAAGCTGTTGCTTTAATAAACAGGACCCTGATGTAATATTTTGTCCTATGTTAGAAAGGGCTAATATGAGTAACTTATAGCTTTGCAGTGTCAATTACCATAATCACAAACTTAGATTAGATGTATGAGCTAAGTTCTGCAGTAAACTAATAATACTAAATTGTTTATTGTGTAAGATTAACTAGTTACAGTAAATTAGTTTAAAAATACATAATAATATTTAGATATTGGCAGTTAAAGCGAAAACCAGCAATTTTATTAAAAACCTCAATACGACATGGCGGCAAGATGGCTTCTGGTGACATTACATGAGCCGTATATATAACTCTGTTCGGGGTCGTTATTCACATACAATTACAAGAAAGCGATGAGATGATATTTAGTACTAATATAGTTTTCTACCAATAAAGGCGGCAATGTTTCATGACAGGCTCGGCAAAATTATGTTCGAATAGTAAAAACCTCACCCGAACTCTGTTGATTCCAGTCTTGACCCTGGCTTGGAGGGTAACTTCCTTGACTATAGCTTTGCCCAGAACTGTAGTTATTATCACCAGAAGGCATAGTCGGGGGTGGCACAGAATATTGAGCTGAATATCCACCACCGCTGTAATCGCCTGCTGCTGAAACAAGTGTCACTTTATCACTCCAGTTTACGTTACCGCTTCAAATATATATAATGAAAGAGTAACACTTACGATCGCCCATTATAGTAATCTAGTAATAAATAATACTATGGCTTCGCAATTCGGCACAAAAAAAGCACGCCACGCTACCACGCCACTGTTAGATTAGAAAGAAACAAGTGTTGCAAGTATAAAACATAAACGATATATTTGTGAAGTTGCCAGCCGATGGAATTACCAAACCAAACTAAACGTTAAAGAATAAGACATTCTTTTGCCAAGTCTTCAACTGTTATATTATTAAGCCTGTAATACATGTTGGCCAAGCGTAGGCCAACGCAAGTGAAGGCAAACTGATACAAGGCAAATACTACCGTCTAGACGCTCGGCAAGTTTAAAAAACCGATGCAAACGGCCAATGTAGACGACCTTTGTGGAGCTGTCCACACGTTGGGCGCTGTCGGTTTTTATTGAGCATTGAAGCAATATAAACGCTGTAAAAGTTATTGCAGCTGCTGGTATTTATTTAATTATGGCACTCCAACGACTTATTCGCGATTAATGACCGCATATAATTATTATATCAGTATATATCGTAGTAGACTTGTAAAAATAATATATTTTGTACGTATATCAGCGATGTTCGCCAAGCGCGAAATAACAGCTGGACCAGTGGTGTTCCAATCCGCTATATTAAGATAGCACGCTACGGACTAGAAACTATATTTTTTTAGCGCGCTATTTTATACGCTATGTTATAGCGCGCTGCGTAGGCACGCTAGTAGCGTCACAGAATATGGTAGCGTGGAGCCTTGGAGAATATAACCTTGAAATGCGCTACTTTAACTGTGGAGCGTGTTTTGTAAAAATATATAATCTAATAAGTAATAGGCAAAATAAATTCCATGAACTCGCCTTCATACTTTTGAGACTTAGGACCGTCTATAATTTATTGACTGTGACTACTGAATAATAATAATGATATGTTCTATAATAATAAAGCAATTATAGGCGATTTAAAAGTTCATTAATACATAAATCGCATGAGCCGGCCGGAATAGTACAGTAACGGAAACAACGATAATACGTCATACAGCGAGCGGTAGCACGCGGCGACTAAATAGCGTATCGTATCTAGCGCGCTAGACGCTAGACGTCGCTCGCCGCTCGCGCTGGCGAGTCATCGCGCAGCGCGCTCGTCGTTTTTCCACGCTATGCATAACAGACTAGGCATTTATAGCGCGACGCTATTTCTAGCGCCGAGACTGAAACGATTTAGCGCGCGCTATGCGTTGAGTAAATATAGCGTGCTACGTTATGACGCTACGTGCTATATTAACCACCACTAAGCTGGACCAACATGTGGACGCTATTGGCCGAGCGCAAACCAACGCATTTGATTTGTGTAGAAAAACCGACACTGCTCCGATGTGAGACAAGTGGTCGCGAGCGATTGCGAGTTGTTACAAGCTACGCAAATGAAGCTCTATACACGTTGGCGCTTGCCTTCACTCGGCCCATTAGGCGAGCGATACCAAGCACTGGCAAGCTAAAGCAAATACACCGTCTATACGTTGGCATTGGCTGTCACTCGGCAACGTTGGGCCAACGTGTATTGCCGGCTTTATAGTATAATATCTATGGAAAAAAGGTTACCATAGATATAGATCTCAGTCTATAAAATGTACTCTGTGGTGAATCAAATAAGAATGTTTTATCATCTCTATATCTGTCTATATCTCTATTGTGAACTGTCAGAATCAGAATTTATGCAAATTGCATTTTGAGAAAAATTAATACAATTATTACAATTTGTAATATCTTCGACATGATTTGTGTATATGTGAAAAATTGAATTTATATAGTAATTCATCAAGTAAAATATTGTCGCCCGTGATATATATTCGGCAAAATCCAGTCTAGATTTTCGCGCTCCATTGGTGCAAAATTGAAAATGTCTTCATACGTTGATATGAGTTTAGAAGATATTATCAAAAAAAAGAGAGAAAATACGAAGTAATACTATTAGTTAAAAAGTTTTTTATGTAGTCTACATAAGTTCCGTTGGTAAATGATGATAATTTCAATTTACAGGGGTAACCGAAATAAACCAAAAATGCAGCCAGCATCTAAAATCAACCGGTTAACTGATGCGAGAAATAAAATAATATCCAAAAAAAGAACCCAAATCACCGATGCAAGAGAAAAGCTTGCTCAACTTGCTAAGCAGAAAGATGCACGACTGAAACTAGAAAAATTACGTCAGGCAAGAGTAAGTTATTGGTAGGACTTATAGCAAAGTTGTTAGTTTGTTCAATTGTTTTATTTAGCAAACAACTCTTATTTTAGGTCTTGCCTAATGATGCTGTTTTGTCTGTCTGTATTGTTTGTTACAAATATAGTTTCTGACATATTATGTAGCATACATGAAATTTGCTAAAAAATAATGCAACCAATTTAATCACAAATCAAAAATAAACTTTATCGAGTGAATTTGAATGGATAAAGTTTATTATTATAAAGTTAGTTTATTGCAAAAGTGCACTAAAAAGTTAAAAGCATATAAAGTTGCTGTACCAAGCCTAGTGGGGTATCACTAGCAGATTGACATTTGCCCATTCTTAAATATATTTATGGTGTTTCTTATTACCTCATGTACTTAAAACAATTGGGTTTTTAATTTTGTCTGGTATTCCAAGAACCTAAAGATTAAAATGTTTTACATATATCATTGCCTTCATATCTACCAAGAGAACAATCTAAAATAATTTGGATCAGTAGAAGTGTATGTAATGATTAGCTCTTTAATAATTATATAGTTTTGACCTGACCTCCCAAATTCCTCTTAACCTATTAAATTCTGTAAATTTTTAAATGCTCATTTGTATAAATGTAGCTTTATTTGATCTAAAATATGACACATAATATAATATGGTTTTAAAAATCAAATCATTTTTATATATAATTCCTTGTTAGCTTCATAATGAGTCATGGATTTATTTCAGGTTAATTTGCGAAAGCCTTTTTTCAATATATACTTCATCTCGCTAATACATCTTCTTAGGACAAGATATTGGCATTTAATATATTTAACTTTTCTTTACTTTCTTCAAGAATTAAGTGTACCAAATTTTGAGCAAGTGGCCGAGTAAAAATGTTGATGCATATAAATATTTGAACCTCTTTTTAGCCTTATAGTGGTTACATAATTAAAATTTATTTACTTTTTATTATTTTTCTAATGCTCTGGCAAAGTGTATGCAAAATTTCATGACGATCAGTTGAGTAGTTAAGGTGTGAAAGTGTAACAAACAAATTCACATTTGCATTATAATATTAGTTAGGCTTTTATTATGATGTAGATATTACAGTCTAATATGAATGTATATGAATATCTTTGTGGAATTCTTAAACAAACTTTCATCACTTATTCTACAAATTTTCAAATTAGTCTTGTGAATTACATTTCGGCGGCATGGGTGTTTTCAGATTTGGCTATTAGATGACATAGTGCTTTCAATGAATAACCCATTGATAAAATAGCTGTTTGATGATTTAGCTTCATAGAAATGGCTTATGTAAAAATGTCTTTTGGTACTTAATGAGTATGAATCCTCTCTCACACATAGCATTGCCAGGCATCCGAATAAAGCCGGCAACCTGCCGTCTGCCTGATTGCGTCAGGCTGTTTGGTTAAAAGTGCAACCAAATTAGACTAGATGACTGTCTAAAATTGCTGGTCTCTCCGCCATTTCAGTTTTAACACCTCTCAACCCTACACACACAAAGGCTATATTGTTATTTAGGTGACATAAGTTATATCACTATGTAGGTATCTTAAAAAAAGTCACATGTTTTGATGTTTTATCTTTTTCGACAGAAGTTTGATAATTAGCTTGAAAAATAGTTTGAGACTTCTGATTTTAAGTCAAGCTGTGTCCTAACTATAAACAAATACCTCTATATTAGCTTCTGAATAATCTAGTCAGTTTCTTCTAAAGAAACTAGAGAGACATAAAATTTTTATGTAATATTCATTATATTAAATTAAACTTACATCACAAATATGATATTTTAAACATAATGTTTTTACATGCATTTCCAGGCAGCAGCTTCTTCAAAGTATTACAGTGAATGTTATAATGTAGATTAGTAACCCAGCAGCTTTAATATCTACCAAGAATGTTTTATGATCTCTAAAAGTAATCACTATTGTGTATAACAGTGGTTAATATTGTAAAATGTATGAACATAAGTATCTTTTAACAGGCACAGTCACAAAATCAAGGGCAACCCAGAAACATATACCATAATCGAAGCAAGTACACAAGACCAACACCTAACACAGAAAGAGGTAGGATTAATTTTGTATAATTTCAGACAATATAGGTTTTCAGCATTGACTTTACAGATTCTGAATAGATCTGATGCTGAAGCAATTAAATGTTTTAGTTTTCACAGATGTATCCAGACAAGTAGTTTCTCAGCCCTTGCATATCTCTAAAATTGTCCAAAATCGCCAACTAAATATTGGAAGACAGCTCAATACTGCAAGACAACTTAATACTGGCAGACATCTTAATACTGGAAGACAACTTAATACAGGAAGGCAGCTCAACACTGGGAAACCACCCAACATTGGCAGACTTACTGAAGGCAGATCTATTGAAAAGTCAAGATTCCCTGGTTAGTATTATCCCCATAGTTGTTTTTTATGTTTATTGTGACTGTCTCGATGGTGCAGCAGTATGGAATTTGGCTGCTGTGCCTGTGTTTGATGCCCTGGTTTATCCAACAAATACAATATTGAGTTTAACTTTTGAGTCATTCTCAATAGTAGTCTGAAGTTAGGAAGTTGGCAGTATTGCACAGTCCTATGTCACAAACACATATGTAAGTGGTTGCCCTGACACAGCCAGAGAGAGGTTAGGCGCAGGACCAATGGCTTTATAACCATTGGTATTGTCCTTGATCTCTATCTGGCTGTGAAACATTAACGTCCCATCAGCCTATGAGAGTGCAAATAGTAGCAAATAGTGGGTTCACTTGTGTTTACACACTATTGTAGTGTCTAAACACAAGTGAACCCACTGTTTATCTTCTATGCAAAGTTTCCATTAAGATCGTCCACCACTACCAAGTAAGTTTAAATTTTTATTCTATGTACTAAAATATCTAAACATTATTGTATTTCTTTTAAGATTACAAAGGCAGGCAGAAAATGAAACCAATACTCAGAACTGTTGAAAATGATTTGGAAATTATTGATGATCCTATGGAAGATGAATATATTGCACCAAAACCATCTTCAATCAATTCATTGAATCGACAAACAAGCCTTCAACTCAAAATAATAGCCCACAATGATGATGTCCATGAAAATAGGATTGCTATGGTTCACAGGTAATGATTAAAAATATACGAAGAATTTGAATACTTTAAACAATATTGTTACGTGCTGGATTCGACGGATAAGAATATAAAACAATATTACCGACTCAAACGTTTTATTCTCTCACACAATTAAATTTAAAACACAACAAACACTATACTGCACTTTTTCACTGTAACTGCTTCAAACTCCGTAGTATTTTTCGCTACCGTTCGCTTCGATGATCGCTTAGGATTGTAAACTGACTCGGCGGTGCGCGTGCGCTCTATTTATACGCGGGTAAAGCGCTTCTGGAGTTTTCCAGAAAACATAACACACGGCACGCAACAGCGCGATGATTCGAGAATATGCCAGCGCTCTCTCCACTCGACTCGTACCAACAAATACGTAGTTCCGTAAGATGTCAATAGATGGTGCTGTAATAAATTATCAGAAAGGACTGCCGAGTCTTCCCCACAGTGCCGTCAGATGGCACTAGCCGTAACACTGCCCCCCTCTTAGACATGTTCGTCCCGAACATTGTTGGATCCATAGTAGCGTGCCAATCGATCCACATGAACGATCTTTGGTGTACCTCGTGGTCCTTTCTGGATCCGGTAGGTGACGTCATTCATCTTAGTGACAATGCGATAGGGTCCATCCCATTTTGCCTGCAACTTAGGAGATTTTCCTTTGCTGCGTACCGGATTATGTAACCACACCAGCGATCCTTCCTCGAAGCCTTTATTGTTCGTCTTCCGATCGTAACGGGTCTTCATCCTCTCAGACATCTGCTGACCGGTCTGTCTGATGTGCTTGTATACATCATTCATCCTGTTGCGCAAATCATTCGCATAATCTGTTATGCTGCGTGGGGATTCAGGTGGGATGCCGGTGATCAAGTCTGCAGGTAATCGTAGTTCTCTTCCAAAGCTAGCGAAAGCAGGTATTATTGTTGTGCTTTCATGAACGGCATTACGGTATGACACGAGAAACGGTTGAATGTGTTTGTCCCAATCCCTTTGTTTGCCTTCTACGACTTTCGCCAGATATCTTTCTAGAGACTGGTTAAATCGTTCAACCATGCCGTCTGATTGCGGATGATAAGCAGTCGTTCTCGTTTTGTGGGTACCCATCACACGACATGTCTCCTTAAATACTTCAGACTCGAATTTCCGACCTTGGTCACTGTGGATCTCTAAGGGCACCCCGAAACGACAAAAGACTTCATGGACTAGCTTGTCGGCCACCGTAGATGCCTCTTGATTGGGAATTGCGAACACTTCCGGCCACTTTGTGAAGTAATCCATGATCACCAAGAAGTACTTGTTCCCACTTTGGCTTTCAGGAAACGGTCCGGCAACATCTAATGCTATACGTTCCCATGGGGCTCCAACATTGTACACCTTTAATGCACCCCTGCTGCGAGTGTGTGGTCCCTTCACGGCAGCACAACTCGTGCATTTGCGGCACCAGTCCTCGACGTCTTCTCGACAGTGGATCCAATAAAATCGTTCCCGGATCTTAATTAGAGTTCTCTTAACTCCCATGTGACCTCTTGAACTCCCATTATGATAGAGTTGTAAAACTTCCGGCACCTTGAGCTTTGGCACGACCATTTGCAGGTGACACTTGTCACCTTGAGCATTCTCCCATTTACGGCACAGAACTCCATCCTGGATATTGGTTATCTTTCCCACTGTGCCCAGTAACTCTTGGTGATAGAGCTCATTGCCACAACTTCACTCCAGTGAGGTCTCGGAGCACTTGTTTTCTTCCATTCGATGATGGGTCTTATGTCTTTGTCCTCTTATTGCGTCCTCTGCAGAGTTTCCTTCCAATCTTCGCTACGATCCGTCCTCAACATCCTCACTAGTCCTTCCTGCTTGGCCTCTGTGCCTTGCCTGGCACAGTGCTTACACTGGTCGGGATACTGTCACTGTCTACGCGACAGGGCATCTTCATTACCATGTGATTTGCCACTGCGATGCTGTATTACGAAGTCCTGTAGTTGTTGTCCGACACGCACATCAGGTGTTCCTCTTACCGGCGACTGGTTTCTGCTACGTGGACTCCTTCGCTTCAGGCAGCTCAACCTGAAGTGGCCTTTTTCGCCGCAGCTATAGCAAGTGAAGCCGACACTACCCTGATACGTTGAGCGCGATCGTCCCGTCGCACTACTTCCACCTCCACACCGTGGGCTAAGGCGTCCTTCAGGTTTTTGAAGTGTCCGAGTTTTACTGCGGCCCTAATCTCCAGGTCTCGGATCCCGTCGGTGAAAGCTTGAACAAGATTTCCGTCGATAAGCGCAGGTGAGGACTGGTACGCCTTTCGCACCAGCTTCTCCACCTCCAGGGCCCACTGCTGCAAGGTTTCACCAACACGTTGCGATCGGTCTTTCAGCTGGGCGCGAAACACGTGTTCCAGGTGTGCGTCGCCATATCTCGCTTCCAATGCCTCCAACAGCTTCTCATACGTGACGTCTTGACCAAGCACCTCTAACACGATCAAGGCCTGGTCGCGAAGCCCCAAGGTGAGAGCAGTCAGAGCCTGTTCTCGCGTCCACACGTTAGATTTCATGACGGTCTCGAACTGGATCTTATAGGCTGACCATGACGATGAGCCGTCGAATGGTGGGACTTTAAAGCCTCGTGGTGAGGGCGCCACAACCGCAGATGTCACGATCCCATCTGCAGCCTTGAGCTCACGTATTGTTTTCTCAACCTCGGTGATGCGACTTTCGTGGCGTTGGACTTGCTCTTTCACCTCCTTTATCTCCTTGCCAACCGTTGCGCTAAGGTCTTTTAGCATCATCAGCTGCTCCTCCTGGCGGCGTGCCTGCTCCTGGCGGCGTGCCTGCTCCTCCTGGCGGCGTGCCTGCTCTCCTGGTGGCGTGCCTGCTCCTCCTGGCGGCGCATGCCCTCTTCCTTATCGCGTTGTAGCTGTTCCTCGAGGCGGCGTGCGTGTTCCTCCTGGCGGCGTGCCTGCTCGTGCATGAACGCCATCAGGGTCGCGAGGTCGGGGTTTACCGGCGAGTGAGCTGCACTAGATGGTTCCGCTGCAGCCGTGGAGTCACGTGGTCCAACTGACGTCGGCGTGGGGGCGTCTCCAAAGCGCCTCGGGTCCACATCTTGCTGGCGCTGGGTCCTGGTACGCACCCCTTCCACTTCCTCCTTCGGTAGTACTGGCATATTCTTATCTCACTTCTGACACCAATTTGTTACGTGCTGGGTTCGACGGATAAGAATATAAAACATTATTACCGACTCCAACGTTTTATTCTCTCACACAATTAAATTTAAAACACAACAAACACTATACTGCACTTTTTCACTGTAACTGCTTCAAACTCCGTAGTATTTTTCGCTTCCGTTCGCTTCGATGAACATTTGATCGCTTACGATTGTAAACTGACTCGGCGGTGCGCGTGCGCTCTATTTATACGCAGGTAAAGCGCTTCTGGAGTTTTCCAGAAAACGTAACACACGGCACGCAACAGCGCGATGATTCGAGAATGTGCCAGCGCTCTCTCCACTCGACTCGTACCAACAAATACGTAGTTCCGTAAGATGTCAATAGATGGTGCTGTAATAAATTATCAGAAAGGACTGCCGACTCTTCCCCACAGTGCCGTCAGATGGCACTAGCCGTAACAATATATACATATAACCAAACAAAACAAAAAATGGATTGTCTGACCAGGCTAGGTGCATGACATACTGCATCCCAATGATTGATGATGGGAACTGGGTAATGTACAACCTGTCCCACTGAGGTTTGCCAACTTCACTCAAGGCTTTTGATCATAACTGTATGTTATTAGGTATTGTAATTGAATTAGCTTTCATTTCATTTTGTTTCAACTCTGTAACACCCTCATAGAAAAAGCATAATTGGTGTTACCACAAGAATAAGGTGTTTTATTATAAATGAAAACATTCAATAAAACCTTGAGGCTGTGGTATATGTAGGTGTAGATGCTGTGAAAATCTGGCATTGATACAGTAACAGGTGTACAACTTGTATGGGGCAAGCTCCCAACCCATACTATAAAATATATGATTATCAAAAAACTAGGGATTGTCCAAGTATTATGTAAGCACCAATGCAATGGAGGATAGAGGAGGGAGAGGATCTTTGCTATGCTTATTTTGAATGATATATTATGCTGATAAGATGAGAGGTTTTAAAGGACTTAAATCTTGCTCACCTAATACTTGAGCAGCCCCTTACATTTATGTGTGGATATGGATATCCCAGTAGGATTAGGACTTGTAAATGTATTTTTTTAAGAGTTCTATAGATTTTAACTATAGATTGTTATTACCACCTAATTAAGTAAATAACGTATTTTCAGGTCGGCTATAACAGAGAAAGAGAAAAGTCCACCAAGACCACCATCAATTCTTAAAAAGCGGCCCATGGCGGCCCTAAGAAGTGACGCAAAAATCCACAAGGTTGATAAGCCTACTTTAGAATTCCGAATTATAGTGAGCAATCTACGAAACACTGTTACTGCAGGGGACATAGAGGTAAGCTTATTTACCGATTTACTATCCATATGGATTGAAAGATTTTATAATAACGCGATATGTAGGTAGTTGTAAGATTTCATAATGTGCATTCATTATGTAAACACTACTGGGCGAACAGAATGACAACAGATATTGTTGTCATTCTGTTCGCCCAGTAAATTCAGCGATCATGTAGTAAATTCAATATGCATGAATTTTTACATTAGTATATTACTGACAGACTACCTCAGTGGCGCAGCTTTATGGAATGCAACTGATGTGAATGAGGTTTCGGGTTCGATTCCTGGGTCAGGCAAAGTGTTATTAGGTTGTCTGTTAGGAATTGTGCAGAAATACGGGGTCTGGCAATGAGCCTAGTAGCCTGCAATAGGATTTCACCGTCTATTACGTGGGATCTAAAAACATAGATGAAGAGAACAAGAAAAAATATGGTCAGGGTTATTCTATATCACCAGTAGAATGCGTGGTTAAAAGGAATTACACGATTTCAAAATCACCCTGTATAAAGGTCAATCAGGCGTGTAAATAATATATTATTTATAGTAATATATTATCTGTTCCATCACAAATATCACTGATATCATTCAAAAAACTCCCACGCTTAAATGGAACTAGGCTGGACATATCTGTCGCGTGTCAAACGACACATGGGCCAAACTCTCAACAATATGGACCCCTCAAGATGGTAAGCGACATCGCAGCAGACCCAGACGAAACTGGCGAGATGAGCAAGATTGCTTCTAAAAAAGATTGTTTCTTAGTGGTTTTGAATAGACAGAGATGGAAAGAGAGTGGGGAGGCCTTTGTCCTGCAGTGAGAAATAATAGGCTTATAATAATAATATGAGTAGTAATGTACTTACCTACATACATTCGCGACTGTATATCATTGAATGGGCATCATGTAAATTCAATGTTTTCGCTAATTCTTTATACTCAATACAATAGTGCCTACTAATGATCCTAGATTAAAAGTATTGATTATATTTTATATCAAATTGCATTTCTTTGTAAGGGTTATAATGAGCATCAATGCCACCACAGTACTGTCCCACACGTAAAGCTATCCCTCTTTAAATATAATGTGCTGTTATATGCTATTGCAGGAGTTGTTTGGTGATGTCGGAGGTATGTTGGAGTCCCGTTTAGTTCGACCTGGCACCGCAGAAGTTATATATAAGACGCAAGAAGACGCCCAAAGAGCTGTGGATCTGTATCACAATAGACAGCTTGATGGACAGCCAATGAACTGCCTTCTCGTCACGCCAAGATCACCCACAGCACCAGCACGGTAATAATAATACTGTATAATAACAATGACATAGCCGTTTAGTTACTTTTAATGTATTTTATACTAAGAGATTAATTCAATTTTCAAATTTGTTTCGACTGCCCGGATGGCCTTGTGGTTTGAGTGTTGTGAGCTCGAATTCCACACGAGACAAAACTTTGTGTAATCCACAAATGGTGGTTCCGAGTCTGGGTGTTCTTTGTGTCAATTGTTTGAATATTTGTAAAGTCCCCTGAGACAAATGTAGCTAGTGCAGCAGAAAAAAAACAACAGAATTGTGGAAATTCTATCACCGCTGCTAGTGCGCCAAGCAACACGCTTGGTGTACGAACATGTTTAATGGTTGGTAGGTTGGTAGGTGTAGGCAAGGCACATAAATCTTTGTGTCCCACAGATAGTTTTGCGAGATTTCCTTGTGTGAGAGATATCTATATTTTAAGATAAATAATATTGATTCATACTTAATGTACATGTATAGGCAAATTTCAAATTGGAGCTTTCATCTACCGGTCTACTTTGAAGTACATACACTTTATTTATTATTTATTATTACTTCGTCTGCTTCATATAGAATTTTCCCCGTTTTTGCAACAGTTTTTATTTATGCGCCGCTCCTATTAGTCGTAGCGTGATGTCATATCCTTCGTCTCTCAGCCTTCCTCGATAAACAGGCTATCCAACACTAAAATAATATTTCAATTCGAACCAGTAGTTCCTGAGATTAGCGCGTTCAACCAAACACACAAACTCTTCAGCTTTATAACATTAGTGTAAATAATATTTCATTATTGAGTAAAACCCACTTTTAGTACAAGTGCATACATTATAATATTGTCTCACGTTTACGCGAATATTATACATTGAAATTAATTTTTATGTTACACTTTCCTCGGTGGCGTCGGGGAAGTGTAAATTTAATAAAACTCGCTAAAATTCGTGCATATGTAAAAGTTTAGTCTCAATATATGCATTATGTCATAATTTTTAAATAATCTTGTTTTTTCCAGAAGCACCAGTAAGCCTGCCTTGTATAGCACAAATTCAAATGTAGAACCAGATATATCAACCTTTCATAAAGTATTATTCAGCAATTTGTAAATCTAGATTATTTGTTTAATTCAATATAAATGTACCTAATTCTACCAGTCATCAAGCACTGTTTAGTTGTAGCTGTATCGTAAACTTATTATTATATTTTGTGAACGAAACCCATTACTGGATTGTAACTGTTTGACACATTCTAAGGAATCATCATTTTTCGTTGTGGTAGGTGCTTATGAAATTACTTGACATGTTATAAACAACATAAGAGGAGTTAAAATTATATACAGTAATAGTTATTAATAATGAAGTTTGTATATGCCAGGATCACAGCAAGTGAGAATCCTAGGCTCTGCCTAGCCCTCCGGAGAAAGGCGTGAGTCTATTTGTGTATGTATTTAAAGCATTTGATACAGTTATAAGATATTGTACTTAGATTAGCACCATAAGCGATTTTCATGTATAAGCTATTACGCTATTGCTAATGTTGTAAAACATAGAATATTAAATAAATATTCATAATAACTTATACCGCTAACGGTATTAGCTATACCTACAGGTTAATTGGTAAGTTAATAAATAATTGCGTTTTCTGTAGTGTCTTACAGATATTGTTTTCATTTTCTTGACGTTTTTACTTTACGTTTATCTTTTTTTGAACTGGTAATTAATAGTGTGTAATACTTAGATAGGATATCTATAAAACAATCTAAAATATCGACTTAATTACTTTGAAAATAAAAACTGCAAAATCTATTTCAACTTTTATTTTTTACCCATGTCCGACGAATAAATCCATAACTCCCCGAGCTACGTAGACAAGAGAACAAGAGTCCCAACGTCCGGCGCACCTTGGACACCTAGCACTCGGTAACGCAGAGTCTAGGTGACTAATCCTCTCACCACGATGGATCAACATAAATTCACACAACGGCATTATTCACCACCATCACAGCACCATCTCAGACAAGTAAAACGGCCCTTATTAGAGCCTTAATCTCGGTAAACATTGTTTTGTTTGTTTTCTCTAGCGGGAAATCAGAGATATTATCGGAACTATGCCGAAAAACTAGCTGTGACTTTGTGTGTACAAGATACACATAGGGACTACTTACTCCAGTCGAGTCCTTTTATTGAAGGCATGGCTCTTATAGCAGAAATTCCTCACCCAAAATATGGCAGTGCAGTATTCTCAAATTCATATACTTCGATAGTCTTCGTTTGCTGTTCTACTTAAAACTCCATAGAACTGATACCTCTGCCGTAAGCTAAGCAATTGCACGATCTCATCTGTCTATAAACCTCCCAACGAACCGTTTATTTTCAAGAACCTTGTCAACTTTGATAAACATCCCATCAAAATCATAGTTGGCGATTTCAATAGTCACAATATCATCTGGGGCAAACAAGCCGTGTAACAATGGGCAGATGCATCAGATCTAACCCTAATCCACAATGCCAAAACAGCTGCTTCAATTAATAGTGGTCGGTGGAGAGGCTATAACCCGGATTTAATTTCTGCCAGTTCACTTATAAGCACACAGTGCTGCAAATCAGTGTTCCACCCTATTCCTAGGAGACAGCATAGGCCTGTTATGTGCACTGTTTAGGCGATAATAAGCCTAAGGGCGGACTGGGGCAATTGTTCGAAATGCTTTGACAACAAACTTTTAAACATAAATAATAATAATAATAAAGCTTTATTTCGGACCAATGAATCCATAGACTGTTAGTAATACAATTTAACTTATTTCCTAGTGTTAGTATAAATTAACCTAGAGACAAACTTTTTTAAAAGTGGAATGGAAATTCTCAGCTACAGTTCTCAGGATGCTGTTAGGACTGTCGCTCACTCTCCTCAGTAGCGAGGCCGTTTTTTTGCGCACTATTGCGTAAAAGCCATCCGTTCGTGCTTGCGCGAACATTTCCGACGCACTGCAGTAACGAGACAATCCCATCAACATCCTGAAAGCATTATTATATTGGATGCGCAGGGCGTCCAGCGATCTCTTAGTACAATTGACCCATAGATTACTCGTATACAGACTCTGGCAGTAAGCCTGAAAGATAATATATAGAGAATGGTTTTGAAGCTGGAGAAGTTACGGGAGTAGTCTTTGTGGATCTGTCGGCAGCATATGACACCGTCAACATACGGAGACTACTTTGGAAGGTGGGTAATATTACTTGTGACAACAAATTCGTCCATGTCCTTAGCGAGCTTCTGCACAACCGGATTTTCCAGGTTCATATGTTATCGGATAAGAATAGGTGGCGTCGCCAAAAGTTTTGCCGCAGAGAAGTGTACTTGCCCCTATTCTTTTTAATATCTACACCAACCACGTTCCTCGGATAAAATGCGATTCATTTATGCAGACGACGTGGCATTCGCAACTCGGGCTAAGACTTTTGAGCAAGCGGAGGCAACTCTATCAACCGCACTGTCAAACCTCGATGTTTATTTTAATGCAAACAGTCTGAAACCTAATCCGGCAAAAACGCAGTACTGTGCATTCCACCTACGCAACAAGTCTGCGAATCGTGTTCTTAGTTTTTCGTGTTCCTGGCGAGGTAGTGTCATTGATCACTGCAGCCACCCAAAGTACTTGGGAATTACATTAGATAATATACTTAAAATAATATACTTCATCGCCTAACAACTTCAAAATGGAGAGCCGCGCCTTCAATCGTACGCGCTACCGAACTTGCGTTGTGCTTTTCTGCGGGTGAATATGGGTGCCCTGTGTGGCATGGATTGGCCCACGCCAAACAAGTGGATATAGCTCTCAACGAAACCTGCCGGAATATAACAGGATATCTGAAACAGACTGTAAAGATGCTATATCTACTGGCAGGTATTACCCCTCCAGCTGTCCGCAGATAAATAGCAACTAGAATTGAGAAATGGAAACAGGAAACTGATCCAAGACACCCACTATATGGCCAGAAACCAGTCACAAAAAGGCTAAAAAGTCGGCACAGTTTTCTTTACACCATACCTGCCAGTGCCAGTAACGCTCCTAAGGAGAGAGCAAAATTGTGGCGTGACAAATTCTCCATCCGTACCTTCATCCCATCGGCAGAAAGTTACCTGCGAGATATAAACTTCCATGGCCAACCTGGAAGCCACTAAATAGGTTACATAGGTACCCATGTTGGCAGATCTAAAGACGATATGTCAAGGTGGGTTATATCGTCCCAAATGCAAGCAAGTGCGACTGCGGTGCATCACCACTGACATAATGGGTTATTTGCTGACGTGCCCCACGAGCCTAGAGTTGTGCACGCTTGATGAGATATACCAAGCAATGCCTAATGCGATTCGCGTTGCAAAGCACTGGGCTAAAATCATTTAAAAACTGTTGTCATTTACACGATGAGAAGAAGAATCTATGATCATAAGGCCTCACTGGTTTAGAGGTGTAAAAGCACACGGTGTAATCAAATACCGATCATTAGCATAGATAAGACACTGTATAATTAATCGTTAGGATGACAGGACAATCGTAAGGCCAGCCAGTGGTATTGTGAGTGTGATTTTCCTTTACACGATGTCTGAAACTGCATAATTAAATCCTTATGGGTGTCACTCTCGTCTTACACCTTATCATATTACCTATACATACATATCGTAGATGGATTGCAAGGTTAGCTGTTTTACATGAGCCACCAGTGGCGATTGCCATTTTTCAGAAATCCCTACTGTTTCAAAAGAGAAGTCCAGTGCAGAGTCTGAAAAAAAAACAGGCTCCATCGATCATATTGTTACGTGATGGGTTCGAAGGATAAGAATTTATACAATATTACAGACTAAAACAAGTCTTATTCTAGCAAAATTAAAAACACAACACACTAGTTAAACACTTTTCCACGCTAACTGTTTCAAACCTTGGTATTTTCGCTTCAGTTAGCCTCGATGAACTTGACGACCGCTTACAATTGTAAACTGCCTTGGCGTGCGCTAGCTTTGCCTTTTATACGTGATTAAAAGAGCTTCTGGAATTATCTAGAAGCGCCATACCTGGTATGTTTCTCATATATACCATTAGGTATATATGCATATATAGATTCCAGTCTTTGGTAGGTATAATTGGTATGAATTCTTTCGTCTTATTTTACTTTATTTAATTTTTAGTTTACCTATACGAAAAGCACCTAATGAAGTAGATTTAAATAGAAAGAAACTGCGTCAATTTAAAATTTTAAGCTCATTTCGTTATTTTTTATAACCAAAAAAATGTTATTTAAATATGTACCTAAGTACTTAATTTAAATTGAATATATAGTTTTACCTAATTTAATCTATATTTATGCCAGCGCAGCCGTGGGCAACATCTAGTAAATTATAATACCTACCTATCGGAATTAAGCCAGCAACGTACAATGGAGGCGAATATAGTTTTGTAAATATGTTTCCACGTAGGTACACACAGCGACACGTGAACTTAGACTGTTTGGACTTTGAACTATTAGAAGTTGAACGCTGCGAATCGTGCGAGAGAGTGCGTTATATTTTTGTTACGCTCTAACCTTACCGTTACATTGACACCACTATGCGCTGTTCCTTTCCGACAATTCTCTATTTTGTATGTAGCGTAGTTATGCGTAAGTATATAGGGTGTCTAACTTGATTGTACACACACAGCCTTATGTTCATATTCAATGAACTTATATGAACGCTTGCATTTGAGGTAGAAACTAAGACTGCAATTATAATAATACATTAAAGCAGGTAAATTATAACAGTATATATACAACGTGTCACAGATATAACACACAACCTCAAACAACTCCAATTAGATTATTAAATCGTAGTAATAATATAATCATTAAAATGTTACTTTTATGTAATAATAATAATAATAATAATCTTTATTGTAGCCATCAATAACACTTTGACATAGAAGCACTGTAACCTTTTTTTTGGGGAAATGCGCCTGATGCATACGCCTCCCCTTGTGGTGAGAGGGTTATGTCCGGCTCTCCCGTACTTCGGGCCTACGGACCAAAACCCCACGGTGTGCACGCTCGCTGCCTTGTATAGTGGATGGGCCGCTGGCAAAATTACTACCTCAGCGACCCACCCAGCAGTCTACAACTTCTCGGTGACGCCCCGGCACTACATAGGGCGTCGGACCGACTCAATGGCTGGCGGACGGCAGATCCCCGTTCTCCCACCCGCGGCCTTCAATATGGCGGCATTAGGCGCGCGTTAGCGCACCTGCGCCACCCGGTTTGCCGGTGACGGCTCGGATCCACAAGGATACTTTCTTCACGGATCCGCTCCGCCGCCTCTTTCTGCGAGATGACGTCCTCGCAGAAGGACGCGACCGCTGCCCACTTCCGCTGTCGACCATGGCTTTGATCACGGCCGGCAGCGAAAGATCCTCACCCACAACCTCAATGAGTTCACGGCACTGCACCGCCCAAGCAGAACATTGCTCGAGCGTGTGCTGCGCCGTGTCCTCCTCATAATCGCAGTGGTGGCAGACGGGACTCGGTTCCCTCCTAGCGATCGTGTGCAGGTATTTGCCAAAGCAACCGTGCCCTGACAACACCTGCACTAGCCGGAAGGAAAGGGTCCCATGCTGCCGCCCTGCCCACCGCTCCAATACCGGCTGGAGGGCCCCAATGGTTCTGAAACCGGCCAAGGGCACCTGCAGCCGCGCCTTCCACTTTAAAATCATGCCCTGATGGGCTCGATTGCGCGCGAACTCAATCACTGTCGGGAAGGGACGACAACCCATCTCCTCCCGCACCGCCTCACTCACTGCAAACACTTCGGCGAGCACTTCAGCCTCCAAATCCCACGGGGGTGTTCCGGCTAACACACAAGCTGCGTCGGCCGACACCGTACAGTATCCACATATTACCCTGACTGCTATGACTCTCTGCGGCCTCCGCAAGAGAGTCCTGCACTGAGCGGTCAGGGAGTCCGCCCACACCGGTCCGCCGTAAAGCGCCATCGACCGGATAACCCCCGTGTAGAGTCGCCGGCAAACAGCACTGGGCCCGCCAAAATTTGGCAATAACCGCCCCTGGGCGGACGCAGTGCCGAGAAGCTTCGGGGCGAGCTGTCTGAAATGCTCGTCGAAGTGCCACCTTCTGTCCAGCACCAAGCCCAGATATTTCATGTGGGCCTGGACGGGAACGCGCGTCCAGCCCACCATTATCGAGGCGCCGCGGGGTGGACTGCGACGAGGCCCATGAAAGACCAGGGCCTCCGTCTTGTTAATAGCCACCCGCAAACCCAGCGCCTCGATACGTCCGACCACCTGGGAAACGCCCACGGTAGCCAAACGGGCCGCCTCCTCGAAGGTACCCCCACGGGCTGTGACGAGGGTGTCGTCAGCGTAACTGATGACGCTCAGCCCGGGGGGTAGGACAGCACGCGGACCAAGAACCGATCCCTGCGGGACACCACACGACAGATAGTCTGCCACCAGCAGCTCCAGGTAAAAAGGTACCCCGTGATATCGGAGCGCCCCCTGGACACAGATGTATGGCAGACTATTAAACGCGTTGGCGATGTCTAAAGGCACCGCCAACAGAACACCGCCGCCGGCGACCACCTCCTCGGCCGCGGCCTTCAGGCGCATAATGGCCCTGACCGTCGAACGTCCTTCCCGGAATCCGAACTGAGCGTCCGACAGGTCGGGACCGACCGTAGAAGCACTGTCCCCTGAACTAAGTTATTAACCTGTATCTCAGAAGACAGTTCCTTCCCACATTACATGTTAACTTATAATATTATATTTACAGATACCGAAGATTAGAAAGAGAGAAAAAAAATATATGTATACAAAACAAAAAGGTTGCAAAGGTTTTAGATATAACAATGATAATTAATTTTTTATTTACGGCTGGTTTGTCATTGTTGTTTTGCGTGTGTTTGTGTGTCTTACACACTTGTGTGTGTGTGTGTGTGTGTGTGTGTGTCTGTGTGTGTCTGTATGTGTGTGTGAGTGTGCGTGAGTGTGTCTGTGAGTGCGTGTACTTATGCGAGTATAAGTGTGTACGTTGTAAACTTTGTTTCTAGTGAATTTGTTTAAAACATGGTTAAATAAATTGATTTGCGACAAAAGATTCTACTTGGTCGTAGTCAATTGATTTAAGATAACTTAACAGATACTTACTGTACATATGGTTATTCACTTTATGTGTATCTCTGTCACTTATTTTATTATATATACGGGGTGCTTTATAGTCATAGTGCCGTTGTGCGAAGCTGGATTTGGTGGGTGGTACTGGACATCGAAATCGTCTTTTGAGGGTTTTTGGTAAGCGAGGGATTGAAATACGGTGGTACCTACGCAATGCTTGAAATATGTATAGTTTTAACAGTTAAAACTTCAGTAACTCTATATACTTCAGTTGTTGGGTGTCGAAATGGTAGAAACGACAAAACTTTTAAAACTGCACGTTGTGCGCGTTCCAGCTCGATCATTATTGTTTTTGCTGCGCCACCCCAGGAAGAAATACAATAGTTAACAAGACACTCACAGAGGGCTTTATATGTTTGTATTAGAAGTTTGGGAGATGCAACGTCTCTTAGTTGTTTAAATATATAGATGCTCTTTCGTAGTCTACTACTCAACTTAGAGATATGTTGACCCCAGCGTAAATTATCATCCACTGTTACTCCTAGATATTTTACGAAAGTAGCTCTTGTCAGAAAGTCGCATCGACAGTTATTACGGCACTGATAATTCTGGTTGTAGGGAAAGGTATGTATTTTTATTATTACCACACGTGTTAAAAAGTGAAGAGTCAATAAACAATCCAGTGAATTTTCATAGTGTTAGTATAGGAACCCTAATACTCTATGTAATATTGATAATTTAACTATGATTTTTGTATATTATTTTAAATGTAAACCATGTTGATGGTTTTGAATACATACGTATTCAAAACCATCAAACCAGATTTAATAAAAATATGGATGACGATTTTGAACTTAAGGAGGGAGGAGATATGTATCCTACTAACCCACTCCAAACAATAACTATAGGATAATGTTACCAACTGGCTTGTCATGTTATTTGGTTTCAAATACTAAATACATAATTAGTATAAAAGTAATGGTGACCAAAACCATAACCATAAAACTTGATCACTCTTTTCTACTGAAAGACCACCAAGATCACATGAAACCACGTGACATCTTTACTGTGTATAAAAGAGCTGTGCCTCAACAATCATCAGTTCGTCTACCGTGTCACTGTAAGACTGTAGTGCTCTGCGAAGCACACATTATTTAATTAAATAAATATTTTTTTAAATAACATCGACTTAATAAATTTGACTACCTACGATCCGAACATCGAAATATAACGCGGGCGGCGCAAGGCTTGTTGGCGAGCCGGCAACATAGCATTGCACGAACAGTCTTATTCTTAAGAGTTAACGTTATAAGTATCACTATTTCTTAACGTTAAATATCGATCCGTTATCGATATTTTTAACGATAACTAGTCAACTTAAGGTACCGGTAAGGTTTTGGTAGTTTTACCGTTAAAAAATATGTAACGGTAACCGTCCCTGCCCGTCGATCTCTTTGCCGTCGATCGAAGTTTAAGCAGTATGGAATCTATAAAAAATATAGGGATGCAAACTGAGATTGCTGGAAATCGAAAAAAATATCTAGTGAAATTCCTTACATTAACAAAATCGTTCCATTTCGGTAGGAAAACCGTCAAATCGGTATAAATACCGGGAAATCGGTAGGTTCAAGACCACTGATTGGTGTGTGATATTTAGTATCCGTTTAAAGCAAAGATATTGGTTTTATGTATGTATATAATACTATGCTCTACTCTATGGAAGAAGCTTGCAGAAGATAGGGACTGATGGAGAAACTTGGTTACGTAAGGCATGAAGCTCCACGGTAGAGCGTGGTTCGATAAGCTTGCCGAAAAGAGGACCAAAGGGCACGAAAGCGACAACCTTCTATCAAGTGCATCGGTCACGATATACGTATGCTCTGTTTGCGGTCGATCTTGCCGCTCTAGAATTGGACTAAATAGTCACTTCAAGAAGTGTTTAAAACAATCACGCACTGCTTAAAAGGCCAATAGATAGACACTATGGAGTGCTAATATATGGTTACCATAGGTGCGGACTTACCAGAATTATATTGCTTGTTTATTCGAACGATGTTCCCCTGTATCCTCTATATATTTAATTATTTTTTGTTTCTATCTAGAAAAATATTATGGAAAAATAATACCAAACCGATTTCATTCCTATTTACCCATAGGTATGGTCTATAGTTGGCAACATTATCTGCTAACTTCATGTCTCGTGTATTGATAGTACTTGATAGTGATGTTGTTATTATTTTAACATTAAAATCTGTTTAAATTTATAATAAATGTATTATTAATGACACTGTTTTGTGTCTTACAGTTATTATAACATAATATCACAAAACAAATATTAAGATGGACAGAGAAGATGGTGAAATGAGTGATGACAATTCGATGCTTGTTGATGATGTAAAACAACCAATTTCATATGTTGAAAAGGATTGTGAAGTGGTTAGTTGGAAGAGAATTTGATTTATTTCTTACGCTCCCATGCGCGGAAAAATTTCGAGATTCATTACTGAATCTCAAAAATGTGGAAAAGGCAGCTGTTTCAAACACAAATCTTTATCTAAATAAAAGTTTGTGCTTCAATAATGAATAATTTGAAAAATATGTGTTCTCCAATATGCATTCTTTAAATTTCAGATATATCGAGCGGACAAAGGAGGATTAATCATCGAAAAATTGGAAAAGGTTGATGCCTCAAAGATAGAAGAAAGAGCTAAGAGATTTGGTCTAAATCTAACTGGGAATAGGGTTATCACACAAAGACAAATTGATGAACTTTATGCCAATTTTGGTATAGAAAGTGGAAATGAAAGGCATTTTCGCTTTGATGCAATAAATTTAAGTGGTGTTGATGGACTTACTACAAAGGAAATATTTCAGTATTTAGAAGATTATAAACCACTGTCCTTGGAATGGCTAGATGACATTTCTTGTAAGTATTTAGTGGTCATTATAGACTAAAATATATAAGCTCCTTAAAAGAGCACCTAGCATGGCATTATTTAGAAGTTTATATTTTCTGTTGATCTGAACCTGATTACGTACCTGAGATAATATCATTATTGAATTATGTTTCTTTGCTTTACAGTTTTTTTGCTGGCCATTCTTATTTAATAAAACTCAAACTATGTGAATGGCAGTGAAGAAAACTGCAATAATTATTAATTATAAATAAGTTAAGTGATTTAATTTACCTTATTTAATTTCAGGCAATGTTGTTTGTCAGGATCATATTTCAGCAGCACTGGCATTACTGGTTCATTCTAGGGAAATCAGGGATGAAAATATTAAGCAAATGCTTTCTGAAAAATCAAATCACCATTGGCGAGAAGGTATGCCACATCCAAAACAGGATTTAATATTGATGAGGTTTGCTACAAACGGAGATAAAAAAGTTACCAAAAAGAAGCCACAGAGCAAAAATATTGATGAATACTATGACCAAACTATGGAATCTGTAAGTAAAAATCCATGGGGTGACCTATGTAAATCATGGGGTGTTTATGACCATCAGGAAATCTTTCAACGCAAGCCTATCTACAATGATGACGATGATGATGATGATTATGACAGTGAAGAACATGAAAAGTATGTTAAAATAAAAAATAAAGGTTTAGCTAGTAGACTTGGTAAAAGGCGATTAGATACAAATGATTATAAAGAGGAACAGTCTGAAAACAGCAGCTCTGATACAGAATGGAAAATGAAGTCCAAGACACCTAGAATGAGGATGCATGCTGATGATGAAGAATCTAAACAGAAGAAAAAACAGGCCCTGCAAAATCCTAAAGATACAAGTACTGATGGATATTTCCCGCTGTCAATTGAAATAGAAAATTTAAAAAATAATCATTCACAAAGAAAACAATCTTTGTTGTCAGATAAGTTCAAAAAACACAGCTCATATAGGCAAAAAAATAGCATACAGTCTCGTTTAGGTGAAAAGGTAGTTCGTTTGGATGACAGTCATACAAGTGGAGAATCATCAGATGACTCTGATAGCAATGTTACTAGTAGAGTCCACAAAGTAAATAGTACAATCAAAAGTACAAATAGTGTCTGGTCAAGATTGGATATGAATCAGAGTAACTTAAGTAACCAAAATGAGTCTCACAGTGACTTGCGTCAAATATTGAAATCAAGAAAGCATGTCAAGCCCAATGATTTACGTGATAGATTAGGCCAGTCAAAGCAAACTAATTTACGGATTGAAATAGATAATAATTATGCCCAAGATTTATAGTGGTCTTAAATAGTATAGTTAATATTTGGTATAATTAAATTACACTCTATTTGGTTTATATTACTATCATAGATATAGAGTTATTTAATTTTACAGCCGTAGCATAATATCGAACATAGTTTATAACTTGGAAATGGGAAAATGAATTGTTTATATGTAATCAACAATAATTTTGCAAATTAATATTATAAAGCTAAATATATTTTGTAAAACTGAAGAATGCAAACACAGTTTTAAATATGAACTTAAATATATTTTTACATATTATTATAAATTGTATACAGTAAATCACAACTTCAATGTATTTTATAATTGATTGATGAATATTTTATGAACACTCAAACAATAATATAACTTTGCATAATAAAGGTTATTCTAAATTCAGTAGTACAATGTGATCTAATTAAAACAAGGACTGTTGCTACGCAATTGTGTATCATATTGCTTACAAGATTGACATGTAAGGTAAGCCAAAATGAATCAATATTTTGTTGTTCATATAAATTTTAACATGTTATAATTTAGCCATGTCATTATTATTTTACCTAGAAATTAACTAAATAACATGTCTGTTTAGTAATATTATTATTGGAATAATTTTTCCATACTATTTAGATAGGTACTTACTTTTTACTTTACGTTTTTGAGGTTGGGCTGTCTTATTACTGAAAGCTTGCCCAGAGCAGTAAGGGGGCAGTTTGTAAGCAGACCCAATATTATTATAACAGTTTATTTTAAATTTGTGTAGGTTAGCACAACTTTAATTAGCTACTTAAAAATAATTGAATTGCTATCAGAATCACAATTCATAAATGCAGAACTTGAACACAACTTAAATAGTTGCTAAGCAAAATCTTGTTATGTATCATATTGCTGACTATACAAAATTCATTCATATGGTATGTAAAGTTGTTTGCATGTTTGTTTCTGTATTTACTTGACTTCTATAGTTATGATGCATGTGACATTTGAGTTGATCTTTATATCCATGTGGCTAAATACTTATAAAACATTTGGTTACCACTTTAGACAAGTTTGTTGCAGAAATTAATATAGTAATGTAACATTAGACTGGTATAATTAGATGACTAAAGGTTAACAAATTATTTGACTAAGTTAAAAACGAATATTGTTGTCATTACACAATGATGTGCAGAGTGTCTTTGGGCAACATATTTGCTACTAATGTAACTATGTGTGAAGCAAGCAAATGTAAATCCATAATTCCTGCCTACCCGACGATGTTCATGCAAAGTTTTAAATAAAAAGTTATCTTTATTTTTTGAATACATCAAACACATTGCATCATATTCACAATAATAATATGATCCATTTGTGAAAATGTTATATAAATATTATAGGTTTACATTAGTGTTGTAAAACATAGAGTCCTGAATCCAGCCTTAAAGTTGACATACATAAGCTTACAATATAAGTTAAAATTAATTATGTGACAATAGTGAACGTAAATAAAATATGGAAGCAGGCCATACATACTAACCAGTTTATTACTGCCACAGCTACTTTCCTACTCAAAAATGGATGTTACCGTTAATGGGGCAAGCTATTTAATTATTAGTTTATTTATTTGCTGTCAATGTTAAGAACTCAAATCTATCTATATAACGGCCTCGATGGCGTAGGGGCTCATATACCCGACTGCCGCGCCTGAGGTCGCGGGTTCGATTTCCGCACAAGTCAAACATTTGTGTGCATGAACATGGATGTTTGTCTTGGTCTGGGTGTTTCTATGTATAATATCTATGTATTTACAAAAAAAAAAACTATATGTATGTTTATTCATTGTCTAGTATCCATAGTACAAGCTCTGCTTACTTTGGGCTAGATGGTTTTGTGTGTATGTGATAGAATAGAATATAATGTAATACGTGATTATAGTGAGTGCTTTTGTGTTGTTATGATCCACCTACTTTGTGTAGTTTCCGTGGTGCCATTCTTAGCAGTGAGAATACTTCCATATTTTATTTCCGATGATTATGCGATAATTATGCCTTTAAATTAGGTAACAATTAGCACAAGCCAAATAACCGAGAATTATAAATGTGTGGTTTAAAGTTAAAAGGGCAATGTTTAAAGTTAATCTGTATGGACTCTATAAAACCACATATTTAGTTGCCTAGAAGTTGCTTGATTCAAAATAATTTAAGTAAAAGCTAGATTGACTATCAATTAGTCACAAGAAGAACTTACAATGTGTTACAATCAAGGATCAACAATTTGTTAACTCATAAAACTGTCGTATTTGACCGAATGAGTCGGTGATCTATTGTCAAAAGTCAAGCAATTTACTGGCACCTAATTATTAGAAAACGCGTGTTCTTAAAGTATAGTTGATAGGTAAAGTGTGTTGTGTTTCGTACGAAGAGCGGGATTATAAATGAGAACAAAATGTCCACGTAAATAAAACACATGATCAATAGATAGCTTTTTATTTGTGCTATTTTATGTGCCCTTATACTAAATTCAGTAGTAGTATAAATTGTGTTCTCAAATATCTTATGTTACATGATAGGACTGTCTGTCCCTTGAAATATATCTGGTCAATTAGTAAAAAAGCTTGCACAAAGTAGATTTTACAAAACAACTACAACAAACATAAATATATGGAGTAAGAACAGATTGTGCAAGGACTAGTAATGAATAAATCTACTTAAATTTAAAATACTTTCCATACTTTGTAAATATTATGGAATGTTATGCAAAATAAGTATAAATAATTTGATAATTCGGAAGACGAGTATTTCAATTGACTACAGAGAGAAAAATATTGCTACAGCCACTAGGTTTAGTTATAATAAAGACCATTTACAGTTATCATACAATAGTACATATTTAACAATAGTTGTTCCAGCTTCGAATGCACAACAAACAATTATACAGGTAAGCAATACAACAGAACAAACACAGTAAGGATTTAACAATTATTTTATTACGAGTTACTTTACACCAAATTCGAGTAGGTACGTATAAAAGAGATTGACCAAACTAAGACCAATCGCAAGCTTGATCCACGGATAATGCCTCTTGTATTATCCGTAATGTATGATTTCATAATGGAGTGTGAACCCGCGTCCCGGGGCCGATCAAGATCACTTTTTAAACTAAACAAACCCATACAGGAGACAAACACTTCTAGACTTACAAGTAATGTTTTGGCCAAGTAGCAAATATTTTTGATCGAGACTGTCATATAATGAGTTTTACGCCCTATGTGAAGAAATCACGTATCTAAACCAGATACAACTGTTTCTCTGTCTATTAATTGCAAACGATCATCGTCATCTTAAATCCCCAAGTGCATTGGGGCCGATTTCTAGTCCAACCAGATTCGGCTAAATATAAATAAATTGTTAAGTATTTAATATTATTAGCATTATAATTATAAGTGATTCAATATGAGTATGTATGCAACGTTCAAAGCCTGATTACATAACAATGTTTACGAATCAATGGGGCAAACACACTGAAGATTAGCATTTTATTATTATTGCGATTAAGTTTTGTGATAAGATTTCTAAGGCTAACTGAAACATATTCGGTACCTTTTTATAAGCATCTAATATACTAAGTCAATGTATTTAGAATAAATAAATTAACATTTTCTGAATTATAAGTTAATCATTTTAGATAACTGTAATAATATATTAATCTATTATGGAGTAAAATATAATACTGACAACTTATTACTGTCTTGTTGCTATAACTAGATGTTTGTTAATGGATTAGTTAAGTACACGCAAATGTGTCGACTACCCCATCAGAATTTTAATATAACCAGCATGTCCAATGTAAATGAAATAAAAATCAAGACTATGGTATTTTACCAACGAATTTAAGAATCTGGCAATCAAGGTTTGAATTTTAGGTACTGAAATTTGTGCGAATATGCATCTAATCACGACAAATCGCAAGACATATTTTAACTTGTCTAAATCTCGGTAACCAACTAAGTTTCATATAGATTTTATATCGACATTTTGTGTCGTGACAATTTATTTAGTAGTGTCATATGATCATATATAAGACACTTTATACTGAGAACATATGATGATACTAGTGTTGAGTAGGACTTACAAGAGGCATGACATTTGTCCCGTACAAGACGTACTAATGTAAGAGCGGCTCAAAATTTTTTCATGTACCACTTCAAATTTTATGTCTCGTTCATCGTGTATGACATGAGCGTAGAGTGAGTGAGAGAGAACACGTCACATACTTCACTTTAGTAGTGCATCTTTTTATTTACCAATTATAAACGTCACCGAATGAGACAATGATATACCTAACGCTTTTGTTCACTTTTTTCGACTTTGTTATGCTTAGAAAAGTTTATTTTGATTACATATATTTTATGGTTTTAAAGCATTTAATTTGTATTATTAGAGTTTTGTTACTGTTGTTTATTATTTAAATTTATGGCTAGGTATGCATAGTAGCTACTTTTATGCCTTTAGAGGCTCGCAAATATTACTTATACAATCTAACATTAATTCTTTTTTAAATAAATCGTATCTTCTCTAAAATCAACTTGTGTTATTGCCTATTTAGTAAAATAAAATATTTAATCGAATAATCAAAATTACAGCTGCTTTTAGTAGCTTTGCACAAACAAGTTACATTCGACACGTTGCGTTGTTTAAAATGTTACGAAAATATTATCAATTGTCCTAAGACATTCGCTTCTTATACTTTGTGGTTGGTTTTACGTTAATCACACTTTGTAAGATTGTACATGACATAAATACTCATAACTTCAAATGTACCGCTGTGCTTCAAGACGCGCGTCGCCTCATTTTGTAAGGTACAATCAACACAGCAACACTAGATGACAAAATTACTCATAACTCAAATGTACCGCTGTGCTTCAAGACGCCTCGCCTCATTTGAAGTGGGACATTGTACTGGTTCAGTACAAAAAAGAGGCAACTCTTACAAACTCATTTCAAATTCATGTCCTACTCAATACTAGATGATACCAAACCGACTGACTGTTAAATGATGTACAATACCAACCTCATGTCGGGTGATTTGATTGGCTGTTACTAATTTCCTGCCAGTCCCAATCGTTGACGTACAGTTGACAATTTGTCAATAATTTTTTGATTTGCCTTGCTGGAATGGTGACTATACTTATTATTTTGCTGACCACCACCTTGTTTTTTATTGATTGCCGATAAATCATTGTTTGCAGCTCATATTATACTTAACTGCTATATATTCTTGTTTGACAGATGTAATAATGGCGATTCTTATCATTCTCATTTATAACTGTAGGCACGATGCCAGTATTAATCATAAAACGACATACATTTCTGCTGGCGTAATCAACACAAATATAAATTATGAAACATAATTAGTATTTTTAAAATATATTAAAATCTTTTTAATTTGCCGGGTATTACTTCAAAAGTAGTATCAAAATTTAAAACAAATATTTAGAGATGACCTATAATTTAGGCACATGTCTTATTTAATACATAGTCTATCTATATATTTTGGTGCTAATTATAATATTATGTCAAATGTGCTGTGCTTTCTAACCTATTTTTAAATTATGCAATGTGAAATTAACAGCTGGCACAAAAAAGATAGTCAAAAGATCGCATCTTATATTAGTATAGGTTCCTAATTCTGGCATGTAATTTTCATTCCAGTTTAGCGATTATTCATGATTTCTCTTAAATTATTTTCAATTATATAAATAAAATATTACAATTCTTCCAATGAACAATTTTATAAATTATATATTTAGTGGAATGTTTCAGTCTTACTCGTAAGTACTTTAATTATGCCCTACCACATAAAATATAGTTGTATTAGAATACACATATACATAAAGAAATATTAATTTTCATACCAAAAATGGTAAAATTTTAGATAAAAAGTTAGGTGTCCAGAATTCACACGCAATTATTTTCCTTTCTTTTCTTTGTCTGTCTTTGTTATCGCCTTCTCTTCTTTGCGATCACCAGAGTCCTCTTTTTTCTTCGCTATTAATGAATGTTTCGCTTTTTTAAATTGTTTTTTAACTTTGTCTTTTACTTTGCTTTTTTTAGGCGTAGGTAGTACTTCCATGGATTTCATTGATGAGCTATTTGATTCACTGTTTCTTTGAGCTGAAACATAGACAATGCACATTTTTAATATTTAAACAGCATGTCTCTGAGTCATTCGGGAATCCCCAATAACATGATTTTCTATGATGTATTTCTATCCTAAATGATTAACAAACACAATCACTAGTATTAATCAAAATATTCTTTTACTTTGGAGCAACTTCTAGATATTGAGCACATAGTATTGATACAAACTGTATAAATGGTTTATTAAGTAAGTAATAAATTAACATATCAATTATTTTTGATTTACTGCAGCAGTCAGTATTATATTATTATAAACGTAAAATAATATGTATCAACCTCTTTTACTGGCGATAGAGGCGGCAATAGCGAGGTCTTCCTGTCTCTCACGACGACGTTCCGCATCAATCTGTTGCACCAGTTCGTCACGCATGCGTACTATTTCTACAAGACGCATTACCAGTTGCTCTTCACGTGCCTGAAATAATAATAATAAACTTTTATTTCCAAAAATAATAGTACAGTCTGTTACAATATTTAACACTGAAGTCCTAGCTAGGCTACTAAGTAGCCTGTGTTAAGGGCGTTCAGCCCTTAGATCCCACAGTATAAGGATTTGGTGACTATTAGCGTTATACAAAGCTATATCTATAGATAGAAATAGAAAATAATATCACGTTAATAAGTGCCAAATATGTTGAAAATTATCAAAAGCATATGCGCGAGACGTTATTAGCTTCCTTTCTATTTTGAGTTCAGTTAAAAATGATCGACTAATGAACGGGTCTAGTCAACATCTTATATTGACTTGGTGAGTGTAATATACAATATCTCTATATGAATATATATAATGGCCATTGTAATTTCAACTCTACACTATGTTTCGTAACAAATTATGGTGATGTGCCCGGCAGATGGCTATAGGCAAAACGTACCAATTATTGATTACTATTATTGTTATGGACGTCATAATAATTTTATGTTTATAAATTGAGTGATATCTTATATACTTACTTTCGTATTTATAATATTATTATAAATACGAAAGTAAGTTTGTTTGTTTGTTACGCTTGCACGCCATAACTACTCGACTGATCATCATGAAATTCCGCATATACGTTTTCAAGGGAACAGAAAAGGGAACACATAGGGTGCGTTTTATCAAGGAAAAGTATCGTTACTAACCTAATCTGTAATAGTGCATGAATACCTTAAGGTCCAAAATCCTGTGAACACTCGAATTAGAACAAATATGAATGAACTAGATGGCGTTGTTTTATAAATATTGGAACGCGTAGGTACTCATTTTAACAAATAGGTGAAATTTATAAAAAAAAATATAATCTTAACCTAAAAGGCGCTCGAACACGGACAGAATAATGTTACGAATAATCTTACGAACAGAATAGCAAATTATCAAAAGTATCTATAAAATAAACTACCCACTATAAATTTATAAATTCATTTGTAATTCTTTGCATCTTGTTTTACCCTATTATATGTCTTCTTTTTTAAATAAACTATTGTAAATCGAAATAAAAAATTTGTTTTAAGTGAATTGATCAAAATTGAGTTATTAAGAAATCTAGTTCTTTTTATTTTATAGTAGTGCACCGCCATCTATTACGATATTAATACACTACTTAATAGTTCTTGTAACGATTTCCGTTAGATGGCGTCATTTACCGCTTTATACCATTTTAGTTTTGAAATGGGTATGCATTTTTGCAGCTCACTGTACTTCGAAGAGCGAAGACGCGGGCCAAATCTGGTTAAATGGTGTAAATACCCAGGATTCAACCTCTACGACATCATATAAACTTTTTATTTTTTTCCATCAGCTTTCCATCAGCGGCAAAAGCCTCTCCCTTGGAATTCCAAATCACTCTGTTGTTTGATATCCTCTGACCTTATGACCTTGTAACTCCTATATCTCGGGGGTCTTTTGGTCCATATTCAAACTCGACCAAGGGTCATCCTCAAGGCGTCTGCACACCAATATACAAGTCAATCGGTCCAGTGGTTCCGAAGCTATGCCTGTCACTAACAGACAGACACAGAATCTCACACAGTATTTTCATTAACCTCTTCGAAGAAGACTCAGAGGTTAATAATGTATGGTGCTCTGTGCGTCACACGATCGATTCGAGAGCGGACCACGTTCGTGATTCGGAGGCAGAATTAATTGTAGAAAATCTTTTTTGCTAACAATGTCACAGACACTCCGGTCAAGTACGGCAAATGCCGAGGAATGTACATCCTTATATGGACTTAAAGCCAATTGTCATGTTATATTTTTTTATTTTGTTGGCCTACTTCCTTCCTTAACACATTTGCATAGTTATATATATATACTAGTTTGAATGACACACTAGAAAATAATAACTTATAAAGTTAATAAATACAATTATTTTAGTAAAACAGACACACTTCGTTTCTCCTGTACTTTCGAGTTCCATACCGAAAATGTGGTTGAGAATCTCTTTAAAAGATATACAGGATGTCCGGTAATTAATGGATAACCTGGAAATGTCTTATACTGGAACTGACGGCCGTTGAGAAAAAATATGAAAAAAAAAGCTATCCTAACTACTACCTGAGACATGTTTTTTTTTTAAATTACTATGTGTAACTTTCTTGTATACTACGACCATAAATTAATGAAATCCATCGGTTTTTTGTTGTTTTATTATTAAACACTAATTATGCTAATAGATAGACAGTCAAAAGTATGCTATGCTAATATAGCTTGCACATTTTAATTTTTTTTATTATTTTTATTTTCTTTTTCTGAACGGCCTTCAGTTCTACTATAAGACATTTCAAGGTTATCCATTAATTACCGGACACCCTGTATATCGCAAATCGAATAATGCCAATGGCGCGGTAGACTTTACAATCAAAGGACACTCAGACTTGGAACAACTGCCTATATGGTGGTTTGTATAATGTGTCATCACAGGAAACAACACGTGTTAACACTAGCTACTTAAAGCATTGCAATTAGCATCATTTGTGTAGTACAGTATTCCATAAGAAAATTTTTGGTAGAGTTTAGAATGTACTCTAAAGAAGGCAATAGTATTTTCCTTGTTACGTCAGCTCTAAACATAGCCGATGAAGTGTGGAATGTGGATGTGCATGTGATGTTGTTTACCTTGTCGGCATCAATACGGTTGACTGCGGGCCGCGATTGTATAATTCGAATTTCATGTTCAATATCAGCCTGTTCTTGCTCTAATCTTTGTTGTCGCCGTCTAAAAATAAAATATAATATTTATGAATTATGCTTTTAATTTTTTAGGATTAGAAATTTAGTTTTGTTCCAAAAACATATTTTCGATAACTTTGTAAGTGAATATTATTATTGGTTATATTTTAAATGGTTGACTTTTGTAAAATCCATTCAAGTTTTACAAGTTGTTGACATGTTTCTATTCCACGCTGGGTATGATTGGCCAATATTGATAGTCTTTTTTTAATACCCTACGTTTATCGTACCCTATGTTTATCGTACTACACAATCAGGTGTCGTAGGATAAACTTGGGCAAAGGTATATTTATAGAATTTAGTCTTCAAAACAAAGTTATAAGATATCCAAAGTAGCCAAAACAGTATGTTTTAGATAATACTAAAATCTTGATAATTATATTACTATAAAAGCCATTTATCTATAACTTACATATACATCAGTTCTGTTTGTTTTCTGAACAAGTCGTTTTTCTCATTGACTAGTTCACACAGTTGAATAACTAAATCTTCGACTTCCTCTTGCGGCACCGTATCCGCCTCATCGCCTGGAATAAACATAACTATTATTGCAAACGCTATATAATATTGACCATTTCTAACACAAGGAACAAACTGGAATCAACAAGGAAAGCTGTGAACACTGCTTTCATTGCCAATTCCTGATACCCAAATGTTAAGTCAATCAAAATTACTATAATGTTTATTTTTGAATTAAATGTTTTGTTTAATAAACACTCAAAGTAAGAATAGAATACAAGAGGTGAGAAGGGGTGCTAAATAGATAAAATGTGCCCGATCATGATTACCCTCACACTTGTCGCGAATCATTCGTTCGATGAGCACTCCCTGGCGCTCGAGGCCGAGCTGCTGCGTCTCCAGCAGGTCCAGCTGCACGTGCAGCTCCTCGGGCGACATCTGCAGCTTCACTTCGCGCCGCTCCGGGAGCGGCAAGCCCGGCGCGGGGCCCTTGGTTCGACGTCCACCTACATACATATATTATGAAACATGTTAAGAGATGTACTCCATTTGTGGCCATTTGTATATAATGTATTGTTTTGCCAAATTATATATATAATTATTCCTTAGTTATATTATTGATTTACATCTGTGAATGTGTTTTTCTTTATTTGGTGAATAAATATTATTATTATTTATTTATATTATTATTATTTAAAATTGTTTGTGTAGGTACAGGGTACTAGAAAACATCTTATAAATGTATTGTAGTAGGTGCAGAAGTTTTAGAAAAATAACAAGGTATTATCGATCGCAAGTCATATAAAATTCATAACCAAGTATATTTAGATCCTGAAAGAATGCTCCAGTAAGTACGAAATTAGTACATTGAGGTGTGTTATCAACAAAATGTATCAGAAAATATAATATTGCCAGGATTATAGTCTTTGATAATGACTTAAACATTGATATGACAAGCAAGAAATCGTTAAAAAGAAGAGAACGGTTTTATACAATATTTTATATTGTTCATATGATTACAATTATATTAGCTATATGGGTTTAATTATTTATATCTATGTATAAATATAAACAAATTTCATGTCTGGTAAAATTCGATGTCTGGCAACTGTATGTCTACATTGGTGTTACAAATACATGTTTCATTGGTGGAAACTCCGATAAAAATCTTAGAAGTAACAAAGTAAAAATAGCAGCACAATGTATAAGACTGTCATAAGAATGTCTGCCGAACATACTTACAATCAGCCAGTCACTCAGTCTTAAAGTCAGCATACTTAGCCTGGAATAGGGCTAGGAAGTGTCGGGATCCTGATATCAAGGAGAGAAAGCTAGAATTTAATGCCGCTTCTAGATCCAGCAAAAAGGCTATTGCCAAGGCTAAGGCGGAACACGTTGCCAGAATTGGCGAGCGTCTTGGAAGGCATCCTTCAGCGAGTCGTGCTTTTTGGGCGCTCGCCAAGGCTGCGCAAGAAAATTTTTGCCAGGTCAGTCTCCCACCATTGCGTAAGTCTGATGCCAGTCTGGCCCATAGTGCAAAAGAGAAGGCCAATCTTTTGGTACAACTCTTTGCCTCAAAACTCGACTTTAGATGATGAGGGAGTCACACCACCTGCCATCCCAAGGTGTAAGAGTTCTTTGCTTGAAATCCGTATCAAGCAGCGTGCGGTTAGGCGTGAGCTCGAACTCCTGGACATTCATAAGTCGAGTGGGCCTGAAGGCATCCCTGTAGCGGTACTTAAGACGTGCGCCCCTGAGTTAACCTCTATTTTAACGCGCCTATACAGTCTTTCCTACAATTCCAACAGGATTCCAGCTTCGTGGAAGGTCGCTCATGTTCACCCGATCCCGAAAAGGGGTGACCGGTCGGATCCTTCTAAGTATAGGCCGATAGCGATTACTTCCTTGCTCTCCAAAGTTATGGAGCGATTAATAAACCGCCTTCTGCTGCGGTACTTTGCGGTACTTTAAGGATCATCAGCTGATTAGTGACCACCAGTATGGCTTACGCCATGGTCGATCGGCTGGTGATCTTCTAGCGTGCCTCACACATCGCTGGGCGGAGGCTTTGCGGGGAGGGGGAGAGGCTTTGGCCGTTAGCCTCGATATCGCTAAGGCATTTGACAGGGTCTGGCATAGGACCCTTCTATCGAAGCTACCATCTTATGGAATCTCCGAGGGACTCTGCAAATGGATTGCCAGCTGGATGGTCGGAGCACTACAGTCGTCGTTGATGGCTATAGCTCCGAAACCAAAACCATTAACGCTGGTGTTCCTCAAGGCTCGGTGCTCTCCCCAACGCTGTTCATCCTGCATATCAATGACTTGTTGTCAATCGACAACATACATTGCTATGCGGATGACAGCACGGGTGATGCGCATTATACCAGCTATCAGAATGTCCCTCGGAGCATGATACAGGAAAGACGAGCACAACTTATGTCTGAAGTCGAGGACTCTCTTGGGCGGGACTCTAAATGGGGTTAACAAAACTTAGTTCGATTCAACCCCTCGAAGACACAACGGTCTGCGTGTTCTACCGGCTCTTTCACGGGGAGTGCTCTGAAGAACTGTTTGATTTGGTACCAGCGGCCCCTTTCTATCACCGTACCACTCGACAACGAAGCAGGTTTCATTCATATCACCTGGAAGCGTTCAAATTCAAGACGGTACGCTTTCAGCGATTATTTCTCCCACGTACGTGCAAGCTCTGGAATGAAGTCCCAGTTTCTGTGTTTCCCAAGCGCTATGATATGTCCTTCTTCAAAGGAGTTTTAAAGAGAGTTCTTCTTTCACGGTAGGCAGCGGCTTTGCTGTGTCCTGACATTGCTGAAGTCCATGAGCAGCGGTTACCACTTTCCATCAGGTGGGCCTCTTGCTCGTCTGCCACCAAGGGCAATAAAATAAAAAATCAACTACAGCCTTGTGTGACAAACTGATTTCAACATGAATGGGCCGGCTCGACCGGGGAAGGACTACCCTCTCACAGAATATCGACGTGAAATAGCAGTATTCCTACTGTTGTGTTTAGTTCCGTGAGTGAGAGTGCCGGAGGCCCAATCACCCTCTTTCCCCCTTCCCGCTTCTACTCCTTCCCACTTCCTTTTTCTCTGCTTCCTTTCCAGGGTCGGCAACGCGCTAGTGATGCCTCTGGTATAGCAGGCGTCCATAGGCTACGGTGACCACTTACCATCCGGTGGGTCGTATACATGTTTGCCACTTTAGTTCTATCAAAAAAATAAAAAAACAACAGCCAAATCGGTCGAGTCATGATCACTCTTACATGTGGCACACTTCGATCCGTTATACATGTGGCAATTGATTATTATTTATATAGATTATTGCTTACCATCAGAGGCGAGACTTCTTGTACCGGACGTGTTGATGCCTTTTTCTAAGGAACCTCCTCCAACGGACGCCGTGGAGAGGCTATCTGGCGGAGTGGGAGCTGGTCGCTTCTTCATTAGAGTAGGGGTCGACTTGCCGATTGATTTCTAGTAGAATCACAAAATAAGATGTAGATATATGGTCTCTTGTAGTCCCTGCATGCTGTGCCTTGGTGGAGGCAAGTAAATATAAAAACGGATTGGCCGTGACGGTATGGTATGAAAGAGTAGCAAACAATTCTACTTGTTCCTAGGAAGGGTCAGCTGGTAGGTATTAGTGCAACAGACAAAATTTATTGCTTATCGCGTGTTGACAATACGTTAAATCTGTTTTTTAAGAAAATTGAGTACTTTCTATTTGCTGGGATCTTGACCTTTTACTTCATGCACTCGCAACCCATTTGTCATGCATAAATCTCGGTTTATTAAATAAATAATAAAATATCGTTTACTGATAAATAACTTTACAATATTGTGCATTACCTATTGGCCCACATATATGTTGTACAGTTGGCCAAAAATGTGGTCTACCATCCTATGGTTGAGGTTCATTTGAACGTCATGAAACAACAAGCTCGATTTCCCCTTGCAATAATATTATGACAGGATCATTGCTCTCTTTGTCATGTATTATATTTACGTCATGTCATGACATCAAGTTTGAATTATTACAGCTAACAACAACTCATCTCCTTGTCTAAGATCTCTTACACTCCGTTAGAAAAGTCAATCTTAGCGATAATTAGATCTCACAGAAACTTTTGGTCGAAACTGGAAGACCATGTTCTTGGCCGACTGTATAGTTATTACGCAATGCTCTTATTTCTACTGTTGTGTTTCTAATATGCATAATATGCACACAGCTGCCTCGGTGGCGCAGCTGTAGTGTATGCGACTTCTGTGCTTGAGGTCCCGTATTCGATTCTTGAGTTGGTCAGTGCTATTGGTTTTTCCCTGCTAAAAAACTAAATAGCAGGACAGAGTCTGGCATTTTTCACGGTAAACGGCAAAAAAACCATAGCTAGCGAAATGTGGCTACAATACACATCTACTGTCTACGGAAATATAGGAGTGACTCTATGAAGTTACACAACTAAAGTTGAGAAGACATGATCGTCATATCCGACTTATCAGTTATCACTCAATAGTTATAGCAATCTGACATTATCTGATTGTTAAGCATTGACATTAACTGTAATTTGGAAATAATTTGTTTTTATCTATTATATATCTAATTGTATTGTTTGCTAGATTAAAGTATTTGTACGCCAATCATTGGCAAAACATAGATCTCAATATTGTATTCCTACCATCTTATTATGTACCTATGTTTCACAAAAATAAATGATTATGATTATTATTATGAGGACAATAACCTAAAATACTCACTTGATCAGAGTTAAGAGTAGAGTTGTAGGAGCTGAATGATGATATGCTCGCGACATCATCCATAGACGTTGACGGATGTTCTATCGGTGCCTGCGATATCGAGATCACTGGCGGCGGAGGTGGCGCTTTAGCCTTTTTCCTTCGAGCTATGCTTCCTGGTAGGTTTGGTGTACTTGTTGCCATTGAAGATCTATACATCGAGCTTAAACAAACAAGTTATTTTATAACATGTAACTACATATAAATTATACCTCATACATTAAACGGTAATCCTAACTTCCTAACTAATATTATAAATGCGAATGTAAATTTGATTGTTTATTTATTTGTTCGTACGCCTAAACTACTCGACCGATTATCATAAAATTTCGCATACACGTTGTCAGGGGTAAAGAATATGACATAGAGTACCTGTCATCCAGCAAAAAGTAGTTTCGAGGTATTGAAATTTATAGACAAAATCTATAGGTACTAATATTATAAAGCTGAAGATTTTGTTTGTTTGTTTGCTTGAACGCGCTAATCTCAGGAACTACTGGTCCGAATTGAAAAATTCTTTAAGTGTTGGCTAGCCTTTTTATCGAGGAAGGTTATATAACATCACGCTATAACCCACAGGAGCGGCGCAGTAATCATAAACGCGAGTGAAACCGCGGGCACATCTAGTATAGAATAATGCGAACGAAGCAGCGTTTAAAATCTAGTAATAAATCTATACCTATCTACTAATATTATAAAGCTGAAGAGTTTGTTTGGTTGAATGCGCTAATCTCAGGAATTGGAAAATTCCTTTAGTGTTGGATAGCCCATTTATCGAGAAAGGCTATAGGCTATATAACATCACGCTACCACCAATAGGAGCGGAGCAGCAATGAAAAATTTTGCAAAACGGGGACAATTCTATTATCTCTTATCTTATAAGCAGACGAAGTAGCGCGGGTCAGCTAGTAATTCCTATAAATGTGAAAGTTTGTGGAGATGTTTGTTACTCAGTCACGCGGAAACCGTCGAACGTAATTGAATGAAACTTTGCACGCAGATAGACCATGTGTTGAATTAAATCCGGTATGCGTTTTCTTGAGATTTATGCGAGCGTAGCCGCAGGCAGAAGCTAGGTAATGTAATCGGGTGCAATATTGGATAAGATAATTATACAGTCATGTACCATGTAAATAAACATTACTGTAGACTTTACTGAGTAACGTATACTGACGTATAGCGATTACGAAACAAGTCGTTTAAAATTACTGCGTAGTGTCCAGTTTATCTATCATATTATCACAAATTATAATAATCTGTGTAGCGGAGAATATGAATACAGACAGAACATTTTTGTCGTCTCGTATGGAGAATGGGAATCGAATCCATAGGACTCGGCGTATTAACTTACTGAGTGGCTGCGGCACACCGACGGTCAGACACTATAACTTTTCAATTATGTCTGGCATTCCAACTATTGACAGATTAATAATGGCAGTGACCATAAATAACTGCGCAATAGATAATAAAGAAAATAGTTTATATTTACCTCTTGCTGTGAGTTTCTTCTTCGTCTGATGAAGGTTCTTCTCCATCAGACCAGAATGGGTTAACAGCAATCAGACGTTTCCTGAATAATGATAATTATTATTAGAATAGTGTGAAATAGCAGACTGCCTGTTAGTTCCATGGCACAAGTTTAGGCCTATATGTGCGTAAGATCATGAGGACCCTGGTACAATACGATGACCACGGTTCTGGCAGTGTTATTGTTTTTTTGTTAACCTTTTGAGCGTTACGGTCTTGTATAGAAGACAAACGTTTCCGTGCCCTCCACGCCACGTCTTTATTAGAAGACAATGTCTAATCATATAGTTTATAAAAAATACATAAAAAACGAGTAGTTTGTTTTATTTTATGCGTAATTTTATTATTGCCTTAAACCCTACTCTTACATTTTTATTTCAATAGGAGCCTTTGTTTATTTTAAAAACAGCATTATTTAAGTAGCCAATCTTTTTCAACTGTTATAGATTTATAGCTTTGCGCTGGAGGACACATCGCGTTCGGCATAGGTTGGCGCTCAAAAGGTTAAGGACTTAGTAGCAAGGAGGTATCTTATCTTATCTTGTGTGGGGGCCAGTCAGTATAGACCGGCGACACTTCGACCCAGTGGGATCTTTTGTGTCGACTTCCCCAATAACGACTGCATTCGATTTTCATGGCAGTCGGTACTGACGGCTTAACGTGCTCTCCGAGGCACGGAGCAGGCGATAATTGTCAATCAATACGCACATTAGCAAGGAGGTATCTGAACATATAAGTGACAGCGGCAATAGGCGCGCTCCTGTTAGACACGTGGCAACTAAAACAGCTGGTGAAATGTGGGTACCATGCTTGTTATACTTACCTCTTATAGGTAGTTAGAAGTGAGTCTAAATCTAGACTAATATTATAAATACGAATGATTTGACTTATTATTTGTTTGTAACGAGCTAATTCAAAAACTACTAAACCCATATTGAAAATTCTTTAATCGTTAGAAAGCTTTATTATCACCGAATAACAAAGGCTATGATTTATTTAAAAACAAATGTCTGTTACTAACATAAGCTAATCTATATTTACGCGAGCGTAGCCGCGAGCAATATCTGTTCCCTACTTAATATTATAAATGCAAAAATAACTCTGGTCTGTCTGTCTGTTACCTTTTCACCGCTAAACCACTCAATCGATGTAGATGAAATTTGGTACAGAGATACTTTATAACCTGGGGAAGGACCTTTTTATTGATGTAGGTACCACGCGGGCGGAGCCGAGCGCAAAAGCTAGTATGTAATAAAAAGTGTTGTTATTTCTGTTAAAATTATCAGGCTATCCAGAGCAGTATGTAATTTTTAGGAATATTAAATTATATAATTACTTGTACCATTCCAATTTCATAACAACAGCCATAAATGATCTAATTTAGCAGCTGTAAATAGCAATTTCCACTCCATAAGCTATTACGTAAAACAACAAACAGATCTAATGTTTTTCGTTCAGTGTGTAATTCGTTCTGTAAGCAATACTTATAAAGTTATAGGATGCTTTTGTCTGCCCTGAAGGGAGGGTGCTCAGCTATACTGTTAAAAACAGTAGGTATTATTTTTTTTTTTCGCTCGTTAACACTTTTTACTGTTCTTTTAAAGAAAGTATACAAAATACTATTATTAATGACCGCTGGTATTTGGATCTGATATAATATAATATATATAAAATATCATAAATATAAAATAATGTTTAGTTTTCTAAAATTCTGTTCATTTTATTTTTTCGATTCTAATATACTTTATTTCTCGTACAAAAAGTTGGGGACCCTATATAAAGTCCAATATTATTTTTGGTTTGGTCAGCAACCTACTTGATGATGATCTTGTTATAGAACGTCGTAGATTGCAAGTTAGTTGCAATCCTTACTGATATAATAAATGCGAATAATGAATTTGTTCGTTCTGCTTTCACGCTTTAACTACTCGACCGATCATGATGAAATTTTGCATATACGTTGTCAGGGGCATAGACAACGACAATTGGTACCTATCATCCAGGAAAAATATTGTTCCAGGGGGATAGAAATCTATTGACAACATGCACATTACAGAGCCGTTATATTATTCATACGTTTAGGTAGTTATAACGTTAATTTACGTGAGGTAAGGTTAAATAACGTTTAGTATAAAGGATTTATTGTTCCTTTGTTACATTGTACATCGGTACGTGCTCTAATGCCGTTCCAACGTGTAGATAATCACGAAGGTTGTTCAGTTCACGTTAACTGTAACGAGATTTAATCAGTACGTATAATAATATAATATGCAGATATATAATTATGTTTAGATTGACAATAGACTTGGTACGCTTCATGGGGATGTAAAGTAGGTACTAAGTATAACAAGGAACAAGATTATTTAGATACTAATCATTAGTAAAATAACATATAAGTGAAAATGTTTTTAGTAATGCACGTATTGCATTCGAAATATATTCAAATACCAACTGTATTCGAATATCTTGCATCTTGCGATACGTACTTTGTACGGCCATGTGATAACGAGATTATGAGCAAGGTCTGTCAAAATGTTGAAGTATGCTTTTGTGAGAAACTTCTCAGCAAGGATCAGCTTTATTGGCTTGATATTTAAGTCCACAGGTAGACACAGACTTAACATGTAGTTATCGTCCGATGTGTCATCGGTTTACGGATTACCATTTAAGTGCACCGACGAATCCATGGTACGTATAGCAAATTGAGGCGAGCCCCGCGGCCTTAATTACGCTTTAATAAAAATTCCTTCAATCTTTCTATTTTTTACAGATTAAAAAATTCCGAAATGTTTAGGATATCCAAATAAACAGTGAGTAAGAAAGCAGTATATTGACTCGTCATATCGCGATGGGCACGGGTTTTCACCGATCCGATATGACGACGATGTGTTGACACACTGCCTGCACGCAGTGGCGAACGCGCAGATTAATTAACGTCACTACTATCATGTCTAAAGAGGGGCAACCAATAAAATATACATGCCTCGCACGCTCGTAAAACCGTCGATCCCGGTTGTCACGAGCATCCGATTGAAACTTATAATATATTTATTCTTTTAGATTGCGAATTTTCCGATGGCAGTCACTTGAGAATTCTGATATTTAGACAAATCTGTTCAATGCAATTGGAAATATGCAAACCTGCCTAATATTATAAATTTAAATGTAAGTTTGTTACGCTTTTACGCCCTAACTGCTCGACCAATCATCCTGAAATTTCGTATGCATGTTGTCAAAGGTACAGAAAAGGACATTGGTACCTTATGTCCTTATTCATCGAGAAAAATGGGAACAAGGCGATAATGAAGATCTATTAGCATTGATTTTGGTCACATCATTATATCTAAAATAAATTCTACACAATCAACCACAGTCCGCGGTCGTGCAGGACGGCATCCTATTACATTTATCTATACTAATATTGTAAAGCTGAAAAGTTTGTTTGTTTGTTTGGTTGAACGCGCTAATCTCAGGAACTACAGCTTCGAATTGAAATATTATTTTAGTGTTGGATAGCCTATTTATCGAGGAAGGCTATAGGTTATATAACATCACGCTACGACCCACGGGAACGGCGCAGTAATTATAAACGCGGGTGAAACCCCAGGCACCTCTAGTCCTAAATATAAATATACTACATGCATACACAGATTAACGTCTATATCTCCGAAGGTGTAAGTATAGGACAAGCACACTTCGCACAGCTATATGTTTTAATTCTCATGTATTAGGGAACGAGTCTATTGCCATCTACTGGGCAGATTGCCTGATTCTATATTTGCTACTAAACTGCCTTATAGATTTAGCTAGAACCCAATTACAGTTTGCCGACCCCGAAGTTGAAGCGATCGCGATTGCATTCAAACTTAAGCGCAAAATTACGCCACCAGACTAACAGACAGTAAAAATATCAAAAAGCATTATAGCTAGACTTATTACCGGACTAGTAGTAGCTTATCAGCTGACAATTGCAGCAGGGAAGGATCACCTTCTTTAAGGTATCTTTACCTGTTATTGGGAGGGCATTTAACAAATATCAGTGTAAATTGATAGAAATATTAGTGTCAACTTACACAGGTGTTGTCGCTGCTAGTGGCGGTTTTGGCGGCTGTTGTATTGGAGGTACGTCGTCGTCTTCCTCGTCGCTACTACCGAATGGATTCGTGCTCACTTTCTTAGGTGCAGCGGATGTCTCGACAGGCTAAAGTTAATACGAAATACAGACATAAAACCTTTTGTTAGGTAAATTGACAGTGATTAGACAAATACATACCTCATCTTCATCATCTGAAAATGGATTCAAATGATCTGGATATTCAATAGTGTTCAACTTTGATTGCTTTTCCTTTTTAGCAGATGCTAACGCCTTTTCAATAGCATTCTGCTTTTTCCTTCTAGGAGGAACACATATAGTTATTTCTTGATCATTTGGTATCTCTGGTGGTTCTGATAAAGGAGGCTGCGGCACGCTGGGCACGGTATTATTTGCTATTCTGTTATCGTCTGTTACATTACTATTTTCTGTATGTACACTATTACGGGTATCTTTATTTTCTTTTATATTAGTAACATTATCATTAGTATTTACACAGTCTTTGTTTTTTGTTTCTTTTATTTCTACAGTTTCTGAACACTTATCATCACTGATTGTGTCTTCACATAATTGCGTTTGTAAGAAATTAAACTTGTCAATATTACTTTTATAGACTTTATCTGGAATATTCTTACTAAATACATCATCATTTTCCATTTCAGTATTCATACTTATTAGTGTTTGTTTCGAGTCTGTTTCACTTTGAGATCTACTGGTGCTAGTAAGTTCTTCGTGTTTATTGAAAGAATTGTCTTTTAATGAGAGACTTGAAATTGAGATTTTGTGATCAATATTAATATCTTTTTCTATATTTTTCTCAAACATATTTATTTTCTCTATAAAGTGGAAATGATTTTCATTAGCAATTATCACCTGATTAGTACACGGGTTATGATGATGTTACATGAACAATACATAAGCATTTGCTAAATTCTTCATTCATTCAAAATGTAGTTCTTATTGGAATGTTAGACAACACTAGTGACAATACATGTCTAATTGTGCAATAAGAAAAAACATTCAAATTTAGAAAGAAGCAACCGAAAATTTAAAACAGAACATGATGCAAAGTACAGGATCAGAAACAAGATGTGATTGTCATCAGTTACAACATTCAGAGCACCTAATTTGATAAAAGTATTACCTGCATTATAATATACAACTGCACATTATAATCGATAAGATATCAAATGTTTTATGGCGAACAATTCGTATTTATATGGCTTGATAGATGGACGCGTATAAGTAACAAAAAACACTCACCTAAAATAGATTGTGGTCTTGATTTATGTCTAGGACTAACTGGCTCTTCTTTCGAGACTGTTTGTGTTTCACACAAGTTATCAGTAAATGCCAGCATTCCCATTTGATCATGATCATTATTATTAAGATATTTTGATAAAGTTTTTTCATTTTTACAACTATCACAGGTAAATTCAGATCCTTCTACTATCTCAAAATTCTTAGGGTTCAAGTGTCCAGAGCATTTGGAACAACGGAAACATCGTCTGTGGTATAGTTTATGTGATACTAGAAGGCGCTGGGCAAGGTACACAGGGAGGCCACATGCTGCACATTTGTCTAGACCAGTTTTGCCAAACCTTATTGGTGCCTACAAAGTAGTAATAAAGATAGATTTAAAGTGTCAGACAGAAGATATAGAAAAATAGAGAAAAGTAGTTTCACTGCAAACATTACACAAAGAGAACATATTCAAAAGTAAACAGTATGACATGTTAGTACTAACGGGTGACTCCGTTGTTGAGATTTGAGTTGACAGCTTCGTTTCACTCTCGGACACTTTAGTATTAACTGCAAATAATTATGTAACTCGATTTAATATAAATGGTTACAAGACATAATCCAACACACATATATAAAATGTACATTATTAGGGAGAATGTAATAAATAATAAATAAAATATTTATTCACCAAATAAAGAAATACTCTTCTCAGATGTTAATTAATAAAATAACTAAGGAAAAGAATGTATTGTTTTGCCAAAGACACTACACTAGGCTTGGCCTGTCCTGTAGCTAGTCTTTTTATTCACATTTATCATTAATTATTCTTGACTTGATGTAAATAAATATATCATATGAAATGTTTACAATAATTACCAAGCTCATATTTAAAATTTATAGTAAATTATATAAATAAAAAATAACAATTATATTATATATTTAGAGTAAAAATTAAAAATAAATTAATCTATAAAAATATATATATTATATATACTAAATTTAGATTAAAACTTGGGCTAATGGTTAACAGAAATGTAGTGATTTCTATGTATAAACTAAATATTGCTAACAAATCTAAAAAAATGTGATTAATATCAATTGTTAAATAAGATGTAGGTAAAATACGATGAAAATTACCACATGTAAGTAAAAGAGGGATACCTTGCTTGAATTTATGTAATACTTTATTATCACTTGGTAAAATTAAATAATGTATAAAATTAAAGTGAGTTCTTCTTAATATTTCATTAGAGTGTAGCTTTCTTCTTCCTATATTATATGCAAATTAATAGATTATTTAGAAACATTGTATTGATAACCAGTATTCATTAAACAGTAGATATAGAAGTAATAATAAAGAGTAAATATTGTAGAACTTATTAGAAAGGCAATGTTTCAAGGATATTAATTATTCACATAGAAAGTATTTGTGTACTATTATTGTTAGGAGATTGCAAGGTAAACATAAGACAATATTGGTTCAATAAGTTCCTACACAGATACTCAATATAACAATGACAAAAAAACTTACCTGTGTGTCCTAAGCGCTGGTAAAACTGGGACAAATATGTTAATATTGACAACCTGTCAGGCACATCATTCTCCACCATATCCTCAGGATCTAATAATGAAGGAATCCCAAGGTGCTTTTCAGCGACACTGTATGCTAACTGATTGTTTTCATATATATTCTCGGGTTTTAATTTGGACATATCACTGAAATATTGTATCAAATAATATCTGGCTTTATCACAGAAATCAGAATATTCAAATTGTTTGATATGAACTTACTTTGAAAATATTTGTTTTATTTATGATTTTAAGATATAACTGTATAATCATGCTAAAAAGCTATAAGGACTTACATTAGATCCGGCCTGAAATGATGAACTAAAGCACAGAATGCTATTCCATTTCGCCACGATGTTGTCATATTATCTATTTGCACCTCAGGGCAATCTTTAACCAAACGCTTACACCATAATTCCAGAGCTTTAGTACCTTTTCGTTCAGACATTTTTAAACTTTTCAAATAACTTTACAAACTATTCAAATTGTTCTTCATCTATGACTCATTAGGAAATCATTTCACCGAAAATAACAATGAGCCATTATTGTACTTTTGGCGATATATATCGCAATCAGAATTTTGTCAGATATATTATTATTCAATCATTAAACCGCAGTCAATCAAATAAGAATTTCTATTAAAATATTCATAAACAAGTTATTGGTTAGTTGGCAATTTGGCATTCGCCCAGTGTTGCTACAATACAGTAACATGTCAAAACGGTAAGTCGAATAATCTAATAATTGGTAGTAAACTGAATAGTAACCACAAAGCAAATAAAATAAATCAAGATTTACATTTGATTTTAATTAGTAATATTGAAAAACAAAAAACGTAACGCAAAATTCTGATATTGTTTTATTTATAATTTTGAAACTTAATGATTCGCTCGCGCATATCCTGGACTGGTTTATGTCGAATAATTTACTACTAAACTCTAAAAAAACAAAATGCATCAAGTTTATATTGCCCGCCGGCTAGGGGACGGCCCGGCGGGGTGTATGGATCCCAGGATGAAGTGCTGGTATACACACTAAAAAACCTGGGGTGTTCCTTCTCTCACCCAGTTGGGAGCTCTTAAAAGATTATATCCATAGCAGGCCCCGTGTGCGTGCGGGCCGGGTCAAACGGAAACCTAACTTAACCTAACCTAAGATAAATATAAAAGATAATAAAATTATTACTTTCGTATAATCGACAGTTTTTCTAGGTTTAACTTTAGATCACAAAGTTCAGTGGGGCGCTCATATATCGTGTCTTGCACAGGGAAATTTAGCTCAGCCGCATACGCAATTCGGAAAGTAAGACAGCTTGGTGATGTAGATACTGCGCGACTAATATATTTCAGTTACTTTCACAGTGTCATGTCCTACGGTATATTTTTGTGGGGCAAGACAATTTTTATTCCAAAAGCGTGCGTCTGTACGTAGTATTTATAATAATCAGGTACACGAGTTTCCCTGAAAGATCGATTTAAAGAAATAGGCCCACTTACTGTTGCGTCGCAATATATATTTGCTAACATTATGTTTAATAAACATAATATTCACTTATATAATAAGAATAATGATATACATAACGTAAACACTTCTCTTCTTCTATACAGGATGTCCGGTAATTAATGGATAATCTGGAAATGTCTTATAGTGGAACTGATGGCCGTTCAGAAAAAAATATGAAAAATCTATCCTAACTACTACCTGAGATATGTGTTTTTTTTTAATTACCATGTATAACTTTCTTGTATACTACGATTATAAATGAATGAAATCCATCGGTTTTTTGTTGTTTTATTATTAAACACTAATTATGCTAATAGATAGACAGTCAAAAGTATGCTATGCTATTATAGCTTGCACTTTTTAATATATATATATTTTTTAATATCTTTATTATTTTTTTTTTCATTTTTCTCAACGGCTTTCAGTTCTACTATAAGACATTTCAAGGTTATCCATTAATTACCGGACACACTGTATATAAATAAGCATAGCATTCAGGATTCAAAAATCTGTATTGCATTTATGTCAATTTAGGCCCGGTTTTTCAATCGTCAGATAACTATTATCTGAAGAATAAATATGGCGGTATGACATATTTTCTATACTGTGGCGTATGTATATACGCACAGGCAACATATAACTTTAAACCTGGAATCGAACGGAGCATCGTACAACTAGCCGCGCCGAAACCAAGCGACGCGCGAAGGCGATCGAACGGAACATCATACGTCTAGCCGCGACGATATCAAGTTTCTAACTGGTGACGCGCGAAGCTTCCCTCCGCTTTTTATACGTGGCACTACTTTTATACTCGCGAACAGATTTCCAAGAAATCATTCGTAAATGTTAGATTTTTGTTTACTTGTCGCTGATTGGTGAAAATGTTTATTATACACATTAGTGTTAGCGTAACTTGCATGACTAATAAATGGGATATAAGATAGGTGAAAAATTGTAAATATATTCTCAGTTGAATCAGTCTGCGTGTTTCATTATAACCCTAACGGTTACCAGCTACGGACCTGGCTTCTGCCCGCCGGCTGGTAACGCGTTAAATTGATGATCCCTGACCTCTCATCGTTCTAGTGCTGTTGTAATATCGGTTCACTGAACCGACACCCAACATCTGTTGGTTTTCGGCCAAATCTAGACCGAACACGCTACCTTATCGTCCTGGCACAAGAAAAAGCTGAAGAATTCACCGACAAGCAAGTAACGACCCCTCTCCACGGTGATGTCGCTACAATCTCACTGCCTGCACGTCTACCACCATTCTGGCGTCAAAACCCACGACTGTGGTTCGCACAGTTTGAAGCCACAATATCCCGACGTACTGCGACCCATGTCACTCAAAACTCCGACTAAGCACAACGTAACTCATCGCATAGAAACAACAGGCCAACCAATCTATTCAAGGCCGCGCCCCCTGCCGCCCGATAAATACAAAACTGCAAAGCTAGAATTTGAAAAGGTGATGGAGATGGGAATCTGTAAACCGTCAAACAGTCCATGGGCCAGCCCGTTTCACGTCGTTAAGAAAAAGGATGGTTCGCTACGCGTGTGTGGCGACTATAGAAGATTGAACGCCGTTACAGTACCCGATCGCTACCCTATTCCGAGAATTCAAGATTTTACTTACCAGCTACATGGAAAAAAAATCTTTTCTAAGCTAGATCTCAAAATGGCGTACTTCTGGATACCTTTTGAAAAAGAAGATGCTGCGAAGACTGCCATAATAACCCCATTCGGCCTCTTCGAGTTCAACTGTATGACGTTCGGCTTACGCAACTCCGGCCAAACATTTCAACGTTTCATGCACGAAGTACTACGAGGGCTCGACGACAACGTATTCTGTTTCGTCGATGATTTACTAGTGCACTCAGAAAACCCAGAGGATCACAAGCGTCACTTACAAAAAGTTCTCGAACGACTCGATAACTACGGCGTCACTCTAAACATCGATAAATGTGAGTTCGGCAAAGACAAGATACAGTTCCTCGGTTATGAAGTTACACCGGACGGAATCAAACCCACAGAAGAACGCATTCAAGCCATACTTACGTTTCCCAAACCAACTACAGTGCAAGAGTTAAGAAGATTTTAGGCATAATCAACTTCTACCGTAGCTGCCTACCCCATCAAGCCGAATACCAAAATTTACTAAACAAGTATCTACACAATAGCAAGAAAAACGACAAAACACCTATACAATGGACACATGAAGCTGAAACAGCCTTCGAACAATGCCGACAAAGCATTCTCGAGCCTACTATATTATCGCACCCGATACCTAACGCTCCGTTATGCTTACTCACCGACGCGTCTGACACTAGCCTCGGCGCAGTCCTACAACAAAAAATAGACAACGTGTGGAAATCACTCGCCTTTTACTCAAAAACAATGAGTGAAACGCAGAGAAGATACAGTGTATACGATCGCGAACATCTAGCAATGTATACAGCTGTTAAAAACCTACGCCGACTGAAAGAGGGCAACGAACTCACCATATGTACGGATCACAAACCATTGACGTACGCTCTAACAAGAACGCCGAGTAACAATGACACACCGCGTCGAGAACGACAATTGCATTTCATAAGCCAATACTGCACTAACATCAAATACATTTACGGTGATAAGAACGAAGCCGCTGACGCGTTATCACGTATCACAGAAATCGAACTACTCAACGCAACGATGGACTACGATAAGTTATCTCAAGAACAAGAAACGGACGCCGAGCTACGTGTTTGCATGAATAACCCCAGACTGAAGATTTCCCGCGTAAACCTACCGGGAGTCAAACGGCCTATTTGGTGCGAAACATCGACAGCGAACATTCGACCATACCTACCATTGTACCATGTCGCAGCTTTCAAAGCACAACACGAACTAAGTCACACCGGCGTTCGTACAACAAGAAGAATAATGACGACAAAGTTTTTCTGGCCATCTATAAACAAAGACGTAGGTATAAGGGCCAAGGCGTGCATCAGCTGTCAACGAGCGAAAGTTCATCGACACGTCATTTGCCCGCTCGGTGAGTTTCAACAATCATCTCGTTTTGAACACCTGCACGTGGACATAGTTGGGCCATTCCCACCATCAGATGACTATAGATACTTAGTTACTATGATTGACCGCTGCACTAACTGGCCGCTGCACTAACACTTCCGCTTCGCACCGCAGTAATTTCAATCGACAGATTGAAGCCAGCCCATCTACTCAACGAGGAAGACTCGCTAGAAAACACAACATTAACAAACACGCCAGCCCCGGACACATCACCCACACCAATGCGGACGGACAGCCTCATCATCTTCACCGCGAAATTCGTACGTCACCAGATCCGGCCGCGCGGTGAAACAAAACGTACGCTTCGCTTAGGCGGGAGTGATGTGGCGTATGTATATACGCACAGGCAACATATAACTTTAAACCTGGAATCGAACGGAGCATCGTACAACTAGCCGCGCCGAAACCAAGCGACGCGCAAAGGCGATCGAACGGAGCATCATACGTCTAGCCGCGACGATATCAAGTTTCTAACTGGTGACGCGCGAAGCTTCCCTCCGCTTTTTATACGTGGCACTACTTTTATACTCGCGAACAGATTTCCAAGAAATCATTCGTAAATGTTAGATTTTTGTTTACTTGTCGCTGATTGGTGAAAATGTTTATTATACACATTAGTGTTAGCGTAACTTGCATGACTAATAAATGGGATATAAGATAGGTGAAAAATGTATATATATTCTCAGTTGAATCAGTCTGCGTGTTTCATTATAACCCTAACGGTTACCAGTTACGGACCTGGCTTCTGCCCGCCAGCTGGTAACGCGTTAAAATATCATACAATAAATGCACTTTATTAACATGAGTTTATGTTTATCACGTTTGTTACATCCGTTATAAATATTAAAAGTAGATAAATCTATTTAGGGAAACATTTCGTATTGGTAGTTTTAGTCCGAGAAAACAAATCAGTATAAACCCATACATGTCTAACGTCGTGATATCGATTTGTACGTTCTATGGCTACACTTATTACGTCATTACAATTCCTACAAGCCACTGAACTGAATAATAACTGAAACACGTATGAACGTAACGTAATGGTATATAATACCTACGTACCTACAAAATAATAAGTACTCCGTATGTACCTACATATCGAGCATCAAGCCTATGTTGTAGGTATATATATTATCTTTCCCTCCTGAAGGATGCTATACTCTAAACATTATTCGACGACGTGTACAGTGATTACACGATACAAAAGCCGTCAAAACGTCAAACATATTCCCCAGGTAAAAGTTATCTGACGATTGAAAAATCGACCCTTAGTAAACTTGATAACATCACAAATAATCACGAGGTACCTCTATACCTCGTTATTATTTGTGATGTTATCAAGTATCCTGCTTCTCATTTTTATTATTATTGAAAAATATAAATCCACGCATTTAGTCACGGACTGCCTTTGCATTGTCACAAAGTGTAAGTGTATGCGCTATCATGCCATCCTACTGTCTATTTTAGAATTATATTGAAAAATATATCTAAACCCAAATTATTTAAACTCTATAATATTATTGTTATTATCTTTAGTTTTTTAAAGTTTAGTTTTTTATATGGTATAATGGCTGCAACACCTTGTTGATATGAGTTGTAAAATACTGAAATTATATTTAATTGGCGATTTAATAAAAGAGTGGTCGTGAGTTTCTTGCAGGTTTTCTCATAGGCTCAACCCTTTGCCTGAACCTAGCAACTAACCTAAATGTATGTAGCTCAACTTTAACTTCAGCTTTTCTCGGTGTCGAATGGCTCCATCGAATAGGTACCGATGATTCTGCCAACGTCAGGGCGGAAAGAGATAAAAAGAAGAAATAAGTGGTTTGATCAGTAGGCAGTAATGTGACCATTGACCGGTCGTTAGAGCGATGGTTCTTCTTTGGGCTACAACAAAAACAACTCAAATATTAGTAATATATACTTATTATTAAGGTTAGAAGATGAAAGAGGACAAGCAAAACCAACGATAGGGATAGAGATATAGATTGACGAGAACAAGAGGGGCAGTCTATATTTTGATTTTATTAAGGGAGATGAATTTATATTACGTTTTTATGAATGGGGTGCGTGCCAAAGTTAATAGAAAGGGTATATTGAAAGGACGAGGGATCTATTTAGGAAGTAGATTATATAGAGGATACGATATTTTAGGGCAAAACAAAAATATATGATCCAAGGTTGCCCTCTTTGAGACCACACTCGCGGAGAGAATGATCTCTGACCCGAATTTTGGCTAAGAAGACTGGAGAGCAAACAAAACCCAGACGGAGACGGATAATTATAGACGTAGCCAATTTACTTTCATTCTTTTGTCGGTAAAACCACGGTCTGGAAGGGATAGAAGATTGAATAGAACCGTAGAACGTTAATCAGCCTCAACGGTTGCCGTTAGCTATTCCAATCACCAATCAAAGAAGAACGAGCCAAAGAACGAAGTTCACGAGGGAAGCAGTAATTATGGTCCGAGCAACCTGACACCGCCGCAACTTTAGCACAGGAGTCTACAAACTCGTTACCCATTAAATACTCAAATGGCTAGGGATCCATGCCATAGCCACCGCGATGCCTATCAGGTGACACCTATACAATGACGCTTTTGACCTAAGAGTAATTATAAAGCTGTTACGACAGCGAAATGGATTCTTATGTAAATATGCGAGACAACTCCGAGAGTCCGAGAGGATGAGCGCTTTGTTCAGCTTGTGTGACTCAATAAATTTTATGGCTTCTAGCAAAGCTGAGGCCTTAGCTTTGCTAGAAGCCATAAAATTTATTTTTATTTATCAGCAAATATAGAGTTCTGTGGAGGACTCTTAAAATTAAGTATAATGCCGTATTTAGGAATCCAAACAGCAGATCCAACAGAACTTTCAATAGATATTTTGGAAGCATCCCTGTATAGGGTTACCCAGTCAGACCATTCTCTTGACAATTTCGCCGAAAGTTTGACGTTAGCGTCCGAACAGAGCTTACTTATGCCGAAGTCAAGGTAAATCTTTCGTTGGAAAATCAGAGAATGGTACTTCATTTCGAAGAGAGGATTGATAGTGGATTGCGAAATAGGAACAGGAAGGTCCTTGAATTTCCTAAAGGAATTGACAAGGGGAGGGGGAGTTTTATGCTTAAAATTTGCAGAGAAGGAGATAAGAGGTGCCAAGGTATGTAATTATGTGGAATAAAGGATGGAAGTTAGTTCGAATGGAGTTGGTAAAGAATCTATCCGCATGATATTGTTGACGAAGTTGAATGGGAGGATCCAAGCACTCCACCTGAACAGCAGTAATTGGAAAACACTTCAAAGCTCCCGTTATAATTCGTAAGCACTTAGACTGGACCTTCTCCAAACTGGATAACGCAATTTTGTTGCATAGCTCTAGTAAAAAACATAATCAAAATGACTGCGAGCCACAGCGTCGTATAAAAGTTTTTGGCTAAAGGGATGGGAACCCCTGATCCCTGAGCCTGACACCAGATAGCGCCCGCATAACATTCACACCCCTCTCGCCCTTCCGAACAATGTAGTGCAGGTGGTGTATGCCTGAAAGTTTGGAGTCTAGGATAAGGCCTAGGAATTTGACATGATCTTTGATGGGGATAACTTCGTCGTCTACCGAAAGATTAATGTCAGGAACGTGTCTTTTATGAGTAAAGACTACATCACTACACTTGGGCACTGAGATGGAGAGATTATGAGTTAAAAGCCAATTATTTAAGTAATACAGTGCAGAGTTAAGAAACAGTAAAGTCTAGATTAGAGTTATAGATATTGTACAGAAGGGGGCTTAGGACTGACCCTTGCGGCATATCTATTCAGACGTTGCTCGGGAAGAGAACAATATCACGATGACGAACTGAAATTGAACGGCACATTAACATGCTACTGATTATGTTGATCAGTCGCACAGGGATACTCAGCTCGTGCATTCTCTGCCTGAGTAAAGGAAGCTGAACATGATGATCCATATGCTGCAGAAATGTCAAGAAATACGCCATTAGCGTGCTTATCCTGGGAGAGAGCGAGGCGAAGATCTGAGGTAAAGATACTTAGGCTATCTAGGGTATGTAATAGTAATATAATATTCTACCACATACACACAACACCGTCTAGCCCAAACTAAGCAGAGCTTGTACTATGGGTACTAGACAATGGATAAACATACACATATACCTTTTTTTTTTGTAAATACATACATATTAAACATAGAAACACCTAGACCAAGACAAACGTTCATGCACACAAATGCTTGACTTGTGCGGGAATCGAACCCGCGTCCTCAGACGTGGCAGTCGGTAACACTGACCACTACACCATCAAGGCTACCCACACCCTTTCCGAAGCCAAACTGATTTTAGAAAAAAACAGGCCTCTGCTCCTCCAGAATCCATTCCAGTCTGTTCTTAATCAGGTTTTTCATTATTTTGGCTAGCATGGAGGAGAGGGCAATCGGGCGATAGGAGGATAGGAGGGCAATCGGGCGAGGATCCACTGGGACCTTGCCTGATTTAAGGATTGGGATAATGATCTGGGTTTTCCAAGAGGTAGGGATTTTGTCAGAGGTGAAGATCGCATTAAAAATACTAAGAAGAAAGGATTTGCTGGAGTTTGAGGATTTACAGATAAAGAAGTAGGAAATCAGCGCCAGGGGAGGAATCACGAAGGTGGTCAAGAGCTAGGGTAAGTTCATGGAAAGTTAAAGGGTCATTCATTCTCTCAGAGGAAATAGAAGATAAAATAAGATGAGGTGGAGAAAAGCAGTCGAGTTCAGGGACAAAAGGAGGAGCTAGTCTACAATGGAAATCATGAAGAAAGGAATTGGGATCGTTCTTGGTAACATTCGGATCTTGGTAACTTCTGCGATGACTTAATCCTTTTCCACACCAAGGAAAGAAGAGAGCAAGGGGAAAAAGACTCGCAGGGTTTACGCCAGCCAATGGATTTCTTTCTAGAGAGGAGTCTGTAAGCGCGGGCAGCAGTTTGCTTGTAGGCAATGAAATCTGACGTATCCAGGGATATTGCAAAATTGTTTTCCGCCTCCCTACACAACCGGACGCTCTCAGAAAATTCAGCATCCAAGGAGGAGAGTGAACCAAGCTGCGGGAAGTGGGTTTTACTGGGATAGAGGATTGAGCAGATTCCAATATGGCAGAAATAAACTGATCATACAAGAGAAAGAAGTTGTATTGGTTGCATTGGGTGAATTAATCAATTTCTATATCTAAAAGAGCAGAGAATTGTTCCCAATTAGCTTGTGCTAATACCTACTGCAGATACATACTTAAGGAGAGGTTGATAGGGTTTGGGAGGAGGGATAGTAGAAGGACAGAAATAAGAAATAGAAATAAGGAAGTGATCGCTGCCAAACGAATTTGGCAGAACCGACCAGGAAATAAGTGAAACTAAATTGGGAGAAGAAAAGGAAAGGTCTGGGTCACTAATATTTTGGGATGAAGATATAGCTATCTATAGATAGATGAAGATTGGGATAAGATGCGAGTGGCAGATCAAAATACAAAAAAAGGTTGATGTCATCCAAAAGGTCTAATAAAGAAGATGAGTAAGGATCATTATAGTGGACAACCCAAAGAGTATGTCGTATGTGTTAAAATCACCAAAAATTATTAATGGAGCAGGGACAGTAGACAAAATGGAACGTAATTCGGAAATTATGTCAGGATTAGGACGAGGGGCAGCCCTAGCAGCTACAATATGAAAGCTAGTGTTGTGATCTGGAATAATTACTTGGGAAAATTTAATGCATCTAATAATTAGTAGAGCGGCACCCGCCCTACCATCATCCCTGTCATCGCGGAGACACGAGAAGCCTTAAATCCTAAAATGAGATTCAGGCCTGAGCCGTGTCTCCGAGACAGCAAAGATAGACGTTTTATAGCAATTCACTAGGTAGATAAAATCTTGTTTGTTACGACGGATGCTTCTACACTTCCATTGAAGGTCCTGCAGAGCCATTGGATGAGTTGTTTCGAGAGAGGACAGAAAGTAATAGTTCAACAAGAACAGAGACATTATTCGGTAGGGATTCTGAGTATTTGGATAAAATGTTAATAAGGGAACAAAGCAGGAGTTCAATGAGGTTATTGTTAGGAGTAGCAAGAGGAGTGGTTTCAGTGGGGGAAGGAAGAGCATAGCCATTAGGCTAAGAAGAAGAAGGAGAAGACACGATAGCATTGTGAGAAGCCCTGTCGTAGGACTTGCGTAAGACAGGCTGGGATCGGAGAGGAAGAAACACAGTCTTCCTATAAGAAGTAGTGGGTGTAGTAATGCAAGGAGTCAATTGGGTTTTTTGAGGGAAAGTAGCGGGAGACTGGGTTGTGGCTGCAATTTCCGAAAATGACGCTTAGGTAGGGGATATCGTGCTAAAGCTTCAAGGTAACTGATGTTTAGTTCAGACATGACCATCTTGATAGATTTCGGGCGGGCATGCTCAGGGCATTTAGTGTTTATAGCCCGAGAGCTACCTCTACGTTTTTTTGTGGTTATCCCCATGGCAAAGAAAGCATGTAGGATTTGAATCCTGTGTAGGGCAGCTATCTCCACTGTGCTTTTGGGAGCAGATGTAGCAGCGAGGCTGGTACCTGCATTGCTTGGCGATATGTCCAAACCTGCAGCAGTTGCGACACTGAATTGTTGGTAGCTGGTAAGTTGTAACAGGAAGTGAGGCATTATAACGATATACCTTTTCAGGTAGGGATTGTCCCAGAAAAGCTAACACCACTGAATTGGACGGAATCCAATTCATGGTATCATCCCTCCGAGACTTAATGTTAAGCCTTCTAGCCCAAATGACCTCATCACAATTTCCAACAGTGAAAATGCCATCTAAAAGATCTGATAGAGACCAGTCCGCAGGGATATCCCTAACTACTCCCATGCGAAAAACCTGAAATTTTGTTGGGATGATTGTCTCATAATTGTTGATCTCCAGTAAACTTAATGGCAGAAATTCGTTGACACTCACAGCTGACTTGGATTCTATTGATATCTCGTTGCGTCCAAGATTTTTATACCACCTTCTTTAATGCCAGAAACATTGTTCTTATGAAGGAATTGAACAAACTTCAACATTTTTAATGAATAACCTTCTGATGGGTCTGGTTCTGCTCTAGAAACATACACAGTAAATAGGACCTTGTCAGTTGCCGAAAATTTGATTTCACTATATTAATTTCGAATCCAGGCTTCGTGAATACGGATTGGATTGATTCTGCCGGAGAACGGGCTTTTTTAGAATTAATCTCGATCGCCAAATCAACATCCTGCTGATGTCTGCCTTGAGCAGCATGCTGTGATGCCTTGAGCATCTAGGTTTATCAGGAGGTAAACCTCTGCCCCCTTGCCGGGGGCTCCTACATACCTACCTGATTCCCAAAGGATTCAGGCAGATATGGATACTCCCAAACGAAACGACAAAAGAATAAACAGAGGATTACCTTATAAGATTAAGCCACCACCGAGATAACGCAATACATATAAGTTAACAGCCACAAATAAAAACAATACGCATGAAATAAAGATAACCTATAAACAACTGACACTCTCAACCAAGCGTCAGACCAGCAGTCGTATGTAGCTCAGTAACTTAGTAAACTAATAACCTATATATTTTGACGTTCATAAGTGTTACTTTGTGACCTAAATTAATAGGTAAATGGTTTTTGACTGGACTTGACTTGAATGTGCAAAACGACGAAACAATTTAAAGCTCGAATTATGTTAAATAACGTGTATGATCTGTGTGAGATCTTCTTCTTTATAGAGTTTTAAGCACTTACGTACTACCAAAGGCGTAGGTACTCCAAAATACTTATAAACACATTTGATATACAAAAGACTTATTAATTCCATGGGTAAAGATTAGCTTTCAGGTATTTTCAATTTTTAATGTTTTATCTTGTTAATACGGTTTATCAATAAACTGTGCATCATTTACAAGGCTATGTTTTTATAGCCTTAGGTGTAGTAAGACTACCGGCGCGGCGGCGTAGACATAAAAGTCTGTGTTGCGGTATGGGACCTAAAAACATAACTGGCAAAATGTGAAGGTTGGTCAATTGATCAATGTGTCAATTGTTACTACGAAAGGCTTTTTATTAAAACCGTTTTATAATACCAAAGAGGAATTTTGATAAATTATTTATATTAATATGGTAGTCAGCGCCTACCATATTAATATGAATACCCAGCTCAGCCCTGGGGATTCTGGTGAACGGCTCATTATTCAGTTTCGGTTTCAGCCGGAAAATCTAGTTTCGACCATAGTTTCATTTTCGCCCGAAAATCTTAGTGTACGTGGATTGACGCGTTTCGTCCAGGTGCATTTATTTGTGCTTCGTGGTTACCAGCTTAGTTCTTCGTTGGTAGATGTGACAAATTTAAACCCAAGATTTAAATAAATTGCTTTTCTTATCGTAAAATATGCAACTTTTTAATTATGAATACTGAAATAATAAATCTTATAATATAAAATCGTGCAGATTAATATTTTTTTAATTTAACTATGTATTATTAGTTTATCCACCAAGTACTAATTAAATACAGCAAACAGAATTACTTACAATATTCTATCAAGAAGTCTAGTTTTATCTAAAAGTTGATTTTTGAGAGTTTATTTACAAGAGTAACAAATTGGTTAGGTAATTAATAATAATAATAATAATAATAATAATCTTTATTGATTCCAAACAGTTGACAATACATACAATTTCTTAACCTATAATACAATATCTGGATGTTTACAATATTCTATGAACCCTAACGTCTAAACTAGGCCGAGCCTGTGTCTTAGACGTTAGTTTCGTTCCGTTAAGTTATACATTTAACATACATGACTGTGTACTATTAATATTAAAATTTACAAGGTACAGAATAAAAATGAGGGTAAACTATATAATATAAAGTGGGTAGGTAACTCATATACTTCTAAGTAACTCATATACTAGAAGAAAGAAGTGTTTCGTACCTACAACAACATTGATGTAATACAATTACTGTGTATGTGAACCACGGCAAATATGTGATTTAAAAATATAATTTTATTTTTGTATTTGAATATTAAATTAACTAATGAGTGAGTGAGTTTTAATTATTTATTTGACAATTTTAAATAAATTTTCAACTTCCTCATAGGTTTTTGATTTTAGCCAGGTTATTAAAACTTTCTTACACATGTGTTGATTTAATGGATAGATTTTTAAGATTTTATTTATTTTATTATAAAGCATTGGTCCAAGGTAACACTGAAATTTCTCAATAAATGCTGTTTTGTATGAGACAGTAGGACATACCCTGTCTATACGTCTAGAGGGCATACTATTAACAAATTTAACTTTTCGATGTTGTGACATAATGGTGTTCCTGATAAATAGCTGCCTAGCCGTTAGGACGTCACATTGTGAGTACAGTTCAAAAGTAGGATGCCGAAAGTGTTTAAATTGCATAACCTTCAGTAAAGCTCGTTGTGCACGCTCCAAATTTATGAGGTGAGATTTCCGGGCACCGCCCCATGCGGTAATACAGTAGGATAGAATGGATTCAGCTAGTGCAAAGTATATAGTTTTAAGGAGAGTATTATCGACTACGTGCCTTAGGTTTTTAAAAACATAAATCAATTTTCTTGTTCTTCCAGCTAATAAAGTAATATATGGACACCATGTTAGCTTTTCATCAAGGATTATACCAAGATATTTTATACTTTTTACTTGCTCTAGATAATTGCAATCGCAGATGTGATGAGAGTTTATGTTTTGACAATAATGAATTTGTAATTTTATGTTTTGTGCTGTCTTAAGTGAATTTTTTGTGTTACCAAAAGTGATAAATTTTGTTTTAGAAATATTAAGTGTAAGTAAATTTTGACTGAGCCAGTTTGCTATAGTTTTAAGACCTAATTCAGTGTATTGTGTTACTTCATCCCATGTAGACCCGTTGAAAATTAGTGCCGTATCATCAGCAAACGTGAATATTTGACAGTTTTGTATCTTGAGTGTACATAGGCTGTTTATATAAATGAGAAAAAGAGTTGGGACTAGAACACTCCCTTGCGGTAAACCAATTGTTAATAAAGCATCAGAACTGAAAAGACCATCTATTGTTACCCGCTGTTTTCGGTTTTCTAGGTAGTCTTTAAATATATTCAGTGCTAATCTCCTTATACCTGTTTTATTCATTTTATTAATTAGGATAGGGACAGAGACCGTGTCAAATGCCTTAGCCAAATCTAGGAATACTCCAATGCATTTACTTTTTCTATCGATATGAGTAGCTACTAAGTTAGTAAGTTCAGTAACTGCCTGGTCCGTCGATCTACCTACTCTGAATCCAAATTGACTTTGCGATAATAGTTTATTGTTTTCCAAGTACGAGAGTAATCGTTTATTCAAAATTTTTTCTAAAATTTTACACAGCGCAGGCAGTACTGATATAGGTCGGTAATTGTTGACACAGTCTCTGGTCCCCGCCTTGTGGATGGGATGCACGACGGATGTCTTAAAGACATTTGGAAACACACTTGTTTGTATAGAGAGGTTTACATTATGAGTCAATACGGGAACGATAATATGTTTTAACATTTTTATTAACTGTGTTGAAATACCATCCCAACCAACTGCTGAAGCAGATTTCAAGTTTGCGATGACAGTCTCCACTTCTTGTTCAGTTGTTTCTAACAAACACATAGAATTTACTGGTGGAATGGACGAGTCATCTATTATGTTAGTACACGGAATGACATTGTTTGCTAAGTCATTTGCTATATTAGTAAAATAAAAATTAATTTCCTCTAGTGATAGTTTTTGCGAATTTTTTATATTAAGGAGATCTAGTGGGGGTGATTTTTTGGTATCTTTGTTAATGACGTTATTAATTATTTTCCATTTAGTTTTTGGGTTATTGGCATTTTTATTCAGTTCGTTTGTATAGTAGTTCCGTTTTAGACGTTTTAATAAGTCGTTGCAGTAGTTCTTGTATCTTTTGTATGTCAAAGCAAGGATATAGTTATTTGGTTGATTTTTAGTTTTTCTGTGCATACAATCACGATTTTTAATACAACGAATCAGTCCAGGTGTTATCCATGGCTTAATACAGTGTAATCTTCTAGGTATTATTAATTTAAGGGTATTTTTTCTAACAGATTCTAGGAGAATGTTAAGTAACTGTTCAGCTGACCAATTTGCATCTACTGATTTCATAATATGGTCAAAATTGTATGAATTTAGCTCGGTAAGGATGGCTTCGTAGTTTAATCTGCTGATAGTCGTTTGTTTCAAGGGTTTATTTGTCTGTCCTAAAGTTACACATGACAGTACTGGAGAGTGGTCAGTTATCAGGGATTGGAAAACGAGTGTAGTCGTTAAGAATTTAGTTTTGACCATAGCGTGATCGATACAATTATTATCTCTTGTCGGATATAGATGGCTTGGCAGAAAACCATGACTAGCTAATAAATTTAAGTAATCTGTGGAATTATAATCATCATTATTAAGTTTCACGTCTATATTTATGTCACCCATAATTATTACATTAGTACGATCTTTGTAAGTAGTTAGAAGATGATCCAAGGAACACAAAAAGTTGGTAATGTTTGAAAATGATGGTGATCTGTATACACCAATAATGACAATATCGGATTTTGTATCAATGACTAGACATGTAGCATCAATTAATGTTAGTTCTGTTACCGAACAGTTTAGGTCAACTCTAGTGTATGCTACTATACCATCATTTTGATTTCTATTATTTTTTGTATAATGAGTCTCATAGTGTTTTAATAAAGGCAAGTACGTAGCCTTAGAATTCCATGATTCTGTCAGAATTAATATATCACAGCTTATTTGTAGCCTAGAAAGAAATACTTCAAACTGGGCAAAATTTTTTGAGATACTGAAGTTTTAAGATTTTGAGTTATAATTTTTAAATTATCGTTATTTGTTAGGTAAGCTGACAATAACGAAGAGCATGATTCAGGACTACACAAAAACGAAGGTCCTGGAGCAATATCATCTATGTTGTTTATTAGATTATTAACATTTATGGAATCGAATTTTGTTTTAAAGCGGCAAGTGATCTGATCCTGAGATTTATTAATTTGTTAAATATTTTCCTTGGAAAATATTTTCTGAATGGCATATGAGACCATATTATATATGTCAAATTAACTTTGGATACGACAGTACAGTACTTTTTTTGTTGCAAATTTTTACGAGCAATATAAGAAAAAATACTAAAACAGTACAATAGGTAAGAATTTAAATTGTATGTACCAATAGCTATATTATAATGAATTAAGCAAAAAAGTAAAAAATATAATAAACTAAAAAGTGAGCAAAAAAGAAAACAATAAACTAACCCTAGTCATAGGCTACGAAGAATGGCTAGTTGTGCTTCATCCTTTATCTCAATACGAGATGCTTCAATATCTTTGCGCAGGTATATCTTGCCATAACTCGACCAGCAAAATTTATAATCCTTAGTCTTCGCCACGTCTCTTGCAAGGAAGAATAAACGACGACCTTTGCTTGTTAAAGCCTCTGAAATATAAATTGGTACCTGCTGTCATGTGAAACCTATATCGGCAGAGTTTAGCCGACGACCAGGATTCTGCTTTTTGTATGCTTTCTCTCTTAGAATTATATCGTTCTTTGATATAACCGACGCAAAGTCCACAACTATAGTATCTTTTCCTGACTTTGAATGAATTCGGAAAACATCTCTGATGGCTGCTTTTTCAACTTTTACACCAATAGCCTGGCAGGTATCGACGACAATTTTGCATAAGTCCGTATTTGTTTCATTCTTTGACGTTTTTGGTATATTGCGTATTTCAATAGAAGAAGATTTTAAGTTTCTTTGGATATCTTCTAGTGAAGATTCTAGCAAAGATATCTTCAACAGATGTTGTTTGCGTTCGCCCTCAAGATCTTCAAATTAAAACGTAAAAAAAGTATTTAAACTAATAACTATAATAAAAGTATGTATGAAATGATATATTAACTTTAGTTATATAACTTAAATAAATAATATAATAACAATATTCTATCACATACACACAACATACCATCTAGCCCAAACTAAGCAGCGCTTGTACTATGGGTAAACATACATACATATACTTGTTGGCAGTCAGTTATACTAACCACTACGCCATCGAGGCCGCCATAATTTAGGTTAACAAAAATGAACTTCATAAATCATATATGTATTAGATTTTAACAACCAATAGAAATATTGACATGTCTAAATAAGTTTCAGTTTCAGCCGAAACTAAGAACGAGGCCAAAGTTTCAGTTTCGACTGCAAATCCTGTTTCGGTCGCACACTAGTAGATTCTTGACATTGCAATACTCTTTGAGCGGCTGTTACCACTTACCAGCAGGTAGATCGCTGGCAAGTCTGCCACAAAAAGCCATAAAACATTATTACATATTAAAAAGTTACTTTAGCTGTTTATTACATTTCACAGAAGTTGTACATATATAGAAATAAAGAAAATATATGGCCAGTTACCAAAAAACTACACTGTAAGTTAATATAGATGATTAAAGTAAGTACAACTTATAAATATATGTATATAGTGATATCAGCACATCTTATTGCATTTATCTACTTAATTAATATAAACTTTCAGTAAGTTATTCATAAATCGTACGTATATTTGCCGAATAGTAATATAATTATTCGTATCCGTCCGTATAAGAAGTATTCGGTACATCACTATAAACTAAAATGACATAGTATATTTAATAAAATATAGAATATAATTGGGTAATGCGTGACAGGCAAATGCCAAAGGGTCATCTAGTTGTACTTATCTTTTGGATATATGGATATCCGGCATTCAGCATTTCCAACCTACAGCATTCGTAGACTGGTATAGTATTAGTGGATCCCTTATGTTCTGAGGGAACCTAGAAAGCAACGTAAAAAGAAATTGCCGATTATGGAATAGAACGCACAAACAACAAACTTACTTTGCCAATTTTGCCAGCTATGTTTACGTCTTCCTAAAAAGAGCGACGCAATGACTGTCTGATGCCAACGTGATAAGTACTTACTAATTTTCGTACCACCACTGATTTAATTCCATAATAATGCTTATAATCACTCTAGCTCGGGTCTAGACAGGAGAGGTGGATTAAAACCGTTACTGGCATGGACCTGACTCATAACAGTAAGAAAGCTTGGAATAACATCCGAAAGCAGGCCAACGACCCACCACGACCAATCTCTTTTTATCAAGTCACCGCGAACCAAATTACTCATCAGCTTTTACTGAATGGCAAACCATCATGCCGCCTTGCAAAGGTCCCAAAGATAATTAGCTGCACAAACTCAAGTGACCAGATTAGCAAGCCATTAAGCTTGACCGACATAGTCATTACAATTAGCGGTCTTAAAAGTGGCAAAGCCTCGGGGCTAGATAACATCTCAATGGAGCAAATAAAACATCTTGGCCCAAATGCTGTGTCGTGGTTGCTGCTTCTTTTTAACAACTGCCTAGAATCCACTTGTGACGTATGTATATACGCACAGGCAACATATAACTTTACGAGAAACCTGGAATCGAACGGAGCATCGTACAACTAGCCGCGCCGAAACCAAGCGACGCGCGAAGGCGATCGAACGGAGCATCATACGTCTAGCCGCAACGATAGCAAGTTTCTAACTGGTGACGCGCGAAGCTTCCCTCTGCTTTTTATACGTGGCACTACTTTTATACTCGCGAACAGATTTCTAAGAAATCATTCGTAAATGTTAGATTTTTGTTTACTTGTCGCTGATTGGTGAAAATGATTATTGTACACATTACTGTTAGCGTTACTTGCATGACTAATAAATGGGATATAAGATAGGTGAAAAATTGTAAATATATTCTCAGTTGAATCAGTCTGCGTGTTTCAATATAACCCTAACGGTTACCAGCTACGGACCTGGCTTCTGCCCGCCGGCTGGTAACGCGTTAAACACTCTTATACCTAAACTTTGGTGAAAATCCAAAAACTTTCGTCCTATATCACTACTGTGTCACACATATAAATTATTCGAGCGATTGCTGCTGGCCAGGCTAACGAGTTTGATAGACTCAGTTTTGATTCCAGAGCAAGCGGGTTTCCGACCGGTGAAGTCATGTTGCAACCAGACGCTGAAAGTCACGCAGCATATGGAGGCCGGGTTTGAACTTCGCATAATAACTGGCGCTGTGTTTGTTGATCTCTCTGCGGCCTAAGACACAGTGAACCTCAGATGGCTTTTGTGGAAGGTGGAAACCATGACCGGTGACTACAAATTTGTCACGATACTCCGGGAGCTCCTCCATAACCGTTGCTTTCAGGTTCATATTCTATCGGATCAGAGTCGTTGGAGAACTCAAAAGAACGGACTGCCTCAGGGAAGTGTTCTGGCCCCGCTTCTCTTCAACATCTACACTAATGACCAACCCTCCTGCCCAAACACGTCTCGCTTCATTTACGCAGACGATCTCGCCCTAACCTCCCAAGCCACGAACTTTGAAGAAATAGAGGTGAACCTCACTACGGCTCTTAACATCTTGGGTACGTACTATGAGGCGAATGCACTTAAGCCCAACCCAATTAAAACAGAGTCGTGTGCATTCCATCTGCGTAACAACCAAGCGGGTCGTAAACTCAATATTACGCGGCAGGGTGTGCCTATAGCCCATAATCAACATCCCAAATATTTAGGAATCATTCTTGATATATCTCTCATATACGGAAAAAATTAATGAAGTAATAGTTAATTAGAAGAAGGTGCGATGCACACTTGCAATAACCTTTTTTTTTTTTTTTTTTTTTTTGATTCCCAGGAAAAAATGCTTGATGCACTACCCGCCGGCTAGGGGACGGCACCGGCGGGGCGTGTGGGACTCACCAGCCTAGTGCTGGTATACCCACTAAAAAAACCTGGGGTGTTCCCTCTCTCACCCAATGGGGGGGGCCAGTTGGGAGTCTAAAAAGATTCATCCATAGCAGGCCCCCCCGTGTGGGTGCCGGCCGGGTCAATGGGACACACTTGCAATAACCTGCTCCAGCGTCTTACTACTAAGAAATGGGGAGCCTCACCGCAAGTATTGCGAACTTCTGCCCTGGCGCTAGCATTTTCTGCCGGTGAATACGCGTCCCCTGTGTGGAGTCGATCGGTGCGTGCAAGATCTGTGGATACAGCACTTAATGAAACTTGCCGGATTATCACGGGTTGCCTTAACCCGACCCCGGAAAAGCTGCTGTACTCATTGGCTGGCATCGCACCTCCGGATGTCCGCAGGGCTGTCGCGAGCTCAGCAGAGAGAGCAAAGATGGATGGTGATGCACGGCACCCCTTGTATGGTCACAGGCCAGTGCAGCAGCGGCTGAAGAGCCGTAACAGCTTTGTTAAATGTGTCCATGCACTAACTTTGGAGCCATCAAAGGCGAGATGCAACCTGTGGCGAGAAAAATATCTCTTCCTATACCTTTTGTGTCACCCACTGAGAGCCTTCCACCTGAACATCAATTGCCATGGTCGGTCTGGAAGTCGCTAAATAGACTCCGAACCCAGATCGGTCGGTGCGAAGAAGAAGAAAACATGATCAGGTGAAAACTCTCAGACGGTACCGATCTGGCTTGCGCTTGCGGTGCTCGACAACTTGCACGCAGGAAGATCTGATGGCTGCCTCTGACAACGCAGCTAGCGTAGCTGCTTTCTGGGCAGCAAATATATAATTTGAAAGTGTTCGCCATCGATACGCAAAGAAGAAGAAGCTCGGGTCTTAACACCATATCACAAAGCATTGTCAGTGCACATATTATTAATAAAATGGATTATTAATAACATACATATTCAGTGTCTGCTCATATTAGTTGTTTCAATTCGCCATATGATCCATGTTTTGGTTAACTTAAGATAAACTATAGGGATCTTAAAACAAGCACCTATGTATGAAAAAATATTGATGATATAGCTAGTATGAAAACCACCACGTTACCGATTTTCTTCTTACAAAGTGGCAACTTCATTAAACCCTATAATCTCATACTTGTACAGATTCGTCTCGTTTTCGCGCATGGCAGTAAGCGCCGGAACGACGAGTCGGACCAGAAACTGTACGATTAACAGTTGAAGTACCTAAAAATGCATAAACATGTATCAAAAATAAACTCGGCAACCATGTACAAAAGGAACAATAATAAAATTAATCATTTACGGATTTAACGTAAAAGCACATATTGAGAACAACATGTTCGTAAGCCATTGTCGTTATTTGTTCAGATGTTGTCTATTCTGTCGTGATTGGCTTAGAAATTAGTACAATTGAATCGATTTGTATTATAAAGACTAGTTTTTGGTTGAAGCTTGCCCGCATGCGTTTCGTTCGTGATTGTCCGCGTTTGTCCAACACTTAAAGAGTAGGAGGTGCCATTGACGTTTTAATAGCAACCCTGCATGCTGCAAATTGATGCTACCTTTTTTATCCTACTTTTAAACTGTATGCTATGTTGATCCTATAGCATAAGTTTGCGTTTTGTGCTTGGGTTCGACCGCGAGTTTGGGTTCCGCTTTTTAAATTTCTTATTGTGGTTGTGCATTTCGTTTTTACGGGATTTTCTGTTTAGAGTTACTGATGCATTTAAATTTTAAGAGGAAACACAAGGGCTGTTTTTCCATACAAACGTATTCCCCTGTTTCCTCTCTGGATAATGCCAATAGAGCAATAATTTTTCCAAAAAATGAATGGCCTCTGTTCGCATGTCCATATGTTTTCCTTTTTTTTCATAAATTCATTATTAAAAGAGAAAAGAGCCTTCAAAAATCTCAAAAATTGGCTCGGTGTTCCGCTGTGTTCAAACATCCAGAAAACAAATTTGACTAGATTATATACAAAAAGGAAAACATAGGAACACGGCCAAAGCCTTTCTTTATTTTTTTATGGAAAATGTAGTTAAATCAGTCAAGTTTTGGAGAAGGAATCAGGGGACTACGAAACGTTGATTTTGTATACATTTAATAGGTATTTTCGGTCCAAGCTGCAGTTGTCTCTATCGCGCTCTGCGGGCACTGCGCGACAGCAATAGATTTTACAAATACCTATTTTTCAATTCTCTCGCCCTTAGTGTTTCCGCTTAATTGTTTTTAAAAGACAAGCACCGCACTTGTTTTTATTCTTGTATCGCGGGTGACTTTGCAAACATTCAAACATTGGACACAAAGAACATCCAGATTCGGAACAATTATTTGTGGACCACTCAAATTTTTGTCCCGTATGGGATCTTAAACCTCTACGCCATCCGTGCAGTGAAGTATATAGTTACCCATCTTTTTTAAGTAGCCTTCTGTACTAGGACTAATTCCTATGTCGTGGTAGACTTAATACGCATTAATGGACAAATAACACCTACGGCCACTCCTACCAATAACAAGTAAAAGTTATCTGAAAAATAAATCTCATGCTGTCTCACTCATGATAGGTTAAAGAAGAGAAATGGCGAGACTTTCATCTTATAGATAAATTCTATCTGGAGGTGGTAGTACAAGCCCTTAGACTCGTAATAACTACCTAATTGTAATCTTTGGTTTTATTTTCTCACACTTTTCTGTCTCGTATATTGATCGAACCTACAGTAATCGGCGCACTGGTTGTGGCAATGTAACCACATCAACCACAGCGACATCTGTGCAGTCTTATATGTGTTACATGCATAACGTAGCAATCTTGTATGTACACAGTAACTCATGCCGAAATTTATTAATAGTCACGTGAAACTATCATGTTTTTGTGTATGCACATATTGCTGAGTTACAATTTAGATCTAAGTTAGTTATAAGCTTTATATGTTTACGTGAAAAATTGTAAGTTGATTTGTGCATGAAATAAATAAACAAATTAAAAAAAAGAAACAAAAACTTGATTTCTTTTTTTATTCTTTCTTTATGTATTCTTTGTCAATTATATGACTATGCCGCTCCATTTGACCTACTCTTACACTATATGTACTTCACAGCAAAAACTTAAACAATATATAACTTATTACTGTACCCGTCGTCGAATAATGTTTTGAGTCTTTCGTACATAAATATACAGTAACCTATCTTCATACAAACGGTCGGAACTCGAGTCATACCTACGCGCCTCGGCGCACTGTGGACTGAAAATCGACCTCCATAGACATAGAAATGAAAGTTGCTAGATGTTCGTTTTGTTGACGGATATGGCTTTTATTAGCTATTATACACATAACAATGTCATCTGAGCTAACGCCGCACAAAAATGAATTTATTATAAGGTTCTTTCGAAAAAAATGTATGGAGCTAGCATGAAAAATCTGAATATCTCTGAATTTGCAAGGAAAACCGTAATATCCTCAGAGATGATTATAGGACTAATTATTTGTGATTTTTTGACATACTTCATATAACGGTACCTGCTGCAGATTTTTTTTAAAAAATCATCTTATTTTTAATTAATTTTTTTTAACATTAAACGATTTGTTTTGGTGTATAAGTAAAGAAACAACACGTTATATGCATATAATACTAAATCTTCGCCAGTTATTTGTTAAAATATCAAGAAAATTATTTTTGCCTAACATAGTATATATGTTTTAAAACAGTTAATTGGATACCATTACTGAACTTTGCATACAGGTAAACTACTGAATAATAAATTAGCCTTCTAATGAGCTCTGAATAAGAGATTAAGTGATTTGCAATGTCGCACAATGGTAACTACAGATTACACTAATTAAAATCTTACAGGTAAGTACATAAGTAACTTAAATAGTTAATTAGATATGTTACGAGTTCTAAGAAATATTTTCGACAACTGTCTAATGAGGTCGTTAACTAATGTTGGACTGAAATATAAAATGGTTAACATTTTGCATCATAATTTAGTTTATTCTAAGCTTTGTTACCCCTAACATATCACTGTGAAATTTTATAATGGAAAGTTTAAATACCAATTTAGACCTATTCGTTCTTCTAAAATGTAAGAGTACTTCATTTGATCATGAGGTATTGTTTAGTGAAGTTATATCCCGCCTAGACGTTTGTCTTTCCGTTGAAGATCAAGTGACTCTAAAAGAATTTTGTCAGAGATTTGTACGAGCTGCATCACAAAGGAGGCAAAAATCTCACCGAATTCTTGATACTTTTAGAAAACAATACGAAATTTGGCTGCAAGCAACTATCGATTGGCCAAGTTGTATAAATTTAGTCGCTCAAGAACCAACTGTTGCTGAGGGATCAAGATCAATCTCTCCAGAACCCTCAACATCATACTCTGTTGGTACAATGGCAAAGAGGTCACGAAAACCATTCGAAGATCTGGAAAGCAAACAGAAGAAGAGAAGATCTGATGAGCATAAAACTGACAATCCCAGTGAATTGGCATATACAGCAGCAGCGCGTTTTAAGGAAGAAGGTTGTGAGGATATCGCATCTGTAATCGAATATATGCTGAAACATCCTGAAGCAGCCTCTAAAATTAAGAAAACGCTTAAGCAACCAGTGAAAACTATCTTATTTACACCAGAAAAAGCACTTGGATTACTCCTTTCATTAAAATTATCAAAGTGGCAATACATCACTTTACGAGAGTCAGCTATTCGGGAAGGTAGAAAGGATATTTATCCATCCTACTATAAAGTGCAACAAACCAAGCTGGCATGCTATCCTCCGAAGCAATCAGTGTTAGTGACCGATTCATCGGCAAGAATAACCCTTCAAGCTTTACTCGACATTACGGTCAAAAGAATCCTCCAAAGTTTTCCTAACGATGATGTGCAAAATAAGGATTTAAAATTGATATCTAAATGGAGTTTCGATGGTGCGTCAAACCAAAGCCGATACAAGCAGAAAATGGATAGCGATCAAGACGATTCAAGTATTTTCATGACTTCCTTGGTGCCACTAAAACTGACTGATGGAGACAATACTTTGTGGATGAACCCAAAACCATGCTCAGCAATGTATTGTCGTCCAGTTCAATTTACTTTTGTGAAGGAAAGCGAAGCAGTAGTCATCGAACACAAACGACGAATGGATGAAGAAATTAAGGCTCTCATTCCTACAGAGTGCAATAATAGAAACAGGGTGAATCATCACCTAATGATGACAATGATCGATGGTAAAGTCTGCACGTATTTGTCTCAAGCCAGATCAAGTTCATCATGCTATTTGTGTCTGGCAAAACCGACAGAAATGAACCGTTTGAGTGTAGTAACAGCAAAGACCGTATCTTCTGATATATACGAGTTTGGATTGTCATCTCTACACGCCCGTATAAATTGTATGGAATGTTTACTACATATTTCGTATAGACTAGATTTTAAAGAGTGGGCTGCGAGAGGTAACGAGCACAAAGAAATGCTAAGTAAGAGAAAAAAGATTATTCAAGACAAATTTAAAGACGAATTAAATCTATTGATTGACATTGTTAAACAAGGTTCCGGAACTACTAATGACGGCAACACTGCAAGAAAGTTTTTCAAATTTCCCCATAAAACTGCAGCCATTACTGGGTTGGACGAAGAACTAATAAGAAGATTTGCTGTGATTTTACAGGCAATAACTTCCGGGGAAAAAGTAGATATAATTAAATTTAAAGATTATGCCTTCAAAACAGCAGAGAGGTACGTGGAATTATATGACTGGTACTATATGTCATCAACCGTCCACAAATTACTTATACACGGGGCAGACATAATCGAGAAGAATGATGTTGTACCCATAGGAAGTCTCTCGGAAGAAGCATCCGAGTCTCGCAATAAAGATTTTAGGAGGTTTCGGGAACATCATTCGCAGAAAAAGAGCAGGCAAGATTCGAATCATGATATCCTTAATATGTTAGTTGTTTCTTCGGATCCTTTTATAAATGTACAAAGGCCCAAGTTAGATGCCAAGAAAAAGGAGGATTTATTTCCTGAAACCCTCAATTTAATTCAGTTTCAAGAAACTGACTTTGAGTTTCTAGGCAATCTAGATTCTGATTCAGAAATCGACGAGAGTGATAAGGAAAACTAGAAACTTTTTGTGCTTTTAATTATAATTCTATTCAATGTAATTCTTTCATGATCTTTCGTTATTTAGCTTTGGTACGTAACTATGTTTTGCAATTGATTTATTTTTAAATATTTTATATTACTATTCTTGTACCTATTTATATTTTTGCATACTTTTGTACCTATGTTTTGTTTTATATAAATTTTATCAACTATTAAAAATACCTTTTTAATTTATTTTTCTTTTTATTTAATCCTATTATTAGCGTTAATAAAATAACTAACTTATCGATTGATCTTTACTTTGACATTAGTAGAATTTAATGATTTAAAAAAATACCTTCATTTAGACATAATAATAAAATAATTAGACAGTTGTCGAAAATATTTCTTAGAACTCGTAACATGTCTAATTAACTAATTAGTTTACTTATGTACTTACCTGTAAGAATTTAATTAGTGTACTCCGTAGTTACCATTGTGCGATATTGCAAATCACTTAATCTCTTATTCAGAACTCATTAGAAGGCTAATTTAATATTCAGTGGTTTACCTGTATGCAAAGTTTAGTAATGGTATCCAATTACCTGTTTTAAAACATATATACTATGTAAGGCAAAAATAATTTTCTTGATATTTTAACAAATAACTGGCGAAGATTTAGTATTATATGCATATAACGTGTTGTTTCTTTACTTTTACAATAAAACAAATCGTTTAATGTTAAAAAAAATTAATTAAAAATTAGATGATTTTAAAAAAAAAATCTGCAGCAGATACCGTTATATGAAGTATGTCAAAAAATCACAAATAATTAGTCCTATAACCATCTCTGAGGATATTACGGTTTTCCTTGCAAATTCAGAGATATTCAGATTTTTCATGCTAGCTCCATACATTTTTTTCGAAAAAACCTTATAATAAATTCATTTCTGTGCGGAGTTAGCTCAGACGACATTGTTATGTGTATAATAGCTAATAGAAGCCATATCTGTCAACAAAACGAACATCTAGCAACTTTCATTTCTATGTCTATGGAGGTCGATATTCAGCCCACAGTGCGGCGTCGGCATGCGCTCGGCACCCAACCAATCGCGAACATATAGTATATTATCTATGGTCGCGAATGCGCCGCAGTGACGAACGGACGGTGTGTTATGTTTTAAACAGTAACCGTGCGATTTTTTTACCCAAAATAAGTACAAGTATAGCCTATTTAGTATGACAAGTAGATTATATTGTGCTGTTTTTGGTTGCATGAATTCCTCAATAACGCACCCAGAGATAACTTTTTTTGGATTACCTGGACACTCCGAAAAGTAACACTATAAAATGATTATACTTACTAGTATGTAGGTACGTAATTTAAGTCCTTTTAAAGGATTTTTCCCCTCTCGAAAGGTACCGGGATTACAGTAAGATTAATTCGCAAACTTTTTTAATTGTACCCAGCGATGATTTCGTGGAAAATATAGAAAAAAAGAAATATTCCGAACTTCTTTTAAAACTAAACATATAAATTGTAAAGTAGCTGCAGGTATATATAACCATGTAAAAGATATTCCTTTTCTCCTCCTTGTCCATGTTCCCCAAAACAATTTTTAATTAATCTTTATATTCGAATGCGGATTTTTTATACTTTAAAATATAATAATAAAGCATATTTTTCAGTCGCAAATTTATAAGACCGATTTGTTATTAAGTCTTAAATCTAACATAAACATGTTTTTTTTAAATTAAATCTATCAATCAAAAAACAACATGCATTTTTATTGAACACTTCCTATTCCATTCACAAAGTATTTTATTTGTTTAAGGGCCGGTTTTTCAATCGTCAGATAACTTTTATCTGAAGAGTAAATAGGCGGTATGACATATTTTCTATACAAAAGCTGTCAAAACGTCAAACATATTCCCCAGATAAAAGCTATCTGACGATTGAAAAATCGGCTCTAAATAAAATAAAAAATATTTACAATCACAAAAATAGAAACTCAAAGTAGGCAGATTTAATTAAAATGCAGGTGGGCAAGCCCTATCGCATGTTTACGTACCGCGCGGCTGTAGGCATTTATTTCAAAGATACGGCCGAGTTACAATACTGTATATTTATGTACTGTATCTGCCACGCAGAGGTCTCGGGTCCATTTCAACATACTGACCGCCCGCACTAACTTTTCGTAGTTATGTGCGTATTAAATTATCACTGACTTTAGCAATCGTATACGCATCGCAAAGAATTCTGTATGGTTGAGTCTCTATAATGTTGTCTTCCTGAAGACTTGTAAAGCCTGCCAATCCTGCAATGCGCCTGTGTGGTGTACTTTGGTCAAAACGATTTCATACTGAGAAGAGGCCAGTGCTCAGTAGCGTAAAAGTTTATAAAGAGGGCTGAAATTATTGTACTTATATTATTATTATTCAATAACTATGCCAACTCACAAAAATTAAAATGTTGTGTACTCCTGTAGCGTTTTTACAGGAAGTAACACAACATTTATGTCCGACTCTTACTGCCTTAGGTATACATAGAATCCCTAGATGATGGTAACACAGTAAACACTTTTAGTGTTGAATGGTTTTCTTAATACAGCGATGTAATCATGTAAAGTCAAGATAGATTTACATTGCCTTGATATTACATGGTAGTGCAACGCACTGAGGCCACTAGTTCCTTTGCTGACGACAGAGCTCTTTTTTGAAGAACTCTCAACTGTGAGAACCCACTTACTTACTAATCGAAATACAAGGTTATTAGATTGTGTTTGTGATGATGTTGGGTGCAGTGGTGGATTTACCAGCAGGCTGAGTAGGCTGGAGCCTAGGGCGGCCGATTTTAGGGGGCGGCAAATTTGCTCCAAAAATCTTTTTTGTCTTACAGAAATAAAAAATAAAGAAATACCTAAATGTTATTAGATTTCACCAGTTAACCTGTCAAAGTGAGGCATTTGACGTTTGTCAATCTGCTAATACTTACTTCTTTTTATACTACGTATTTGCGTAGGTAGTATTTCTGGAGTGCGGTTCGGGAACGAATGACATGATCATTCGCAAGTGTCTGGCCGGAATGAAAGCGTGGGCGTGCGAGCGCGGGGCGCGTTCGGGTCGCCGAGGGAGCCGAACGTTACGCTACGTATGGCGGCATTGAGTTCGGGAGCAAGAGAGAAAGATATAGAGCGGCGTCAGCGGCGATACAAATTGGGAAGTCCCGTCCCGTATTTACTTCTTGTCAAAACAAGTCACCTCGGATAATTGCGTCTTGCAATTGTATGTATAATTTTTATAACATAACAATACCGGTCACTGGTGAAGTGAAGACAAGACAATACAAACTTATTGTAGGTAAGTAATCCTAATGTATAAATCATCCATAACGAATAAGTAATTAATTTAACATATTTTACCGTTTTAGAAGGTTTGCTAATATAGATTTTCTGTTAAGTATTTTATTTTTGTTAAATGCGTGTAATTGCTTGTGAACACTTCTTAGAGATTAAACGGAAAGTAAAATGACATTTTAGTCGATTTAAAATAGAAAATAAAATTCAAGATGACCAAGTGCAAACAACAGTCAATTTAAATAAAGATCCAGCTTTATGGGAAATTAACGATACTTTAAGGGAGACTATCGCAAGGTACGGCTTCGACCAAAACAAGTCTTGCGACTTCTCTAAAGTTTTCTCTAAAGTGAAAAAATATATGCTGATCAGCGTCGTTTCTTGCCAGTGAATATCTTTAAAAGGAAAATGAAAAATAATGAAGTGAAAGACAGAAATTGGCTAGTTTATTCTGAAAGTAAAAAATCTGTATATTGCGGACCCTGTTTGGCATTCGGTCCATTGCAATATAGAACTCAGTTCGAGAACGAAGGATTTAATGACTGGAAAAATGCAGAACACCGAGTAGCTCAGCATGAAAACTCTGCCCGTTATAAATCAAGTAACCTTAGTTTGAAAGCTAGAAGAGAGACTGGTAGCCGACTCGACAATTTACTACAGGTCCAGATCGATGAAGAAATTACTTATTGGAGAAATGTTCTGAAGAGAGTTGTTGCCGTAGTGAAGCGACTGTGTTCAAGACGCCTCGCTTTCAGAGGAAAAAATGAAAACTTCGGCGATCCGCATAACAGAAATTATTGTATGATTTTGGAACAGCTAGCGGAATTCGATCCTTTTTTAGCTCGTCATATTAAAAGATTTGGGAATCAAGGATCAGGGAGTACCAGTTACTTATCAAAGACTATTTGCGATGAGTTTATTCTCTTGATGAAACATAAAATCATAAAACAGATTGGAAACGAGATAAGAAGGGCAAAATATTTTTCCCTAATCGTCGATTCAACACCAGATATAGCACATGTGGATCAACTTACTCTTGTCATTAGATACGTTTTGGAAACAGGCGAACCGTGTGAAAGATTTCTCGAATTTTTGTCGTCAGTGGTACATAAAGCTGAAGAAATGTTTTCTACCATTATTTCGGAACTCAAAACACTAGGCATACCACCTTTCGCTATTTATGTGCCTTGTTCTGCTCATTCTTTGAATTTAGTGGCAACTGCTGCTGCTGAATCGTGTACAGAAGCTTGTCGTTTTTTCATGCTGCTACAGGAAATTTACGTTTTTTTTGTAAGCTCGACACAACGCTGGCTAAAATTAACAAGTGAAATTGGGAAAGGCAAAACCCTGAAGAGAGTGAATCTGACACGTTGGTCAGCTAGCAACTTTGGAATCAATCAAAGACGATTGTACCGAAAAGCCTGTAAGGCAAAACGAAGCGGCGGAAGATACTTTTTAATTTAGAAAAACTGGAAACGGCGGTAATGGTTGTTGTGTGGAATTATTTTTTGGAAAGAATAAATAAAGGTAATGTTAAAATTCAGGCTTCATCCGTAGATTTGATCACCGTTGCCGATCTTTACGTATCACTCTATAAGTTTTTTTTAGCTGAACGAGAGAACTTCAAGTATCTCGAAGAAAAGGCGATGGAATTAAGCGTATCGAAACAATACACAACAGATATAGAAAAAAGACAAACGAAAAGAAAAAGATTTGACGAAACACCCGATGAAGAAATTAGAATGACTGCGAGTGAAACTTTCAGGATTAACACATTTCTCGTCCTCGTAGATACTCGTGTCCGAGTTAGAAAAACGACAGGAGGCCTACAACGGATTTAACGAGAAGTTTTCATTTCTATCTAAAATAGGTGAGTTGTCAACATCGACCCTATCAGAAAAAGCAAATTTCTTGGAAAATGTATCCTAATGATTTAGAAACTGACCTAGTTCAGGAATGCGTACACTTTCAAGGCCACCTTTCTTCTGAAAGAATTTCAATAAAACCAGATTCTAGTTCATTAAAAAGTCTATCATCGTTTCTACGAAATCAGAATTTGGAGAACATTTATCCAAACTTGGATATAGCAGTTCGCATGGCTCTGTGTACACCAGCGACAAATTGTTCGCGTGAAAGAAGCTTTTCTTGCTTAAAGCGGGTGAAAAGCTATCTACGATCTACATTATGTCAAAAAAAGCTAAATGCCTTAGCTCTTTTGTGCATAGAGTCAGAACTAATGAACAAAATTTCATACGACGATATAATTGACGATTTTGCGGATATGAAATCGCGTAAAAAGGTCATGTTAAACTTTTATAACTTAATTGATTTTATTGTGATCATCAAGCAGATTGTTAACAGATAATTTAATAGGAATATTGTTCGTATTGTTTTTATACTGTAAGTCCAATAAAAAATATTTAACAACATTTACTGAATGTACATTATTTTGTAATCTGTGTTCATTCATATTGTGTAAGTGATTTTAAGGCAAACTTTAGTCCATCTTATAAGCAATACATGATTGAGCTTTTCTTAGCTCAGTAATAAAATTACTTCTTGTGTAACCTACACTAAGTCGTGGGTTGTAAAAATATCCCCTAGATATATAATATGATCCCTAGTTTACAGTCACACCAATAACGGGAAAATCTGATATAATGAAAACAATAATAGTACACAAGTCGTGTTATTCCATGCAAATTGCAATTTCATTGACAAAAAATTTAATATGATTATGAACTATACGGAGAAAATATTATACTGAAAATAATTATCTTTTTAAAAAATTGTGATATTCAGTTTCTAATGTTGAATCAGGAATAAAATGTAGCAATATTTTTCAAGCTTCTGCAGAAATTATATTCTCAAGTTACCGAACTTTATTTACTGGAAATTCAAAAAATTACAAACCGGCTTAGTAAATTTACAAACTATTTATCTTTTTTTGGCAACCATTGATTTATTTATTTATTTATTTATTTATTAAAATAAGGGTCTCCAACAAGGGACATACACAATTACTTGACATTTAAGACAGTCCACATATCATATCGTGTACTCCTTCAATTATAGGAGACCACAGCATGCAAGTAAAATATTATTGTGATAAACACAGACTTAACACAGATCAAAAATATTAAAAATTTAAAAAACAGAAAACTTAGGTACTAGTTAGGAATTAAGAGATAAAATTAGAATTTACAATAAAAGATAAACAATAATAATTAAAAACAAAGCATCAAATTAAACAATCAGAATAAAATATTTAAAATCAAAGATAAACATCTAAGGTAAAACATAAAACATAAAATATCAAAAATAATTTACATCAATTATGTTTTTAAGACTGGTTTTAAATTTATGTAGAGGTGCACTGAGATCAAGATCGTTTCTTTTAGAAAGAAAGTTATATTGCCTACAGAGTCTCGGTATAGGGGCAAAGTGACCAAGATTGGACTTAGCAGCTAGGATTGAGAAGAGATTGTAAGTTGTTTTTCGTGGTAGACGCGACGGTATCGTTATTGTTAGAGCACTGGTAAGTTCATTACAATCCAAATACCCATTGTATAGTTTATATAAGAACAAGGCATCTAAATACTTCCTGCGACTGCTTAGTGTACACATATTGTAGTGTTTCAGCCTCTCTGTGTAACTGGGAAGCTTTTTTGCTATGTGGTCTTGATAGGATAGGTGGTAGAGAAAGCGTTTTTGTACACTTTCCATGCGCTTGTTATATACTTCGTAGTGAGGATTCCAAACGATGGTATTATATTCTAGAATAGGCCGCACAATAGTATTAAATAACTTAATTTTAGTGCTTGACTGCTTGAATTCTTTACAGGTCCGGGTAACAAAACCTAAGGTTTTAAAGCCTTTTGAGACAGTATTCAAGATGTGGGTGTCGAATTTCAAATGAGTGTCTAATGTTATACCTAAATCTCTAACTTTATCCTTACACTTTAGTGGGGTTCCGTTGATACTGTATATATTGGTGCGTGTGTTCTTATTTCGCGTGAATTGTATGAAGTAACACTTATCGATGTTTAAAGCCATTCTGTTTGTGTTACACCACCGATATAATGAATTCAGGTCTTCCTGTAGCAATATTGGGTCTAGTTCGTTCTCTATAGGTTTCATAACTTTGAGATCATCAGCGTAAAGGTAAAAGTGTGAATGTTTGAAACAGCTTGAAATATCGTTAATAAAAATGTTAAATAGGATAGGACCTAAGTGAGACCCTTGTGGTACCCCAGATGTCACAGAATATGCGCTTGAACGGTACCCGCTAGCTACGACTTGCGATGTCCTATCGGCTAAGTAAGAACCAATCCACTTTATCATCGATCCACATAGTCCCAATCTGTTAAGTTTATATAAAAGGGCCAAATGGTCTACGGTATCGAACGCTTTACTGAAATCCGTGTAAACTGCGTCAACGGGAATTCGGCTATCTACACTGTTGACCAACAAAGACGTAAAGCTCACTAAATTAGTAGTGGTTGATCTGGCCTTTATGAAACCGTGCTGGAATTCGGATGTGTGCTGTTTAAGATACCATGTTAAGTGATTAGTTACTAGTTTTTCAAAGATTTTTCCAAAAGTTACAAGTATGGAAATAGGTCTATAATTAGCTACGGAACTTTTGTCACCCGACTTAAAAATAGGTACTACCAATGCTTCTTTCCAAACGTCGGGGAAGATACCCTCAGCAAGGGACCTGTTAAAAATGATTTTCAGAGGTGTGACTAAGACGTTTGCACAGCGTTTAATGAATAAAGGGGGAATCCCGTCACTACCCGCACCTTTAGATTGGTCTAGTGATTTTAAGACTCTTGATATTTCCAAATCGCTGAAAGATAGACTACAAAGAGATCAAAAATTAGAACATGTATTCTTATATAGGTTAATATTTGTGATGAAAATACCAACTGTTTAGAAACTGTGCAGTTATTTTTGGAATCCAATGATGTTAAATATCAGTATCTTGCTTATTAGAAATTCGTATGCTGCTGTATGTAAGTATTTATTGATTTCATGGATTACATTATTTAGGAGCTCAGAAAATTTACTGAGCAGGTTTAGAATGAATGTCAATCAGTTCTTAATTTATCATAAGATATAAACAGTGGCGGATTAACACATTTGCCGCCAGTAGGCTATTCAAATTTTGCCGCCCCTTCTGACCTCTGCATTTCGATACCCTACACGGACAAAAGAAAGTGGAAGAAAATATTTTAGAATAAAAAGACTAAAAAATGAAACTTTGTTTTTAAACAAAATTTATATCTTATGATAAATTAAGAACTGATTGACATTCATTCTAAACCTGCTCAGTAAATTTTCTGAGCTCCTAAATAATGTAATCCATGAAATCAATAAATACTTACATACAGCAGCATACGAATTTCTAATAAGCAAGATACTGATATTTAACATCATTGGATTCCAAAAATAACTGCACAGTTTCTAAACAGTTGGTATTTTCATCACAAATATTAACCTATATAAGAATACATGTTCTAATTTTTGATCTCTTTGTAGTCTATCTTTCAGCGATTTGGAAATATCAAGAGTCTTAAAATCACTAGACCAATCTAAAGGTGCGGGTAGTGACGGGATTCCCCCTTTATTCATTAAACGCTGTGCAAACGTCTTAGTCACACCTCTGAAAATCATTTTTAACAGGTCCCTTGCTGAGGGTATCTTCCCCGACGTTTGGAAAGAAGCATTGGTAGTACCTATTTTTAAGTCGGGTGACAAAAGTTCCGTAGCTAATTATAGACCTATTTCCATACTTGTAACTTTTGGAAAAATCTTTGAAAAACTAGTAACTAATCACTTAACATGGTATCTTAAACAGCACACATCCGAATTCCAGCACGGTTTCATAAAGGCCAGATCAACCACTACTAATTTAGTGAGCTTTACGTCTTTGTTGGTCAACAGTGTAGATAGCCGAATTCCCGTTGACGCAGTTTACACGGATTTCAGTAAAGCGTTCGATACCGTAGACCATTTGGCCCTTTTATATAAACTTAACAGATTGGGACTATGTGGATCGATGATAAAGTGGATTGGTTCTTACTTAGCCGATAGGACATCGCAAGTCGTAGCTAGCGGGTACCGTTCAAGCGCATATTCTGTGACATCTGGGGTACCACAAGGGTCTCACTTAGGTCCTATCCTATTTAACATTTTTATTAACGATATTTCAAGCTGTTTCAAACATTCACACTTTTACCTTTACGCTGATGATCTCAAAGTTATGAAACCTATAGAGAACGAACTAGACCCAATATTGCTACAGGAAGACCTGAATTCATTATATCGGTGGTGTAACACAAACAGAATGGCTTTAAACATCGATAAGTGTTACTTCATACAATTCACGCGAAATAAGAACACACGCACCAATATATACAGTATCAACGGAACCCCACTAAAGTGTAAGGATAAAGTTAGAGATTTAGGTATAACATTAGACACTCATTTGAAATTCGACACCCACATCTTGAATACTGTCTCAAAAGGCTTTAAAACCTTAGGTTTTGTTACCCGGACCTGTAAAGAATTCAAGCAGTCAAGCACTAAAATTAAGTTATTTAATACTATTGTGCGGCCTATTCTAGAATATAATACCATCGTTTGGAATCCTCACTACGAAGTATATAACAAGCGCATGGAAAGTGTACAAAAACGCTTTCTCTACCACCTATCCTATCAAGACCACATAGCAAAAAAGCTTCCCAGTTACACAGAGAGGCTGAAACACTACAATATGTGTACACTAAGCAGTCGCAGGAAGTATTTAGATGCCTTGTTCTTATATAAACTATACAATGGGTATTTGGATTGTAATGAACTTACCAGTGCTCTAACAATAACGATACCGTCGCGTCTACCACGAAAAACAACTTACAATCTCTTCTCAATCCTAGCTGCTAAGTCCAATCTTGGTCACTTTGCCCCTATACCGAGACTCTGTAGGCAATATAACTTTCTTTCTAAAAGAAACGATCTTGATCTCAGTGCACCTCTACATAAATTTAAAACCAGTCTTAAAAACATAATTGATGTAAATTATTTTTGATATTTTATGTTTTATGTTTTACCTTAGATGTTTATCTTTGATTTTAAATATTTTATTCTGATTGTTTAATTTGATGCTTTGTTTTTAATTATTATTGTTTATCTTTTATTGTAAATTCTAATTTTATCTCTTAATTCCTAACTAGTACCTAAGTTTTCTGTTTTTTAAATTTTTAATATTTTTGATCTGTGTTAAGTCTGTGTTTATCACAATAATATTTTACTTGCATGCTGTGGTCTCCTATAATTGAAGGAGTACACGATATGATATGTGGACTGTCTTAAATGTCAAGTAATTGTGTATGTCCCTTGTTGGAGACCCTTATTTTAATAAATAAATAAATAAATAAATAAATCAATGGTTGCCAAAAAAAGATAAATAGTTTGTAAATTTACTAAGCCGGTTTGTAATTTTTTGAATTTCCAGTAAATAAAGTTCGGTAACTTGAGAATATAATTTCTGCAGAAGCTTGAAAAATATTGCTACATTTTATTCCTGATTCAACATTAGAAACTGAATATCACAATTTTTTAAAAAGATAATTATTTTCAGTATAATATTTTCTCCGTATAGTTCATAATCATATTAAATTTTTTGTCAATGAAATTGCAATTTGCATGGAATAACACGACTTGTGTACTATTATTGTTTTCATTATATCAGATTTTCCCGTTATTGGTGTGACTGTAAACTAGGGATCATATTATATATCTAGGGGATATTTTTACAACCCACGACTTAGTGTAGGTTACACAAGAAGTAATTTTATTACTGAGCTAAGAAAAGCTCAATCATGTATTGCTTATAAGATGGACTAAAGTTTGCCTTAAAATCACTTACACAATATGAATGAACACAGATTACAAAATAATGTACATTCAGTAAATGTTGTTAAATATTTTTTATTGGACTTACAGTATAAAAACAATACGAACAATATTCCTATTAAATTATCTGTTAACAATCTGCTTGATGATCACAATAAAATCAATTAAGTTATAAAAGTTTAACATGACCTTTTTACGCGATTTCATATCCGCAAAATCGTCAATTATATCGTCGTATGAAATTTTGTTCATTAGTTCTGACTCTATGCACAAAAGAGCTAAGGCATTTAGCTTTTTTTGACATAATGTAGATCGTAGATAGCTTTTCACCCGCTTTAAGCAAGAAAAGCTTCTTTCACGCGAACAATTTGTCGCTGGTGTACACAGAGCCATGCGAACTGCTATATCCAAGTTTGGATAAATGTTCTCCAAATTCTGATTTCGTAGAAACGATGATAGACTTTTTAATGAACTAGAATCTGGTTTTATTGAAATTCTTTCAGAAGAAAGGTGGCCTTGAAAGTGTACGCATTCCTGAACTAGGTCAGTTTCTAAATCATTAGGATACATTTTCCAAGAAATTTGCTTTTTCTGATAGGGTCGATGTTGACAACTCACCTATTTTAGATAGAAATGAAAACTTCTCGTTAAATCCGTTGTAGGCCTCCTGTCGTTTTTCTAACTCGGACACGAGTATCTACGAGGACGAGAAATGTGTTAATCCTGAAAGTTTCACTCGCAGTCATTCTAATTTCTTCATCGGGTGTTTCGTCAAATCTTTTTCTTTTCGTTTGTCTTTTTTCTATATCTGTTGTGTATTGTTTCGATACGCTTAATTCCATCGCCTTTTCTTCGAGATACTTGAAGTTCTCTCGTTCAGCTAAAAAAAACTTATAGAGTGATACGTAAAGATCGGCAACGGTGATCAAATCTACGGATGAAGCCTGAATTTTAACATTACCTTTATTTATTCTTTCCAAAAAATAATTCCACACAACAACCATTACCGCCGTTTCCAGTTTTTCTAAATTAAAAAGTATCTTCCGCCGCTTCGTTTTGCCTTACAGGCTTTTCGGTACAATCGTCTTTGATTGATTCCAAAGTTGCTAGCTGACCAACGTGTCAGATTCACTCTCTTCAGGGTTTTGCCTTTCCCAATTTCACTTGTTAATTTTAGCCAGCGTTGTGTCGAGCTTACAAAAAAAACGTAAATTTCCTGTAGCAGCATGAAAAAACGACAAGCTTCTGTACACGATTCAGCAGCAGCAGTTGCCACTAAATTCAAAGAATGAGCAGAACAAGGCACATAAATAGCGAAAGGTGGTATGCCTAGTGTTTTGAGTTCCGAAATAATGGTAGAAAACATTTCTTCAGCTTTATGTACCACTGACGACAAAAATTCGAGAAATCTTTCACACGGTTCGCCTGTTTCCAAAACGTATCTAATGACAAGAGTAAGTTGATCCACATGTGCTATATCTGGTGTTGAATCGACGATTAGGGAAAAATATTTTGCCCTTCTTATCTCGTTTCCAATCTGTTTTATGATTTTATGTTTCATCAAGAGAATAAACTCATCGCAAATAGTCTTTGATAAGTAACTGGTACTCCCTGATCCTTGATTCCCAAATCTTTTAATATGACGAGCTAAAAAAGGATCGAATTCCGCTAGCTGTTCCAAAATCATACAATAATTTCTGTTATGCGGATCGCCGAAGTTTTCATTTTTTCCTCTGAAAGCGAGGCGTCTTGAACACAGTCGCTTCACTACGGCAACAACTCTCTTCAGAACATTTCTCCAATAAGTAATTTCTTCATCGATCTGGACCTGTAGTAAATTGTCGAGTCGGCTACCAGTCTCTCTTCTAGCTTTCAAACTAAGGTTACTTGATTTATAACGGGCAGAGTTTTCATGCTGAGCTACTCGGTGTTCTGCATTTTTCCAGTCATTAAATCCTTCGTTCTCGAACTGAGTTCTATATTGCAATGGACCGAATGCCAAACAGGGTCCGCAATATACAGATTTTTTACTTTCAGAATAAACTAGCCAATTTCTGTCTTTCACTTCATTATTTTTCATTTTCCTTTTAAAGATATTCACTGGCAAGAAACGACGCTGATCAGCATATATTTTTTCACTTTAGAGAAAACTTTAGAGAAGTCGCAAGACTTGTTTTGGTCGAAGCCGTACCTTGCGATAGTCTCCCTTAAAGTATCGTTAATTTCCCATAAAGCTGGATCTTTATTTAAATTGACTGTTGTTTGCACTTGGTCATCTTGAATTTTATTTTCTATTTTAAATCGACTAAAATGTCATTTTACTTTCCGTTTAATCTCTAAGAAGTGTTCACAAGCAATTACACGCATTTAACAAAAATAAAATACTTAACAGAAAATCTATATTAGCAAACCTTCTAAAACGGTAAAATATGTTAAATTAATTACTTATTCGTTATGGATGATTTATACATTAGGATTACTTACCTACAATAAGTTTGTATTGTCTTGTCTTCACTTCACCAGTGACCGGTATTGTTATGTTATAAAAATTATACATACAATTGCAAGACGCAATTATCCGAGGTGACTTGTTTTGACAAGAAGTAAATACGGGACGGGACTTCCCAATTTGTATCGCCGCTGACGCCGCTCTATATCTTTCTCTCTTGCTCCCGAACTCAATGCCGCCATACGTAGCGTAACGTTCGGCTCCCTCGGCGACCCGAACGCGCCCCGCGCTCGCACGCCCACGCTTTCATTCCGGCCAGACACTTGCGAATGATCATGTCATTCGTTCCCGAACCGCACTCCAGAAATACTACCTACGCAAATACGTAGTATAAAAAGAAGTAAGTATTAGCAGATTGACAAACGTCAAATGCCTCACTTTGACAGGTTAACTGGTGAAATCTAATAACATTTAGGTATTTCTTTATTTTTTATTTCTGTAAGACAAAAAAGATTTTTGGAGCAAATTTGCCGCCCCCTAAAATCGGCCGCCCTAGGCTCCAGCCTACTCAGCCTGCTGGTAAATCCACCACTGGATATAAATTTTGTTTAAAAACAAAGTTTCATTTTTTAGTCTTTTTATTCTAAAATATTTTCTTCCACTTTCTTTTGTCCGTGTAGGGTATCGAAATGCAGAGGTCAGAAGGGGCGGCAAAATTTGAATAGCCTACTGGCGGCAAATGTGTTAATCCGCCACTGGTTGGGTGAATGTGTGTACATTAGTATCTATACCTTCTGGAATCATTCGGTAGGTATATGTATACCAGCGAACCCGCTAGGCAAGTCCCAAGAACTAACTTATACATACTAATGCCGACACGAGGCAATTTTAGAATAATAATAATAATATATATAATAATATTTATTTATTGACAGAAAAAATTATAAGATACATCCTTACACTACATCAACAGTGTTAAATCATACCTTATTACCTTAAATAATTTAAGCTTAAATTAAAATTAATTCTTTTACTATGTTAATTTATAGTGTATACAAAATAAATGAAGTTCAAAAGGTTATGTTTAAGCCTGCCTGAACTGATAAACCGGTGTTTCAGGACATCACTTGAAAATTTTCTTTTATTCTAGTTGTTTACATTCTTAATTACATCTACGATTAAAGGTGTTTAGGAAGTAATATACAACTTAAAATTTATTATAAATATCATTTTAAGACTTCTAGCAGTTTTTCTGTGTCCGTATAATTTAATTTGCATAGATATTCCATTAACATGATACCACATTTTTTATAGCTAACATTACATATGTATATTTAATATCTTATTTAACTTGTTATATAAATACGATACTAAGAATACGTAGAATTTATTGACAAATGCGTGTCTCTGGTTTGAGACTTTGTACAAAATATGTGTTTTCTTCTCTTATCTAAGACCGGGGTTAACGGGACTTCAGTGTGCTGTTTAAGTATAGTGCGCGTAATAAATAATTGACGAATGGTTAGTACCTTGCAAGCGGTGTAAAGCTGATGTGTAGCAAACAAGAATGGGCGACATGTGGCTATCTTAAGAACAGCTCTTTGAGCTCGCTCTAGGGGCAGGAGAATCCAATTATGTTTTCTCTTGCTTCTAATAAATACTAGTTGTACAAACAAGTCCATAATTTGGACAACATCTTAAAAGTCTTTTTAATTGGTCGATTGAAAACAGCCATAGTTCTTGGTACTTCATTCCTCACAATATTTATAGACCAATATATTACCAACATATTTTAAGAAAACCGAGATAACGGTAATCGCCTGCTTCTTACTAAAGGACTACGGAACACCGGTAGCCAGACATAATAAATTGGTAATATATCTGGTATTCTAAGACTTGAGAGATCATTCATGTGTAACTTGTATATGAACATTTTATAATTATCTACATACTTAATATGTTTATTAGCTTTTATAATAAAATAACAGTAGAATAAAAGCTAAATAGCAATGATGACTATTGGCTCAGTAATGAGAGTAGCAGCGTTGATTATAATAGGTTAATTATATGCTGATAACCGGATTGTGATAATGTTATTGATTACTTTTGATTGTAAGTTTGATACAACGTATGTCTAAAGACTTATCTACTGCATTTAGGTTTGCCAACTTTTATTAGAAGAAATAGAGTATATCTGATGTCAAAGGAGGTAAATAAAGAGTACGGACTTCCAAAAAGGGTATCATTTATTTTATATTTTTAAAAAGGTATTTTGTCGTACTTTTTGAAGCACATAACAATTTTCCATGGTTTTTAAAAGAATTGTATGACTCCAAACATTATAACTCTACATTTATATAGATCAAAAGCTCATTTTAATCAATTTCAATGAAGCTCTGTTTCTCTCTTCCCGCCACTTCACATTCATGACCGAAAAGACTCTCTCAGTAAATGCTGAAGTGGCGGGAATAAAGAGTATAATATAGCTAATAATTTTTTTTAAACAAACAAATTCATCAGGACATTTTTTTAAAATAAATTGCCATTTTTCTGCTGTGAACTTTTGCGTAAAATCTGTGTTATTTAACAATTCACCTCGGAGTTCTTTTAAAATTATAACTTCTGAATATAAACTGTCCATGTGTATGTTTAGTCTTCGTAAATTAAGTATTTCTTCTATAATTTCTAAATGATTAAATTCAATATTAGTTCTTAAAGAGATTTTATTTAGTGAAGAGAGCCAGTTATCACTACTAAAATCAAACTATTTTTGTAAATAAATCAAACATTTGTCTATACACAATGAAAAATTCGTGTTAATTTTATTAAACATGTCAGGTGATGATTGTTCAAAAGGTTTTAATTTCTGTTTTGTTGTATAGCCAAAATAGTTGTCTTTTTGTCTTTGCAGTAATTCTGATTATAAATTTTCAATTATACTAATAACATCTACAATTGTGACAGGAGTTACTAACTCCCCGGCTGCTGAAAAGCAACCGAAACGTCGGAGAAAGTGTAAAATTAAATCAAAACAGATATAAAAGTTTTATAATTTAATTAGCTTCAAAATTAGTAAAGTTTAATAGTAGTAGTATGTAGTGTAACAATTTTTTGGTTATGATAATGGGTTTGCATAATATTACATGACTGGCACTAGTATAGTAAACATTGTGTAAAAAAGAGTATTTCAGCACACTCTATTAGCGTTATAGATTATAGAGTACGTCTACATAACATAGAGTACAATACTCTATTTTAGAGTACGGTTGGCAACCCTAACTGCATTACGCAGTTACGCACTGTGATTATCTATAATATTTTGTACGATTCTAGACAATTACGTAACGTGGGAAATACTAATACGTGTTAATCTGCTGTTTATTGTGCAAATGCAATAATAAGCAGGTTGGATACTTTTAAATGAATAGTCTGTAGATTGGTGACTTAGCAAGAATCATGTTATTACGTAGATGATTTAAAATGATGTAGGTAACATGCAAATCAGCTGTCGGCGTTATTGTAATCATTGATTTTAGCGATTAAATGCGTTTATTACGTAGATGATTTAAAATGATGTAGGTAACATGCAAATCAGCTGCCGGCGTTATTGTAATCATTGATTTTAGCGATTAAATACGTTCACATCTCACTTAAGATATCATTTTTCATGTAAAGCTGATAAAGAATAGACATGTGACTTTATTACCTATTCAAGTAACCAGTTGAATGAAGTAGATGCTATGGTAAAACAGTAGTATCTAGAGGCAACATTTTTATGAATAGGTATGTATAATCGTGATAGGTTTACCTACCAAATTATCAAGACGTGTTGCATGGTGGTCGCCATGTCATGTGTAGGTGGTAATTGGGATGCAGGCCATCGTTTGAAAACAATTTAGTCTGCTTTGGGGCATCATATTACGATAATGTTATGGTTGTTGACCTAACAATAATGATTATATTATAGAATATAGTCATTATTCTTAGTAACTGATCTAATTTTTGACTTGGAGTCGTTTGAATTTTACTTATGGTAAGTAATATTTGCTCATGTATTGTTCATCACAACTAGTTCTATTACTTTTCAGACAAGTATATGTAGGTAATTATATTTGGTGATTCTTCAAGTTGGTACTTTTTTAATAATCTCATCTGCATGCGTCAAGTTTATTGATAGTTGCTATTGCTTATACATCGATACATGTGTAGGTGCTCACAAAATAGGTTAATTGACAGGTCAGGTAATCGACATATAGAGTCACACCGTGTTCCATACACTACCTACAACCATCATCGTCGTTGCCGCCATAGACAAAAGGGCGGGCAAATATATCTTTTTAAAAAGATACGTTTGGCACTAAATCTTTCTACAACTTACTGCTTGTCTTTAAATCACCTGCTTTGTATGATTCAGACGTTTTATCGGGTTATTGACACTATGTGCGACTAACAGCGGTTATGAATTATCTGCCTTAAGGTATAGTCTCTCGTCATAGTGTTATTAGTTATTACAGATAAAACTTATCAGTGATAATTCCTTGTTTCAGGGTATAAACGGCTAACTTTGCCTCAACTCTATGCGCTGTGGTGTTAGGTACTTATTCATTCTTGTGCAATATATTAATTTGTCGTTATCTATTTAAATATCTGTCCGTATATGGAGCGTTTTATTACGTATTTGACGAATTAATACAGAGTATAGGTAAGCACAGCGGTATATGACATTTATTCTTGAATAAATATAATTTATGGATCAAATCAACGAATCGAAATATTTTTATTTACTTTACAAGACCAACATTTTAATATGTATAGTTACATAATTGGGCGACATATGCCGAGAGCATCGGGTCTGTACCCAGCAGGGCATTGGTTCGGTACATTAATGATATTTTTGTTGCTGAAATCGTTGTATCTGAAAATTACTGCCGGATTTACCACATTTCTTGTTTTTCTGGTCAGAATCTCTTTAAAGTCTTTGAAGAAAGTGTCCAGTGCGTTGGATGAACTGTAAAAAGTAAAATTTATCTATGTAAAGCTGTTGTTCATTATTCAGAATATCCTGTTTTTGAACTAATTACTTTTGCATTATACTTATATGTTAGTATTTCGATACCATATGTATCCACGTATGGTATCGACATCAGTTAAAAGACTATAGTTATAATACTATTTTGGTTGCGCCTACTGGAGATTGTAAGAATCCGAGTTCAATTCCCATGTCGGGCAAATAAAGCAAAGCTGTGAAGTAAGTCTAATAGGACTACCTATCTATTAGACTAACTGTGACGTGCCAGGAGGTGAGCCTTTTCCCGGGCTAGCATATTAATCATGACACTTGGTCTAATCGTTCGTAAACGCACGAGCGTGAAATACTACGTTACTTGTTGTAATACCTAGGTAATGAAAATACTCTAAGTATATTTACTATAATGGATATCCACTATAGGCTAAAAGTGGGATAGATGTCCACATTTTTAAATTGGCTCATAATTTCCAAACGGTCATAGTATTTAAGCAAGTTATTATTTCTATTGAAAAGCACGTCTTTTACCTACGTTACGATTATAGGTAATGGAGTGTAACTATTATATATAAGCGAAATAATAATTATTTATTGCAGTACTATTTTGGGTATAGATGCCTACCATATGGGAAAGACGTCTCAATGACTTTATATATATACTATAAGGATAGTTAGGGATTAATAAAAGCAAAATTGTAATTACTAATATTTTTTTTCATTTTTATCAATGGGACACAACACTTTTAATTAAATCATTATAATCTTATAAGTAAGCTTATAGCTACATATTATGTAACATTATTATACAGAATGTTTTTTTCAATTACCTGCATTATTAAGAGGGGTGACTCTATTCGTCTTAAAGTACTGATAAATTTTTCTATAAACCTGCATCCGATTTAAATTATAATAAAAATATAAACTTTCCATACATTTTGTCCGTCTACTACCTAATAGAAAGGAGTTTTCTTTTCACGATATGATATCATAGAAAAAAATTATCAGTAGGACGATCTTCAATAGAACAGGTAATTAAAACAACACTATAAAATTTTAAGTTATTAATTTTTTGCATATCTTCTTCTTAGTGTTCTAGATGGAATATTCGTATTTATTTTCGTTGATGCTAAGGATGCTTTTCGACATTTCATCCAAATCTTTTACAAAATTTTCTTGTGTCCATTCAGCACAGAGACGAGCGCCAATCTTTCTCGTATATTTACGAGGCACGCTGAAAACAAAAGCGGTAATTAAACGCTATGTAAAGTTCAGCTAAAGCCATGTGGATAGCTGCCCCTAAGGGCATCTATACTCACGAGAAATCGGGGCGTCAATCCTGTTAGGTGGGGATAGATGCCGATTTGAAACACACGCTTATTAAAATTTAAAACCGTCACTCATAATTAATAATCAAACAATATAATTGCAAAAATCAAAAAAAATTAAATCAACTTACCTGTGAAATGAAAAGTTACACGCTTTCAAAACACAGTCGGATTCGTGGAGGAGTTCAACTAATTTATTTTACTACGCACTAAACATCCAATGCACGTGGCTAACGCTCGTATATCGAGGGCCGGGGGGTTCAACCTGTGAATATTAAGTAATAACTGCGATCGTTTTATGTTCAAGATTCTCAATACAACTTACGGGGCATCTATACACCTAGGACAACTATCCCACTTTTACCCTAATAGACCTATAAGAATTAGATTCGATATTACTCAATGACGGTTAATAAAATGATGCAGTTAGCAGCAATTTACCTACGTATCACATACACCAATAAAATGATAAAACTTCAGGTATTTAATCTTGTGTTATCACAAGGTTTCACATGTTTATAGCCTTGGTAATGTAAAGTGTTTGTAAACAAAGTACCGGACAGAGAGCTTCTAAAGAGATTAGGAATTAAAGAAGTTGTAAAGTTTATTTTTATTTTATACGACTAAAGTGGCAATCAAACATACGGCCCACCTGATGGTAAGTGGTCACCGTAGCCTATGAACACCTGCAACACCAGAGGCATCACTTTGCGCGTTGCCGATCCTGTAAAAACCTTTCAACACGCTTTTTAAAGAACCCCATACTGTAGTCTTGTGGGAAAACCTCGGCAGGGAGTACATTCCACAACCTGAGCGTCCGCAGGAGAAAATTTCTTTGAAGCCGCTTGGTGCGGCACGATCTTGGTTGTAAGGTGTGACAATGAAATGCCTGCCGATGGCAAGCGGTGTGGTGATAAAAAGTAGCTGAGGGCACATCTCAAACAATTCCTCAGAAAACAATCCATTATAGAAGTGGTAGAACACACAAAGGGAGGCAAAGTCTCTTCAGAGACTTAGTGGCTCAATACCACCTGTGAGTTTTGGGCTCATCGACAATTCTCAAGGCTCTATATGACTCCATATGAGGCCGGACTTGCGACTTATATAGAAGTAGTCTTTGCCCCGCAGTGAACTACCGCTTGACTCTATTGAGCACACCAAGCTTTTTGGAAGTCAGCTTGTCTTACTCTATAAATGATTACGGTACTGTATATCACTTGAGATGTCGAGGCCAAGGATTTCAATAATCTTGGATATGGTGAGAGACGTGTTCTGGGGTAGCAGATTATGTAATTACTTAATGAATTTTTAAATTTATAATTGATTGAGATGTATAAGAGAAGATGGCGTAGTGATTTAAATACATTATTACACTGCTAATATGCTAATGCGTTTGAATTAGCCCCGAGTTTGACTGTCCTTTATGTCCATTATCTTAAAATTAAGTTGAATTATTTAGATTGTAGAACGCCATTCTATTAGTCGGACAAAGAATGTATTGTGTAAATTGTATCACGTAGATTAGTGATGTTGTTATTAAGATATAATCGCAAAAAATGTAATATAAATTTAATTGAAAAAATTTATTTATCAAATATCATTTCCATGTCAATGAATTGTTCGCTAGATAGAAATCGATAATCGTTTTAATGGATTGTCCTTTGGAATATAATTAATTGTATAGAATCGTGATTCATGATTTTACTCGTGTATTTTATAAAACACCTATTCACACAGATGTAGAATACCTAAGCTAGCCGATCACTTAAAATTCAAGCTATCTAAGCACTAAATTACTTTAACATCGGCTTAAATCTATATACAGGCTGTCCGGTAATTAAGGGATAACCTTGAAATGTCTTATAGTAGAACTGCAGGCCGTTCAGAAAAATGAAAAAAAAGAAAATTATAAATTAAATATATATTAAAAAGTGCAAGCTATATTAGCATAGCATACTTTTGACTGTCGATCTATTAGCATAATTAGTGTTTAATAATAAAACAACGAAAAACCGATGGATTTCATTCATTTATGGTCGTAGTATACAAGAAAGTTATACATGGTAATTAAAAAAAACACATATCTCAGGTAGTAGTTAGGATAGATTTTTTTCATATTTTTTTCTGAACGGCCATCAGTTCCACAATAAGATATTTCCAGGTTATCCATTAATTACCTGACATCCTGTATATAAAAATCAATGCCACTTTTCGTTGTAATTAAACTCTTCCTAAACGCCTGGACCGATTTGAATAAATTTTTTTGTGTGTGTTCAAGTGGATTCGAGGTTGGTTTAGATATGTTTCTTATTTTATTTTTCGCTTGTACAAGACAACGTCTGTCGGGACAGCTAGTAAGAAATAATATAATGTAATCAATTGCTGACAATTGCAATCTTGAAGTGACTGTGGCTCTTCAGGTAGGACTTCATGTATAGCAAGTTTTATATTTATTGCTTTATGGATGATGATGGATGCAAGTGTTATGTGTAACAAGTATTTGTCTGTGTCCTCAACCTAATGTAATTATTACTATGTATGTGTAGGTACTAAGCATACTGTATTGTTTCTGAGTATCACAATAAAAAGACAGAAAGCTGAAACTAGCATCTTTGATAATGCAGGTACTCCATATGAGTATCATGTAAAAGCTAATCTACGAGAGTTGATTAATTGATAAGATACGGAGTCAAGCACCCGATGGCTAATTGCTTCTAGCGAGTGATTAACTAAAGAGTAGCGTGCAAGTACTCTCAAGTTTCTATCCGTAGCGTCATCTATGGACAATGGTCGATAATGTTCAGGAAAAATATGTTTGAAGAACAACGTAACCGATTTAATTAGGATTGACAACAAACTTATGATAAAATAGAAAAATTACAATAATTGTACTACTGTGCGAATCCTAACTAATATTATAAAGGCGAATGTAAGTTGGTTTGTTTGTTACGCTTTCACGTCAAGTACTCAACCGATCATCATGAAATTTCGCATATACCTACGTTGTCAGGGGAACAGGAAAGGACATAGGGTAGGTACTTTTTATTCAGAAAAAGACTGTTACTAACCTAACCTAACTTAAACTAAATATATGCGAGAGGAGCCGCGGGCAAAATTTAGTAGGTAAATTATAAATCGGATGGAAAAAATGGAAATTGCAGCCAATTTAATTTGCCGCAGGTGATTCATATACTGCCTGCGGTTCCTTAAATAGTAGCAGCCCGGCTATGGAAGTAACTTCACCCTACAGCAGATAGCAGCTATACCAAATTTTTTCCGAAGAAGCGACTGTCATGTGACTTCTAAAACGTCATAACATACGCTACGCTAGAGCAACAAGAAAATGTAAGGCCCTGTTTCGTTCTCTAACATGCAATGACAATTCTTTAAGGGATGGTAATATGGACTCTGATGTTAGAATATTTAAGTGTATCGAGTCTCTAATCACACTCAGATGAGAGCCTCAGCATATCGTGCTTTGCAAGGAACGTAGGCTGTGACTAAGAACAATACGCACTATTTATGTACTGGACTGCGCTAAACTTGGTACATCTATTATATTGCGCAGTTTTTATTACGTTATGTAAAGAAATCACATTCTACATTTTCATTCACATTTATCATAACTTGCATAAATGCGACAGTGTGTTCGTGCTTTTGTTCTTCTTTTACCCAGTAGCAAAGAAACAGATCGGTCTAATTGTCGCATAGAGATTTTAGTTGAACAGTTACATATCCCGACAAAATGAGCACAGGGATGATGGGAACAATGGGACAGATTTGTAGAACTATGTCTACCTATGCAAAAACATATATAACAAAATATGTAGGTACTTAGATAAACTCGTTTCATTATTTTTACTAACAACGCAATATCAAAATGTTATCACGCTTTGTACCGTATCTACCAGATCAGTATCCCCAGTATAGAGATATACCTACGAGTAGGTACCTAACACAATTGTATGTAGTGGTCACTGCATTATGTTTAAACTAAAGTAGGTAACAGGCAACACTTACTCGGGGATATCTTGTGGACTGGCAAATCTAAACCAAACATCGCGGCACTGTCCATTTACATATTCCTGACCGGCAGGACAATTTGCGGGCACAGTTACGATGTTAGCTGGCGCTGCGGTAACTGCCCTCCAGACGTCTCGGCATTGTCCATTCACGTATTCCTGACCCGCAGGACAATTCGGTGGAACAGTCACGATGTTAGCTGGCGCTGCGGTAACTGCCCTCCAGACATCTCTGCATTGTCCATTGACGTATTCCTGACCGGCTGGGCAATTCGACGGCACAGACACGATGTTAGCTGGCGCTGCGGTAACAGCCCTCCATATGTCCTTGCATTCGCCATTTACCCATTCTTGGCCGGTTGGACAATTAGGTGGTACCGTTATAACATTTTGCGTATCAATACCTCCATTTGGTCGGGCAATACAAGTACTGGCTAGCAATACCACCGTTATGAATATAATCATTATATTTTTATTTGGTGAATCCCAGTTTTGTTATACTTAGTAGCGGTGCTTGTTTGGTCTCGTCAGTGAGAACAATTAGACAAGAAATTTAATTGATTTGTGATTGTATTTATCACTTCGCGTGTAGTTTATACAAGAGATATTAAAGTGACGTAGCCGATAAGATATACAAGTAGGTACATGTTTTTATTAACAATCGCAAAAGATCTATTTACTGAACATATTTCAGCTTGTTGTTCTTGTTTAGTTACACATATATTCTTGATTGATAAGTCTTAAATACGATGCGATAGCTATGTAAAATGTATCCGGTTACATGAATCTATCTATTGTATAAATTTGCGTATACTTACTGTAGGTATCTTGACATAAAATATTCTTCATTTATTGAATAAATAGAATCAATTTAGCAATTGACAAGAAGGGATGTGAACTGCGAGAATTCTTTACAAAGATAATTTGAGTATGAAAGTAAAAAAACGCAGTATATGCTGATATTGAAGCAAAGGAAAATGTGTCGTTTGTGTTGGACAGAGAGTTCATTAGCGTTATGTGTATAGTAACCGTGTACTTGGGTCCCTGAGGTCTGGTGTGGATTTGTCATTTCCGGCAATTAGTCAATTGTTGGCGTATGTGTGCCTGGTTGGCGTAACTACCTACTGTGTATTGCATATTAGTTTCTAGAATCATAAGTCATAACACAGAATAACACAAACAACTAAGGTAAAAACGTACGTAACGGCAGATAAAATGAATAATTGCAGTGTATCTATACCTAATTATGAATATTAAAGATGTAGTCTGTTTATCTGCATGTCTGTCTGGTCTTTCTACTTCCTGGACTCTTTAATTATACCGGAACGTTATACGTATTCAATAACCTTTAAAAATCTCAAAGCAATAATAAAACATTTAATTACATGTTAGTAATTTTATCGACGTGCAATCACGTTAAAGTTAGTAAAGCATTAGCTGCTGAGGACAAATCTACAGAAATTAAATGGTAAGTACGAATGTGTCGTTATATAAGACAAACATTTGCTGAGAAAGGAATATCTTAATACAACTAGTACGTGATTTCCACATGTGTAATTTTTCATACCTATTTATTGATAATTTGATAATTATTTTACCCACCAGCAACGAAATTATGAATGTTGACATTGAATTTATCGATTAGAGTTGACAAATGTATCAACGATGTAAACTTGGTAGGTACGAGCGGTTTGTTTGCACCCCATTGTTTGGGTTTCCATGTTGTTTAGATTATCGATTCTACGAAAGAGTCAACGTTGTGTGCGTGGCTTCAATTTATAGCATTTACCTAGGTAGGTCACAGACACCTATTAGGTATACGTTGGTTGGTACCTCTGCACTCCGTAGTGCGCAGAAGGGTGGGCGGTCAATCATCGACCATGTTCTTAGGTCGTTTCATTTAGCGCTCGAGCAGTACACCGTGACACACGACACCGAAGTGCTGACTTTATAGTTTAATGAACAAGTGAACAAAGTGCAATACAAGACTTTGAAATTATTTATTACGAAACCAGTGACAGTTTAAGTAGTGAAAATGAATCTCAAGTTAACGATTGCGCTCTTTGCAGTGTTATTAGTTATAAGTGTTGAAGGGAAAAAAACTGGAAGAAGTCGAAGTTCTGGATCTGGTCGTGGGTCCAGTAAGAAAACTAATTATAATCCTCAACCTGCACCAACATCTTTTAGTTATCCGCAGGCATCCGCTCCAAAGCCATCTCTATTTGGTTGGCAAGAACATTCCGCTCAAAAAACCAAGCCCTCTGACGGTCAGAGACATTCGTATCCTTCGAGTGGCACAGGGTTATCTGGCGATAAACCTAAACAAACACCAACTAACCAAGAAAGTATACAACGAAGTAGTGCATCCAATAATTTAGCCAGCCAGCAAGCACATTCAAATAATCAACAGGGTCATTCTTATCCGGCTTCAACTGGTCTGTCAGGCAGCCCAGGAAATGGCTATCCTCAACAAACACCAAATAAATCCCCTCAGCAGCAAAATACTGGCCTCTCCGGAAATGCGGGTAGTGGCCAATCTGGATATCCACAATCACCAGGGTTATCTGGAGGCGGCCAAGCTGGAAATAGTTATCCACATGGATCAGGTTTATCAGGCGGTAGCCAATCTAACCCGCAACAACATGGTTCAAACCTGGCAGGAAATGGACAGGGTGGCTATCAACAATCCAGTGCTGGTAGTGGATATCCCCAGCAAGCGGGAGCCGGTTACCCTCAAGCACCGCCGCCTTATTCAGGATATAGACCGGGAGAAGCTAACCGGCCGATAAGCGGCCAAAACAATTATTACCATCCTCAAGGTCCCCCTCCTCCTTATACAAATGTTGGGGCCAACTACGGTGGTTTCGGTGGACACGGCGCTTATGGTCCCGGATACGGCTCACAAATGCCCGGCTATTTTGGTGGTAATGGTAAGGGGTATGGAGGAGTCAGTCGAACAGGTAGTGCCCTTACAGGAGTAGGCATCGCAGGTGCCGGTATTGGAACGGTTTTAACCGGTTTAGCACTATGGAATCTTGCTCGATCTACAGGTCGTAGTCATCATACAGTCATTTATGATAATAGGGGCCAACCTGTAGCAGTTGCACCTGCTAACGATACCGCTGCTGCCGTTGATTCAATGTTAGCCGATTTAGTAAATTGCAGTTTAACTATTAGTAATGACGACAAGACTGAAGTGCTTGCGATTCCTTGTGCAATAGCTACTTCCTTTACACCAGAAGCTGATGTTAAAGAAGCTGGTATCAATGAAAATAAGAATGACAATACTAAGTGTACCGTTACGGTTGTTACAAAAACTGGAAAAGAATTTATGACTACGATTCCATGCTCCATCCTCCTAAATACTGCGGCTGAAAATAATGTTACAGAACCTGTTATTGTTGATGATCCCGGCAATACTAATATTACTACAAGTGAGATGGACCTCTTGAAAGACAGCGGCGTAGTTAATAACACCTCCAGTGAACCAACGGCTCTGAGGCTGGTTGATGGTGAGACGGATGCAAATAATAACACATATCAGAATTTAAATTGTACTCCACATTCAGGTGAAACAAGAGATCCGATTAATCCTTGCTATTCTGTAACCCATAATTTAACGGTTATTCCATTACCAGCCACGGAAATACCAACTTAATTTTATTCAAATATTCGTATTACGTATGTATCAGCGTTATTAGAGTTAATTCTTACGTCTATGTATTACCTTGTGCGTTTATTGTCTGCCATTACATGTGTCATATAAATAACACCTATGACGTATTTAATAATTGCAATATCTATATTTTTAATTTCGTCTGAAAGATTTTAAATTGATTAAATTTTTATTATGATGTATTATGCTTTTATAACTGCGAATATGCGATACAATGAAAGCCCAAGGAGATTATGTTAAATAGCTATAAAGTACAATATTTATGTTATAAATGTTATAATCTTGAAATATGATAATGATATTATGTTTTTGTACCTATTAAAATAGAGTTAAGTGACGAGTTGATGTTGCACGCGTTCAAAATACATTAATTATAGAGCTTTTGATCTTTGTGAGTAACTCACTTCTAATATCTGTATGTACTAACTACTATATATATATATTATACCCAATTTAAGTGACTTGTTGAACAAAATCTCAGTCAGTACAATGACGTCTAAGCATAAAAATCGGCAGTGATAAGCTGATAAGAGAGATAACATTCATTAGAATTTAATGTAAATTATTTACCGGCCATACCTGTTTTTATGATAATTTAGTTTAATTTCTTGCTCGGACGTTAAAGAATATCTGCGAAACTAACGGAGTTTTAAATAGAACAAATAAATGCGTGAAAGTAATTAGTTAATTACTTAAATTTTAGGATTGAATACTTATGTGTTAACGTAATTAATAACAAATATATAGGTATTACTAAATAAGTTGAAATTTTACGTATGACGCAGTATCTGTTATACGCTAAATTGTATAAGTTTGTTTGTCGGAGTTCGATTCCTACACAGGACATTAACACAAATAAATAATAAATTCAACATAAATATTATAATGTCACTCATTATTACATTATAATTATAAGTATAACAAACGCTGCTGTTGAGTATAAAGCAAAGCACTTTAATTTTCTAAATATCTATGTTGTGTGCCTACCTATAAACTGTAGTCGTCTTTTGCTATAAGTAGATTGGTTTTCCGTTACCTGTTTGTTACCTTGTCACGTTTATCGTTGGAATGCAAGTAATTAAGAACATATTATATGTGTTGATACAAATATTCTTTATTTTATTTATCCTGAAATACTGGGGAAGTGTGATAATAGGTACTGTTATCTGTATTAGGAGTAATAGGACATTTGATTTGTCTGGGTAGGTAAATGAAGATTATAACAATTATGTATAGTAATCAATTAAATAGCCTCACAACAATTTAGCTTACAAATAGTTCAGCGCTGAAGACATTATAAGATGGATTCTTTAACCAATTCAATCTCTTTACGTCTGCTTCGGTCAGTTAAGTCGAAAATAAAGGCTACAGTGGCAACAATATAAACCTATATCATAGGTTTGGTAAAAAATAAATATAAATATTAGTCTGCTTGTAACTACCTACTGGCTACCATTGAACTTTATGGCGTTGCATATATAATATCTACAACGTGTTTATCGGCAATCACACAAAATTTTGGGAATATAATAGGTATATAGTAATAGGAATATTAATTCATACAAAGTAATTTTACTAATCTGCATTTATTTATTACCCATATTGCATTTTGTCTTTTACTGCACATGTGAGGTACGGTGTAGGCAGGTACTCTTTGCTGTTTTAGCTTGCCGACAGTAGCAGCAAGCGTCAAAGAATAGTTGAATAAAAGGTTTTGTTTAGAGGGCGACACATCGATAGTTTTTTTTCTAATTTTATTATAAAACTGATTTGTAAATACGTTTATAAATATGGCGAAAATGCAAATCAATATTTTGAATAATTACCTATAACAATTTTTTTTTCAGTTACAATGCGCGTTTTTTATTTTCAGTTGCAATCGAAGAAATCTGAATTACAATTTATCTTAATTAACAAACAGTAGGTACAAGTAATGAATATTTGCATAAACCTAGGTTCAACTTACCTACCTTGTATGTAACGTTATCTTGTGAAGAACTATACAACTACAGAAATTTTTATTCCAGGTCGTCTCAGTAGGTATCAAAACCGGCCACGGTCTAAGGCAGGAGGCAAGACTGACTCCACGATCAAATATATAAGTACCTAATGATGACTGCCTTCGTGGCGCAGCGGTAGTAAATGCGACTGCTGTGCATCAGGTTGTGGGTTGGAATCCCGGATCCGGCCAACTAAAAGTTATTGGGTTTTCCTGTTAAGAAATCTCAATATCAGCCCGGAGCAACTTCCTAAAGTTAGCGGTGTTAGACACCCTCGTACCTCGGAAAGCACGTAGAGCCGTTGGTCCTGCGCCTGATCTCTCTCTGGTCGTGCCGGATTGCCGTCCTATCGGATCATGACAGTTAGGGAACAAAGAGTGTAGTTGTGTTTGCGCATACACTTGTGCACTATAATATCTCCGTTAAGATTGGCCGCCGTGACCTAAATACGGTGTGTAGGACCTAGCTATTTATATTATGTAAAGTGGTCTACGGATGCAAACGTGGAGGTTAGAATCATATTATGAAATTTTGATTTAAGTATGTTTTATATATTATTGATACCTATTATGATAAGATACTTAGTTTTTTGCTCAGTTGTCTTTTTTCTCTTCGTGACTAAAATGCAGGCTTATGATGAAATTTTCTAATGGCACTAGTGTTGTTAAATAAATAAGTATTTAGCGCTATATATAACAAAAGAGCTTACATGAAAAAAAATTATATCATTCGAATAATGCTCTTTAAATGTTGGAAAAGAGGTTTTATCGCATCGATTTTGTTTTGAGAACAATAGAAAAACGGTTGATATGAAAAACATTTTTGTATCATCAGTTTGCGTAAGCTAGTAAAATATCTGCTGTTTTTCTGATTATAATATCACTGTAGATAACACAAATAATTGTCCTGAGTAGGTTCCAAATCCGCAACATTCAGCACGGCCGCATCGGCAGCGTTGAGACCACCGCTTGCTCACTGCATTATCCCTACTGTTCAAACAACTTACTCGATATGTAGGAGGCCGACATCATTCGTTTATAATAGATAGAAAGACGTAGGAGGCGGACATCATTCGTTAATAATATATAGAAATATGTCAATGTTTATTTCTACATGTCAACTTAAATCAAATCAACATTGCAATTTTAATAACCACATACATTACAAACATGTGACTCGTGATTTTGTGTATCATGCGATTTGTATAACATGCGCTTAGCTTGTGGAAGTTGGACCGCAGTATGCGTAGCTGTCAATGTCAAATATATTTCAACCACACTGTATGTCAACATGACATAAAACTAGATTATGAAAATTTGTTATTGACTTTTGTACAATGTAGAAGTCAAACCGCTCTTTGCGCCTTAAAATAAATTTAAATAATTAAGTAAAGTTATTAAGTATACAGAAACATGTCGGACCCTACTATACAAACATTTTGTTGCCATCATACAGGTAATAGAGAAGATTTTGCAGTTAAAATTATGGACGAATTCAACACAGATTCATATAACTCAGTTTGTTTAGTTTCTTCCACTGTCGGAATTTTGGGTGCGATATACCAGGTATGTGTATTTAAATTGTTTAAACAGCAATCAATAGTTTCTGACAGCAAGTTATATTCCGTTTCACAGCCAGATATTTGATATCTTTATGGCTTCTCGCGTTGCAACCTACTAGTTCGTCAACCTATGGATAATGTTTCATGAGGCAAGGTGATACAATTCTTAAATATTGTTCTCCTTCGTCACTATATAAGTACTTTTTGTTTGACTAGTAGATTAAAAGATTATTCAACATTTTAGATATATCCAGATGTCATGAATCAAATTCGAAGAGGCGTAGAAACCACAAGAGGACGTCGAATCATTATCTGGTTAGCTGTTGCAGATTTATTGGCCTCCTTTGGTAACCATTTGCATATCTATGGCTGTCTAAATAACATTATCTTTATCATATTGACATTAGTAGATTGTTAACACCACATTTATTCTTTATTTTTGCAGGTGTCCTTGTAAGATCTGCACTATGGCTCAGATATAAAAATATAATGCCATTGCCTGATGATGATGTTAGTGTACTATTTTGTAGTATAGCTTCAGTAAGTATGTTATTTTAATATTCAAATGTATTCAAATTATAATGGTATAATATAGATTATTGATTTAATATACATTAAAACAGGTTATGTAATTTTTAGGCTTGGACACAATACTTTTATACTGTGACTTGGTTTTGGACATTATTCTATGCCATAGACACATGGCTTACCATAAAAGGAAGAGATTCTAACACATTACTATATCATTCCATTGCCTGGGGATTACCAGTAGCCACCACAGGGGTTGGGCTGTCTATTCTTTATTTACCCAATGCTACGTAAGTATTATGTTTAAAATAAATTTAAAGATTGATTGCTTCATTTCATCGGTAGCCTAAGCTTGTGTGAGATTATAAGGTATCTGGTTCGAGTTATGGGCTGTCTTATTGATTATATCCTATTAGGATATTCTCAATAGTCTTATAATACATTGGTTAGATGGTAATAGACTTGCCCTAAAGACAAACAATACACCTCTGTCTTACAGCGATCAGTCTATATTTCTCAAAACATTGGTTATAAGCAGGTAAATAAACTAACAAATACATGTTCAGTGTAATAAGTTACATTTACATAAACAAACACTAAACTGCATTTAAACATATTATAATATATGCAGTTTAAAGTCAAAAATTTTTTTGATAAGCACTGTGTATCTAGATTTATCTTTTATTTTAATATGCTAATGTATTTTTTATTTATTTCAGATGTCATAATCTACCAACACTGACCAGTGCCTTGTATAAAGTGTTGCCAAACTATTGTGCTACATATATACCAATTGCTATGGTCATGATAGTCAATCCAATTATGTATCTTATGTCAAGTAAGAATGTGGAAATGGCTGTAGCTGTACCTCTAGCTCAGGTAAATACAGCTTTTAATAAACTTGTAACTGTTTTAAAATTACACATGTAATAACTTCCTTATACCACTTTTTTTCAATTAAGTGCTGTAAACATTATAGCAATTTAATATTAATTCATTAGAAAAAAATATAGTAATCACTTTACTTATAATAATATCAGTGGTGTTTAAATGCAGTTTCACTGTTGGACACATACTTTTTCTCAGCATGAGAAGGGTTTAACTATAGTTAACCATATTGACTCTGTATGGGATAATAGATTTGATACATACATCATAGAGACCTCTCAGAAATGCACATTTTAACTAATTTATAGGCCTATATCTAATGGCCTGTTGCTAGACGTGGGATAGTTCAATGATAAAGTTATATCAAATTTTAAAATCAGTTACAATTTGTCCCAGTCTGAAGTTTATTTAAACGTCGTGAAACGCTAAGAAATACGGAAATAGGTTCCGTGGGAACTTACGGATAAAAGGTATCTAAAAAGAATCTATGTGTCAATGCATGTTGTGTAAAAATTGCAAGTCTATCCATCTAGTTTCCGAGTTATGCGAGCACGAACATACGGAAGCTAAATTTTATATATAAAGATTATCGACCAAGTTGTTGATTAAGCGGTATAACTTTTGCTTGCGCAACTGCCGATCATGAAGTGCAGGATTTGTTGAGATAGTAGACTATAGTTGCATTGGCTAGGGGGTTAGCGGTTGAACCATAAAACCAGTCAGTCAAGGTAAGTGTCAGTTCGGTGAAGGTAAACATCTTCAGAGATAACCGGGTATGACGCTATATGTTGTAAGAACGTCATAAGATCTTCGTTTATTAATATAATGTGACCATGAGATTAGTTTAATTAGCTTTCGGCCTTGACAAATTTTTTAGTTGTGTATGTTTTTTATTTACATATTTATGTGGTAGAATTTCGTATTATGTGTTTTTCTAGCATACTGGCTATTATTATTGGACCATTTCTTAGATTGCACGGCAGCCGGTCTTCTAATCTATACTAATATTATAAAGCTGAAGAGTTTGTTTGGTTGAACGCGCTAATCTCAGAAAATACCTACTGGTTCGAATTGAAAAATTATTTTACTGTTGGATAGCCTATTTATCGAGAAAGGCTATAGGCTATATAACATCACGCTACAACCCACGGGGGCGGCGCAGTAACGATAAACGCGGGTAAAACCGCGGGCACATCTAGTAGCCTATATAATCCTAACTAATATAATGAATGCGAATTGTTTGTTTGTTACGCTTTCATTCTTTAACTGCTCTATCGATCATCATGAAATTTTGCACACACATTGTCTGGGGTACAGATATATAGGTTACCTTTCATCCAGAATACAAGTACTGTTGCCGAGGGATAGACATTTGTCTAGATGAATGCGAACGAAGCCGCTGGCAAAGTCTGGTTATGATTATAAAGACTAATATCGCGTGCAAGCTAAATTGCGCTTAGTTGTTACGACTAATAGCTGTTATTACTTTGTATCACTTTTGGTTTCTAACACATTAATAGCTAGGTCGAATGTTACAGTAGTCTACAAAGTAACATACGTGCCCTAAAATAAAAAAAAAGTGTTATAACAAGTAAATATATTTTCATTAAAGCTTTTCAAAATACTCTCTATCAGCCTCTATACAAAGTTTCATGCGTCTGAACCAGATTTCGAAACACTTTTTCCGGTTCGCCGCAGATACCTCGTTTACAGCCTCCTCGAACGCTGACAGCGCATCTTTCGGCGACGAAAATTGTATTCCATTGAGCTGATTTTTTATTTTCGGGAATAAAAGGAAGTCACACGGTGCTAGGTCAAGGCTGTAAGGAGGCGGAGAGTGACCCAAGAGTTTGACTTATGTGCTGTCTCGGAAGTCCCTCGTTTTGAGCACGGCGTGCGCGGTGAAGCTGTAGCCCGCGGAGCCCTGTGTTTGGTCGCTTGTTGCTCATAACAAAGAAAAATTCGGCCAAGCATTTGGTAGTATACCATTCGGCGTTGATGCTTATTGGTTCCGTAAAGGAATTGACACCAAGTAGACAGTCAAATTAAAAAAGCTCGCGATTAAAATCTTCACCCCGCTTCTAGATCGCTTCACTTTCGTAGGCGTTGATTCGTTTTGATACACCCAAACCATCGACTGACGTTTCGTTTCTGGATGGTATTGATAAATCTAGGATTCAACACCTGTGTTGATGTGGTAAATATGCTGAGACGAGCCTACTTCAAATTTATTCATCATATCACGGCACCATTCCACCCAGGCCTGCTTCTGAGCATCGATGAGGTTGTGCAGCCAGCGCGAAACTAACCTCCTCACGCGAAGATGCACGCGTATAATCTCGTGAAGGCTTCCTGATCCAATCTGCTGTATGTGCTGAATCTCATGATACGTAATTCGCCTATTGTCTTGGATTAAATTTTTCACTGCTAGTTGATGTTCATGTTACGGAAGAAACGTTTTCTTCCGTAACAGCCGTCAAAAGGCGATCACTTCTTTCTTTATCCCCCAAAGTTAGTGGACCGCGCTTGAATTCGTTACACCAACCTTCTTCCATGAATGCCATTTGAAGTCTATCGTACGATTGGCCCGGTTGCATGCGACACTTGAAATCGTAAAAAATCATAGCGCGCGAATGTTCCCGGCGTGGATCCATTTTTCAATGAGACGCGATAATTTAAATTAGCTCGGAGAAAATGTGGAGGTAAATTGTGAAATTGGAATTTACCTATTTTTACTCATAAATAATCATATTTTCAAATTAGATTATAACTAGTCTCTCAAAAAAAACACATTTTCGCAATACTTTCTGAGTGGCCTGGTACTTTGTGATCCGTACACGATCTTTTTACTTTGCCAACTGCTGTACAGTAGAATCGATATGATATAAATCGTAATATTAGAATGGATTAGGTACCAAGTTGAATGTTGAGCACATTGCTATATCGAATTTGAAGTTCGAAGAGTGCAAGTGGCCTGATCTCGCCGACATCGAATCATAAAACCTTCCTCCAGTCAGTTAAATTAAACGAGTCGCTATTTTAAACTTACTTAATAAATATAAGTTCAAGATTCCGTAAAGTGAGAATCTAACTGACATACTCCTACGTAGCAACAAGCAGTGCGCTCAAACCGCAAGGTCTAGAAACAAAAATATTGCACCAGTTTTTGATATAATAATAATAATAATATAGTTTTATTTCGGACCAATGAATCCATAGACTGTTAGTAATACAATTTAACTTATTTCCTAGTGTTAGTATAAATTAACCTAGAGACAAACTTTTTTAAAAGTGGAAAATGGAAATTCTCAGCAACAGTTCTCAGGATGCTGTTAGGACTGTCTCTCACTCTCCTCAGTAGCGAGGCCGTTGTTTTGCGCAATATAAAGGGATGAATTTCTTAAAATCCTTCTTTGCTGGATGCAAAAAAGGATTTTCAGAATTAATTCCTTATGGAGATGGACTGGGTTCAAAGCCTGTATAAAAAAAATGTGGAATGATCCTTTCCCATAGAAAATGCGTACTAACTTATTCCCAACCAACTTAGTTAAACCATAAGCTAAAACCTCGCAAATTTGAGTATTTCTGCAAGGTTTTAACATAAGGTATATAGAAATAATAAAATAAAATATATATTAGCTAGTATACAAGTATATATCATATACATATCATATGACGACTTACTCAAAAATACAACAAGTTAAATAAAATAGTGAAAGGTATCAAAAAAGTGGTGTAATTTTTTTATCGACTTTTATATAATGTGGCCAGACATGGGTCAGGGCAATCTATGATTATCGGTCATAGATCACGCGGTATAAAAGAATTACATTTGCTCCAAGACACGTGCTAAGTAGATAACAGATTATAAGAGACTCCATTATATAATATATTATCTGCTTGATGGAATCAAAAACTGCTTAGAAAAGAAAATAAATTCAAAAAAGTCTGACAATAAAAATTGTGACTTTTCAGGTTCCACTTAGCTAAAATATTAAAATAATAATCGCCATATTTAATTTATTTCAGTTTACAAGCAAGGAGAGAAGAGTTGTGGATACATTAAGACTGAAGTTTTTCCTCATCAATGTTGTGTTCTATTTGTGCTGGCTGCCAAATCTTGTCAATGGTTTGCTGCTTTGGACTATGTGGTTTAACATGCCAGTCAAAGTAATCATAACTACATGGTATATTATGGTATGTATTACCTCATATATTTAGTCTATAGAAAAGTCTGTAATCATAGACACGTGTCTTATTACTAGGCATGGGACTCCTCTCAATATGACAAGTACTTGATTGCAGACCTTAATTCACTATGGATCACTTTTGACAAGCAGACACACACAATGTGTAATTTTGATTTGTTTGGATGCTCGACATAATTGAAAAACTATCGTGTATGGCCGCCGGTGTGCCGCTTTGACTATTGAGTCAAAGCGGCACACCGGCGGCCATACACGATTGTCTTTACTTATTTGCTAAGGATCAGGGAATCGATCCCAGTGCAGGATTAAAATCAAGCAGAAGTTAAATCTATTTGAAAATAAATAAGTGAAGAAAGATTTTTAAAACTGGGAGCAGCGATAGATAACCAATCAAAGATATAGGTACTGTAATAGAAAAAAAAGATGCATGATACAAACTATGACATAACTGATATTTAAGTGCAGGCGAGCGATTGAGCGAGACGTCAACATATTGCACTCATATTTTCTCAAATCGTTTTGCTAAATAATTGGTGCTTCATTTTGCGACCATTAATACTGTTATCAAAAAATGTTTATTTGAATGATGATTGCTGTTCTTTTGCGTATAAAATAAAGTGCAACGTTAAATGTAAACTTCTGTCTTATTTAAGCCGCTAACGTAAACGAGTTATACATCATTTTCCTGTCTTTTTGTGTGGTATAGTGGTTTAAAAGCTCGCCTCGTCCCCACCACTGCGTCGAGTCTTGTAGGTTCGAATCCTACACGAGGCAAAAATTATGTGTATCGCAAACAGCTGTTCTGAGTCTGGGTGTTCATTGTGCCCGTTGTTAGAATGTTTGTAAGGTCCCCCAGACAATGGAATTATTTATAGTGCCTTTATTTGGTGCCATTATAAAAACAACAAAAAGTAATTGTCCGAACTAAAATGAATGCAATAATATTATGTCATAAATTATTATTAATTACTAAACTATTTTAACTCATATCTTTTTTAATTACAGGCATTGACTAATCCCATGCAGGCCCTTTTAAACGCCCTCGTCTATAGAAAATGGCAGCCAAATAGATGGAGTCATGTACCCGCGTTCAGTAAAGATACACGAAAAGAATTCCAGTTTTATGATGAACAGTCTCCGCTTTTGGGTTCCGAACCTCCAAGACTACAATTATCATCGATCCCACCCAGTATCAACACTTATGCAACTTTGTGATTAATGATTATTTTTAACTATACCAGTATTGTTAACAATTTGTTACGCTTTTTTATGAATATACAATTTTAATTACGTATTTTTAAAACTTGCGTCTTAATTGTTTCCGTTAGACTTCAGTGGAACAAATGGATTAAACTAGTTTTTATACAAATAATGGTAATTGTAGCTAAATTTCACTAAAAGTTAAGCCGTCGTGGCGAGGACTGAATTTTAATGAAAATTGTCTTAAGTTCCTCTCAATGAAGTTGTGTATGTTCAGTTCAACTATCAAGAATTTTGGTTTGCATAACAATGCTTGCTAAATGAACGGGAAAACTCAGGTGCCAAATAACAGTAAAAAGAAGAGACCGGCTGGAAAAGTTTCGCTCAGTTAAGACATAGGTATTATCTAAGAAGACCTCGAGCTTCTTAGTTATTCGATATGATGAACTGTTACTGTGTGTACTTGACCTGAATGCAGACCCTCATCATAAACTTGAACAATTTGTCAACAATGGGATTCGGTTAAATTTGATTGGGTACATATCACCTATATCATCATACTCGGTCGAATTGTCTGACTATTTGTCTATAGAGAAAATAAATAACTTTCAATTGTAATACTAATATAGACTGCCAAACTATATATAAGTATCCGCTGATTATTATACACTGACGAACTCACAAACTGCATCAAAGTTCAGGATTACTTTCGAATTAATATTTTTGATAAGTATGCAAACTTTTTAGATTAAACTAAATGAAAATATCGAGAATGTCAAATAATAATTTAAAAAAATTATAGCTGTTGAAATAAAATTTATGCAGTCTCAAATTCGTGTTTTATTAAAGTTTGAAATTAATTGTTATTGTTTCTTTTTTTCATTTGCTATTTAAATTATTGTTACCAATAGTATTGATTATTAGTCTTTTAAACAAAACAAAAGTTTCGTTACCATAAATATGGATACTTCGTCCGAACAAGCCGCTCAAATTGTGGCATTAGTGCGGGAAGGCTTGATCCATCAACGAACGATTGTTAGAAATTTCAATTTAAACCAGTCTACGGTTTCTAGAGTATACAGAAGGTTTATAGAGACAGGTTCTTACAAAAGGAGACCCGGTACCGGCAGAACTCGAGCAACCACCGGTCGTGGCGACCGATTTATTGTTTCAACTTCCCTACGAAATCGTTTCCTCACGTCAGTAAACATCAAAACAGAACTGAATGAAGTGCGTGGAGTAAACGTGAGTGCACGAACAATAAGAAGGAGGCTTAAGGAAGCGGCAGTCATCCCTTTTAGACGAGCAAAGGGTCCAAAGCCGTCTGCAGCTCACAGACAAGCTCGTTTAAGATTTGCGCGTGAACATCTTAATTGGACTGAAGGGCAATGGCCTCCATATTGTTCACCGATGAGTGTAGGACATGTTTAAATGGTGCAGACGGTCGCAGAAGAGTCTATCGTCGACGTGGGGAGAGATATGCAAAGTTGCATTGAGGAACGCGTTCCTTTTGGAGGCGGTTCGTGTATGGTGTGGGGTGGCATTTCGATGATCGGGCGAACGGAACTCGTGTTCATCGACATGGTTCGTCAAAACGGTAGAAGAGGTGGTTTGACGGCACAACGTTATATAACAGAGGTTTTAGAAGCTCACGTGGTACCTTACACGGGATTGATAGGCGAAAATTTTACTATAATGCTAGATAATGCCCGACCCCACGCCGCTGCACAAGTTCGACTACCTATATTGCGAAGAGGTTGGGATACGTACCATGAATTGGCTAGCACGCAGCCCGGATCTAAATCCCATTGAGCATGTTTGGGACAGTTTGGAAAAAGCCGTATATGCGAGAAATCCTGTGCCCACAACAGTGGCAGCACTAAGAACAGTGATTTCACAAGAATGGAACGATATTATACCGTTTTTCAATAACCCTAATTAGGTCTATGCGGAACTGATTAGAATGTACCTAACTGTAATAAGGGCACGTGGAGGCAATACACCTTATTAAAAGAAAAAAGAACTGTGCTTCAACTTTATTTTTATTGTAAAAACCAATTTTTCAATAAACCAACCTAAACTAATTTCTGTTACATTTATCGTTGTTTTTCATAAAAATTTTATGGTCCTTTCCAGTAGGTATACAAACATAGACTTAAGGATATGATACTACGCTGTTATAAAGTCAACGAACCAAACTATAGTCTTCAGTTTAAATTTGTATAAAAAGTTTGAATAAGTAGGTACTTGGTTAAAATGTTTATTTTAAAGGCGCCTCCCTTCTATGACATTGGGTCCTTCAAACGTAGTGTGAAGAAGCATCTGGTCAGACCGGCCTGTCACTGACGACGACTAGAAGACATCTATCTTCTCCTTGTCGTCACTGTCTCTGGACTGTAAATGGGCTTACCATCAGGTCCGTTACAATCACTTTGTCGTGTCAAGATAAAAAAAAAACTTTGATGCAGTTTATGAGTCCGTCAGTGTATAGGTATACTTCCCTGTGTCGCGGGAGCAGTTAGGCCCGGCCTAACTCTACCCGCGAAAAAGATATTAGTTTTTTCTCAGCATAATAATACTCGAAAAATAATGATGAGTATTATTATTCTGAGACCCATACCAAACGCAAGGAACGCTTTTCCACCTAATCTTTGATACTAGTTTTACAAGCATCCATAGATTAGGTACCTACTATAGCAGCTTAACATTAGACCAGTACCTACAGTACGAGTAGATACAAATTATGAAAAGTCGGCATATCCCTGTTAGAAGTACTTACTTATAATGTCTTTGGCATATCTAAACATTTTACTAGGTATCAATGATCTATTTATATGCGTCCAAATTATGCTGAAACCAGTGAGGTAAGTTAATTAATGAACCTGTAATTTACAACGTCAATAAAAATATGCTTCGGTGCCATAATTTTATAGAAATAGCTATTCTCTGCATCTAATGCTAGTATCACAGATGAGGTAGGCAGAGATTACACCTACATACCCAGTTATTTCTTAGAAAAACGTATTTATCTATTTAATAGGCGAGGCATTCATTCTATTGCCGTAGGTACCTAAACCGATCTCATTCGTATAGGTATTAGGCCAATACACCAACACTAAGCACGGTTTGATATTTGGTTTTATTGGTAATATGTAAAATGGTTTTGCAATATAATCTGGCTAGATATTTTACTAATTTATTTATTCAGTGACCATTCCATTAGCTTATTTAACTTGTGTGATGTGACTACTCCTCGTCCGTACCCAATGTTATCACTGACCTTAAGCTAGCCAAATTTAATATCACCTACATAAAATTAAAATCAGGAAAAGTTCTTGTAATGTATAGTGTTTAATTTTTAAACATAGTTGTACTGCTTCTGTGGTCTAGCGTTAGTAAACGCGACTGCTGTGCATGTGGTCTCTGGCTCGATTACGGGTCGCGCAATGTGTAGTTGGGTCTTTCTATCAAGAACTTATTATTATTAAAGCTCGGTCTGGGTGTGTCCGGTAAACGGCAATAAAATCGCTCTCTATTATGTGAAAACCTAAAAGGCGAATTGTGGGTGTAATCGGTACATCTCTGCTTTTCCCTGTAAATATATAGGTATCAAACTATGTATGTGCACGACACTATTATGGTACATTTTTGTTTGATTATAGAGAGATAACACTCGAATCAGAAGAACAATCGAATAATTTGAATGTTTCATCGGTAATCACTAATCACACATCGCTGGCACAAACTCGCAACGAATACTTACTTAGTAGATTACGCCATCTTGTAACAATATGTTACTAGAAATATCTTTGCGTGTTTTATGCTGAAGTTGAGTTAGAGGCTACGAAGTACGAACCTTTCCCACGTGGGCACAACTATTCCCAGTACATCCGAGGGACAACGTACAATTATTTTGCTGCACTGCCAAGCATAAAATAAATAGCGTAAGACAAATTGTATTTTAAACTATGATTTCATAAAGTTTTAACAATTAAAAATATTTGTACACAGAGGTCTTCAATAGAAACTTGGAAAACTTTAATAGACAATTTTCCAGTGTTTTTATTGGCACGGACCAAGATAAGGAGAATCCTCAGTAGGCTGAGGATGGCTAGGAGCTACACAAAATTAAAACTTTATGAGTGTAACAATCGCCATTGCAGTTATTATCTATGCCACATGGAAAAACTACAAAACATAATGTTACCATATTGACCTCTCTCTAAAGTATTAAGGATATTAAAAAAATAAACATTACTTTATATTAATAGACAATCTTTTATTAGATATAAGTATATATACATTATTAGTTGATTTACAAAATATATATATAATTAAATGATAACTATCACATATCATCATGATCATTATCCGGTGGGGCCATTGTTAAATCTGTCACATCTTTTACAATCATGTGGGCTATTTGCCAGGCCATTTCTTCTTCGACTTTAGCTGTATTTGTAGGCACAAACCGGCTTACCATTTTCTTTAACACAGATTTACCTTTTTTATCTGGATCAGGTTCAAATTTTGATTCGAACCTGCCCAAACTATTTACTCTTCCGAGGCTTAAGCCTTCATGTCTATTTCTTTGCCATAAAGCATCAGCATTGTAAAGCTGATTAGAGTCTATTGTCATATCAGGTACAGAGAGATTACGTTTCTTTTTTCGGAAGACAGGGTCTCCCATAGCTAGGAGAGTATTTTGTGTGCTAATACTAAATTCACTGCTGCAATCGGAATGTGATTTGTGATTGGAGGACCAGATATTGTCAACTGAGTGAATCATTTCAGAGAGATACTTAAAATACAATTCTGATTCTAAAAAAGTTTTGACATACTGAGTTAGGGTCTTGAAAACAATTTGATAAGGTAAATCAAAACATGTTGGAAGTGGACCTTCTTCTCTGCATATATCACTTTCTATTTTTAGCCTTATATCTGTTGGAAATCCAAGTGGACTTGTAGCTTGCAAAGAAAAATATTTTTCATAAATAATAATAGCATCAGCTTGTGCTTGCTCAGGGTTTGTCATATTACCATTCATCATATTTTCCCTGAAATTCATGACAGCCATTAAAAATTCTAATAATACCCTGCAAGATTCTTGTTCCAAAAACTCAGTGAAGTAGAACAGGACTGTTTCATTATTAATGATATCATTAAGATTAAGAGAGCCACTGGTTAATATGTCAATTTGTGCTTTAATGTAAAATGGGCTGTTCATAAAGTCATTGTAATGATTTTTATCAATTTGACTAAAGAGAACATCTTGCACAGGCTTGAAGCAGTCGTCTTTTATTTCTCCTTCTGGCTGGCATATGTTAGATATAACAGATTTTCTATAATTATCAGGTAAATCTAGTGGGTATGGAGCTTCTAAAGCAACATATTTTTTGAATAATTTAACAGCTTCCTCTGTATAGTTGCTGAGTTGACTGTTCTCACTGGCAGAGTCTGAATTCTCTGATATATGTTCAGCTAAGTTCACACAGGAACTTGTAGAACATTCACTCATATGTTTTGAATTACTAGTGCTCGTAAATATATCATTGTTTTCTTTCCAACTGAATCTTTGTGACTTTATGTCTTTATAATCCTGTTTTAATACACACTTGCAGTGGAGATCCAAACTTTTAGTTCGGCATATTTTTATATAGTTAGTCTCATTGGAACCATCTGAGTTAGATAGCATATGTCTAAATTGTTCTATCTCCAACCAACATTTAATAAGTCCATCCTTTCCTACTGTTTCCATGTATTGCATAAAATACTTAATAGCTTTCTTATCATTAAGAATATCATTTAAACTTAATGACAACTTAGATGTTTTTTCAAACATTTGCTTGGGATCTAAAATTCAATAATAACAGGAGTTATAATTTTGACAATACCGTATTTGTTTATAAATATAATTTGCATGTTGAAAATACTCACCTTCATCTTCTTCAAATAACAGTTGTGTATTTATTAGATTTTTGATGTCAGGTCTTTCTGCAGTTTTCACTTCTGGAGGACGTACTGGGCATCCAGTTTTACCTTTCGCTGTAATTATTAAATGTAGTTATAAGCGGTGCATCATCCGACACTTATACATGTAGATTCTCGGCGTATAAGGATGTGAAAACAAAAAAAAAAGATGATTTAATACTTTACCTGCACTTTTCCAAAACTTCATCATTTTTGTTTATATGCCTCGTTATACGTGTCGATTGGACTTATGAGTAGCCGTAGAAGTAACCTACGTAAGCTCTTCATAAGTGCGTTTTATGACCATAAGCGTAAACAATAATAAGAAAATGAAAACAATTTGTTTTTATGTAGTGGTGGATTACGTTTACATTACAAATGTCAGATGTGTCAAGTCCAAGTGACAGTCTTTTATGAGTTTGAAATCCGGTATATTAGCTTACTGATATTCTTCTTTTATTTACTGATTGGTTTAACATTTAGATATATACATCCTTTTTATTATCAAGAAACTGGTATGTCCACCTATTTCTAGGTATGATCTAGGTCAGAGGTTCCTAAACTTTTAAGATAACGGACCTCTTACCAAATACCTTTTAGTTAATAGAACCCCATATCAAATAATTACAAATCAAAGACACTGTAAATTAAATAAGAACAAAGCTTTTATTATAAATCCTTAGGTACTTCTTTACTTAATATTATAAATTCGAAAGTAACCTTTTCACGGCTAAACCACTCAATCAATTTGGCTGAAATTTAGTACAAAGATAGTTTAAAATCTCATCAAGGCATAGGCTGATTTTTATTGATGTAGGTACCATGTGGGCGGATACGCGCGCATAAGCTAGTAGTTTATAAGTGAAACAGTTTCATTCTTAACTTTAACTTCTATTATTGTGAAGAATGAAATTGTTTCACTGTTTTAATTATTAATTAATTGCTTTATAGTTCGGTATTATGTCTTCTATTGTATGCGCATATCCAGGGAAGCATCCTATCTCGACCTGAATTTGTTATTTGTATAAGTATAAGCTGGAAAACCTGTTCCACAACGATACGTTGAGACAAATGGCAGCAAAGTTGACTGAAATATTGTGGTTATAAATAATTTTGCGAAACCCTGGTGACTTTTCTACGGAACCCACTTTAGGAATCGCTGATCTAGGTGATGTCTTTTGCCAATATACAATTATAGATTGATGATAGTAATTACATTTTACCGCAGTGGGTTTCATGATTATCTCGGCACTGTCTATACACCGAGTGTAAAAGGTCCGTTCCCCATGCATAGCTACCGATAGTTAGTTGTGGTAAATCTGGCTATTCCTTGTGTCCGTTATTTAAAAGTTTCTTTAGTTCTTCGCGATGCAGAAATGATTTCATGTGCGAGAGATGATCATTTTAATTTTTGTTATGGTATCTGAGATAATATATTATAATATATTACACTAACGGACTCTTAAACTGCATCAATGTTCAAGACGCCTTTGAAATAAACATTTTAATCAAGTATTTAAACTTTTTATACAAAGGAGAATGAACAAAAGTGGTCCAAATATCCACCACTAATGAGACCTATATTGACTTATAGTCCATTGAATAGAGAGTAACTTTCAGTATGGGACAAAATAAAAATACGCTGTCAGTCAAAAGTTATGACTATATGAAAAATAATAATAGTTTAGTTTTTAATTTAACATCAGCATTTATTTAAATCCGTTTTAATTGTGTGCAAGTAGCTATTCTTTATGCGGCACTAATGATGATTCATCTATAACCCCGCACTAGTTGGAGATAACACTATTTCTATCCCTTTCGCACTTAGCAAATAATGCGCTAGAGCACCAACGCAACCGGTTTTACCTGAGTACCTGGCCCCGCCACACCGTGTATTCTCCGCAGTCGTTCGTTTGCTTGCTTCGTTTACGTACTGTGCGATTTTTTTTGTGATAATGCAAGAGGAAAGAAGAAACTGTGTTTGTTGCAATCATTCATTATTACGAAGAAGGTATTATCAGTTACTTCAACAACTTTTGGATGACCACCCGGGAACCGCTGAGCATATTCAAGGACTTATAGCACCTCGACAGGTTGGTACATTCTAATACGTGTTTTTTCATAATTATATACTTATATCTTTCTATTATTTCGGTTAATGCAATACTTTTTTTAACCGACCTCTTAAAGCAGGTGCCTTATCTGTTTCCGTAACGCATACATTTAAAAGTAATAGATTTTTAGTGTGTATTATAAAATTTTTAAAGCAGTTAAATGATATCCTGAGATAAATTAAATAAAGACAACGCTAAAGTGTATTTGATCAAAGGCGTCTGCTGACGCACTGAATAGTTGGCGTTGAGAAAGTGACTAAAATGCGTACGAATAGTTTAACATATAGATTGATATCTTTTTATTTGTTTCATTCTATTTTATTTGTTGCAGTTAATACTAAATGGCGAGCACTTTATCTGCCGCAATTGTTGGCTGAGGGTGCGGTATGCAGTCGATCGCAGACAAAACCAAGACGAACATAATGTGCCGCCTCCTCGTGCCAGAAGACCAACTGAAGGTTTTTTTGTAACGAATGAATACTCAAGGGCGCCAAACACATCTAATTCGTGCATTTATTATGAATGTGGCAATGACAGTAGATGTCGCATACCAGCATCTATCAAGCTAGAACTGTTGAATTATTATATACCTCTAAACGCAAGAGTGTGTCAAAACCACTTGGAGCAAAATCAATGGGATCTATTAATTGATGCTCCAAACTCTTCCCACGACTTTACCGGAGAAATGTTTATAGACATAACAAAAACGTTACAAACTGCCATCATTAATAATCCTAATACAATGGATTTTGAAAATATAGAAGTTATGGATCCAACAATACTACAACATCGCGTAGGCTTGACGCATGACGGATTTGAGCAAGTTATTCGAGAAACCCCTTCCTTGGCATTAGAAGTAAGACAGCCGAATAAGGCCCTTGCCATTTACTTAATGAAGCTCCGGACGGGAGAAAGTAACGAAAGACTCGGTGTGCTCTTTAGAATGAGTCGCCCTACGCTCGAACGGAATATGAATATTGTCCGTAAGTGTTTACTGCAAGATTTCGTACCAAGGCACCTGGGTCTTGACCATATTTCAAGAAATGAAGTTGTGGCTAAAAGTCTATCTGTGCCCAATGGTCTATATGGATCACCAAATGCACCCCTGCAAGAAAGAAAAGCCGTTGTAGTAATAGATGGAACCTATGTTTACGTTCAGAAGTCTAGCAACTTCCTGTTCCAACGGAAAACATATAGCCTACACAAATATACTAACCTGTTAAAACCATTTCTTATAGTATGTTGCGATGGCTATATAATAGACGTTACTGGTCCTCATGCAGCAACAACATCTGATTCCGTTATAATGGGACAACTAATTGACGAGAACCCAAAAAACCCATTTCATTATTTTTTTAATACGGACGATGTTTTCATTTGTGATCGTGGCTTCAGAGACGTCATAGAAGACATGGAGTCGTGTGGTTATGTCGCACATATACCTATCAGCAAACGGCGTGGTGAGGACCAGCTAACGACGTTAGAGGCTAATAAAAATCGGGAAGTGACGATTTGTCGTTGGGTCGTCGAACTCGTCAACGGACGATTCAAGCGCGATTTTCGTCTTTTTAGACAAGATTTTTTTAATCGGGCCATGAGCCATATGATGGATGACTTCCGTGTGGCCGCCGCGCTTATAAACGCATTTCACGTGTTACTTGAAGACAGCGTGCATGCAAGCGAATTTTTGCGAATCATTACAGAGAGAATGCACGAACCAAATCGTTTGGGTGCGTATGTTACAGAAAGAAATGTAAATAGGCAGCGAGCTAGTTTCCGTAACATCGAAGCTGATGTTATCGGAGCAGACGAGTTCCCTGTACTTACACACCAAGATCTGGTATTGTTTGCACTAGGGACATACCATGTGAAACTTGCGCGTAGCTACTATGCCGAACATATACGCAATGGCGTATATCACATTGAAGTAGCAAGAGACGGAGTTTTAAATAATATTGTAGATTTTGGCATAGAACCTGAACATGCTATGCTGCTACGTGCAAGGATCCAATCCAGGCACGCACGCTCAAGATTGTATTACACGTATGTAATGATCCATGGCCGAGAAACAATTTCCAATTATTATTGTTCTTGTTTATCTGGTATGCGAACTGTGGGTTGCTGTGCACATGTGATGGTGATTGTGTGGTACTTTGGATGGGCGAGACACCAACCTACAATTAGGCTCCCAGCTGCAAATCTAGACAATATTATTGTTGATGAATAATGTTTCTTTTTAATTATATGTTTATGTTGCACGGTAAGACACTTAGTAAAACTATGAGTAAAACTATTGTGAAGTATTCTTGCGTTTTCTTTCTTCTAAGCTTTTGATTTATTTCCGTGAAAACCTAACACGGCACACCAAGCAGCATGGCATAACATGCGTACATAAGTTAAAAATGTGCAACAGATAGAATTATATCAACAATATTTACTTTTTCGCATAAAAGGGTAAAAAACATAACTTTTCATTCAGTCACAACTTTTTACTGACAGCATATTTTTGGTTGCGGTCTGGTTATAATGATTCAATATTTTGTAGACTATTTTATTATATAGGTCTCGTTAGTGGTGGGCATTTGGACCAAACTCCATATATTTTTGGTCATTCTCCTTTAAACTGAAGCCTATAGTTTGGTCCGTTAACTTCATAACAGTGTATGTTTGTAACCTGAAGAGGACCATCCAAATTTTTTGAACAAAAACGATAAATGTAACAAAAGTTTGTTGTGGTTGGTTTATTGAAAAATTGGCTTCTGCAATAAAAATATAGTTGAAGGACAGATATTTTTGCTACTTACGTGCCCTTATTACAGATTCTAATCGGTTCCGCATAGGTCTGATTAGGGTTATTATACGGTCTTACGGAATACTGTTCCATTCTTCTGAAATCGCTGTTCTTAGTGCTGCCACTGTTGTGGGCACAGGATTTATCGCAAATACAGCTTTTTTTAAACTGTCCCAAACATGCTCAATAGGATTAAGATCTGGGCTGCGTGCTGGCCAATTCAGGGCACGTATCCCAACCTCTTCGCAATATTGTCATATTTGTACAGCGGCACGGGGTCGAGCAATATTTTGCATTAAAGTAAACCTACCTATTAATCCCATGTAAGGTACCACGTGAGCTTCTAAAACCTCTGTTACATAGCGTTCTGCCGTCAAACCACCTATTCTACCGTTTTGACGAACCATGTCGATGAACACAAGTTCCGTTCGCCCGATCATCAAAATGCCACCCCACACCATACACGAACCGGCTCCAAAAGGAATATGCTCCTCAATGCAACTTTGAGCATATCTCTCTCCACGTCGACGATAGACTCTTCTGCGACCGTCTGCACCATTTAAACATGTCCTACACTCATCGGTAAACAATATGGAGGCCCATTGCTCTTCAGTCCAATTAAGATGTTCACGCGCAAATTTTAAACGAGCTTGTCTGTGAGCTGCAGACAGCTTTGGACCATTTGTTGATCTAAAAGGGGTGATTGCCGCTTCCTTAAACCTCTTATTGTTCATGCACTCACGTTTACTCCACGCACTTCATTCAGTTCTATTTTGATGTTTACTGACGCGAGGAAACGATTTCGCAGGGAAGTTGAAACAATAAATCGGTCGTCACGACGGGTAGTTGCTCGAGTTCTGTCGGTACCGGGTCTCCTTTTGTAAGAATCTGTCTCTACAAGCCTTCTGTACCTATACTCTAGAAACCGTAGACTGGTTTAAATTGAAATTTCTAACAATTGTTCGATGATGGATCAAGCTTTCCCGCACCAGTGCCACAATTTGAGCGGCTTGTTCGGACGAAGTATCCATATTTATTGTTACGAAACTTTTGTTGAGTTTAAAAGACTAATAATCAATACTATTAATATATATAATAATATTGGTAACAATAATTTAAATCGTAAATGAAAAAAAGATAAACTTTACTACACACGAATTTGAGACTATGCATAAATTTTATTTTCCCGGCTATAATTTAATCTTTTACTGCAGTTCCATTTATAATTTCTTTTTGTAAATTAATGGTCCGTCTCAACATTTTCATTTAGTTTAATCTAAAAAGTTTGCATACTTATCAAAAATATTAATTCGTAAGTAATCCTGAACTTTGATGCAGTTTATGAGTCCGTCAGTGTCATATAATAATAGATAATAATCGCAGAGGCGATATCAGTCTATAATTTGTAGACTGGTACCCTCTTCAATTAAATTCGCTAAATCCGCTTTTCGATGCGTTAGTGAGGGATTGAAAAGGTTCCTATAATACCAGACTTTCAGATCACATGATGCGATGCCATTCAATGCAGTACGATAACAGTGTGGTGCGATGACAGCTCCCGGTGGAAGAAGAATGCTTTGGTAAATCATCCCCATATTTTTAAATAACCAACTATCGTCGTATAGCATTTATTAGGAACCGATAGGCACCAGGACCTGAACCGAAACTGCACCGAAAAGACGAACCCTTATAAGAACCATAATAAAAAACTGGAATTCATATTCGTACTGGTTATTAATTTCTGGTTGTAACATTAATAACTGCTGACAATGTTCGATATCAAACAAAACATTATTGTTTATTCAGATCAATAAGTTATTAAGAGCTCAATAAAACTAATACGCTGCTAATAGGTATTAACAATAAACATAATTCTGCAAAGGCCTTCGTTGTTAATAAGAACCAAGGCTAATTTCAATTAATGAACTTAACACGAACTGGTGGAAATACGCAGATGTCATTCTGACAAACAGTCAACAGTCGGAAATATATCTAAAGACAATGCTTCACTATCATTAAATTCTGTAGCTATAACAATTACAATAAATCCGCTCTGGGTCTGCATTTATGAAAGACGATTGAACGCAGGACGAAACCTGTGCTTTACCTCTGGACACCTAGTGTAGTGTAGCTACTATAGCGACACTTGTGTGTATAGGAAATAAACCATTATTTCCTATGCATACCAATGCATGGTTAGAACACTTAAAACCATGCATACCATTATTGCCCTTTAGTCCCGTTAATAACAAACTTTATCTATCCCATAGACGATATTCAAACATATTGTTAACAATAGTCCTCTTGCCCATGGTTGTATTTATTAGTACTCTGGAAGACACTTCGTTCACTCATCCCATTATAGATTATAAGTTCCAAGTGCCTTTGCACTTTGGATTTATATTCTTATGTAAGCCTGCCGTAATAATAAAGTTTTAATAATAAATTTATACATTTGCTTAAATGTTGATTAAAATACAGTACAGATTAAAATACAATACTGTCAACTATAAATGGGCAAATCTGATAGTGCAGACAACGTGACTCATACCTATTTAAAAAATGTATAGGTTTAGCCAGCCAGCTAATACAATGTCTACCGTAATGATAAAACTCTCCATAAACCACGTTTCTAGATGAACAAGTTACATGTGGGAGAAATGATCGGAAACGTGAGAGGTTGCATTTCTACGTGCCTGATATACTTAGATATGCGGCGTGGCGTGCTGGACGTAGACTTCACCAAGTCGTCACCTGTCCATCGTCATGGCGCTTCTGTTTCACCAAATTCCAACATTTTCTTGACACATTTAATATACCTAATTAATAAGAATGGTAAGTTATTTCTAACTAATCAAATAATAAGTATTAATGTTTTTTTTTTCATACAAATAAATAAAATTGAAGTGTCGATTATTACTAAATGCATAAGTATGAAAGTATATACGGTAAGTACTTACAAAAAAAAGCAATTTTTATTTCTTCTGTCTGTCTGTTTGATTTGCTTAATCTTTGAAACGGCTAACAGTCGCGGGTACCAGCTAGTTATTCGGGTAAAGTTTCAATTGCCGCATTATCCCTGCAGTAATAACGTGTGGCTTAAACAAAGGAGTATCGTAAATAATAATGTTGAGATATTTAATTGCACTTATATTACTTTTGACAGCAATAGTGCTCCTGGGATTCTCTATTCCCAGGCCGAGCAAAGTATTTATTTTTCTGAAAAAAGTTAACTTCCGCAATAAGAATAATTCCAGTGTCGCGGGCTCGCGGGTGACTTTACAAACATTCAAACAAGAACATCCTGACTCAGAACAACCATTTGTGGATCCCACAATTTTTTTTTGTCCCGTTTGGTATCGAACCCACAAACCTCGGCGCGAGGTGACTTAAAAGAATAAGCCACCCGTGGGTTAAAAAAATTTGTATTTCGATGAAGTAATTCAGTACTAGTATTACCTAACAGACTCAGAGAATGTAGCGAGATGGAATTGAGTGTGATAAACCTATGGCCCGGTAGAAGGTATAAAACTTGACCTGTATTTTCTGGTACATCGTTTTAATTGTTAGGTACTGTAAAAACCCGAACTATGGTAAATCCTAAGATTTACCAGTAAAACCTAAGATTTACCAACTCCCGAACCGTTCTATGATCATCATTTATTTCGGACTTTTACCAACATTCACTTGGTAAACCTTAGGATTTACCTCCAAGACAAGGTAAATGTTGAAATAAACCTAAATCGAACATTTAATATATCGTACACTAAATAAAACGGTGTAAATCCCCGCCCACAAAACGCGTTGAGGGGGGCACCTCATCGACCCCGGCTGCCGCCCTGTCACTTGAGGTAAGACCGCCCTCAGCGGTGGAGGAGGGGATGTCGACCTAGTCATGGACCGGGATCGTGACTATCTCCTCCTCCAGGCGAATCTCAACCACTCCGCCCGAGCGCAGGACCTTTTCCTGCAGTCTATGGCGGAGTGGTCGATCGGTGTAGCTGTAGCCGCGGAGCCATATTACGTTCCTCCCAGTCCCAATTGGGCAGGTGACCGGGACAGCTCCGTGGCAGTCGTCGGCTCCACGGCGCCTCGTTCACCCTCCCTCTCAGTTAAGGAGAGGGGAGCGGGATACGTTGCGGCCGCGTGGGGAGAGGTTACAGTCGTTGGTGTGTACTTCTCCCCCAACAGGAGTCTGGCAGACTTCGAGGCCTTTCTCAACAACTTGGAGGCCTCGATACGGCGGATATCATCTAGCCGCATCCTTGTGATGGGGGACTTTAACGCAAAGTCTACTGCGTGGGGGTCCCCCCGCACGGATGTCCGAGGAAGGGTGGTCGAAGAGTGGGCCGATGCGGCGGGCCTCTGTTTGCTGAACAGGGGCGCCGTCAACACGTGCGTGCGACGGCAGGGGAGGTCGATAGTGGACCTCTCGTTTGCTACCCCGGCCCTCGCCGCACGCGTAAGGGGATGGCGTGTCCTGGAGGAGGTAGAGACCCTTTCGGACCATCGGTATGTCCGACTGGAGGTCTCTCTGCTCCGGGACCCTAGCAGGGGTCAGCGCCCGTCGGCGGGCAGAACACCTCGCTTTCCGCGGTGGGCTGTGAAAAGGCTGAACCGGGACCTACTGGAAGAGGCAGCCATAGTTCAAGCTTGGCTGTCTCCTGCACCCCCGTCTGGGGAGGTAGACGCCGGGGCTGTCCGCTTTCGCGACAGCATTCAAGCTGTTTGCGACGCGGCCATGCCCCGAGTGCGACACTGGATCCCAACGGGGGTCTACTGGTGGTCCCAGGAGCTGGCGGACCTCCGTGCGGCCTGCATTCGTGCCCGGAGGTTATACACACGCAGCCGAAGCCGTCGCCACCGCGATGAGCGAGAGGAGAGCCGACTGTATGACGCGTATGGCGAAGCGAAGGTGTCTCTGCAGTCGGCCATCTGCCGCGCCAAGGAACGGGCGAAAAGTGAGATGTTGAAGGGTCTAGACCATGACCCCTGGGGGCGCCCATATCGCGAGGCGCTGAACAAGCTCCGTGCGCGGGGCCCCCCCCTTACGGAGACCCTCCAGCCCAACTTCCTCTCCGAGGTGGTCGAGGAGTTATTTCCTGACCGGGTAGAGCACGTGCCCCCGACAATGGCCCCATCGAGAGGCCGACATCGGGAGGCGGACCTCAGTGCTCCCCCGGTTACAGACGCGGAGATGGGGGCGGCTGTCTTGCGGATCCGCTCCAAGACGACCGCCCCTGGACCTGACGGTGTGCCGGCGCGAGCTCTCGCGCTGGCCCTCGATCACCTGGATGTCCGCCTCAGGGAACTTTTCGACGCGAGCCTGGTGTCGGGACGATTCCCTGAGTGCTGGAAGGAGGGGAAGTTGGTACTGCTGGCCAAGCCGGGACGGCCTCCAGAGTCGGCCGCGGCGTATAGGCCCATAGTGCTGCTGGACGAGGCGGGGAAGATGTTTGAGAAAATTCTCGCCACCCGCATCGTCCGGCACCTGAGCACGGTCGGTCCCGACCTGTCGGACGCTCAGTTCGGATTCCGGGAAGGACGTTCGACGGTCGGGGCCATTATGCGCCTGAAGGCCGCGGCCGAGGAGGCGGTCGCCGGCGGCGGTGTTCTGTTGGCGGTGTCTTTAGACATCGCCAACGCGTTTAATAGTCTGCCATACAGCTGTGTCCAGGGGGCGCTCCGATATCACGGGGTACCTTTTTACCTGGAGCGGCTGGTGGCAGACTATCTGAGAGGCAGGAGTGTCCTCCTCGAGGTTCGAGGCGAGGTTTGGCGGCGGCCTATGTCGTGCGGTGTCCCGCAGGGATCGGTTCTTGGTCCGCTCCTGTGGGACATGGGGTACGATTGGGTCCTACGTGCTGCCCTACCCCCCGGGCTGAGCGTCATCAGCTACGCTGACGACACCCTCGTCACAGCCCGTGGGGGTACCTTCGAGGAGGCGGCCCGTTTGGCTACCGTGGGAGTTTCCCAGGTGGTCGGGCGTATCGAGGCGCTGGGTTTACGGGTGGCTATTAACAAGACGGAGGCCCTGGTCTTTCATGGGCCTCGTCGCAGTCCACCCCGCGGCGCCTCGATAATGATGGGCTCGACGCGCGTTCCCGTCCAGGCCCACATGAAATATCTGGGCTTGGTGCTGGACGGAAGGTGGCACTTCGACGAGCATTTCAGACAGCTCGCCCCGAAGCTTCTCGGCACTGCGTCCGCCCTTGGGCGGCTATTGCCAAATTTGGGCGGGCCTAGTGCTGGTTGCCGGCGACTCTACACGGGGGTTATCCGGTCGATGGCGCTTTACGGCGCACCGGTGTGGGCGGACTCCCTGACCGCTCAGTGCAGGACTCTCTTGCTGAGGCCGCAGAGAGTCCTAGCGGTCAGGGTAATACGCGGATACCGCACGGTGTCGGCCGACGCAGCTTGTGCGTTGGCCGGAACACCCCCGTGGGATTTGGAGGCTGAAGTGCTCGCCGAAGTGTTTGCAATGAGTGAGGCGGTGCGGGAGGAGACGGGTTGTCGTCCCCTCCCGACAGTGATTGAGTACGCGCGTAATCGAGCCCATCAGGGCATGATTTTAAAGTGGCAGGCGCGGCTGGAGGTGCCCTTGGCCGGTTTCAGAACCGTTGGAGCCCTCCAGCCGGTATTGGAGCGGTGGGCAGGGCGGCAGCATGGGACCCTTTCCTTCCGGCTAGTGCAGGTGTTGTCAGGGCACGATTGCTTTGGCAAATACCTGCACACGGTCGCTAGGAGGGAACCGAGTCCCATCTGCCACCACTGCGATTGTGAGGAGGACACGGCGCAGCACACGCTCGAGCAATGTTCTGCTTGGGCGGTGCAGCGCCGTGAACTCATTGAGGTTGTGGGTGAGGATCTCTCGCTGCCGGCCGTGATCAAAGCCATGGTCGACAGCGAGAGGAAGTGGGCAGCGGTCGCGTCCTTCTGCGAGGACGTCATCTCGCAGAAGGAGGCGGCGGAGCGGATCCGTGAAGAAAGTATCCTTGCGGATCCGAGCCGTCGCCGGCGAACCGGGCGGCGCAGGCGCGCTTACGCGCGCCTAATGCCGCCGTAATGAAGGCCGCGGGCGGAAGAACGGGGATCTTCCGTCCGCCAGCCATTGAGTCGGTCTGACGCCCTATGTAGTGCCGGGGCGTCGCCGAGGAGTTGTAGACTGCTGGGTGGGTCGCTGAGGTAGTAATTTTGCCAGCGGCCCATCCAATATGCAAGGCAGCGAGCGTGCACACCGTGGGGTTTTGGTCCGTAGGCCCGAAGTACGGGAGAGCCGGACATAACCCTCTCGCCTAGTGGCGAGAGGGTATACATCAGGCGCATTTCCCCAAGTAAAAAAAAAAAAAAAGGTTGTTTCATTCCCAAAATACCAACCGTCACTGGTAAAACGTGCATGCATAATAATAACATGTACTACATATGTAAGTACTACAATAGTGTGTACTAAATATGAAAGGTAAAAAAAAAATATTCACAATTCTTACATTTATCAACTCGTGTTGGTAAATGTAAAATTATTAATTCACTGGTAAAACCTAAGATTAGCTAATATTGGGGCTTATACAGTAACATAATAATTAATAATACATCTTTAATATATACTTTTGAGGATAAACATGTGTGATGTTATATTTATGTAACGTAATATATTTCTGAACAGTGAAAAGTTAGTTTATAAAAGTGTGTTTTGTGATGTTATGGTTTGTTAACTTTCAACGCTTAGTTATTATTCTGAGAGCTAGTGTTATTTCTTATGTGTTGTTTGTGTCATAAATTGTATAATAATTGTAAACTCCTATAGTTATATTACGAGGTGTTAGTACAGCTTGACTTTTGTAAAAGAAATTGCTTGTGTTTGTGTAGGTTCATTTTTATTAGGTATAGGTATAAACTTTTATTACTTGTAACTATGAGTAACAAAGACATTAGATTTCCAAGAGGCAAACATGTTCAGTTAATTGTTAACGTTCAGTTTTTTTAAAGGCATCCTAGTCTCTAAATAATTCCTGTGTCACGAGGAACTTTACAGGCGGGCTATAATTACTAGAAATGCGATTATACTATGTACCCTAGAAAAATGTCATCAAAAGGGTGCGTGCAATTACTGGATTCTTTAAAACCGGCGCTTCTGCACCTGCGTACCTTTTAAGGATACAGTTCTTGAAAGGATAGGTCTAAATATGACAGTCACATTTCGCTATGTTTTCAAAACCCAGTTAACAGGGCCTATTGTCTACCAGGCACAGTTAGGTACAGATTCTACGCTGCCACTAAGAATTAAGACGATAACAGTTTTCCAAACCCGTGATTTATCCCGAGACTTTATGCACAGTAGTTGCTTTTTCTAATAGGTACTGAGCCACCGAGGTATTCATTGAAACCAGAAAACTATATTTTGAACACAACTATGTTACCTATATGGCCAACTGGCGTTAATTAGAGCGGCACCAATCGATATTAATTTAAAATACGATTTTACATAAATTAAAGCAACGAGTTTAAAGCCGTTAGAAACACCGTTTTTAAACACCTCCCATGGCACATAAACGAAGTATTCAGCGCCGCTATGAGATGGTAGTGACAGTTATATTGCTGGCATCGACCCACCATTCGTGGTAATTCGTTATGCTAATATTGGCTACGTTTATTTCTATGAACATAGCGTTCTTCACGCTATAATCGAGATTAAGATAAGCCTATATAGATACGCTCCCTGAGATGTCTTAAATTTACAAGTATGTACAGGATTGCAGACCAGTATCAAATTAAAAAACATCATTTCATTCTTCTAAATTAATATTACCTTTAACTAGCTTGGGCTAATATTTAAGTAAATTAATAGATTTAAATTATGAACAGTCAACTTATTTTGGGATTCTACCTTCAAGGCATATTCATGACTTGTTTTAGATCCAAGAGTTCCTTAAACTGTACCTAGGTCCTGTATAAGTACAAGTGAGTAGGTATAAGAAAATGGCAATTAAATAGATGAAACAAATTTTATTTAATTCGCATTGTTGCAGGCAGATGTGGCAATGTATATAGGTACATCTACCTTAGTTAGTATTAAAAACAAATCTTTCAAATGTAGATGTATAATTAGCAGCTGTGTAGGTACATAGTTCGTATGTGTGACAGAAATGTTTAAAAGTTTTTGATTATTTATTTTACAATGAAATCTTATTATTACAACTTTGCTGATATAGACAGGCCGAAATTAAAATCCTCAGTTAGAGTTTCGGTTACAGCGGTCAATATTATCGAAGACTAGCATTTGCGCAGGCAATATTTTAGTGCACTAGTAATTGTGGGGGACTACAGAATGCATTTTGGGGTCTCTCACTTTCATAGTCCTGCACAGGACGGCAATCCGACCGAATGGAAATAAATCTGGATCGGAACCAACGGCTTTATGTGCATTCAGAAATAAGGAGATTTAAAATGGCCCACTTACTGCTGCCGAACTGTTAATATTTTTTTTTATACTATAACTAAACAACCAAAAATAGATATGTGGACTCAAAAATCTCTACATGGCCGACATCGGCTCGACTTAAATAGCACTAATATGTTGACAAGATAGCGTCAAACGCATGGCTAAAGGTGAGTTGTTTCCTGAAACAGAAGGCTTTATGCTAGCGATCCAAGACCAGGTAATAGACACAAAAAATTACAGAAAGTACATCATTCGAGACAGGAGTTTAACTAGCAATTATTATCGGCATTGTCACAAACTACCTGAAACAATTCAACACATCACAGGTGCATGCTCATCAATCACACAAACAGACTATAAGCACAGACACGACCAGGTAGCAGATATCATACACCAAACATTTGCCTACAAACACAAACTACTATCCGAAAAAACACCATATTAGAAATACACACCTCAAATTATATTAGATTCATCAAACTTCAAAATGTACTGAGACAGAACTATATTCACAGACAAAACAATACATCATAATAGACCGGACATCACACTACACGACAAGCAAAATAAAGTTGTATATCTCATTGACGTAGCCATACCCAACACACACAACTTAAGTTCTACTCATACTAACAAACTTTCCAAGTACGCAGATTTGACTATTGAACTCAAAACCCAGTGGCGAGTTCATATGGTCAAGACTATCCCCATAATCATATCCAGCACAGGCGTCATACCTAAAACACTCCATACAAGCCTATAAACACTAAACATCCATCCTCTCACATACACACTACTACAGAAAGCAGTTATCTTAAATACATGCAGAATTGTCAGAAAGTTTTTATCTATAGATTAATTACCACACCACCAGAGTTGTTTTGGCCAAAAGCCCGCAATTCTGGCGAATTTCCCCAGTAATGGGCGAGGATAAAACCAATAAAATTTAAATAATAATAATATTCTATCACATACACACAACACCATCTAGCCCAAACTAAGCAGAGCTTGTACTATATGTACCTATTAGATAATGGATAAACATATGTATACAGGGTGATTTTGAAATCGTGTAATTCCTTTTAACCACGCATTCTACTGGTGATATAGAATAACCCTGACCATATTTTTATTTAATTAGATTTATTTTTTTTGAAAAATTATTATTCCGTTTTTTTCGTGAAATGGTGTCAGATAGTCATATGTTAACCAACCGAGGCAATTTTAATTTTTTACTAATTAAAATAAAAAATCATATTAATAATTAATGTCGTAAATAATAACGGGCGGTCCTTTTTATTGCCCCTTATTATTTACGACATCAGTTATTGTTATGTTATTATTTTTAAATTAGTAAAATATTAAGATTGTGTCAGGTGGTTAAAATATGACTATTTGAAATCATTTCATAAAAAAAATCTGGACTCTAATTTTGCCGAAACCATTATTCTAATTAAGAAAAAATATGGTCAGGGTTATTCTATATCACCAGTAGAATGCGTGGTTAAAAGGAATTACACGATTTCAAAATCACCCTGTATACTTTATTTTTGTAAATACATAGGTACTTAGTAGGTATACCATCGATCAAATATACCATATATATATATACCGTATATTTGATCGATGAGGTATACATAGAAACACCCAGACCAAGACAAACATTACCTCTTATCCAGAGCCTAAGTCCGTGACCAGCATTAGAAAAAGTTTATAAAAATATGGTCTTATTTTTGATGCACACGTCAATACACATGCATTGATGTGACATCATCTCATTAAAATTCTACACACACGATAGCCGGTCATGGGTCTGTTCTTGGTTAAAGTCGTTGTTTGCTTACGCCTAAAACAATTTTCAACTATCGCGAGGAAATGAAGTCGTAAACAGTATAATCATCAACCTTGGAACGCGGTTCGTTTGTCGATGAATTAATGATAATTGTTATGCATAACGTGATGAGCTCTGCAGTCAAATGGGTTTAATTTTTTCAAAGATGTACACACAATCGCTAGTCATAAGCACAAATACCAACTGAGTATCTGTTACAGGAAATTCTAAATAGCAGATTAGCAGTACGTACCTACTTAGTCTGTCTAGAGTCGTCTTAAGAGATTATATCATGGCACAGTAAAAATCACTAGCGAAATATTGTGTGGCATGTATAACCCTTTTAGGAGTATGTGACTACGTATATATGTATATAAAATTACTTAATACTTATCGGTTATTTGTGGTGACTGTATTATTCGGTCGAAGAATGTCACGGTCACGGGCTATTACACTAAGTTAAATGTCAAGGTGCTAAATTCGAAGATGTTCCCTGTTACCAATAAATAAAATAAAATAATTAAGTATATTGTCGCCGTTATCATGCATTTTGTCGAGTTAAAAAGGAGCCTATGTGGCTTTCCGCTATAAACTATATCAATGAAAAATCACGTCGTTTAATTAATAATAGTAAGGATGAGTACAGATGGTCCTAATAGTTCTCTTTTATTTTCAATCAATGGCGGTTTTAATTCAGAGGTCGGGCAAAGTTTGTTTTTAATGACAACTCCCGCACTAGGCATACCTAATCCTTGTGTCGCGGAGGACTTACAAACATTCAAACAACGGCCACAAAGAATATCCAGACTCGGAAAAACTATTTGTGGATGACACAAATTTTTGTCTCGTGTAGGATTGGAACCCACAACACTTGGCGCAGTGGCAGGGTTTTATTTTAGGCAATTTCTAGTAACAGTACGTAGTCCATGCTCTGTAATGGCACTAGGCTCTGTAGGGGCAAGCCTGTATACGTAGGATCTAGCAGATAGCTGGTGAAATGTGGTTGTCTATAGGTAATACACCGCTATCTATCTTCCTTCTATGCTGTTAAATATTTGTAAATTATCAATCACCTAATTGCTATTCATGTTTCATAGCATTTTCATAAATAAAACCTTGATTACAACTGTGAATTAAATCTATGCATAAGTCTAGGTAGATAGGTAAGTGCAAAGGTTTCATGTTCTTACCTATGATTTACTGTTATTTATAGAAAAACAAATAGCTTTATTATGTTGGTACCTACTTATACTTAAATATCTTCAAGGGTATGGAAATTTAAGATAAAAATAATAATATAAATAATAAGGTAATAAAAATGCAAAAATATTTAGTCCCATATACAATTAAATTAGTTGGGGAACATTTCATTTATGTTTTTCAGAAATATGTACCGTATATGATTATTGATTATGTATTGATGTACTCTTTTAATAATAGACATAGTAAGGAAAATAATATATATATTGTAAATGTTGTTTAATTACTTATTAGAGAAAAAGTTGTTATTTATCGTTATCCTAAAAAAATATCTACGCTGGTTTTATTAACAGCTTTTGATCGCATTATGATAAGAAAAATTTTTAATAAAAGGAATATCTTACGTAATCTTAAGACGCAATGCACTGACGGGGCTATCGACCTTCCCACAGTTACTTGAAATAACTGTTAAGTTGTTGGAAATAACTTTGTGAAGCAGCGCACAGGGCGACCGGTGGATCAAGCCAGTCGCGCATGTCCACGGGACTCGATCGCAATTCCTTCTTCACCACTAACGAACTTACTATAAAAGAAAAGATGTGTAAATTTATATCGCTATACATAATTATGTGTGCCGTTTTATTACGATTGACAGACTGTACTTCAAGTTTTGATCAGAGACAAACGGGGGCTTTCAACGTGCAGATTGGTTTAAAAAACATACAACTAATTGCTTTACTAAAGGGTGGAAATGAAGAATATGTGGTAAGCAAATTAATATTTATTTGCCATAGGTGTATTTATTTTACTATTAGATAGCCTACATGCTCGCCTGAACGTTTGTTTACATAACGCGTAATCAGTGGCTCCTATGTTCTTTATCATAATGCAGAAATTCATACTTACTTATCAGTTTAAAATGATTTGAAAATATCTGCGTATATTTTTAAACTGAATAATATTGCATGTTATTTAGGTACTTGCCTACGAGTCTTTTCGTCTTCGTCGTAGTATTAAATACTCTTCCCAAGTTTGTTAACATCGGGACTAACTAGTATAACCAGTAGCCTGACAAAAACTTCCAGATAACTAATAGCACGATGCGATAGTGCTTATGTATAGATACTTATATTGTTTACAAATTGAATACAGGTACTTTTTGTGATATTTATAACAATTAACCGTAGATTTAGATTAATTGATTGCGTACGTACTTAATATTTCAAGGTGTCAATACAATTTTATTCTGCTTCATCAATCGATATCGATATTTACTAAATGTAAATATGACTGGAAAGCATTTTCACCTACTGCTATCTAACCATTGTAACTGTCGTTATCTAAAGGCATAACAATATCCCACGGTATGACGGGTGAACATGTTGTGACTTGGGTAATGTCGAAACCGATCGGAATGCGCAATCGATTACTCGGAACGAGTTGTCTCCTTTTATAATTTACTTAATAGTGCCTATATTCAGAAATATGTTTTTAGTTTAATTTGAATTATAAATTGCTTTTGCAGGACTACGATTATGCCTATGATTATTCAGAAATGACGATAAAACCACAGAATGGTACAACACCAAAACCGTTAAATGTAACCAACGCGCAGATGCAAAACAACGTAACAACGCCGAATCCTGCAAATGTAGGTGTTAATGATTTCGCCCCAGACGTTAATGATACAGAAGTCAATATCAATGCTACACATGTAAATATGAATGCTACAGAAATTAATATTAATGCTACAAAACCCAATATGAACGCTACAGACGTAAATATAAATGCTACAGGAGTAAATATGAATGCTACAGAAGTAAATATGAATGCTACAGAAGTAAATATTAATGCTACAGACGTAAATACAAATGCTACAGGAGTAAATATAAATGCTACAGAAGTAAATATTAATGCTATAAAACCCAATATAAATGCAGTGGGATTGATTGGGAATGCTACTGTAGACAATATGGCAAGCAACATTAATGAGAGCGCTAATATGGTTGCTGCTAACTTTTCTGTACAATCGACTACTAAGAAAGTACCATATGAGGATGACCCTACGACAATATCATCAGATTCTACGAGTACGGCACCGGTTATGTCCATTAACGACTGTAGGAGAGGGTTTGTTCAAAATAATCAAGGTAAATGTGAATACAAAGTTCACGGGACTTCAAACGCGTAAGTAACAAAAAAATTTATTTAGAGGCTTCTAACAATTTCTGTTACAAATCCCTATTATTCTTGTCAAGACCTCCAAAGCTAAACTATTTGTGTTAGTAATTAACGTCTGTATTAAAAAGAAATGGAATTGAAACCTTATCCTCTCAAACACAAGTCTAATACGACCGAATGCCTAATGAATTTAGTTTTATGATATACATTGTACATGAGGCTATATATGTAATATGTAGGTATCTAATAAAGCCAAATTCATAAATTAAGAGGCCTTTAGGTTAGAGTGAATTACACAAATTTCGCCTTTTAAGTCTAATGCATGTGGTGCGAGCCTTAATAACTTCCCGCTTCCAAAAACCGTGCTGATACTGATAATTTCTGAACGGATGAAGTAACTTTGCCAGGCCGGAATCGAATCGAATAGCTCATGCAAAGCAGCTGCATTTAACACCGCTGTGCCACTGCGACAAGCAGAATTATTAGATACTATTTAAACAACTAGGTACGTTCTACCTTGTATTTCCAGTAATTTAATTAAGTCGCCATGTCATGATATACGTACGACTAACCGCTTATATTACATTCGTTTAAACATTAAATATCTGACTGTCTGAAGTAGGATAAAAGTTCCTTTTGCTCCAAAACCTCAATTAAAAAAGAAATACATTATAGCATTGTCTAAAATAGGTAATTTCACGTTTAAACAAATTAAAATTGACTGTTTTGTCCTGTGGTATATATATTCTTACTACTCCATGTACTAGTGCTTACGTTTGCGGTTATTCGTGGTGTTTGATGTGATAATTTTCCTGTTAAAATACTTAAAATCAGTACCTACAGTAACAGTTTTGCCACTATCACGTGGGGCTTAAATCAAAGCTGGCAGGCAGTATGTGTGTATAAGCATGACCTGATATTTATTTACAGTAAGTTTATAAATAATATAAGCGGCAGTAGCCCAATAAATACGGAATTGGACTTGCGATCGAAAGGTGGCGTGTTCGAATTTCATCCATTGCACTAATGACGTAAACCCACTCCTAATTCAAGCATTCTAGCTTAGCTGGAGGGGTTAACAAGAATACTAGCAATTTGAAACCCATATAGATAATAATCTTTAAAAAAAATGTGTTATGTAATAAAACCTCTATGGTGTTCATAAGAAATTGTTATTCATATCTTGATTATTGGTGTATGATTATTGGCTACAAATACTTTAGTAATTATTGAAGAACGTAGTATTCTAGGATTCGTTATATAAAGTACTCTTGATAAAATAATTTGATTGATTGTTTACTTACTTAAAGATTGTTAGGTAGAATCGTATATAATGGGTAGAACATGAAAAGTAAGTGGGAACTTACCTAACTAGGTAAATACTTGTTTATTTTGCTTCTTTTATATAAAGTATATCACATAAGTATCATATATCATTTTGAATATACAATATTAATGTATACCTACACTTTAATATTTAATATCCTATACATATAATGTAAATCATGCTTCCAAATTGTATTAATACAAGGAAATCGGGATATTACGAGCCAATGTTATCAAACTTGTGCAGTAGGTACAGTTGCAGTTTTATAACTGTTCAACTAGTGGTTTACATATATATTATTATATGTGTATGCTTATTTCTCATGAATAAAAACAATAAAACAATAACGAAATAAGTTTTATTTGATTTGAAATTAATTTGTACGGGACAGTCGCCGTTTTCTTTTATGTAACTAATTAAGTACAACACATTTGGATTTCTTAAAATCATTTATCCTGAATTCATCGGTAGTGAATGCTACTGTTGCGCATAAGGCCTCGGGTTCGATATCCGGATCGAGCTAAGTGTTACTGGGTTTTTCTATCCAGAATTTCTAAGTATATGTATATCTATATATATCTGATAGAAAGCAATAAGTTTATCCCCTATTACGCGAGCCTAAAACTGTAGCTGGCGAAATGAGGCCGCAATACACCACTGCTTTCCACTTTGGAGTTTAGGCAGGAGACAAGTGCAGACAAATAAAATATTTAAAAATTTTATGTTTTCAGATTACGCAGAATAGTAAAGCTCGCTCAAAAAATTAAAATTGGCAGAGGCTATAAAGGAACCTAAATATCTTTTAGTAAGATAAGATATACTCACATCTGGTAACAATGCATTTAAAACAACTTATGATTTAAAAGAGGTGATATTCAACTCAGCAATGTAAAGACTGTTCTTAATAAAATTTAATTGTGTATGGTGTTGTATTTATTATTCTTGCTTTCTATGTAGAAAACTAGAGATTTTATGTCCTTGTAATAAAAATATTGGAACCTCTGCGTGTTCATATAATTGAATTAGAAATTACATAACCAACCACATTAGTAGTTAAAGTAACTAATATAGCAACAGAAACTAATAGAAGGTGAAACAGGGGTGAAATTAAAATAATAATAAGTAAACTCATGTTATTTATTTACATAAAGTGCTTCTGCTCAGCACAGGTGTGCGCTTAGTGTAGAATTTAATTATTAGTTCAACATGGGACGGGCACTAGTTATTTCACATTTGTTGACTTTGTACTATAACCATTGAGCTTCAAAATCATGTGCTTGGAATTATCAATGTCAATATGATTTATTTAAATAAAATATATCATTACCCACAATAAATAGAAATATACTAAACAGCATACAATCACACAAAAATAATATAGGAAGTTTATAGTTTGCAAAGACAGAACAATAATGGAATAAAAGCACCTATTGTAATGAAAACTGGTATCAGGACAGAGCTCTCATCCATAGTGTACGGGTCTGGCTGTTTAGGCCCACTAGCACGCCGTGATTTAGAACTCTTTTCTTCCACCTCTTCTCTAGGTTCTTCGGTTTCATTTTCAGGCCAAACAAGCGGAGGCAACTTAGGTACCTCATCAATAGTGCCTCTCATAACATATAAAGCATTAATTTTAGGATTGTCTCTGTAACCTTTGATGAATTCAACTTTAATTTTACCTCCTCTTATGTCAGATTCTTCTTCATTATAATACAGTTTACCATTTTTAATTGAATAAGGGATGTATTCGTCGTGAGCGATACCACGACCTACTTTATCGAAAATGTCCAAGTCAGCAACAATAGTATGGTCTCCATTTAAAACCACGTCGAATACTTTCATATTAGGTGCATTAAAGTACACTTCACTGAACTTTAAAACTAACACGTAATTACCTTCTTTGACAGCAGGTATGTCATAGCCAAACGTGCTGTGATGGTATCTCTCTGTCTGGTATAATATTTCATCTTTTGGATTCACTCGGCCTATCATAACCAGTTGTTTACCATAATCCGATGCGGTGCCAATTCTTCCCTGTAATGGATCTTTTTCATAGTGAATTCCATAAATATCAGTATGTGCAGGTCCACCAGCATTAATAGCATAAATTATCTCGCCTAAACCCGTAGCAGATTTTAATACAGAAAATATAGTAACAGCGATATAAAATATGATCTGACACATTTTCTGTGATGACGACTATATCTAATTACTAAAATATATAATTACTAAAATCACTTGTATCAACAGTTATGAACAAGTCACTTGTTTGAACTGTAGATGTTGAATTCATTGATACATTGTTACTTTTATGTAGATTTCTTCATAACTAGTGAAAATTGACACAGTAACAGCCGGCAATCGGCAAACCAAACCATGCTATGCCAAATTGTAAATCGATTTTTTATTACGTTTTAAGATTTGAAACTAAGCCTTTTAATCCATTATTTTTGTCTATGATCGTAATTCTAAACCTTAGATCAAGAGCTACATAAATATTATAAAATGATTACTTACCATCACGTTAAATAATAATATTTTATAAATTATTGTGACGCAGTATTGGTTTATAGCAATTATAATTTTATTCTTTAACTCTGGTATCATATTTTTATAAATTGATTCCTGTCAGTAAATTAGGGTTTTGAAAAAGTCATCCGAAACAGTTTTGATTACTTAATAAGTACAATGATCTGCCACGGCACAATAGCAATTGTGATACTTCACCTACGAAGAAAGATCATGAAGGCACAGCTCTAATTTCATAAATATTACTCTGTGATGTTATAATATGAGCTTGGAGGAAGAATGAGTTGGAGTAGGCACCTGTCAAAATCATCTTACTTATTTTTTGGGATGAGAGCGGCTCCATGGTATTTATAAGTTCTTCTTACTTGCAAAAGTTGTTTGGTTTCATTTACATGGTACCTAAGTTCTTATTATTATCAGGTTAAGCCAGCAGATGTCGCATACATCAAAACATAAACGTAACTTAACCCCTTCGTTCCTGGTGTCCATCTCAATGGACATTTATTTATAATTCATGTAACATGAAACATTGTTAATAAAAACAAAATCTAAACATTGAAACGTACACGGCTTTTATCTAATTATGTTGTTTATAAACAAAATACAATCGGTCAATCGGTATGTAGGTAGGTCCAAATATCGAGTCAAGTAACGGCATTCGCCGTGGATCAGAGAGCAAGGTAAGTAAACTTTCAGTATTGATTTAGTTTTTCAAGAAATATGCTGTATTTTTCTTAGGTAATTTTTGTGAGCAACGTTTATACATAAACACGATTCAATAAAATATTGTAATTCAAATATGCAATTAAAATGTGTCCATTTCAATTACATTAGGTCTTAAAAGTCAATAAGCTATGATGTATTGTAAAATAGTTATAAATATAATTTTTGTGGTACTTATGTTTTGTTATATATTTAAATCTTTCAAAAAGTCAACTTGGTAACACATTACTTGATATAATAGAAAATGAAGCAATATAAGATCTCGATCAGGCAACCAATTACAAAATAATAACAAAAAAGAAAGAGAGAATGAAGAGGAGAGAGCCAGAAAAGAAAGAGGATATGGCTATATCTAAGTATAAACAACAGTAAACATGTGGTTGTCATAAAGTGGATGAACTACAAGAATGTAGTTTTTATTTACGTATGTGGAACAAAGGTATTTAATCAATGTATAACAATTCCACGCTCCGAACTTGTGTGTTTGGGTACCAATGAAATTTGTGGCTTTAGATAAAGCAGATCATTTATTAATTTGTACCGCATATTCATCAGATCCAAAAATGGACATAACGGATATTTCACGCAATTATGTTGTAGTCTTGGCACTAAGTTGTAGTTGACTGGCATATCAAGAAGATTGTAAAGTCTGCCACAAAAGGATGTTTGAGACATATTAAACTTTAGACAATGAGTTGCTTAGGCTCTTATAAAAACGGGACTGGCACTAATTGCTAGAAAACAAGGCCAGCCAGTAAATACCTTAACCAGTACATCAAAATGACGTCCTCGCAGCGGCACTGGAATTAGGCTTGTGAGTGAATGCAATATATATATATTTTTTTTTTCTACTAAAGTGGCAAACAAGCTTACGGCCCACCTGATGGTAAATGGTTACCGAAACCCATCGACGCCTGCAATGCCAGAGGCATCACTTGCGCGTTGCCGACCTTGTAAAAACCTTTTAACGCCCTTTTTGAAGAACCCCATACTGTAGTCTTGTGGGGAAACCTGGGCAGGGAGTTCATTCCACAACCTGAGCGTCCACGGGAGAAAATTCCTTTGGAACCGTTTAGTGCGGCACCAATTAGGTTGTAAGGTGTGAGAATGACATCCCTGCCGATGGCGAGCGGTGCGATGATAAAAAGTAGCTGAGGGCATCATCTCAAACAACTCGTCAGAATACAATCCATTATATAAGCGGTAGAACACACAAAGGGAGGCAAAGTCCCGTCTGAGACTTAGTGGCTCAATACCGTCTGTGAGTTTGGGCTCATCGACAATTCTCAATGCTCGTCTCCGTACCGCTTCAAAAGGATCAAGCTGGTATTTTGGTGCTCCTGCCCAGAGATGACTGCAGTACTCCATGTGAGGCCAGACTTGCGACTTATATAGAAGCAGTCTTTGCCCCGCAGTGAAATACCGCTTAGCTCTATTGAGCACACCAAGCTTTTTGGAAGTCAGCTTGACTTACTCTATAAATGATTACGGTACTGTATATCACTTGAGATGTCGAGGCCAAGGATTTCAATAATCTTGGATATGGTGAGAGACGTGTTCTGGGGTGGCAGATTATGCAATTACTTAATGAATTTTTAAATTTATAATTGATTGAGATGTATAAGAGAAGATGGCGTAGTGATTTAAATACACTATTACACTGCTAATATGCTAATGCGTTTGAATTAGCCCCGAGTTTGACTGTCCTTTATGTCCATTATCTTAAAATTAAGTTGAATTATTTAGATTGTAGAACGCCATTCTATTAGTCGGACAAAGAATGTATTGTGTAAAATAAAAATAAATATTTCGAGGTAACTGAAAATTTTATGTCATACTACACTGAAGACCTGGTGTCCATGTGAATGGGCATACTATTTCCAAAAAATCTAAGTTTAAGATATAATTTTTTTATACTAGAATTAATTAATTATGAGCAAAATAATTAGGAAACCAACATTTTTCTGACGTTTTATAAATTTGGGTACGATGGGGTTAATTATTTTTTCGCAATATATCAATCCATATACTACTTTTCTAAAAATTATTATTAATATTTTAAACATAGGTATATTGAATTTGTCATAATTATTATCTTTATATATATAAATCTTCTGTTCGTGTGTTTGTAATTAAACTTTTCCTAAACGGCTGGTCCAGCCGTTTAGGAAAAGCTTTTGATGAAATTTTTTGTGTGTGTTCACGTGGATTCGAGAATGGTTTAGATTTGTTTTTTTCGTGTGTACAGGACAACGTCTGTCGGGTTCGCTAGTTTAAATATATATTTAGAGCGTTGAAGCCTTGTGGCCTGTACGTTATTTGCAACGTTACTCTTTGTAATAGGCCACAAGGCGTAAAGCTATTAATAACACGTAGATGGTAATCGGTGAATTGCTAGGCACAGAGAGAGACTTGGTGATAATTTAAAAAAAATTTACTACTCTATTTTGGTAAGTAACTCTAAAAAATGGCGCGTTCAGCCTGGATTCCAAAATGGTATGTAAGTTGGGTGATGTAATAATTTTGAATACAATACTGCCCTACTAAGCGCAAAAGCGGTATCTCAAAAAATATAGTAAAATTGATTTTTATGCCATCGGATAGCTTGAAAAAATACGCATCTAATGAACTAAGCCTTTTAGCGCTATCTTGTTCAAAACACATGAAAAAAACCTTTATAAAGATTTCACTATCTCAGTTTTACCTTAAATCACTAAGGGTATTAGAGGTATATCAATATTACGTAGGCAACCAGCCGTATATTTGAATGCCGCCGATCCTCTTAAAAAAAACAGCAATTTTTCTAAGCCCATAAGCGGCAAATATAACGCGTGAAGTTAATATACTGACTTACCGCTAAGACGATTAGTATTTTAATGCTTACTTGATCCGCAAATCTTTTTGACTATGAGATACGGTTGCAGCAGCCAATCAAATTAGTCCTTATGGTTTGATTGAAACGATTGAATTTCTAATACATTTTACAGTGATTTATCCTCGCCGTTGACAATATTCGTGTCATAACTTGTTTGTTTTCGTTGCAAAGAGGTCATAATCTTGTAATTGCTGTGTTAAATCACTAGAAATCTGTGAATTAACGTGTTAAGTGGTGTAATTTCGTGTTTTGATAATCAGGTAAGTCTTATTAAATATAGTTTCAGTATAATATATATATATATACCTAAACATTTTCGTTTTGTTCAAAACTTTTTTGCGACCGGCATGGCGCACTCGTATTATCTACATAGCGAAATTGAACTTTATTTGCTAGGCCACAACATACGTGATTTCTCATCTGTCTGTCGTGCCGATGATGATAATTTAATTCGTACCTATTTTACACTATGTAATTGCATCTAATTAATTACGACAATTTGTAATTATTTTCCAAATCAATTGTATTTAGATTTAGCATACCTATTAAAGGTAAGTGTGTTAAATCTTTTGATGAATAAAATTATAAGCCAATTAAAATAAACGAATATTGTTACAGTTAAATCATGTCACAAAGAAATACGAAAATGATGATGCTGTTAGCACAAAAAAATAAGGCATTGAGAGAAAGGTTCAAAGAATCGAAACAATTACAACGTAATATTCAAACTATCGATCCCGACTTTTTCCCTAGTAGTGATTCAGATAATGAACTTCAAGACAGTGCAAATCAATCACTAGCTCCGATTAATTATTCGTCAAATTCTTTCGACTCTGAAGTTTTAAACTTTATAATGGGCCCATCTACATCAAAAGATGAATATTTCAATCAGCATCAAGACGATCAGAACACAGAAACCGAGAACAACAACATATCCATGGACTCTTTGATTACGTTAACAACTGTGCCGATTACTGAACAAAATGATTTAACTGAAATATCATCGCCAATATTTTGTTCAAATAAAGAAAATGTTTTTAATTTAGATTGCGCTAGTAGAGAATTTCTGATTATAAAGACTGTAAACGATCAACAAAGATCCTGTATTTCTCAAGTTGACACAGACCAAATAATGATAACTGTTTCCGAAAATACGATTTATACATCTGACACTCTCATGAATAATTCAAGTGTGACACGTGCTGAACCTGAAAAATCAGTTGAGGATACGTCCCAAGGAAACGAAATTAAAGGAAGCGCTAATCTTAGGGACACCGAGAATCTGGTACAAAATGAGATGACTGCTGATAATACACATGATCTAACAACTTATACTAAAACAGGTATGATTAGGAAAAGAAAAAAATATGACCAACCTCTCAAAGTTAGAAAAGAAGCGAAAATGAATGAGATAAGAGAGAAACATGGCGTGAAACCACCCTGTCCAGCTTCCTGCAAAAAGCTTTGTATCCAGAATATATCGGAGGATCAGCGAAAAATTATAAATGAACATTTCTGGAATTTAAATGACAAAGAGAGGAAGGCTTATATGCTGCATCACACTTCAGCAAAATCTGTGAAACAAAGAACAGTAACAAGACCTGAATCAGGGAACTACAGAAAAAATATAAGCTACAGTTATTCACTTAAAGACGGAATTGGTACAACGTATGTAGTATGTAAAACTTTCTTTTTGACAACTTTAGGCTACAAAACATCTAATGACAAACCTTTACAGACTGCTTTGGCCAATTCTAAGGACACGGTTGCACCGCCAGTAGACAAGAGACTGGGAGCTACTCCTCGCAATAAAATTGACACTAATCCTATTAAGGAACATATAATGAGCTTTGAGCCTAGCATATCTCATTATAGGCGTGAGCACGCCCCCAATCGCTTATACTTACCCAGTGATTTGACAATCAATGTCATGCACAAAGATTTTATAAAAAAATATTCCTCTTACAACGTATCTTACGAAAAATACCGAGAAGTGGTCCGAGAATTGAATATTTCTTTTGTAAAACTTGGCCACGAAGAGTGTGAGGACTGTGAGGAATTCCGCCTGCACGATAATACACATACCAAAGAAAACCTTCAAGAAGGCTGTTTAGGTTGCACAAAATGGGCAAGTCATAACGAACGGGCAAACATGTCAAGACAGCAATATAAATTGGACAGTGAGCTAAATGAAACTGATTCAGATACTGTTGTATATTCTGCCGACTTACAAAAAGTTATCATGCTGCCCAGGATAGATATGTTTAAAACTACTATTTTTACCCACAGGATAGTAGTTTACAACGAAAGTTTCGTGCCGACTGGTCAAGGCCGAAAAGGTTTGAGTGTTTTTCCTGTGCTATGGTATGAAGGGTTGTTTGGACGCTCCAAAGCCGAAATCATAAGTGCATACTACCATTTTTTTATTTTTCATCGGGATAAAAAAAATATCATACTGTGGGTTGACAATTGTTCATCACAGAACAAAAATTGGACATTTTTTTCTTTCTTAATTTACGTTGTGAATTCAAATGACATCAACGCCGACAAAATTGTGATCAAATATTTTGAAACCGGCCACACCTTTATGTCGGCCGACAGTTTCCATCATAGGGTGGAGTTGTCGATAAAACGCATGAAAAACAAAATTTATGATTTTGCTGATTTTTCTCAGGCAGTTAGTACTGCAGGAAAAAACGTAAAACCTAAAGAAATGGCTCTACAAGATTTTTATGACTGGGAAGATTATACGACACAGTATAAACTGTCTCGAATTAAACCACGTCCATATATTAATGAAATGGTCGAAGTAGAAGTCAATAGGGGTCAGTTTTGATTTGACATACAGAACTGGATTCAATAAAGACCCTATCACTGCGAACATAATTGGAAATAAAATTTTGAAAACTCAAGTTTTGCCACCACCGAAGAAGAAAATTGCACCGGAAGGCAGTTCTAAAAGCAAAAAAGAAAATATTTTGAAATCTTTTCAAAATATTATACCTCAAAATAGAATGTCCTTTTGGAGAGAACTCCCTACTTTTGACTAGAATTCATAGAATCCGTTTCGTCTCTAAATATTTTTTTATGTCATGTTAAATTTCAATAATAACAGACTTTATAAATATACTTAGATTGTTTTTTTCTTTAAAACAATACATATTTTATTCGACAGCAAATTCATATTTTATTGTATACAGAAATGTAGGAGAAGAGCTAACGAAAAAGCGGTAACTCAAATTTTAATTCTATAATTACTAAGCGGTGTGGCAGTATCTCATAAATAAGGTATATCCGCATACATTTTTGATATTTTAACTATTGTAATAATAAATAGACCCAATTTAATATATAAATTCTATATAATAAGTAAAAAAGTAAATATATTAATTAAAGAAAAAGTATTTTTACAAAACTTCAATTATCTCAAAACTCGCTTTCATTGAGATAACGCTTTTGCGCTTTGTAGGGCAGAATATTGGCCAAAAATCTAACATTTTATTTAAAACTGAGGTAGTTATGTTTTAAGTTTTAACTGTAATTTACAGAAGGGTTATTCATTGTTACGTCACAGAAAAAAACAGACGGAAAGTTAATATTTGTAGTCAGGTACAGGACTTGAAAGATCATCACAGGGTGTCACTTATTGAGATTTATTTTTGAATCCATAAAATTTGAAAAGTACATGACCAAGATTTTTTAAAATATTTTTCTTATAACTGTCACGACTTGGCCTATTGCCCGTTTTCGGCTTGACGTTGATTTCTGGGACACGTTGTATAATTTTCTAGTACGACCAAGAAATCAATATAGTCTTTATAAAGTTGTTATAGCCTACAAGTAAACTGCCCTGGACATGTATTAGGGAGGCACTCATTTACCATCGAGTGCCGACCTACCTCCGCCGCATAGTCGGGGCATATTTATCAGAGAGGGTAGTCGTCTACCCGGGTCACAACGGTTGGAGTCAGCGAGAGATGTCGTGCGGTGTTCCAAAGGGATCGGTTCTGGGTCCGCTCCTGTGGAACATCGGTTACGACTGAGAGCTGCGAGGTGCGCTTCTCCGTGGCGTCGGTGTCATTTGTTACGCCGATGACACGCTTGTCACGGCTAGGGGTAAGTCGCGCCGGGCGGCGGCCATACTGGCGACCGCTGGGGTCGCACAAGTCGTTGGTCGTATCCGGCGGTTGGGCCTCGAGATGGCCCTGTCTAAGTCCGAGGCCGTTTGTTTTCACGGCCCTCGGAACCGGCCACCTCCAGGGGCCCATATCATGGTAGGAGGGGTCCGCATCGGCGTCGAGTCAACCCTAAAGTATTTGGGTCTCTTGCTCGACAGCCGATGGGACTTTACAGCCCATTTTCGTCATCTGGCCCCCATTCTTCGGGGCGACGCCCAACCTTGGGGGGCCAAACACCTCCTGCCGGAGGCTCTACGAGGGGGTCGTGCGGTCCATGGCCCTATATGGACCCCCGGTTTGGGCAGACAACCTGACGGCCCGGAACATTTCGGCGCTTCGTGCACCACAGCGCGCCATGGCCGTCAGGTTGATTAGAGGATACCGCACGATCTCGTTCGAGGCTGCGAGCTTCCTCGCCGGATCGATGCCATGGGACCTGGAAGCGGCGCTCCTGGCGTCGCTCTATCGTTGGCGCCAGGAGGCGCTAGCTCGGGGCGAAGGACCGGATCTTTCCACTATCAAAACGGCAAGGTCCGAGCTCCACCAGGTCCTAGTGGCAAATTGGAAGGAGCGACTTGTGCACCCCAGTGCCGGGCACGCCATGATCGTGGCGGTAAGTCCCGTGTTTGAGGAGTGGCTGGAGAGGCGGCATGGCGCCCTCACCTTCCGGCTGACACAGGTACTGACTGGCCACGGTTGTTTTGGCCGGTTCCTGTGTCGTATACGCCGGCAAGAGACGCCCGGTTGTCACCACTGCGACGACTGCCGCGACGTTGTAGAGGACACGGCGCTGCACACTTTGGCGGTTTGCCCCGCCTGGGCATCGCAGCGCCGTGATTTGATCGCGGCAGTCGGATCGGTTGCCCTCTCGCTCCCGACCGTAGTTCAGTCTATGGTCCGGAGTGAGAGGTCGTGGAACGCCGTCGCCTCCTTCTGCGAGGAAGTGATTTCCATCAAGGAGGCGGCGGAGCGGGAGAGGGAGCGTTTAAATCCTCTCCCCAACCGCAGAGCCGGGCGCCGGAGGGCGCGCGATGACCTCCAGCCACCCTGAGATTTGACCTGGGGGTGGCGGGCTTTGTGGGCTTGACCGCCATCCGTTCAGCACCAAGTCCGAGAGGCGGCGTGCGTGTTCCCACGCGCGCCTCTGTTTCGAGTCCGTCTCCCCTCTAGGGGGGAGACAGTAGGGTATTTATAGAAGTGAGTCCTTTGGGTAGGTCTCTTCGCGTAGTGGCCTGCCGTTTCATACGGCGAGCCGTAACCTCGGTGGGGTCGCGACCGCATGCGGAAGCGATTCGCGCGGCCCCGTCGATAGTGGTTTTGTGGAGGAACACCGTGGTAGGTTTAGTCGGTATTCCGGGAGGTATTTTACTATTATTCCATCTCTCTTTTACCCCGGCGAGTCCGACATAATCCCTCCGCTCGCCCCCGCGGAGGGATATGCGTCATAGCATTCACCCAGGTAAAAAAAAAAATGCCTACAAGTAAACTGAAAAATAAATTATTAACTTGTAAGTATTATAGTCGTCATATTGCTCTAAAAAGACATTACTATACATAGTTACCATATTACTAAACCCAATTTTGACATCTAACATAGACAGTAATAAGTGGAACCGTAGTGAATTATAGGTATCTAACCGCCAACACAAAATTTAAATTTATTAACTGTACTGTACTTACTGTAAGGAAAATAAACACTTGTAGTGTTTATTTTCCTTATAAACACAATATAAAAAATGTTCGCTAATGACTACGGCTTATTCGAGTATTTTTATTGAAACTGTTTCTTTAGGTACCTATAACATAATTATTTTTACTTCATCATATCGTTAAATCGCGTCACATGATTTACATTTTGCTAAGTTTAGCCTTAGTATTAGTGAGCATAAATGAATTTCAGATGGGTCAGGTATTTTTACTATTAGTAATGAAATTATATAAATGCGAGAATTGTTAATCATGTTTTACTTCATCGAATAAAGACAATGAGACCACCAAAGCTTTTATTGGATAAGTAAACATGTTAAAGAGAATCAATGCGAAATATCCCTATCTAGCTTCTAATATAACATCACCAAACGATGTATCATGAGCTCATGTTGTGTAACTGACGGCGTTTCTGACGACTAATGAACCTGCCGCTACGAACTCACGTTTTATTAATGATAAGCTAATTTGTAACTCGCCGTAGAATAGAAATGGAAAACGAAATAAGAAGAAACGTGGCTAATGAATTGCGAGCAGGATAAACAATGGGTTAGTACGAAGCGTTAAGTATTATTCTAGAAGAGTATTTTTATTCTTGCTCTCTCTACAAAGAAACTAATAAGCTGCCATAATCGACTGGCAATAACCTGGACTCTGATGCTTGAAATTAATCAGGCTGCGAAGTGACTACTGTTTTCACGTTGGATGCGTTTTTAATTTACTAAGGAGGCACAAAAGTAAGCTCACCTTGTAATATGCAGTAAGTGTAACATATATACGCTTACATCTTGTCATCATAACATAATTGTAATCATAGGTCCGTTTTACCGACAACAAAATTTCACGATTTGTTTTCAACCCGGTTTTTGGTATAGATGGGATATTGAAACTGGAATTATTTTGACGATCGTAGCGAAGACCTTAAAACATAATAGGTTCATAGCTTCAAGGCAATGCGCTCGCCATGACGTATCTCATCACACCTCATACACCCATTGCAAGCAGGAGTTTAACATCTTGCTTGCTTGCCTGCGGCCTTCAGATCTGCGCCAGCATGCCTGGTCCGCTGACGGTGGATTCACTCCTTCGCCTTTTTCTCCGAGATAATGTTCTCGCCAATTGCAAACGCAATCCATTTTCTCTCACTGTTGAATATGACGGTAGCGTTAAGTGATTTTACTTAAAATAACTTACATGAGACCCAGTAAACCAGCGTTTAAACACAGGTCTTGTTTAATGTCACTGCTGTGAATGAGAGCGGCAGATGTTTTTAAAAGGAATAAAATAAGTTATGCTTCAGTAATCAGAATTTTCCATTATCTATTGGATTTAGTTTGACGTTCGATTAATGATAATGTATATATATATGTGCCTACTGGAGTAGGCTTCTGCTTAAAAGCATATTGCTGGATCAAAGCAACAAATCAATTAAGACCTTTTACGTGCTTTCCCCTGTCGCCGAACTATCTCGTTGCAGCTGGGTCGCGGTGACCATTAGATGCGACGCGGGTCAGATGCTATTATAAAAACAGTCGTTAATAATTAGATGACACCACAACACAATAAATATGTAATATGACTGCACACTTGGTGTAGTGATTTACGTGGTCGCCTGCGATTGCGCCGAGTGTTGTCAGTTCGACCGTACACGGGACAAACATTTGTGTGATCCAAAAATAGCAGACCATCGCGTTGCGCATGTCTATATTTGAATATCAAACCAATGCAATTTCGCACACGCAACTCTATTTGAGCTAGTAATTTAATTGATCTACCCATGGAAGTTAAATGGATTTTGCACTTATCAAAATATCAATTTCATAGCTAAAGCGAATGAAATTGAGATTTAGCCGTATAGGTATCTATAATAAAAAATTCATCGATGCTGAATAATTTGTTATTTTTTGTTTTAAGTATAAGTAATTTTCAAAATATGACTTCTTACACAATATTATCGCCCTGTCCGGTCCGGACCTAACAACACCAACGAACGAATTATACGATATTGGTTTACCCGCTTTCATAATGGTGATTTTGGCGGTTTTGGATGGCTGAATTACCTACAGCATTTAATGTTAGTATCAATAGGTTGTGAGCTCATCTGCGGTGAATCTGTAAAATAAAATGGCACTTATTGAGAAGTTTCTAGTTATTCGAGTTCTTACCAGCTGATTCCATAGTAGTGGAACCGTTATTGATAAAATAAATGCCGTAAATGATGATGGAAAAGCTCGCAGTTAAACAGACAAGACCCGTCCTCTGCGTGCATTTACTCTTCACCATAACTTCACCATGACGATCAGTGGTCAGACACTACTATGTAAAATTTTAGGGCTAGGGATTTTATCATTACGTTTTATATTTAAAGAGGTCCTATGTAGTACTAGATTTTACCCGCGACTTAGCCCGCGTAAATGTAGCTTATATCTAGGTTATATCAATTTTGTATGACTCGAAAAAAGTATATTTTTCTGGATGGAAGGTATGTTCCTATGTTCTTTTCTGTACCTCAGACAAATATATGCATAATTTCATAATGATTCGTCGAGTAGTGAATGCGTGAAAGCGTAACAAACAAATTAACAAATTCACATTCGCATTTATAATATTATTTAGGATTTAGGACTAGCTATTACCCGCGACTTCGTTCGAGTGGAATTTAACAAAAATGTTTTAATTGTTTCTCGCGGTACCCAAATTTTTTCCTAAAATAGTTATGGCCTAAGTTGCTATTTATGACATCAGCTATCTGCCAGTGAAAATCTGTTTAAGTGATAAGCCAGAAGAAACAAACAAAAACGTAAAATTGTTTTTTAAATAAGGTACCCTATATACTGTCATATGTATTTAGTGAAAAGCTGTTATTTTGATATTTCAAACAGGCACTTCAATTTTATTTATTTGTATGGATTCTTTAAAATCTTTTCAGATTGGTAATGAAAGGGCACCCAAATACAATATTTTTCACTTAGATATATTGTACCATTTTAAAAGGTTTAACTTTTTTAATGGATTTAATGTAGTAAAATGTCGTAAGTATGTTAAATAACCTAATTTAATATATTTTTTAATATATTAATTTAGGTATCACTATAGAAACAAATTGAAAACACATATTCAATTAATACAACAACTTAAAAGCATTTTACGCCTACATATATTGATCAGATAATAACATCAAACCAGTCACAAACATTCTGCACCGCATTTTTTATAATACTAAGTTGAACAAGTATTAAACCCGCCTGATCTTAAGTTTATATGTTTTTTGCCTTTCATAACTAGCGCGCATGCTGGCATAGGCATAAAAAAGCATATATGCCAGCGTAGAGGGTAGAGATTTCATACATCCTCTTCTATATGCCTCGAAATTTTAAGCACTTGAACATTTAATTCATACACTGTAGCACTTAAGAATATTTGTGGAGAAAATAAATGATATTTCAATTTGTACTATTTGGCTATGATCTTCTGTATAGTTATCATATTACATTAGTACATACTCTTATTTCTTGGTATTCTTTCGATAAACTCTATATCTTTACAAATATTATAAATACGAACGTGAATTTGCTTGTAACGCTTTCTTGTATTAATTACTTGACCGATCATCATCATGAAATTTGTCATATATAATATTAAATACAGAAAAGCACATAAGGTACCTTTCATACAGAAAAAAGGACGGTTCCCGAGGGATAGAAAATTCAAGCAATTTAATAAATTCAAGCCGCGGCCAAAATCTTTTATCCAATTTATGTAAAATCTTATTGATTGGCAAGTGACATGGATATTTATAAAATTATCGGTCGTAGAGAGTCTGAAAACACAGGGAGGAATAAGAAATGGGCTCCTATTGTTCATAGATTTTTCCGGTGATACTCAACGGGGTAACTAGGGATCCTGCTACGCTACATCTCGCTAAAATCTCTCATGGTAAAAAATAGGGGTTGGCGTTATCCAAATGGGTTCGCTTTTTTGATCATCAGTGCTCTGAGGCGGACGTGTGCAGCGAATATAATAATTAATATTATTATAGTGAGGCGCGAGCCGACGCTCGCTATTTCTGTTACCATGAGTGACACACTCGTGGCAAATGAACTGCTGGCGTTCATGCAGCAGAAGCTGGACGTGATGGACGAGGTGTCCGTCATCCAGATCTGCGCTTCGAACTTTAGCCAGGAAGAGATTGTAGCTGCTAAGCAGCTGGTGTTACGGTTGCTGAACAAGAGCGACCAGATGGTATCTCGTCGACGTGATGGGACAAGAAAGAATCTGCAGGACATCATAACGCTGCTTAAGGAGACAGATCCGGATGACGTGCCGACATTTGTGGCGAGAGACTTACACAAGTTACCTCCCGTCACTTTCGATCACGTCGACGTCTCTAGCCTTTTAAAAGACATCGTCTCTTTAAAGGCAAGTTTAGCAGAAGTGCAGATGAAGTTGAGTGCATCGGAGGTCACTGTTGCAGATTTGTGCATCGAACTAGAGGCGTTGCGCAAGTCTGTGCCAATAACTGGGTCACCGACGCGTGTAAACAGTGTGAACACGCGTCGAGGTGCATGTCTCAACACATCGGCGACGAGTTATGCGTCAGCGGTTTTGTCGCCGGCACCGACTGCTGAGCCTGCGTTATGCGACGCAAGCGCGTCACGCAGCCCCGCTCTCGCACCCGCAGCTCTTCCCCGCTGTGCTGCGCGAGTTGTAAGAACAGCTGACCCCACGGTCTCCGCGAGCGCCCCTGATAAGCCCTTGCCTACAAAAGCAACGAACCGGGCTACCGAGGATGGTTTCTTGACGGTGCAACAGAGGAAGCGCCGATCGCGAAACATTAAGAACGGTTGTGGCAAAGCACCTGTGGATCCCAACCTGAAGGTGCGTGCTGCGTCCCCGAACACGCCGGTGTACATCTCGCGCCTGCACTACACCACTGAGCGGAGGACATCGCGAAGTACGTGTGCTAAAAGCAGAAGTACGTGCTGAGAGTGCAGTTGCTGGAGTCGCGCCGCAACGTCAACTTTAAAGCGTTCGTCGTGCGTGTACCTGACTGTTACCTGCACAAGGTGTTGGACGAAAGCTTTTGGCCGCAAGACGTGGTATTCCGTCGCTTCCGCGGACAAGTACCAGCCGAGCGCACTAGTATTAAGTGTGCGAAGTGAAGTTACACTAACATAGTATTAAGGTGTATTTACTAACATCAAATCGGCCTCGATGGCGTAGTGGTTAATGTAACCGACTGCCACGCCTGAGGTCGCGGGTTCGATTCCCGCACAAGTTAAACATTTGTGTGCATGAATATGAATGTTTGTCTTGGTCTGGGTGTTTCTATATTTTTATTTTTTTTATTTTGCTCGTCAAAATGACCACACTCCGCCTGATGGTAAGCAGTCGTGTGGTCTAAGAGCAGTGGCCTCCACATCGTCCTCATAGCAGCCGAGGCGATGTTGAGGTCTCTACTTTGACGGCCTGAGAAGGTGGTTTTTCACGCCCCGCTTAAAGGACCCAGGATTGAAGGAAGAAGGAAACACGTGCCTTGGCAGAGAATTCCATGCCTTGATCGTTCGGCAGAGGTATGAGGACCCAAACTTGTTGGTACGCACTCTAGTTGACTCCACCGTGTAAGGATGGCATCTGAGCCCAGCACGCGTTGTTCTGGATAGGAAAGGGGAGGGCGGGATAAGGTGGAATAACTCTTCAGAGCACTCCCCGTGGTATATTCTGTAGAAACATGCCAAAGAGGCAATATCCCTACGGAGTTGCAGAGGTTCCAGTGAACTCGTGACCTCTGGATCTCCGATGATACGGACAGCCCGCCGCTGTAACCTGTCAAGAGCGTCTAGCAAGTACTGCGTGGAGCCATCCCAAAGATGAGAACAGTACTCCAAGCAAGGGCGCACTTGTGCCTTATACAATAGGCACAGCTGCCCAGGCGCGAAGAACCGCCTCACCCTGTTCAGAACTCCGAGCTTTCGCGAAGCTTGCCTAATGACGCTCTCGATGTAGGTTTTGGGATTAAGGGAGCGGCAAAGATCTATACCTAAGATGGAGAGGCTGTCACGTATCACCAGTGGAGTGTTCTTCAGATAAGGGAGGGGAATGAACGGACACTTTTTTGGCGTTGAACTGGACCAAGTTCTTGGCACCCCTTTCAGAGCTGCAGTTCAAGGTCTGGTCAAGTTCAACGACAAGATCCTGCCTTTTCCCCTCAACCTCAGCCTGTTTGGCCCCAGGACGTCCGAGATATCGCCCATGCACGGTACTGTCGTCTGCATAACAATGTATGTTGCCGAGATTCAACATATCATTGATATGCAGAAGAAAGAGCATAGGGGATAAGACGGACCCCTGAGGCACTCCTGCATTGACCTGCATAAATTTGGAAACGCGACCGTCGCAAAGGACCCGAATACGACGCTTCTGCAGGAAACTTGCAATCCATGTGCACTGTTGAGGGGGCAAGCCATAGGCCGGAAGCTTGGAAAGAAGAGACCGGTGCCAGACTCTATCGAAAGCTTTGGCTATGTCTAGGCTGACAGCCAAAGACTCGCCGTGCTTGTCCATAGCCTCACCCCAGAGGTGCGTGACGAACGCTAGAAGATCACCCGTTGATCGTTTAGCCCGAAAGCCGTATTGGCGATCATTGATCAACGAGTGATCCTCCAGGTAGCGGACAATTTGAGTGTTTATAATCCGCTCGAACACCTTGGAGAGCACCGAGGTGATAGCTATGGGTCGATAGTTGCCTGGCTCGGAACGGTCCCCCTTTTTGGGAATCGGTAGAACGTTTGCCTCCTTCCAAGCTTCAGGCACAGTGCCTGCGGCGTAAGACGTCCGGTATAGGCGCGTAAGTGTGGGAGACAACACCGCTGCACATTTTTTGAGGACCACAGCTGGGATGCCGTCAGGTCCACTGGCTTTCCGAACATCGAGAGACTGCAGTATCGCACGAACGTCACGTTGCCTGATACGTATATCAGGCATGGTGTAGCCGCAGTTGGCAATGTTAGGCAGCTGCGAACCGCAGTTATCGATTCGGGAGTTGGCCGCAAAGAGATTTGCAAGCAGATCTGCTTTCTCTTGCGGTTGAGTTACAATTTAGATCTAAGTTAGTTATAAGCTTTATATGTTTACGTAAAAAATTGTAACTTGTTTTGTGCATGAAATAAATAAATAAAATAAAATAAAAAATAAAATCAAAGAGTCGAGTTGTCTCAGCGTCTCCTGAATGGGATCGGTAGAGGCACATGTACATTTGTATAATATGTATGTATATATAAAAAAAAATATTGTATCTATGTATGTTTATCCATTGTCTAGTACCCATAGTACAAGCTCTGCTTAGTTTGGGCTAGATGGTATTGTGTGTATGTATTATAAAAAAAATTATAATATGTAAATCTAGGTTATGGTATTTATCTATGGGCCTATGCAGCCCGAAATAAATGAAAAATAAAAATTTTATATAGGTAAATGTTTGACCCAAAATGAATGATGTTCTTTCCCAATAAGTCGTCACAGCTAAAGCGTAGCATAAACAAAATAAATTCACTTCGTCGAATTGAAACGTAAAAGTAACTTGATTCGGTGTCTTAAGTTACACAAAAGCTTTTGAGTCAGACTGCTTCTTAAGTACTTTGGAAATAAAGTTATTTTTCTTTCAATAAAATAAGACATGCATAAATAGGAATTTGAATAGAAAAACAAAACTTGAAATTTTAAGAAATCTGCGGTTCCTGATCGTTATATATGATAATCGGTTGATTTTAAATCGATTATTAAATTGTGGATTTTTTTGTATACCAAATATTGAAACTATACGTACACTCAAACAATACTCATAAATTTTATTTGTGAGATGTTTTCTCTTCTGTGCGGATATTGGCAAAATGGTACAGCCAGTCTTGTTTTTATTTTCAATTTCTTTTTATAACTAAAGAGGATACCTAAGTAACCATATGTCTTGCGTAAACGGATTAATGAGAGCTTTAACAGGTTGGTGAGCTGGCTTATTTGCCGCATTATTTGTTAGTTTCGTTTTTGATCAACATTTACACAATTACTGTTGAGCAATGTTTTAACAAGTAGAATGACCGAGTTTATGCTTTAAAGCTGTTTACAATTACATCATGGACATTATTAGACTTAAGTGATGGTTTGGCAGGGTGTTAGCTATTAAGGAATGACTGCACCATATTTTTGTGAAAAAGCAGTCAAAATATCGGCACAAGTGTATCAAGATACGATTCGTAAAAAACAACATAATGTGCCATTACCAAGAATGGTCCTTTCACCAAGACTCAGCACCACGTCATACAGCTCAATCCACTCAAGCGTGGTTTAAACGAACGTTTCGGACTTCATCAGAACTGAAGACTGGCCGTCATCTAGATCTTAATCCGCTGGATTATGATGTAAGGTCAGTTTTAAAGAGGATGGCATACTTTAAACGCCATGATAATTTGGAGTTCCTAAAACAATCCATAAGATTGGCAGTGAAGAATTTTCCCATGGAGAGAGTGCGTGTTTCTATTGATAACTGGCCTCAACGTTAGAAGGACTGTATGAAAGCCAATGGAGGTCATTTTTAATGAGCTTCATATATTTTTAATGTTATTATGTTAATGTATAAACTAACACTCATTACAGTAATAAATGTTTTATGCAATAGAAAAAGAAAAGATTTTTCATTGTAACAATATTTATGGCAAGACTAGGAAGGTATATAAACCATACATAATTTATGGTACACTAAAATTTGACCAAACAATCGTTATAAACAACAATAATCTCTAAAACCTGTTACTTTGGAGACCTGAGAGTTTACCATATGTTTTCATAGCTCTCAATGTCCATCGACGCCTATAAATTTACTAATGGCGCCTCTAATGAAACGTTGGCGTCGTAGAACTAATCAAAATGTATGGTAACTCATGCAATCGATTACACGTGTCGTGTTGCATCGAGAGCTACGGTTACTCATGGTAGACCCTCTATAGTTTCTATTTAGAGTGTTTTACTGTACCGCAAGTACTGCGTAACGATCTGAATAATAGTGCACGCGCATCCTACGTTCGTAACATTGTTGCATATTTCGCATAATACCAATGAAATCATATGAGTAGTATATCTACTGACGTCAGGTGACGTGCCATTTATGTCATATATTTGTTAGACTACTACTTCGTTTGCTTTGTTGTTCTGTCTGGTTTTTGTCTTTACATAGTCTATTTGCTTTTCCCGGGTGCAAGATATCGATATCGTTATTAAAATCGATTTACCATACAGCGAAAACTTAACAAACATACGTTATATTATAATATCAATAAAGTAACATTTATGTATTACTCCAGATTTATAACAAGTGCAAATGTGCGGTGCGATAACATAACATTGCCGTGAGATATATTTAGCTAAAATCCATATTTGTAAAAAGGTATACTGAAGTGTGTCTGGTATGCCTGGCAATACTTATAGAGTATTGTATAGTATCTTGCTTTCCATTTCGATTGTAATTGAAAATAAAATTTTAAATATGAATGCACAACCGCATTTAGTCACGGACTGCCTTTGCATTGTCACAAAGTCTAAGTGTATGCGCCTTCATACCATCCTACTGTCTATTTGGATGAATATTAAAAAGTATTAACTAATTCTACCAAATCTAATTATTTCATTTCCTTAATAATATTAAGTAGTTTTCGTTATTATTTTTTAGTTTTTTTTTAATGGTCTGTAATATGTGGTATAATGGCTGTAACACCTTGTTGATAGAAGTTGTAAAATACTGAAATTATATTTAATTTGCGATGTAAGAGTGTGGCCGTGAGTTTCTTGCAAGTTTCTTCTCATAGGCTCTAGCCTTTGCCCGAACCTAGCAACTAACCTAAATGTAGCTTCAGTAACTTAGTAAACTCACTAACCTATATATTTTAACGTTTATAAGTGTTACATTGTGACCTAAATGAATAAATGATTTTTGACTTTGACTATACTAGGGGATAGGAGATGAAGGGTATAAAGAATATGTATTAACACATTAATTTTGTTTATGCTTGTAGCTCAGGAAGCAAGTTATTTAATAAAACTATTTGGACTGTTAACAATTTGGTGTAATAATGAGTATAAGGGTACAAAATAAAATATTTAAAGTTAACGCGGTATCGCCGTTGTGGTAAGATGAGTAGTGTCGGCGCCTGCGGCTGCGCTGCCGAGCTCGACGAACCACCCGCGCGCTCCTTTCGCTCCCCGCGGGCTCTGCACCCGCGCATGCCTCCTTAGCTACCGCTGACTCCCGCTAACGCCCGCACCTGTTGCGTCTACAATGCGTAGACATGCTTCCCTGGTTGAAGTACCTATATTTCAAAGAAGAAGCGGGAAGATGTTATTAAAGCCACGGCGAATCGTCCCTCTCTTCGTCTTTAGCTCCGCAACTCTCGTGACGCCGTCGACGCCGGGGTAAACCTGTGCAGGACGCATGTGCATGCGTCCCAGCAACCAGCAGAGCGGGGCCAGCGGTTTGTCCTTTATGAGAAGGAGATAACTCGTTCTCGTAAAGGTCAAACCGCTAACGAGAACTCCCCTCGATATGTCCCCGTTTTTTGATGCAGGCCATCTTATTTTCTGCTGCAGGTTAAAAATATATTCGAGATTAAACCATTTCTAAAAGTGTTGCTTGATGCATTCCACCTTTGGTAACGCTCCAAACGGTTGATGCTGACATCAGTGACCTGCGGATTTGGAATAGACATTAGTGAGCGTCCAATCAGGAAGTGTGAAGGTGTGAGGGCTGAGAAATCAAGAGGATTAGTGGAAATAGGAGTAAGGGGCCTTGAAGTTAAAATTGCCTCTATTTGAGATAGACATTTAGCACGCCTTTTGTACGTCTCTTTCGAGAGGACCGTAACAAGCTCGAGATGCACAGCTTTGGTAGCCATGCATACAAAAATGCACATGTAGGATTTAATCGATCTGGACCTCCGACTTTAATATTAATATAGGCCCAGCATAATTGTCCAATCTGCCCCCCCCACACGAATAATATTGTCACAGTCTAAAAAAAGAGTCAAAGAAATTAACCTATTTTTACGGGACGATGTCTTACCGGACTTAAGAACAGCGTACTCATCTGGAAACATCTCAGGCTGAGCTACCCGTGTTACAAGAGATAAGGCATTTTTAAATTCATCAACGGAAAGTGAGCCTGTAATTCTACTTTTACTATTTTTAAATTATAAATAAATCTTAGAATGTATGCTACTACCCGTTGTAAATAATTAAAACTTGAATATTTATGAATTAATTGTTGTATAATTGAACTACATGTTAGGTTAGCACTAGAAATACTATTATTATGACTATCTACTAGGTTAGAAATAACTTCAGGTAGATCCTGTTTTTTTAATAACAATTAAAAGTAATTTAGTGATAATCAAAGTGCTATAAAATTGTCCAATAATGATTGTTACTTACCTAGGTCAAGACACATTGACATTCGCTATCATTTTCTCAAAGATCATGTAAATAATTTAGAGATAAAGTTTAATTATGTTAAGGGTGAGGCTGATAATTTAACTAAGGGCACTACTGCTGATAAACACTTGGATTGTGTAGCGAAGATGGGATTGCATTCCAAGGGAGGGTGTTAGTGTAATGGAACGCATCCAAAAGAGTTTTTTTTGTACTGTTGGCGTTGAAGTCGCAACTTCAAAAATTCATTCTCAACTTAATAAACTAATTTTATAATTAAATAACGTTTAATTACCATAACCACACAATATTCTATATTCCTTCAAATTATAATTAAATTATAACAAATTGCAATAAAATATAAATATTGTATTAAAACGATATAGGCGTCAACCGAGTTAAAAAGTTATTAAGATAAATTATTAAGATAATTTTAAAAGCTTGCTACATTATCGATTTACATAAGGAAATATTGATATCCTTAATATTCATGATTTGTACCATAATTAAGTTGTCTCATAATAACTGCCCTATTCAATAGCAAACATTTAATAAAAATCATTGTGATCACCTGACATTTATATTCTGAGGCTTATTTCAACAACTGCGACTTTCAGACCTAAATATATAAAATGTAGCTACATATGTAGCTTAAATCTTTATTTCAATGATGCAGGTCTCGAGTACAATGCCAATACACAATAGAGAGCTGAAACAGGTTCAAGAAAATAAACTGAGTGTATACGTATTAACTAAAGTATAAACATAATAGAACGATTGCCGTGATAACATAGAGAGAAATACAACAAAGTATTATGATGCTGTGAATAAAACTTTAGTATTATTCTGGAGCAGGCAAGAATTCATAACTGATGATAATACTCGCAACTTGTCTATTATTCATTCAAGTGTTCAATTTTGATTTTGATTGAGATTAAAACAATTTTCCAGACTCAATATTAATGATTTCTAATTTTCCTCTTGACTTGGTTTGAATACACCAACATTTTCAATAAAGTACTTTCAATGATTGTTTCGTAGTTTTAATAACTGCTCACGTTGCTGAGCGGTTATATGGAGGTTTATCACTATGAAGAAAAACATTCAAACAAACATTTGCTTGTTTTATAAGTTTCTTTACGCTAAGAACGATGATGAAAAAAACATATTTTAGCGTAAGTATCACTTGCTACTGTGCAAATATTTTCTGTCTAACATGGTTATAGAATGTGTCGATCTTTTTGTTACGCTTTATAAGGTATGTTCAGAACACGGCAGCAGCCCCACCAAATCAAGCATAAAGCGACGTCAGTTTGTTGCCTAATTTTATCCGTTAAAATAACATTTTTACGAAATTAGTTGCAATTATATTGTGTATGGTACCCGATTTTATTGTTACTATGTTAATACATTTACACTCAGCTTATAAACATCTACGTACCATTAGCAGGTTTTGGTCTTTATTAAGATACGCCTAGATAAATAAGATGTAGTACACGTGCTGATTTTAGAGTAGAAGTAACGCAAAGTTTTTAACATAGTGTCATCGCAAGTGCTACTTAGAGACCTACATATCTCTTAGTATGAATCGATGTAACGAATTATTAGCTGGTTCTTAGACCAACTGGCTAATAATTCGTTAATGAATATGCTTTGTATTTAGGAGACACCTTCAACATTAAATATATTTAAATTTGATAACTGTTTACTAAAATTATTAGCGGTTGGCTTTATTTTTACAAAAATATTTTATATGATTTTATTATTTTTTCTATTAACGTCAGCACGGAAAGTATGCGAAATATCGGTTCTACGTTTTATCATGCACGTAGGGAAATGGCGGGTTAAAGCTACGTCACGAACACATGATGTTTCTAAGTAAATTAAATTTCGAAACCACATTACTTGGTTTGTGCCGCAACATTGGTGTACTCCGCATTTCAGTTTTTTGGGCAAAGGCACGTATTTATAGAATATGATGCTTGTATACGCGAAATATGCAAAAAACCTTCTAATTTGAACTTTGCGTGGGTTGAGTATACGTTATGTGGCAAAGGAATTTTAATTTCAATTTATAAAGTGGGTTGCTACGTCGCAAAAAAGTTAGTACCAAAATTGTGTAACTTATTTTATATATTAACAATATACCAATGTAAATACTTGTGTATATTGTTTAGTAGTACCTAGGTCAGGGATACTATTGGCACGTCGTCAACCGTAATGTAAAGAAAGCGAAGATAGGTAAAAGGAAAGGAATAGGAGAGGTCCATTTAACTTTAGAACTCTTACTTCTCAGGTGAAATGCAGTAACAATGTATGAAAGAAGGTAATAGTTGATACTTTTCTCAGCAGCCGGTTCTTTTTCTTCTGTCACCAAATAATTGACCACGGCAGTCTATTCTCCTCATTTAAAGTGTAAAGAACTGAACAAAGTGCTTGTGGCTTCAAATAATTGAACACTACTTGTTTGGTGCGTGTGTGCAATACGTGAATCGGGCACCTAATGAAAAAGTTACAATTTCGATTAGAAAAATAACAAAGGGAAGTCCTATACAAAGAATGAAAGGCCAATATTAGAGGTCCCCTTGAATTGGCAAGTAATTTAAAGCAATGGAAAACGTGAAGTTGGTACGTTAAGGAAAAAGGCAGCCGAAGGCAACATGAAACGTGTTTAAGAAAATATATTTACTTGTCACACTTGTAAATCTATCTTTAGAAAATACACGAGTGCCACAATTTGTAGCGCTAGTGCCAATCAAAAGGTTGTTGATGTTTATTAAGCAGCAACCGAGTATTATTTCATACTAGCTGTTACCCGCAGTTCCCCCTCATGGTTTAAACACCTAAAACTATCACATAGGAACGATGTACTTTTCTTCAGCGAATAAAATATCGCTATGAAAAAAGATATGTAGATTCCTTGCTTTCTACTAATTAACACAGTTTGATATCTATAATATTACTAAGGATAGGGTAGTAACAAGATTTAAATATAAGAATTCTTTCAAACTGTAAATGCATTATAAGAGGCTTCGAGTGAGGTGAGAATCAAAATATGTACCTTTTTAAATGGTTGTTAATTTTGCAATTCATGCTTATAATGGGAAAGAATCACTGACTGTGCAAATATTTGAGGCACAATTGTTGATCGAAGAACACAATCCTGAGTTATCTGGAACAAGACCGACGGCTGCTTGTGATAAATTATCGGAGCTTATTGTGACTTGACCATGGCGATGCGGATTACGTCGGAGGCGGCTGCGGCTGATACGCGACCAGAGCGCTAAGTGGACCAAAGTCCGAATCCTACAATAGGATTACATGGACCCATGAAAATGCTTGGGCACAAATAAAAATAATTTTATGAGTAATTTCGATACGGCTACTTCTTTATAATAATCTTTGATATTATTTTAGCTAGAAAACTGGTTAAGGAATATAACCAAGGCACTTACTCTAGGTACATACACATTTGAAAAGGGTATTCCCTTGTGCAAAATAAGCACAATCTGATTTGGCAACCACGATGTAGTAGCGATAGTGATTATAATAATAATAATAATATTCTACCACATACACACAACTGCTGTCTAAGAGGTCTCGGGTCGGACAACGTGTTATTGGGTTTTTCTGTCAAAAAATTCTCAGTAACTGTAGGTAATAATAATAGTTTATTGTTTCTCTCTCACATAGGTACGGTACGGTGTATGTGTGTGTGTGTGTGTGTGTGTGTGTGTGTGTGTGTGTGTGTGTGTGTGTGTGTGTGTGTGTGTGTGTGTGCGAGTGTGTATGTGTGTGTGTGTGTGTGTGTGCGTGTGTGTGTGTGCGTGCGTGCGTGCGTGCGTGCGTGCGTGCGTGCGTGCGTGCGTGCGTGCGTGCGTACGTGCGTGCGTGCGTGCGTGCGTGCGTGCGAACGTGCGCGCGCGCGTTCTCGTGCGCGTGCGTGTGCGTGTGCGTGTGCGTCTGCGTCTGCGTGTGCGTGTGTGTGTGTGTGTGTGTGTGTGTGTGTGTGTGTGTGTGTGTGTGTGTGTGTGTGTGTGTGTGAGAGTGAGTGAGTGAATGAATGCTGATCTCTTTATTTATTTTATTATATTATTAAAATTATTATATACAATTAAAGTGTCACAAGTGTGATGCTTTCGACGCTTGTTTGTGAGAGTAGTGGGGTCAAAAGTAAAGCATGCTACTTTAGAACGATCCCTAAGACAAACAGTTGTCTCATTGTCATGACGTCAGTAAGCTGGTACAGGTCTTTGGTCGGAAAAAGAAACGGCAAGGACCGACTAACCTTCAGGACCGCTCTTTGCACTCTCTCTAATTATATCAAGCTATTTTTACTTGTCCCGCCCCACACAGTGTACATAACACACAGTTTACGGTACACAATAACCTATAACTGATTGACAAAGGGCCAAATAAATCATTTTGATGACCTGTGCGTCCGCTATACGCCGCAAGTTTTTGAATATGTACATCAATTTCCGTGTTCTGGAGGGATGTAGATCCAGGTGGTGATTGAAATTAAGCGAACCATCTAATACCACTCCCAGATACTTAACGTTGGAGGCTACCTTGAGACGAGTACAAGAGCAGAGATGACTAAGTTAGCATGTATGATATATTATACCATGGCTGTCATTTATTGGTGTTGATGTGCTCTTGATTGTGAATGGCATAAAAGTTGTTTTTCCAACGTTAAGAGTGAGTCCATTTACTTTAAGCCATGTGGTCACCTTATTAAAACCTTGCTGTGCGGACGCAAAAGCATCATTCCAAGAATCGCCATGAAATATTAATGCGGTGTCGTCAGCATATGTTACTATCTTTGTGTTTCTGAGAGGCAGATTGCCCAGGTCATTTATGAAGGTGAGAAAGAGCGTAGGTCCTAGAACGCTACCTTGGGGCACCCCGCAATCAACTGGCAAATCATCGCTGCCGATATCACTAACTCTAACTCTTTAATGCCGGTCAGTTAGATAATCTTTATATGACTTAAGTTGGATGTCTCTAATACCCATTTTTTCGAGTTTAGTTAGTAGGAGTGGAACACGGACCGTGTCAAAAGCTTTTGCCAAGTCTAAAAACACCCCCACCACCTTCTTCTTCTGGTCAAGATTGCGAACAATGTGATCGGTCAGTTACTGTACGACATCGTTTGTTGACATGCCGGCCCTAAACCCAAATAGAGAACTTGACAGAAGATGCTTGGTCTCTTGATAGTTTACGAGCCGCTTGTTCAAGAGTTTTCAATAATTTTTGAAATGGCTGGTGTATAGAAATTGGTCTATAGTTATTGACACAGCCCGTGTCACCACTTTTATGGATAGGAACAACCTCAGCAAATTTAAACTCGTTCGGGAAAATTCCAGAACTGAACATTAGTATAATTATATGTGTTAGAGGTGGGACTAGAATTTCGTGATATCGCTTAAGTAATGCGCCCGATATGTTATCACGGCCAACGCTATTGCTCTTTTTCAATTTGAATATAATGTTTCGGACTTCTACTTCTTCCGTGGGTATCAAGGCGAAAGAAAAAGGCTGTGAGTCAGCGTTTAAAAGACCATTACAATAGTTAGGGTCAAGAAAATACTATCAAAGAGGCTCTTACCGATGGACACGAAAAAATGATTTATCTTGTTAACTGATGCATTCGGGTCAGAGGAAGAAAGAAGTCCGTAGCTGGGGTGTGTTTCTTACTTGTGTGTGTTATTTGTTTTATGGCGTCCCATAAGGTTTTAGTGTTAGTGTCAGCCGCATTATTTATTAATTTTGTTTTATATTTACGCTTTAGCTGTTTTAATAGCGAGTTACAAAAATGTCTATATCTATTATACGTAACGACGTACGTATGTCGTTGTTCGAATTTTTCTTTGATTTTATGTGAAGCTTGTCACTAAACCAGTCGTTATCCAAGGCTTCTTGATTCGTTTTCGATTTGGAATTTGATATATTTTAGTGTTTGAGTTTATTTTAAAACTCAGTTCTGTAATTAGACGAGAGGTGGCTACGTTAACGTTAGATGTATCTAAGACGGAGCTAAGACATAGATTGTTCATGTCATTGTCTAAAGAATTCTAATAATTTTTTTTGATAACAGTTGAGTTCGAGGAATGAACTTGGTTTTGCTATATAAAGAAACGCAATCATGATCAGTTATAGCAGTTTCAGCCACGAAGCAGAAGGCTGGATGTTTGCTTTTGAGCATGAGATGGTCGAGGCAAGTTTTGCTATGTGTAGGCAGTTGATGCGCCGGTAAGATACCATAGTAGGTTTAAATAAACCGCCGAGCTAGGGTCTTTGGTACCGGTCGTAATATCTATGTTAATATCCCCGATTATAATGACGATCGCGTAATTTAAGTTGCAGAGAAGTTCGTTGAGTGACTCAATAAAGGGATCGATGTTCTTATATCCTGGGGGTCTATAGATTGCTATTACGATGGTGTTATTATTAATTCTTATTGTTAGACAGCTTCGCGTAAGCTGGACTCAGATATAGCGCATATTATTTTTGTAATATACTATTACTCCTTCATTTTGTGTAAAGTTATTTTCATTTTTTGTGTAGTTATAGCCGTTTAAAAAAGGAACGTGGGATGTGTGTCGTAGCCAATACTCCGTAAGAATAACAATATACCAATCGTTTGCAGAGCGATCAAGGAGTGTTAAGAAGTTTGGAAAGTTATGATTAAAACTTCGAATATTTTGGTGAATGATTTTGAGGCTGGTGTGTGGTGGTTTGTCTATTCATTTCGCGCAATCTTCTATCTCGCAAGTGGAAGACAATGCAATGTTAAAGCTATTTAGTTCGCTATTTATTGAGTTAATATTATCGAATTTCGGATTTGGTTGTACAAGTAGGTGAAATTATGTATGATAAATATTTAGCGTGAATGGGTGTGATAAACAGTATATTTAAGGCTTGTTGAGGATTAATAGGTTTAAAAAGTATGGGGGAATTGGTACGAATGTCGGCTAAAAGATTACGTGTGAAACGAATGCTTATAAAAATGTTGTGCAAAACGTATGGTAAGGTGTACTCTGATGTAGAAGACAGTGTGCTAGTGGAGGTAAACGAGAAACCTGTATGTGATGTGTGCATGTGCGATTGTGCAGTGTAAAAATATAAGTAAATTCACGAATCGAATAATTGAGAGTGAGTTCTTGTAGAGAATGAGCAAATACAAGATAAACAAAACAAATATCAAAAAGTAACAGCTTAGTAGTAAAACGAAGGTTAAGTTTTTGGATGTCTTGTTCAAAGTCTACGCGTAGCGCCAATGAGTCTGGGTTCTTCTTAATAAAGATTTTACCATAGACGGTCCATGTGCTGTGAAAATTGTACTCTTTAACTGCCTGCCTGACTAGGTATGCTAGTCGTCTTCCCAGGCTTGTGAGAGATTCACCAATAAAAACTGGCTTAGGCGGGCCCGGTAACTGTAGGGTTGAAGTACTTAACTTGTCATCTTTCCTTGTCTTATTATAAGTAACAGATACATTACCAAATGGGAGCTAAAAACATATCAGGCGAAATGTGCGTATAATACATCACTGCCTGCGTTTTTTTTTAAGCTGATAGACACATATCTGCCTATACCTTAGGTTCTGAAAAGCTGGCCATTGCAATTCTTCTACGATTTTCCCAAAAAAATAACTTTAGTTTTTTTTATAGCGAAGTAAAATTTATGTTCATTAATAATATTCTACCACATACACACAACACTATCTAGCCCAAACTAAGCAGAGCTTGTACTATGAGTACTAGACAATGGATAAACATACATATATACTTTTTTTTTTGTAAATACGTACATATTATACATAGAAACACCCAGACCAAGACAAACATCCATGTTCATGCACAAAAATATTTGTCTTGTGCGGGAATCGAACCCGCGATCTCAGGCGTGGCAATCGGTTACACTAACCACTACGCCATCGAGGTTGACTGACGATATTCAAGTAAATACCTGTACCGAGATAATTACATCACAACAAAATATAGATTGTTGAAGAGGGAGACTTGTCAAATCGCGCTGTGTTGCGGTTTACGGCCCTTACCTCATCAGCATTGATTTCCGAGTAATGACTAGGCAGTATCGTTTTTCGAAAATAGACGACACGAAAGAACATTCTGACGAGGCACATAATTCGGTTATTTCGGCAAATTTCCCATGCAATTAGGGAGTAATTTTGAAATGCCTTTGCTTTATCACTTCTACGTGAGGTAGCAGACGTAGTACCATCGCACTTTTAACGTGATTCTTAAATATGTGGTGGATCATTTTATAGTTAGATATTAGGCGTTGTAACAGCTGAATTGTTATGTCAGTTGACGCGTGTCCATCAAGTTTTTTTTATGTTAGTGTAAGCTTTTAGAAATCGAAATGCTTTGGACTCAGGTTTAAAGTTTGATTAGGGGTTTTTTATTTTCCATAGAAGATGGTAGTACAATAATCTATTGCGCTCCTGTTGTTCAAATGATTGCAGACTCCTTCAGCAGTTACGGTGTACTGACAGAAAGGGGTTCAGAAGAATTTCTGCCCTTAAACATTACAGCGAGTCTTCTTTGTAGTATTACCAAGTTTGACATACTGATTAATATCCGAGCATGTTGATTAATAGACGAAGATAACCATTAAAATTAAATATGGTATTCGTTTAAAGAAATAGCTGATTTCTCAAAGCCTAAACATTTATTTCCAGACAAAATAATATAATATTCGATAAACTTTAAAATACCTGTCTTCAATTTTGAGTCTGTGACGAGCATGCGGTACCTACAATAGTACTGACTTTTTGTTACTTTGACTCTCATAATGTCAGATTTCCCAGCGGATGCTCATTATGATTCTTTCATAAAATATTTCATATTTCTAAGCAAAACATAAAGATATTTTTTAAAGGACTGTACAGGGTGATTTTGAAATCGTGTAATTCCTTTTAACCACGCATTCTACTGGTAATATAGAATAACCCTGACCATATTTTTTCTTAATTAGAGTAATGGTTTCGGCAAAATTAGAGTACAGATTTTTTTCATTTTTTCATATAGTCATATTTTAACCACCTGACACAATCTTAATATTTTACTAATTTAAAAATAATAACATAACAATAACTGATGTCGTAAATAATAAGGGGCAATAAAAAGGACCGCCCGTTATTATTTACGACATTAATTATTAATATGATATTTTATTTTAATTAGTGAAAAATTAAAATTGCCTCGGTTGGTTAACATATGACTATCTGACACCATTTCACGAAAAAAACGAAAAAAATAAATCTAATTAAATAAAAATATGGTCAGGGTTATTCTATATCACCAGTAGAATGCGTGGTTAAAAGGAATTACACGATTTCAAAATCACCCTGTATATAACATTTTGTCGTAAATTGGTTCTGTGATAAATGCTAATTAATTTAATTGATTTTTATGTGAAACAGCTACTGTGTTTTTCTTATAGTATTGTTACGTGCTGGGTTCGAGGGATAAGAATGTAAATCAATATTACCGACTAAAACGTTTTATTCTAGCACACAATCAAATTTAAAACACAACAAACACTATCTACACTGTTCCACTTCCGTTTGCTTCGATGAATATTTGACCGCTGACGATTGTAAACTGACTCGGCGAGCGCTGGCCTTCCCGTTTTATACGCGGTTAAAGCGTATCCGGAGTTTTCCAGAAACGTCATACACGGTACGTAACAGTACGAGGATTCGAGAGTGTACCAACGTTCTCTCTACTCTACTCGTACCGGCGAACTACGTAGTTCCATAAGACGTAAATAGATGGCGCTGTAATAAATTAGTAGATGGAAATGCCGACTCTTCCCCGCAATGCCGAGAGATGGCACTGGACGTAACAGTATTATTTCACGTTTCGTAATATTTCTAAAAGTATAGTAACATTAAATATTATTGTTTGATCATAAAAATAAAACAAAATGAACACATACTATGAAGCTGCGGTATTTATTCTGCGAAAGCAAAAATAACGACAAACAAATGTTTGTTTTAATTATAAGTAAATATATTCAAGCAATACCTTCAAAGGCGAATAGACTAGCGGTTTTTCTCGCTTATATATTTATAAGTGGGGAGTTGGGACTAGTAACATCCTAACATGGTGTTAGATAGTAATTGGTTAACACGGTTCTTTCGTATCGTTGTCATATTATCTGTATCATAATGAACACATTAAAATAATAAGTGTCGCCTGTAAGAATGACAGGACAGAAGTAATATTTGTGTAAACGTAATCGTGCGTATCTTATGTTAACGCAATTGTAACAAATATTGTTTTTATTTTTTGGATTTTATATCTATATAATTTATATATAATACGAGTATTGTAATTGTTAAATAAAAAGAAGCATAAGTAATACACTCATGGACACATAAATCAATAAGTGCGTAATGGCGATTGGCATTTAAGTCTATTTATACGCTTAGTGTTACAAATTACATATATTAGTAAAATTTTCTATTAAAATTGTTATGCATGATCGGGAAAGGTGTATTTTGTATCTCGTGAATACGATGTTCATACGAATGATTGTATAATAAAGTCATGAGGGTTGTTATAATGTTTTGTAATTAACACTCCAAATTTATTGTCAAATTCGATGGAGTTTTGGTCTACGCAGTCAAACTGTAATTGCCGGCTACTGGTCAGCTCAAACATACAAATTTATATACGCCTTAAACATACGCCTTCATAAATATGCAAAATTAAATAGCTATTGTTTGGCTTCAAAATTGTCTGATATGCAAAGATTATATTATTTCGGTTGATGATTTATTCTTGGTCAGTAACCTCAAATTATTCATATTAATTAACCACTTTACTGAATAATAAATCATGATTCGTGTTTGAGCTTAGACTTCTAGTTGAAAGAACGGTATGTTCACCATCAGTAATATTAGGAAATATTGATTCTATATATATAGAATTTCTAGGTGCTTACCTGTTCTTTGTTCGTATGTCCTATAATTTTGCTGCCGCACATGTTCTTGTTCATTTCAGATTGAGACCGCTGGAAAGGATTATTTCATAACACGTCAATGGCGTGTTGCCGAGCTTTGAACAATCACAACATTTCTATGGTATGCTAATCACTTATGAGGCTTCCCGTCAATCATCCCAATCACCTTGGCATATTTAATTTTATGCATCGATTCATCACACAGTAATATACAGTTGTCAACCTTAACGAAGGATTGTTGGCATGACTTTAATCACGTAAAGGTAAAGCTGTTAAATTGTGCACCTGCGGCTTAACAAATAGGAATGATCTATAGCAGACATATGTTGGATAAAATTCTTTTCAGAGAATCATATTAGTGAGATAGCATATACATAACTTAGCTTAAGTATTGGAGTTTAGGTCTGGGTCAAAAGCATTATAGAAACCTAACACATTAATATACATATGAAACAATCAATTATGAGGACGTAGGCATTGTATTAAATCCCATATTTAGAGTAAAATACTTTAAATGTATTCCATCCTCAAAGCTCTAAAGGCGATCATTTGCATTCTATTCACAACACAAAGTGGAGAAATTTTTAAATTTCAACAGTATACGGAAATCCATTATGCTGGAATACTTAAGGTTATTTTAGGGGTTAACTGGGTATAAATAAGATTTCAGATAGCGATGAGGAGGTTACATATTAAGTATTATGTTTTATTTTACTCTAACATATTCACTGAATTTATAGATGGCATTATGTATTTATATAAAGTCGTGGTTTTGATAGATAGTTAAAATTATCAGATTTTACATCAGTTATTTCTGTACTGACAATTACAATAGATGTAAAAAGTGCATCGTGGAAATGTAGTTTCACAACAACAAAACTACAAAGCAGTGTATTTTATAATCGTTTATACTCGCAAATGTTAAGCCACACACAAAGACTATGGCATAAGTAATCGTGATCTGTTAGATATCGATTGGGTACATATTTTATGTTGGCGCAGTTTCTATGCCATTAGACATACTCAAAGCGACGATGTAAACGCAATCCACTCGTAAGCGAGCATTAGGTAAATGTTTACGTTTCTTTCTATTAAAGAATTCAGTGATTTGTTTCATCAAGTATTTGTACACGGTCTCTCTAGCTACGTGTTCGTTCTTTCTAGAATAGTTTTATGAACGGTGCTGAGAAAGTCGTTGGACGTTGCATTAGGGCCGACTAGCTGAAGTAGACAATTCCGTCGTGTCTCTAGAGTGCGACACGAGAATACAGAATTTTATAGAGCTACAAGACTTTACTCGTGACTTCGTCCACTTGGGCCATTAAAATATAGCTACGTTACTGTTTTGCTTAAACTAAGTTCGGCTACGAAATTACGTTGATCGAACTACAAATGTATGTGGAATTAGTGGTAACGTGGCAGTGATAAATTATTACATTTAAGTTTAAATTCCGAGTTACCAAAATCGCGTAGCAATAAACAGAAAGATAGACTTCCATAAAGAAAAATCTATATACCATTATTTAAAGTAAATAAGTTGTTTTCCAAATATATGTACTCGTACTTGGGATGTGCAAACACAGCATCGTTATAGTTTCACCGAAGTACATATATAGATATATTATTTTAGCATTCTAACAGTGTCTTAGTATCTTCAAAAGAAAATCGCATGCCTCAGCATAATGTAACATACATAGACAGTGAACTGAATTAGAATTCGTAGAAACGTATATTTGAAAAGCTGTTACATTTTTACTAAAAATGGTGTAGATAGAAAATGTCTAGATATTTTTTTGGATCTATTAGATAGGAACACAACTGTAGTTAGCAGACAATGTTCAATCCCCCGAGTCCCTTGACGTGGCTGGCGTGTCTAGTCTTTGTGTTTAAAATTGTATAAATGTCTACCTATGTTTCTCAGAAACCATGTTAAATGTTGTAAAGTTTTTATATATGTACTACGAAGGAAACGTGACACAATAGGAGTCGCAAAATAACGAAGTACTCAAATGCTTATACGAATGGAAAAGATTTTTATTTTACAAGTGACTTAGCGGGCATGATTAAAATCTTCAAATCCTTATAAAATATAGGAGCTAATAATATAATTCTGCTTTATGGTGTTAGTTCTGGTTTGCACATAATATTGCAGAGTCGCACATAAAGGTGAATGTTGGCAAAGGCGTGACAACGGCAGTGAACTCTGAAAGGCTGATTAATTAGTTTTAGAGCCAAAAAGTGCATTGCGTTTGATATCTGTGCCTCAAAGTTTAGGTGTGACCTCACTCAAGTACTCAATGAATTATAGTATTTCATTCTACTAAATCATACAAATAAACCCACGGATGATGATGGAAAACGGTTTACCTTGCAACATCAAACGATTAATGCGCAACCTTGCACTTTCGAGCAGAGAATACCACTATGGTATCTTACGATGACTGTCTGTCGTAACAGCCGACTGAAAGGGTTCAACAGGTCATGGGTGGCCAAAAATAGCAGTTCTGGTTGTTTACAAACCGTCAATATATTGCATCTATGTAGTCAAGAAATGGCAACGATTTGTGGTAGCTTGATGTCATACCAATATGCATGTTAGGTGAGTTAGTCTCAGGCAGGCAACAGTCGAGAACTTTGGTTTACTCATTTCTTTAGATATCCCGTGGTTTACCCTTGGCACGTTAATATATAGCCTTAGCGGTTTGGTGAATAGTAAATCTTATATCACCTAATTTCCTGTCTAGGAGATTGGGAATTACCTGAAAATTTGGCTTTATAAAAAAGGGGTATCATGTTAAAGGTTCTGCAAAAGGAAGGATTTAGACCGCTGATCTCCAGCTAACAGGCAGTGCAGCTATTAAGGAATCTGTAAAGCAACACGTGCTACAGCAGACATTTACCCAGTTAGAGTGCTCTATGTTGAAGTGGCGTGCTGACTTTGAACAGGAATGTATGCAACACTTAGTAACACAAACAATAATTAGTACTTTATAATTTATAACTGTAAATGGAATGGGAACCAGTTTAAAAATGGAATGTACTAATTAGTTATCATAAAGTAGATGTGCCCGCGGTTTCACCCGCGTTTATGATTACTGCGCCGCCCCCGTGGGTCGTAGCGTGATGTTATGTAGCCTGTAACCTTCCTCGGTAAATTGTCTATATAGAAATAAAGTTACTTATACCGTGTACATGTACCTATAGCTACATATTTACCTATGTAACTTTACAATTTAATAAATTGAATAAAATTGTTCTCTTCTCGCTCGTACATAATATAATAATGTAGCATTAAATTTGCTGTATCGTAACGAAAATCTAGTTATTAAATATACACGAAAATTTTCAATTTATGGTACTCTGAATTTTGCTATATCTCAAGAGTAAGCTTAATAAAAAGCGCGTTCTGTTATAAATAAAAAGTTGTATTCTGTGAAATAAAAGAAGTTTTAACTTTAATTTTATCCATATTCAAATGGCCGTGTTCGACAGGATGACTTGTGTATGAAACTTGTATATTTATAGTACCTACGTAATGGAAGTATACACGTTTCATACAAAAGACTTCTTATTCGAAACAGTAAACACATAACGTGAACACGCTTCAGTTCAATTTGAGTTGTACTCGTACGTCTTGTCACCGCTGCCGAGATTAAGATGTTACAAGGACTTTACATGGCTTCTACTGGCTATCTGCATGTAACCGTGATGTCGCCAATTTTATTTAGAATCACATAATCTTTAAGCACGACTTTCTCTAGACCAATCGTGCATAGGTTGCGTTCCCAGGACGAACAAAGAATTGTTGGGATTTTCTATTAGGTTTCATTCTTGGTATACCCGCATATAGCACGGACGCCGGCAATGTATCGGCTAGACAACGATGCGAAATTTCGTTCAATTTGGTTTACAAATTACTAGCATTCTTGTTATCTCCTCCGGCTAAGATAGAATGCTCTCGGCAGGAGTGGATTCACGTCGGTAATGCAATTGATGGGATTTAAAACCGCTACTACAACGATCGTTAGTTTATTTGGTTAGTCAGTAATTCCTTTCCTGTATTTCCATGATGATAATTTTAACTATATTCTATTATTGAGATACTCTGAACCGGATTTTGCACGAATGATGTCATGTTAAAGATGAAGATGAAGTTTAGATGAAGCTTTTAAAAATATATCGTTGTAGTATATCAGTCATGTACTTTTTACAAATCGACCTTGTATACGCACTTTGAGGTCGAGACGATTTGGTCGTTCGCTGGTTTTCATCGGTCTATTGAAATGGTTTGTTGAATTTGTAGCTGAAATTAAATTTAAATAAAATAATCTGCTACATTTTTCCATCAACCATCTGCTTACTACTAAGAAAGCTTAAATCTTATTTCATCGTATATAAAAGGTTTTCGTTCTGTGTGTATAATTAGTATTAGTTCAAATAGCTTGGAAAGGTCTTTTACTGGAACCTTGATGAAATTTAATTAGCTTAAAATATTCAGTAAACAATTTTAAAATATCGTCCATCGTCTAGGTTACACGTTCATGAAATTCTAAGATGTAGAAAACAGATTTTATGCAAAGTATCATCTTAACTAATAAAAACCTTTGTATCGCAGATAGTTTTACAGACATGGAAATTACTCTCTTTACTGCGCACTTATATGTGCGCTTAAGTTCAGGCCGTTCTTAAAGTCCCATATTTCTTTTAAATAGTACTCAGTCGTGCAGCACTCAGACGTAGTCTGCTCGAGCTGATATACAAGTGTGAAATATAAGAAACTATAAACGTCTAAATCTGGATCAACTATTCATGATTCAAAGGACCATTTAGTAACATATATATCAATACAGCAGTTATTAGAAACGGCAATTAAAATAAACTAGCGGTCGCCAAATAATCGAAATTCGACCATATTTGATAAAAAAAATAATTTTGATCGTTATTAAGGTTTTATTATCTATAATTATATTCTTATAATCACATTTCATTTAGTCACCTACTCCATCATACATTTATTTATGTAACTATAGTTACGAAGAATTCTACGACATCAGCCGAACAATACCGAAATACTACGAACACGATTCGACTGCTTGTGTCAAATGCATGGTTGTGTTCGTGTAGTGTTTTTCATTAATTTAATGTTAATGTATTGCTAATGCATATTTTATAAAAAATATTAAGATTCGCCATTCCTTCTCGATATAAACTTTAACTGTGCCAAATTTCATACCCCTCCATCCGCGCAATTTTCGTAAAAAAGGGTACAAAGCTTTTGCTTCACGTATTAATATACACGTCTAACGTGTCATAACTTATTTGTCATATAATGCAGTCGATCACCACTGAATACCGCGTTGAGTCAACCTATAATAAGCATCGTAATTGATGCGGCTCTTTATCTCAGCAGTCTGGATGCGGTCTATATTTATTACGTTTGGCAAACTCGACTGCATACCGCCAATAACCATACTAATTAACAAGACATCTTTCAAAATATGTAATTGTGACTTGGTTCGTGAAAACGTCGCTTAAATGATCAGTGGCATTCTCGAGGCAACGTGATTAATGTTGGCAAATAATGCTAATTGTGCCGCTGATTGCTCGCTGAACAAAAGCCCAAGCGAATGTATTGTACTAGACAGGGAAATCGGACGTTAGACCTCTGTGTTTATTCTTTTGTCACAAAAACTGCAAATCAAGAGGGCAAAAAATGGAAGTAACTGAATTAAGATCTTATATATTTTCGAGAACGTCCGTAATGACGTCATAAAAATATAACGTTAAATATTCTTCCTTATTTTTTGTTATCTACAAAGTATGAATAAAGTAAGAGACTATGGACTAACTGTTAATAGCGTCTGGTGACCAAAGGTCACGAGGACCGAGCTGAACTGTTATAGTAAATCCAATCTCACTTAGAGAAGATAAAACTAAATTATCGACTGTTTATTTAAACGTAGGTACCGAATGCACTTTGGCATTCACTGTAGTTATGAACAAGACATGTGTGGACAGCAGGTGGCAGTTAAGATCACAATCTACTTGACACTTATTGCTGAACCCAACTATACAACTTCTGGAAGTGTAACATACAATGTTGAATTATGAATTTGGACACAAAATGATATAACAGCATCTCCCTTCAAAGGCTTCGACGACGACGTAATTTACTGACATTTCACTCGGCTACATACACACTTGTAATAAGGGGCGTAGCTAATGTGATATAACAAGCGCAGTTCTTAATCTAACTGAAAGGCCTATAAAAATTTGCCTCTTTCAGGTATTGAACACATCATGAGTCAAATGACGCATTTAAGAATACTGGATGAACTACATAGTATATTCTTACTAATATGACTAAAAAGCTGAAATGTAAAGTTTTCTTCGCGATAAAATGTAGCAGGCAGATCAATTATTTAGACAGGCATAATTGTTCAAAAACACTTCCTACATTTTAACTAAGGAAAATGTCTCATTCATCATTTTACGATCTGTCCCAATTTATATTACTTGAGGCCGGTGCAGTATGTATTCCATTCCATTTATCTCCATTGCATGTCATCGCAGAATTCACTATCTTTCTTAAATTGTTCTTTCATTTCAGTCATCTTAATCCATCAATATTCTCCTTTTCACCCGTGGTATTTTATTGCAACTTTATAATTTCCTTTTATAAACTTATCGAATTAAAGGTTAGGATAATATTAAATGATAATATATAATATGATATTCGATGCGGCAAAATGAGAGGCTGTTTTTCTTGTAAATATTTGCCAAATATTATGCTATGTTAACAACAAAAGAGACCCTATATTTTGTTTAACCGTCTGTGAAGAACTGTTGTCCCTCAAGTTTATCTTATACTTCTTTTAATGGAAATAACATCTAAGTTATTCTTCAGGAAGACATTATACAGGCCAAACTGGTAACTATTTTTCTTGTTTTGATACTTTAATGACTATGAAGGGAGTCTGTCCATAGTCTGACCACGTTGCTCCAGCGGGAGTTCGTTGACTCACATCTTCGACTAAGTCATGAGGAACTCTCAGATATTGATTTTTCCTTTTCTCTTTCCCTTCTTTCTTAGGCAGGTTTTATACATAATTAATTCATTGTGAGACTGAACTTAAGAATTCTAATAGAGATACCATACACAGTTGGTATCTTCATTAAAACTTACCGTTGAACTAGATCGCTGCTATATACTTCATGCTATACACAATATATCACATATTAATACTTTTTACTATATAATATTACTTATAATACGATGAACAATAAGGTTAGTTATAATAATACCATTCATAAATAATATTTTATATATCAATCGCACTTATTATAACTAACATGATAAAATGAATGCAGTGTACATAACGATGTTAATAACGTTAATGCTCCTCTATGTTTTTATATATAATATAATAATAATTTATTGTGTCAACATTATTTTATGGACAAAAGTTAGTGTTTAGAGCCTTCTTTAACGCATTATGTAGATGCATATATGGGCGTTATCAAGTTTATAATAAAGTAATTTGAGCGTGAAAACCGGATTGAATTCCTTTACAACGAGAAAGTGCCTTATATTACAAGTGTCGGTGAATTGATGTAGAACGTGCTCGGCAGGATATTGAGGTATAAATTTCACAATACTGAGGGTGCTTCGATACTTCCCTAGTGACTCCAGTTCAGTTAATCACTTCACGTGTTAACAAGGGCTCCTGTGCTATGGAGTATCGGATGAAATTGAGTATAACATAATATAGTAACTCGTCTTTAAGTCGCAAAGGGTAAGGCAGTGGTTTCGCATACCTACATTTCACCAGATAATATTTGTAACGCGCGTAATGGAGAGCAAGTTTATTGGTTTTGGTCGGGCAATTTCGGCATTGACTAAAATGTATCGAATACTATCGAAAGAAAATTCAATAACCCATTGCTTAACTCAAGAATCGAATCCGGAATGCACATATACCGTGCATACATCTAAGATTAGCCACAAACTTAAAGTTTTACTGTATACTTAAAATATTATAAACCTGCTAAAATAAAATTATCTTGACCTATGGTTTGCGCGTCCATGTTTTTATTTTATAGGTCATTTTTAATGAGGTAAGCGTCGTTCCAAAGAAAATATAGTAACAATTTTATAGAAAATAATTGCGCCTTATACATGCACAATGTTATCTGTTGTTTTGAGAATAGAAGTGCAGTTTGGTTAACAAAGGTACCTATCCTTGTCTACTTGAGCTTTACTTGAGTTGCATTTCTATTTAACTTTAGAGTTAGTTTTCATGGTCATTCAAATAATGTTGACTGTGCTTTTATTAATTATAAGCACTGATATTATTGCGACAGACTAAACTGCACATAAACATAAGGGTTTCAGTGTTCACCTTGTCCCTAAAAATTTCGTCTAGGATGAAATGTCGCAATACCGCACGAGCTAAATTGATGTCGAATAAGCAATATTTAAAATTATATATGTATCTATAACGTCGTTATATAAAAGGTTTTTAAATTTTGTTGTTCGTTTTTCTTTTTAAGTTAGCCTTATCTTTATATATATAAATCTTCCGTGCGTGTGTTTGTAATTAAAATGCTGTAATTAAACGACTGGAACGATTTTGATGAAATTTTTAGCGCGTGTTCAAGTGGATTCGAGAATGGTTTAGATTTGGTTTTTATATTATTTTTTTCGTTTGTACAGGGCTACGTCTGTCGGTTCCGCTAGTTATATATAATTTCTTTGTACATATTACAAGACTATGCCCGCGGCTTCGCTTGCGTACCTATATGTAGGTTATGTAAATTTTCTATCCCTCAGCAATTGTACTTTTTTCTGGATAATATGTCCTTTTCTGTACCCTTGACAACGTGTATGCGGAATTTCATGATGATCGGTCGAGTAGTTAAGGCGTGAAGCGTAACAAACAAACTTACATTCGCTATTATAATATTAGTAAGCAAGTAAAGACGCTATTAATATATGTAGTTATGATATTGTTTTTGTTTGTACGTCGTTATAAACGGACACTCATAACGTATTTATTATTTAGTTCCTACCTCTATTCAATTTAACTGTAGTGCTTCAGGCTAACAAAATTGCGTCAAAGTTAATATTTATTAGTTCCAGACTTATAAAAGTATAAAGTAAAACAAAGGAATTTTAAATGTACATGGAAACCATACATAACGCCTACCAACAGTGGCTTATCTATATTATTTTGTTATATTTCTTATTCTAAATTTATTTATCTCACAGAAGCTGCTTAAGTTTGTGAGTCATGAATGAGAAAGCAGGCTTGTAATGTAATTAAAACATTCCCCATTTTTATTAAGAGCTTCTACATTCTGCTTCATTAGCCCTTATTTAATTTATAAAAGGGGCTATATTAAGTAATCTCTTGACTATAGTGGAGTATTTATTACATTCTGTTTCACCGGGACTAAAGCTTCCTTGATAGTAATAATAATAATAATCATTTATTGCTAATATAGGTGAGATAAAGAGGTGTTTCAGAAAATGTATAGTGCTTCTATATTCAGCCATGCAGCATGCAACATTTTTTATTTGGCGTATCATTAATTATTAACAATAAGTGCTATCATTTGAAAATAATAGTTATATGAAAATAATAGAAATGCTCAGTATTCGTAATGTTTATTAGCAAATGTCAAAGAAAATACCTATATTATTACTTATTAAATTAATGAGAGCATATTAATATTAATTTGTAATGTCAGAGGCTTAAATTTTGTCATTAAGATTTTTAGTCACATTTTAATATGCCTTTTTAGTAAGAAATTATTTTAGTAAAGATTTAAGTTTATCCAACATATTTTAATATAATACCAAAGTATTTTAGGCCAATGCGCTGGAGCTCTTTTAAAGCAATACGAAGAAAAGACAAATATATTGTTTGTAACATTAAGGTGTGGGTATGTTTTAAGCCGATTAGTGAACCATGTAACCAATGTAAAAATAATAGTTTTATAACATAAAACATATTTTCGAATTGTGAATATGGATTTAAAACCTATCGGTATAACGAAATTTCTTTAGTTTGATGAACCGATTTAATTTAACTATACGCAATGACTCCATAGCAGGTAAAAAAAGTTTATTAAGAATCGTGTATCACCATGAGAACGTAAAGACGGTATAAAAAAGAAATCTTTTCAGATAGATAAAAGATTAATGTTGATCATTGTGATATTATTCATCTTTACGGTTACACGTTGCCTCGTTCTGGTGCATACAGTGTCGGCCCAAGTTGCAACGTGGGTCTTATAATAGTCTGTCGTCGGGTAGCTACAAAGCGGTTGAGTGATATGCGTTGTCATATTGCCCTTTAGTTAGCAAATAGCAGTCATGTATGTAGCTTCTGTCACTGAATTATAAAAGTTGAAGAGAAGTTTTATTTTTATAATTTGTACTCTTTTCATTTACTCATAAATACTAGCACCCGACTCAGCTATTGAAAACAAAATCAGAATCCAGCGCTTTATATTTATTTATATTGGTTACCCAAAGTAATTTATGTAGGCTTGTTTAACAAAATTCAACATACTCAAGCGACATTCTTACTATTGTCGCCGCATATGAAAGAAATCTTCTCGGATTGTTCTTAAGCTTTTTACATGAACCAATTTTACTGCAATAGGATAGTTGCGTTACACTTTTTTTTAATCTATTATAAAGCTGAAGAGTTTGTTTGTTTAGTTGAACGAGCTAATCTCAGGAATACTGATCAGAATTAAAAAAATATTTTAGTGTTGGATAGCCCATTAATCGAGAAAAGCTTAGGCTACATAACATCACACTACGACCAATAGGAGCGGCGCTTCAATGAAAAATGTTGCAAAAACGGGGACAATTCTCTTATGTGAAGCGGGCGAAGTTGCGCGGGTCAGCTAGTTGAAGTCTAAATATAGCTACATTACCAAACCCTTTATTACAAGAATTTTTGAAATGTTCCTTTTTGGTACATAAGTTACAAGCGCTTTAAATCTGGTAGTAGGAGTAAATGTCAAATGACAGAAACTGGATGTACGGTGCAAACTGACATAAATACTATTTAAACGTTCCTGTCCAAGGGAAATAGCGAGATATTCCCACTATAGTCTCAATTTTTCTTACAATCAAATTGTAATATTAATTACTTACCCTTATTTCACGACCAATTTTAAAACTGTTTGCATAAAAAGTTTATTTATATTGCTATTTGTTCTTATTTGTAAAATAATGTACAAAATTGAACAATCCTATTGTGATACACTCCACTTATATATAAGAAACTCGAGCTGCCCTCAAATGAGAGAGTAGATTTAAAATCAGTTACTTTATTATATTACTAGCTGTAGTATTTAGATGCGTACTTCTTATTTAAGCAACTCATTGATAGCTGAGGCAGATAGGGTACTTGCTTTCCAATTATGTGGTTTCCAGTTATTACAAACATTACTATGAGTGGCAGTTATCATTTACAATTAGTTGATTCGATGCCAACCTGTCAAAAAAAAAAGACTAATTAAATATATAATAACGACAACAGCAGTTTCGATGGATTATAATTTTATTTGAAAATAAATATTGTTTTTCTAGACCTGTAGTCGCACTAGGAATAATGCCAGTATCACTGGGAATTAAATAAACACTTTAACAACAACAAAAACGTATGTGTTGTTTGAATGTTTCGTTATTACCATAATATTGCTGTTTTAGGAATAAATTAAAAATATGCCATATCATATACCCTACCGGCCAAAAGTTTAAGACCAGCTTAATTTAAAGTAGGAAAATTAAATAAAACTCAACAATTAAGTGTTTTTTAATTAACCTGTTTAGTCATCTTATAAAACAGTGATTAACAGACAATATAATTTAAATCCGTGAAGAAATATCAATATTCCATGCTAAAAGGGCTATAGTTGGCTAAACTGATTTTTCATAAAAAGACTCTCCTTTACATTGTATGACTTTTTTCACAATCAATCAATTTGTTGATGGTGTCTTCTGATATATTGCCCCAACTTTCGCATAAAGCATTCCACGTGTCTTCTTGCGAGGATGGGCCACGATTACGGACGTTCCTATCAAGCTCTTCCCACAAAAGTTCAATTGGATTGAGATCCGGGCTCTGAGCAGGCCACACCATGTTTTTTAAACCCTTTGTGCCTCTTTTTTTCTAAATATCCCCTGCATCATTTTGAGCTATGCTTTGGATCATTATCTTCTTGGAAAATAAATCCATCTGCAATTAATCGCAACCAGGAAGGAACATTTTGTTACAAAATTTATTTGTACTCCTACTTTTTCAAAATTCCTTCAATTCTGATCAAGTCGCCAGTTCCTTGGCTAGAGAAGCAACCCCAGACCATAATTGAACCACCACCATGATTGACTGTTGGGACTACACAGTCTGGCATCTTAGCAATTCTTCGTTTTGAACCGAATAGTTCAAACTTGGATTCATCAGACCAGAATACTTTTTTAAAAACTTCTTCAGTCCAATCTCGATGGACAAGAGCCCACTGCATCCGTTTTTTTTTGTTTTGTGGTCTTAACAGAGGTTTTCGAACGGCAACGCGACGATACAACTTCGCATCTCTCAAGCACCGTTTGCCTGTAGTTAATGATAAAGGTTTAACTCGGGTTTTGGTCACTTCAAAGCCGATTTCTGGTGCTATTAGGCATCTATTTCGCTTGCTGGTAACAACGATGAAATTATCTTCACTAGAAGTGGTAGCTTTAAGCCTTCCCGAGCGTATACGATCTTGATTACTGCCTATCTCCCTGTATCGAGTTATTGTACCATAAACTCGATTCGCCCGTCGAACTGTATCTAGAGTGGACCTGTGTTGAATTTTGCATTTTTATTTTAATATTTCTTTAAATTGAGTGTTTCTTTTGCCTCTGCGAAACTCGGTACCTCTCTTACTATCTTGCGGAGGTTACCATATACGACCGGCGCCATATTGGAATCCGTATAGCTCCATCCTGCTCGTCGCTGCTGGTGAGATTAACCTATTAAATATTTTTGAGAAACTTGGAAAAAGACGTCGGCCGGCGGTGGTTTGAACCTGCGCCTCCACGTGCAACAGCTAGCGGAGACGACACCTTACGCCGCGGGACCACGGATTGGTGAGAGGCGCACGACGAAATACTTGACTGGTATCGGCACAAGTAAATACTGTTGTTGATAACGCATGCTTCACGAATCTCTGGAGTTTTTGTTTAAAAAATTAATTATATCGAGTTTGACATCAATCAATCATGCAACGCTCTCCACCCTCTGCGTCGCATTCCTCCCCGAATTTAACAGCTCTATCCGGATTGGGAGACAATGTTACCCAAAGGAAACGAAAGCAACCAGAGTCCGAAATAGCATGTGCCATTCAAACACTCACCCAGGAAATGAACAAACGGCTTGAGGAGTTAAAACGCTACTTCGATTGCGCGATGTCAAACTTATCTGAGAAATTATCCACTATTAAAACGGACTTAGACATTGTTACTCAGACAACAACGGATATTAAAACCGAACTAAGTTCGTTGCGTTCAGAACACATTAAATTAGAAAAACATGTTTCGACCTTGGATGCCAAACAAGTAACATTGATAGAGGATTTTGCCTCCCTACAGAAAGCTTTACAATATACGTCGGATCGCCAGGATGATCTCTATAAGCGAGTTGAAGTCATTTGTAATGATACTAAAAGCGGGAATGTTTGCAGCGATATTGTGTTGGGTTTGGAGACACAGATTGATGCGCTTGAGCAACAAGCACGCCAATGTAACGTCGAGATTTGCAATGTCCCGGAGAAACGTTCGGAAAACTTAATGACGCTCATGCAGACTATAGGCGCTAAAATTAATTGCATACTGAATCAAAGTGACATCGTCGCCATACATCGTGTCCCTCACGCACAGAGCTCAGACAAGAAGCCCAAGAACATAGTTGTAAAGTTTCAATCGCGTGTACTACGAGACAATATATTAAGCGCGTTTCGTTTATCCAAAGGTCTAAGTACAGATCAATTGGGCATACAAGGTACGGCGCAACCAATATATCTCAACGAGCACCTGACCTTAAAGAGGAAACAGTTATTTCGAGCAGTTCGAGAGTCAGCCAGGAAAAATAACTTCAAGTTCGTTTGGGTCAAGCATGCCACTATCCTCGTGCGAGAACGCGACGGCGCTCCGGCAATGGCTATCCGGTCAACAAAGGACATCGGTAAAATCAAACCTAGTACTTGTAACACATAACGATCTGCCTAAATTAAACACCGGTATATTCTATAGCCTAATTCCTCATGTACTAAATTATATGTACTTTTCTTTATCCATCTTAATATGTAATAACATAGTCAATTTTGTTAGTTTTTACGGTACTCTATTAATATATTTGTGTGCCTTTTCCTATACAGACTTTAAAACTTTCATAATTTTTTATGGTTTTATAAGTGCTACACATTGCCAGCTTAATTGTATTTATACACAGACTGACCTACTCGGTACCATAGAATCGTTCGGTTATGCTTTTTACTATCAAAATTTTTATTCTAATTACTGTTTGTGGCGGTTGGAAAACATTGATGGATACACTGTTTATAATCATTTATTTTTTAATGGATAAATTGGTAATCTACTATCAAAACTGTAGAGGTATCCGTACTAAGCTTAATCTCCTATATATGAACATATTATCCAATCACTACGACGTCATAGTCTTAACGGAAACGTGGTTAATTCAAGAAATTTTTGACAGTGAGTTTATAGATAACCGCTACACGGTTTATAGATGTGACCGTAATCGTGTTGCTTCCAATAAAAAGGAAGGCGGCGGAGTATTGATAGCGGTTTTGAAAGATCTGGGCTCCTCTCTTGTGACACTAGATATGCTAACCATACCATATATAGAGCATCTACTTGTTCAGTTGCCAAGTATCAATAATACAAAGATACTTATTAGTGCGGCTTATATGCCTCCCAAATTAAATCAAGATATTTATTTAAGTCATTTTAATCAATTGCAATACACTATAGAGAAACATAGTCCAGAAAAATTCTATTTATTTGGTGACTACAATCTACCCGATGCTAAATGGCAGCCGCACAATATTGACAACCAAGCAGCACTGAGCTGTTCTGGTAACAGTTTGTTAATTGAACACATATGTAACTTTATGGATTTATTAGATTCTTTTCAATATAACCATCTCGTTAATCACAATGGCCGCATCTTAGATCTTTTAATAAGCAACGACGATTGCGTTATAAATACTCCGTCTTCTATTTTATTACCCATTGATGTCAACCATCCACCTTTCTGTGCTACTATTATTTTTAAATGTCATATAAAAATGATATCACAGGCAAAAATAAATAAGTTCAATTTTTATAAAGCAGCTTACGAACAAATTAACCAAGATCTCTTTCTAATTAATTGGGCGGACATCTTTAATTATACATCAGCCGAGGAATGCGTAGGTACTTTCTATGACATCATATACGGATCAATAAAAAAACATGTGCCACTGTCTCGCCCTAAATCCACAAAGTTTCCTGTGTGGTTTTCAAAAGCACTAATACGTATCTTTAATAATAAGCGTAGGGCATGGATAAAATGGAAAACTTACGGCAACCTGACAGAATATGAGCAATTTTCTTACCTTAGAAGAAGATTTCACATAGAATGTAAGAATCATTATTTTAATTATATGAATAGTGTAGAGACCAACATAAAAAAGAATGTAAAATGTTTGTGGCGTTACGTATCCAATAAAAAAAAAGATGCTGGGATACCTGCTTCTATGTTTTACAAATCTCATAACACCAACGATCCAGAAGCAATCTGTCATTTATTTTCAAACTTTTTTCATTCTGTTTATGAACCTTCAACGTTTGATAGTACTAAGTGGCAACCTTCTGAAGCCCATGCAGATAACTGTGATACTATTAACCACATTACTTTTTCGTCAGATCAAGTTCTAAAAGCTTTAAAGCTATTAGACATTACCAAGGGTCCCGGCCCTGATGGGTTGCCACCTTACTTTTTACATAAAATAGCCGATAATGTCTGTGTTCCACTAAAAATCATTTACAATAAATGTATCACTGAAGGTACTTTTCCTAGTGTTTGGAAGAGGGCCAATGTTACGCCGATACATAAAACCGGTTCCAAACACGACATTGAGAACTATCGGCCAATTTCAATCTTGTCCGCTTTGTCAAAGCTTTTCGAAAGACTCGTACACAATGCAATCTATCCGATTCTTCACCGCATCATACTGAACCAACAACATGGATTTGTGCAAAAAAGGTCTACCGTTACTAATTTGTTAATTTTCACAGACTATGTATTCAATAATATGGATCAACGGATACAGATAGACGCTATTTACACGGACTTTCGAAAAGCTTTTGACAAGGTGGATCATGAGCTCCTTCTTCGCAAACTTGCATACAACGGCATTCGTGGAGATCTTCTGCGCTGGTTTGCGTCGTATGTGGCAAACAGATCGCAGAGAGTTGTTGTAAGAGGTCACCAATCTGATTCTGTAATTGTTACATCTGGGGTGCCTCAAGGGTCAATTTTGGGACCACTTCTATTTATAATATTCATAAACGATATCGCTAACTGCTTTCTTAATTCAAAATTTTTGTTATACGCAGACGATCTCAAAATTTATCGTACGATTCGTAAACAATCAGATTGTAGCTTATTGCAAGCTGATTTAGATCGCTTTACAGAATATTGCACTAGAAACAAAATTTATCTTAACCTATCTAAATGCATATCTATTACGTTCACCAAAAACAGGAATATTTTTGATAACACCTACAATTTATCCCAAACAGACCTGAAGAGGGTTTCCTCTGTAAGAGACCTCGGTGTAATACTCGATGAAAAGTTACACCTCGATCAACATATCGAAAAAATTGTCAGCAATGCTTACCGCATGTACGGCTTCGTAATGCGATCCAGCAAAGATTTTAAAAGGACTAGTACTTATATTCATTTGTACAAAGCACTCATCAGGTCCCAATTAGAGTATGCCGTTATGATTTGGAATCCTCTGTATAAGAAATACACAGATAACTTAGAAAGGATACAGTGTAAATTCGTCAAGGCATTGCAATACCGTTGCCGCAATAATTTCATAGCCGAAACAAATATTACGAGTAACACTAAATTACCTGATTTAAAAGCCAGACGCCTTTTTCTAGAGACAATGTTCATATATGACTTATGTAATAACCGATACGATTGCTTAGATTTAACGAGTAAGTTATGTTATATTGTGCCGAGAACTGTGATGAGACGTGAAGTGCGCGGACATAATCTTTTTGCTGTTACATCTTGTCGCACAAATGCTGGCGTCCGCGCACCTCTGCGTCGCATTACAAAAAACTACAACGAACATTTTACCGATTTGGATTTATTCAACTTATCTGCTGGTCAGTTCCGAAAGCTTTTAATTAATGAAATTAATAACTTGTAGTCTGCTATAACTTTATTTGTTTTCTTGTTTACTTTGATTGTAATTTTCTTATTTATAAAGACAGTAATGATTCACTCAAGTTCAGTTCTTGCTTTTACAAATCAATTATGTAAAATACGTGGAAAACGTTGTGGGTTTCACATATACCAAAATATTGTTAACTATACCTACTTTTTATCAATGTGTGTGTGTAACTGTTTGTTTTTCCTGAAATAAATAAATAAATAAACACAAGTCTTCGATAACTTCAGTTGTGAAGCAATCACAAGTTGCGATTTGCCTTCGTTATGTAAAACAACGATGGCAAAACGCACTTCACTATTAATTTTGCGTGCTTTTCCTATATTAAGATGTTTGACTGTAGAAACCACAAGTTTAGGCTAATTGAGATTGTTAGTGAATAAACCCAAGAAACCTCAGGTAATAATAAGTCGGAAACATGTGTTTTCGGAAATTACATAATCCTTATTATTGACCAATGCGAAAGAAAAGCAAAGTAATTAGTAATGAGCACATAATAAAAATATTACTACGACTCTACTACCTGGCTCTTGCGTAGCATTTGACGGTATTTGAAAACAATAGATGTTTACTGCCCAATAACTTAAAAGTAAACAAAATAATGACTTCTTAACAATAGAATATGCAGATGTGCATTTTCTTATTTATCCTACGGGCTTTTATTGCAATTGATAGATAATTACGTCGTTTAAGTGGGTCTTAAACTTTTGGCCGGCAGCATATGAACACGTGGACAGGGATCTCGAGAATGTCATACAGAGTTTTAGGGTACAGCCGAACAGGATAGAAATCAAAGTGTAAGACTGTGTGACAGTTTGCTAACGATGCGGTTTGACTGCACAGATAGCGTGGTAATTTAAGTAGTGACCTTGTTATTGCCACTCTGCCTCTGTGTTCTGGGTTCGATTCACACACGATAATAATTTGCGTGATCCAGAAATAGATGTTTCGAGTCTGACAGGTATTACGCCTAAAAAGCCTTACGAAATAAAAAGTTATTTCACTCAACAGTCGTGCGGGCGGTTGTAGGGGCAAAAATGGCAGGGTAAGTACCAGCTAACCGCTTGATAAGCTGGTACCCACGTCAACACCCACGGTCAATGACTGGCTAAACGACAGTCTTGTTAATGCTATCATATCATTAACAAGACTGTTGTTTTAAATGAAGAATTTAAACGTAAATCTATAAATATTATTTTATTGTAAAATTAAACATTAATTAAAATATCAATCAAATGGCAGCGTAGATCAAAAGGCAAGGCTTTACTGAGAACTGGCTAATCAATTTCGCACGATTTTTTTTGGTATAGAGAGAAACTTTATTAATGTTTATTTTTTGTTTTATTCTTAAAGGAACAAAGTTATACCTACTACTTAATTTATGCTGATAAAAGCTATTATTACTATTTTATACATATATATATTCAAATGTATGGTTCATAAGCTAGATAAAGACTCCATAGCACGCTGACGGAGTTTTATAGAGCAACATTCAGTAAGGAGAGAATACTTAATCAGGCAAAGTTTGAACTAATTAAATATATGAACATGTATAGATAAATGTCAGAAAAACACATAGACACAAACACATACATCCACTCACAACACATACAATATATAGTATGTATATAGTTTACAAATAAAAGTCAATATGGTAATTGGTATAAACGATAACATATTTGTTCTATCGAAAATCTGTAATTTGGTGTTAAACTTATGATTAATTATTATAGTTATTTATGAACTGTGGATAATGGAAACAGAATGAAATTAAAATTATATAGAGACCGATTATATAAGACCGACCCAATAACATTCTAAAATGTTTTGGGTTCAAACGTTTACAAAATAGACTCGATTCCAATTTGTTTTTCATATCGCAAATATCTACAACATGCAGCTTTTGAAATCAGGCTAATTAATATTAAAATATAAAATTATTGCGATATATAAATAGGTTTGACCGCATTGTTATTCAAACATGGGCTACATTTTTCAATTCCTTTTATTTTTAAGAGACAACACCCGCAATAGAAATAAATAAAAAACAACGGACACAACGTGCACCCAGACTCTGAACAACTATTTGTGAATCTCAAAATTTATCGACCATTGCGCCATTCGCGCAGTCAAATCTATAATAATAACGTATCCAAGATAACCTTATTCAAATTCATTTTGGATGGTAAATTATTATCTGATGGAGCAAATATGTTTTAGGACTACGGGAAGCTTCGAGTGAACCAATAAAGGGTACAACGTAAAAGTTCGTAGTAAGTTGCCCTCAGGCCTAAGTGTTCAGTCCTAAATCATACCTTTTAGTTGGAAACGGTATTGTCCTTACATTAGATTAGCAAACTTTGCTTCGTGTTATTCTTCCTTAGAGTTTGTCTCAAATTTTATTACTATTATAATGTGGTTACTATGTTTAGTGCAACCTACGCTAAAACTTTTACGAAGATATTTTGAATGGCTTTGTATGTTGACCTTGAGCAATTTGTATTTTTGGAGTTTCTAGATTATTCATCAGCGTTTATCGGCGACATAAATATTAATTTCTGTCACTGTCTCCATTTGTTAAAGTCTACATCGAGTTAAAATGCTTATCAGTAGTGACTAAAAAGTTCCATTTAATTTAATAATTTGTTATGCACTTAGAATATTTTATTTGAGGGTTTGTGCGTGTTTATCATGTAGGAATGGGTCTTTGTTTAATAACTTAATATTTTAAATTAATAGTGACAAGTGCTTGATGATTGAATTTTATTTGATGCATATAACAATAATATTTAAGGAGAACCAAATCGTTAGTAAAAAGGTTTCTATTTAATAGTAACAATTCCTGCAGTATATGGAATTTTACAAACATTGGAAAGAGACACATAAAGACCGAACTTGAACATTCATAGACCCCATTTCTTTTTGTCTCGTGTGGCAGTCAAACATGTAACATATGACACATTAGCCGGGGTGAGGTCAGGTTAGTAATACGAATAGGTATCTTAATTACGCAAAAAGTAAATGTTAACTTATTCAATTTTAGATAACCCCGAATATTTTTTTGGACATCTTTATCTATTTTAGCATGACAAACGTTACCTAAAATAAGCCTCGTTGATTGTCTTAATCTGAGTTGTCGCTATTTTTTTAAAAAGCCATTTAGGAAATGAAAACGCTTGACGAAATAAAATAGCACATTATATTAATGAAAATTTCGCGTTGCTACTTTTTCTTGATGTTAAATTGTGTCCTTAACGAAACACAGAAGTGAGGACTTTCTTTACCGTTTTTTCGTTAGCGAAGCAAAGCAACAGTAGGGGATATTATAAAAGTATACGCGTGCACGCGCTGTACTCTATATTCGGTAATGCAATAAATATTCTGTTATCAGCTATGCGTGTGGTGGGAAAAGTTCGGCGAATAGAGCAAGTGGTCATTGCAGGGTAAACGCAGCCAGTGCAATACACACGTTGTCGACCCGCCCGACGCCCGGCGCCGCCCGCTCGACGGCATACAGCGTTCTTTGCGCTCTACCAGTTACTATGAGACCGGCCGGCTACTAGCACGTGCCGCCACGGGCTTCTCGTTTCTCGCATAAGATACGATATCTACGTTCCGTAAAAAGTTACGATGAATTTTCTTCATAAACCTACAGTTATTACAGTGCCATTTTTAAAATCCAAAACTAGTTACAAGAATAAACATTAATATAGTTCCGTCAATGTGTAGGTCTATAATGTTTTTGTAATCACTGTGATGATGAAAGATCCAATTTTGTGATGCCTAAATAACATTGAAGAATATTGCGTAAGTATTGTTTTGTCTATCATTTGTTTAGAAAATTTATTTTTAATTTCTACAAAGTTTGCAATTTTCTTTGAACGAAACCGTTACTCGTTATAGTTAACTTCGAACATTTATGTGTTCATAAAAATGTTTATTATTGTAATACAAATGTATTTTATGATCATTCATGTTCGTAATAATCTATAGCAAATAGTTTGTTATAAAAAGAAAGATGTTATTTGTTTATAATATCTGAATGATGGATAATAAATTTCTGAAGCTGTTCAGATAATTTTGATAGTTGTATCATTATAATGTAGCTTTAATCTGTCAGAGGGAATGTACATATTTGCTTAACACGCATTCTAAAATTATAAATGCCAAAATTAGATTATTTGTTTCCGCTAATCCATGCAACAGATTTTGTTAAGTTTAGTACGCAGATGCATAATTTTAACATAAGCGTGGGTTTAACATGCGGCTAACTTTAACATGTATATTTTCAACTAAAAGCTAGACCGGAACGGCGACGGATTACTATGTAGTGTGCATATGTTAGTCTGATAAAAGCCAGGTCTAAAAAATTATACTTCATATTGTTATATTCGTGTTTAGGTACCTATCGCAATATAAAAGAATCGCTACGGTTGGGTCTAAGGGTCCCTGAATGTAATTCACTATATAGGTTGTCACATTTTTCGAAAGATAACCCAACCCTTTCAAATAGGCCAAATTGAATACATGCTTATTTAGGATCACAATACGTTAAACTTATTATATATAATAATATGTACGTGTATGAGAAAAATGTGGATTAGACGTTTTCCTTATCTTAAGAGCTCATTGTGTATGATACAAATCTCACGAGGCTTTCGTTGCTGTGGATCATGTATATATTTTAATGAAAATGGCTTCATGTTCTTTTTTATACAGGGTGATTTTGAAATCGTGTAATTCCTTTTAACCACGCATTCTACTGGTGATATAGAATAACCCTGACCATATTTTTATTTAATTAGATTTATTTTTTTTTTTAAATTATTATTCCGTTTTTTTCGTGAAATGGTGTCAGATAGTCATATGTTAACCAACCGAGACAATTTTAATTTTTTACTAATTAAAATAAAAGAACATATTAATAATTAATGCCGTAAATAATAACGGGCGGTCCTTTTTATTGCCCTTTATTATTTTATTATTTACGACATCAGTTATTGTTATGTTATTATTTTTAAATTAGTAAAATATTAAGATTGTGTCAGGTGGTTAAAATATGACTATTTGAAATCATTTCATGAAAAAATCTGTACTCTAATTTTGCCGAAACCATTATTCTAATTAAGAAAAAATATGGTCAGGGTTATTCTATATCACCAGTAGAATGCGTGGTTAAAAGGAATTACACGATTTCAAAATCACCCTGTATATATTTTAATGAAAATGGCTTCATGTTCTTTTTTATATACATAATTGCGACAAAAAGGAAATATTATTTAAGAAAATATATTCCGAATGTTATTTTCTTATAAATTATTGACGAATCCTACATAATAAAAACGTACGTTGTATGCTTGTTGTATCCCGAAAATGGTGTTAGAACACCCGGAAGTGCCTTATATTTCCAATTCCTCCAACAAATTTTGTTCTAATTTACTATTTATGGTGAATAAACACATTATTTTTGAAATTATATTCACTGTATCAACCACATTCAAGTCATATTTAATTAATAACTAAGTCGTATGTGATGTGAAAGTACCTATTTTCTAAATACGTTTTACTCTTATTAAACTGCAGATAAATTATAGTATAGTCGTAAATGGAGTTTTCTACTACTAATTACACAAACGAACCCTTTGGGCTACGATATTCGATGGAATTTATGGATCACATAGTTGATGGAACTTACTATAATTATTATTATAGGTGTCATTAACTAAGCTATATTCACCAACCCTTATACAACAGATATAGAATTTGTATAACGTTCTATCGTTTTTATCGATGTGTACCCCTTAACGAGTATAAGCTTTTCGTTTACTTCAGAGTTAGTAGTTAAAAAGAATATAACATATATTTTAAACTAGTGTATTTAATGAGCACTTCTGCAGCTTATAACATAGACACATTAAACTTAGATACCGGTCTTCTATAGATATAGAACAAATCTTTTACTAACGTATAATGTTTTTTAATAAAAAAAAAAGAATTAGCTAACATGAATGTAAGTATTAGTATACATATAATGTGGATATTCAGTACGTATTTGGTACGTCTGGTAATGAATGACCTTGAAAAATCTGATTCTACTCCAACAACTATTCTCATAGAAACGAAAATAACAATTATTGTATTAAATTACAGGTATAGTTTTTACATAACATATTATATAATTTTATTCAAAATTCACACACACACATATTATAACTATTATTTAATTTTAAAATAGTGATGAATTAGTTAATACTATTGCATTAAGGTTAAATCCGCTTGCTACGTCAAATTATTTGGTCTTTAAATTGATCAGGTAATTTAAATCGATCAAATTGTTTTACTAATGACCTTATCTAAATTACATGTTACATTAAGAATGCGTTGACTAACTAAATCCAACCCAATATAATATAATAATTATAGGGATTGAAGTGGTAAGCTAAGTCGCGGCGGGCCCAGACAGACGGTGAGATGAGCGGGACTTCCTTAATAAAGACTGGTCTTTAGTGCCTCTAGATTAAGTGAGATGGAAGGAGAGTGGCTTATACACAGCAGTGGAACATTATAAGCTTATAAAAATAATCACAGGGATCCAGTTTAATATCTTATGGCATGTTCTGCAAGTCATTTGAATGTGATAAATTTGGTGTCCTCGGTATTACCATTAACCGATCATCACAGCCATTATCTGCTGGAAATTGGCTTTTCTGTGGGAGATTTGTCATTAATCGGATAGGATATTGGATATAATTCTACAATTTATTGTTTTCATTTCGATGTTTAATAAAAATTATAGCTTCTGCTCGTGTAAAATATCATGTTTGCAGTACGGTACTCTAAAACTAATGAAACAACTATCCTGAATCGGTATAGATCTCTACGGATTATATTTCAGGTCACGAATATAAAACACATTTTTCAATTAATCGTGTACTTGTTACAGGGCTTAAAATAAGTATTTATAATATAATTTAAATTTAAATTAAACTGCTATACACGGCTTTTATCGCGTTGTTTATTTAACACTTTATTACATAATTTAAAAACTGTTACACTATTATACTACAATTAAACTTTAATAATTTTAAGCTAATTACATTATTAAAACTATTTATATTATTTAAGTTTACACTTCCCCGACGTTTCGGTTGCTTTTCAGCAGGTCTCGGCTGAGACCATGGCTGCTGAAAAGCAAATAAATTTAATAATTTAATTAGCTTAAAATTAATAAAGTTTCATAGTAGTATAGTAGTGTAACAATTTCTAAATTATGTAATAAAGTGTTAAATAAACAACGCGATAAAATCTGTGTATAGTAGTTTATTTTCAAAGAATAACATTCGCGTAAACAGAAGACAATATTATATAATGTAAAATTAAAATTCTTGATACTAAGTACAAAGATGATACTATATTTTAGGCTTTATTTAATAGAGCGAGCTCTGGATTAGATACTATGGATTATCATTCAAAAAATGTTTTAGTATCGTTATTGATTTATGTAACTTGTTGAATTGAGACATGCATCTTCAGTTGTGTGGCCAATATATTAAAGCGGTATTGTCATTATGTACTAAATCCAGTATCGTCTAATATATTTACTGAAACAGCAACATGGTATTAAATATCTTATATTTAAATTATTTTCAAAGACTATTGCTGGTCTACGTTTAATCCCTATATCCTGGGGAACTGTACAAATATTAGCAATTGCTGACCTTTTAAAACCATTGCTCCGTTATATGTTGCCTTACGTTATATTTTAATATTATAAGTATATCTACTATTAAACGCCCGAAAGCCATCTTTACTTTTAGCATGTAGCCCGAAGTTTATTGAGCCATTATGCCATTTCTCTGTCGCGCTATTTCGCAGCAATACATGATTTTTATAATTCAAGAAGTTTTATGAAGCCAATAGCGGTATCAAAACATTCACTGAACAAAGGCCACGCTCAACTAAGATAATTTTGAACTAGCACGATAAATTTCAGCCTAGGAAGCAACTCTGGCTGCATTATTCATGAGGAATACAGCAAAAACATGTTATTTTTGTAGAGTATCTATGTAGAGTAGAGTGTATATAAATTATAAAATATTTTCAGCGCTCGCCTCGTTAGTCTGCTAGACTTTCGCGATGGGTCATTTGTTAGACGCAAGCGTGATTACCCATCGCAAAGTTCCGGGTTTTATTAGTTAGGATCCGGGATCGAGCAAAATGTATACGAGTTTATAAAATAAATAAATTTAGTTACAACACGGCGTTTGGGAATACGTACAGTAGTGGATATCGCCTAATTACGTAAGAGCTGAACATAAATGTGGACGCGACAAATTCTGATCGTAAAGAATCTAAACCTGCAAATTTTCTAACGTGTGCTCCATTTGTACAGTCAGCAACATAAGTAGCTGAACATCAAACAAATCTGTAGCAGTATTTTATGAATAAAAATGTGCTTATTATTGTCCTATAGGAATTAATTAAGATTAAAATAACTATCCTATTACTATTATTTATTACCATTTTTGTGTATAATGAAGGAATTCAATTTAAAAATGACGGGCATATTCTCGACTTGTGTCGCTGACTGTATATTATCTTATCTTGTGCTCATATTAATTATCGCGGTACATATTAGCCATAGGATTAGGTTTAAATAGACACCCACTTCTTTGTTTAAGTAGTCAAACAGGAAAAAAATATTTAAAATGGTGCTGGGCTCAGGTTATTTTGAGAGTTTCTCGTCCATTTACGCTGTTGGCAAACGTATTTTACAGTAATTTATGTGTGTATTTATACATTTTATTGTGTATCTTTAGGTGCAAGTGTCCAACATCATTTTTGTTAACATCATTTCACATTGTAAAGACAGGCCAAACATTAATCAGATATGTCTTGCTGAAGTGTAGCCATGCGACTAATACTGTATGATTTGGCACATGATAGCTTATCGAATAAACTATGTTGGATGCGTACCGTATACAGATATATCAAAAACAACATAGTTAATACCTTTAATATATATATATATGAAACACAACATAATTTATAATAACTTAAATGAGACAATAGAAAATAGCAGTACTAGTTTTGAAAGCTAGGTGGATTACTCTAAAGTACATCTCGGACTAAATATATTGTGTAGTGTAAAAGTTCAGCTAAATGAAATACATTGTCCAACTGGATATATTTTAACAAATCGAAAAACGAGACACGTACGCGCATAAAAAAAGAAAGTTGAATTTCTATTTTAGGGTCACTTTTGAACAATGCTAACAGAGCCAAAAAGTTTATTTAACTTTGTAATCATGTTGCGTGACAAATAAGAACTTATAAAAACACAGTCACAATTTATCTGAATCACAATCGCAAAATGACTCTCCTAAAATCTTTGAACATAATCTGAAATGTGAATGATGAGGTTAACTATAACAGCTTATTGGAAAACTTCGGGTCCAGTTTGCAATTAAAAGTTACATTTTGTCCTAACAACAGTAAAAATGTACACTTTGAATTGAATTTATGCTTTTGGTAGATTAATGTTATTTAGTATACTTTAAGAAAATTATTTTCTTCTTGATCTAGTAATTATTTTTGTCTTCTTAAATAGGAAGCTCAAGATCATGTATAAAAATATTAACAAAATTTGTAACTTAGGTTCCCAACAGATAAGTGGATCTGTAACACCAGTTACAATACGGATTGAAAAGACATAATCACTGAGTCTTTTCTATTCAAAATATCGTATAAATGTTGTTCAGCACGAAAATATTTTCCACTAAACCTTTTTGTCAAAATAGAACTGCTTTTCTCACATTTCGAAACGTGTATAATATACTCAACGTCTTAGTAAAGTGTGTTCATGTGGCTAATTCTGTTTGATTCGGTATTTGGTTTTTGATAGGATTTGGGGAAAACTAAATTGAACCGACTAGTGTAAATACCATCTGACTGCTGTCTCACATTCTCCTTTTGATGATCGAACTGCTTTTATTTTTAGTTATAAATATTTCTATAAAAATAGTGAATATTTCTATGAAATAGTTATAATGTCAATTAGTATTTACATCACATAACGGCAACATAATATCGGTCTGTTACTGTGTTTATATCTGGTAACCACACAGCAAATTCTTCTCGAGTAACGCAAGATTCGAGTCAAGTACCTAATATTGGTATTACACAAGATTTGTTGGTCAAGTGTAGAGTGGAGGTTATGCTAATAAGCTGTAACCCAGGAACAAGCAATGAAGCAGCTTAAAAAAGCCATTACGCGTAAGTGTAGCCGCTGAGAAGATCGTTCAATGAAGCTTAGTTGGGGATTGGTTGTAAATAATGCTTTAACAAGAAAGAAAGTCACGTGGTTTACTTTGTTTACAGCTACGTATTTGTCGTATTTTCCTTTCTTTTTTATGTTGATTAGATTTGCATATACTATCCTGTTCTTGTACAGGTATGGGTGACTTGAGATGGGTTCAGTTACACGTTCCGAACCCATTATAACTTGAGCTTAAGTAGGATTGAAATATTGGTAAGTCACATGTTTATTTATACATTTCTGGTTCTAAAGCGATAAGTCTCAAATTATTAACCAGTCAATTTCATATCAATATTGTAACGCAGAGTGCGTTTGATGACATTGCAAATATAAACAAAAGTTAAAATAATTATTGTTGTAAGTACGCAAAAACACGGTACTACCGTGCCTGCGTGCGTTCGTGACGTTTTGATTCCTAGTTCGTGATATAGGGCATCTGGCAGTTTGCTTAGTAGACGCCAATTAGCCTATTGGCGTCTTCTATTTCCTTGCACTAAAAATCATAACTGGCTAAATGTGGGTATATGTAATACATTCCTATAGGTAATAATAGTACACTGTTATAAATCCCTAAAGACTCTCTTTAGGTAATCATAACACCTGACAACAGTACACCTGTGTAAAAATATGTAAATGAATAACATATTAAATATGTGATTGGGAATTTGTGGCTTCGTTCCTACAATACTCTACAACGCGTGTTACAAACAGTCTGGTTGAGTTCTGTCTACTGGTACGTAGTACATTTAACTCCATATTACACACAGTCAATAGTACACGTAAGTACTTATTAATTCCATGCATATTCCACGGTAAATACGGTTAGTGTTATTCTTTGCATTATGAATAAATGAGTCACTATATTACACACAGCATAATTAGTATCAAATGAACTGAACATAATATGTACTTACATTATTTAGTTAGTGCGTGATTCGTTCGCGTGAAAAACAATTCAGTGGTCATAAATTGTGGTTTTCGATGATATTTACTTTATATTTTACCGTGTTTACAATATTTACATTCAGGTTTGTCTAGTAAATTGGCCAATGAAATTGTATGCTTAACCCTGATTTTAAAAAGTAATAGCTTTTCAAGTTTTGTCAACGTCGGTTTGCGAAACGTAAGTATCCAGTCATGTTAAACTACGTCGCGTCGTGTATGGCACATCATACTAAGTGGCGGTCAAGCATATCTTAGAATCTATTAAACCAGTTTTAGTGAGTTTTCAACTTATGAGTCTTAAGACAGATAAAACCAAATTGAAAACATTAGTTGATTTGATCGCTGTATATGTAACGATGTTTATGATGTACACGTATATTAAATAATATATTAATTAATTTACATGGTCATCGCTGTTACAATTTTATTATATGTAAGTATATAATATATATTGTATTTCATATGCACTTGTTATAGTTTAGTACCTAGTAATTATCGCCTGTTTGCACATAGGCTTAATTTATGGCCATCACCTATAGAATTAACTACGTGTAGTTTATGTAGGTAATCATTAGCGAAGTAGACCTATCTGCAGTTATACTTATTAATTATATGTCAGTTATATCAAAGGTCCGATCTTAGGTTACTCGAGGTTCGGCCGACCCCCCGAACTTTCGACCATAAGATGATTAAACGACAGAAGAAGCGTAACAAGATCATTTATGTTTCTTTAGAAAACTTCTTGAAACACTGTGGATCATATTGCCCATTATTTTCATATTTAGTTAGATAGAAACAACAACAACAATCTAAGACCTTTTATATCCACGCTATTGTTTCTTCATGATTAGTTTTATAAGCTACCTATTGAAAACATTGAGAAACATACATCGATAATGAGGTAGCGGTGGACTAAAATGTTATTTTTTGTTATACTGTTAAATGCTAATGTTAAATAAAAAAATTGCATGTTATTTAAAGTGCTAATTCTTATAACATGTTAAATAGTTAAACGTACGTAATACGTTGATTTAACTGTTGAGTTAAATAAATATATCATATACATTTTAACTATTAGTGATGTTAGCATATTAGCTTGTGACTTACATGATGTTAAAATTGTGAATATGAACATGTTTCTATTTCGTGATTTTGTTGAAGTGCTTATATAAATTTAACAAGCGACATGATTAGTTAGATCAATGAAATTTCCTTTATACTTTTACAGGCTTAGGTCTGTCTGATTATTTTAAATATCAGAAATCAAATTAAAATGTTTAAAATGAAGTACCTTGGCACGAAGACGTAAAAAAAATTACTTTATGTTAAAAATAACATTTTGGTGTCATTTATTTAAATGATAATTTTATTTTAACACTTTTATTTATTTGTTATAACTTTTAACACCCATCTTTATAATGAGGTATTAAATTGGGTCCAGTTTATATAACACCGTTTTCTAGTTGAAATTTAACGGCTATTAAAGCTGTTTCATTAAAGTAATATATGTATTAATACTCTTGTCTCTTGACATTGATATTAAGATTGAAGTTTATCATGACCAAGTTTATAATGGGTGTTTTCCCGATGGCTGTAATATTTTTTGCTTTGTAGGTATGTGTACAATGGATCGTAGATAATTGCCATATAAAGGGCTTGAACTATTGGAATATATTTTATAAAATTAGGTTCTACAATTATGTATGTACATACAATACACAAGGAAATATAATTACAAACTTCATATAATTACACACAACATACAAGGAAACATTATAAGTATTCAAGTTAGTATAGTGCATTTGTAAGCTTGAAGGACCGTCTAGAACATTTTTTTATGTTATCATAAATTGAATAACAGCTTTCATCGATTAATCACTTCTTCAGAGCACTACAAAATTTTGGATAACTAGCTTTTGCTTGCGGATTCGCTGGCGTAAAAGTAAGTAAGGTTATGCTACTAACAGTAGGTACCATTTATTAAAAATATAATATAGCCTCAATCTAGCTTTCTAATGGTGAAATTTTTTCTAAATCTGTTTATTGGTTTTTGAGATAAACCCATACAAACAAACAAACAAAAAGTTAAATCTTTCCTAATATTATTATATGTAGATGAAGGTCAATAATGGATTTATTATAAGTGGAGCCATGTATATTGTATACACAACATGCGTCGATCGTTCAAAAATAGCTATTGGATTTCTAGTCATGTGATTGACTATGCGTTTATTGCTATTGTCATTAGGTTATAATGATGCAAATATTGGGGATTTCTACAAACCATTTCTGATGGACAATATTATAAATTTATGTTGATTTATTATGGCTACGTTATCTAACGACTTCAAATTATATATACCTACTGATTGAGGTTCAACATCAATCAGTCCATTGTTTTATGAATTCCTAACGAACAAAGAGATATCCCCTTCATGCCACTGATGTGGTAATTTAATTTCTACTTATAAATTTAATCATGAAGGGACTTCAAAGAATGATATTATAGCAGACCACACACGCCCTAATGGAATGGAAACACATTGGAGTTTCCGGAAATACCGATTCCATGAAAACGTATCGTATGTCATATCATGAAACTAATTAATTATCGTGTGCTTGTTAAATCGAAAATAACGCTTTATTTCGACTTTCAAAATTTCATTCTCATGCTACAATCGTTATTGATTTAAAGAGGTTAAATTGTCGACTTGTTGTCAATGAATGCATAAGACAGTCCTATTTAAAAGGTTTAAATAATAGTAAATTGTATTTGATGTATTATATGTTTATTTATACTGCTGCGGTGGCGCAGCAGGAGTGAAGGCGACTGCTGTGCATGAAGTTTCAGGTTCGGAGTCGATAAAAGTGTTCTGGATCTCTTCTTTTAATAAATGTCAGTAGCAGCACTGAGTCTGTCTGTCTACACATAGGGTGCTTTATCGTAATATAATCCAACTTCACGGATGGTACCGTGCTTTACGTGGTCATCTCGTTAACGCCGCCATGCATTGCAATGCGAACAATGTCATATATTGATCTCCACATGGAATGCGATTTGATTCAACAGTGTTAACTAAAATATCACTGAAAGTGGCATTTAAACAAGATAAATCTTACATTATATACAAGATAATAACGCGAGTGCGTTTGACGATAATGACTTCATAGAAATGCACCATAATTTGAAATTTTAATCTGCAATACTTATTAAGATTAATAGGGTTTCAGTTGCTTTTCACTCCCTTAGAGAAATTCATAAATTATCTTGTGGTGAATTACGTGAAGCTTTAAGATTAAAAATAAAATGAATTGTTTATTCCTCTGTGGTTTTTATAAGTTGTTGGATTTATTATTCTTGAAAGGTGAACCCGTCTGACTAGAAACAATTAATTTATTGTGTAAAATGAAGTGGAAAAGTGAGCTAGTTAAAGAAAGATACGTATTTTGACTTTTTAATTAAGCAATATTTTACTGCATAAATAGTTGCAATGTTTGCAACTATGGCCTGGCCCGCTCAAGAACATTTGTATGCATCGCCATATACAAACTTTGGATTGCCATATGCAAAATATTGAGGTGAATTCTATAATATGGCAGTTATTGTCAACCAGTTTTTTTTTTTTTTTTTTTTTACCTGGGGGAATGCAATGACGCATATCCCTCCGCGGGGGCGGGCGGAGGAATTATGTCGGACTCGCCGGGGTAAAAGAAAGAAGGTATAATAGTAAAGTACCTCCCGGAATACCGACTAAACCTACCACGGTGTTCCTCGACACAACCACTATCGACGGTGCCGCGCGAATCGCTTTCGCATGCGGTCGCGACCCCGCCGAGGTTACGGCCCGCCGTATGAAATGGCAGGCCACTACACGAAGAGACCTACCCAAAGGACTCACTTCTATAAATACCCTACTGTCTCCCCCCTAGAGGCGAGACGGACTCGATACAGAGGCGCGCGTGGGAACACGCACGCCGCCTCTCGGACCTGGTGCTGAACGGATGGCGGGCAGGCCCACAAAGCCCGCCACCCCCAGGTCAAATTGTCAACCAGTATATAGCAACCACTCACTGTAGTAAAAATAATATTCACTTAGATGTCATTTTGACTACGATTAAGATTGATTTATTCTGTTTATTTTGACACGATAGCCTTTATGTTACTAATGTATACCTAATGTAAATATCTAAAATAATAAAATTAATTTATAGATAATATATAATTCATGGAGCGGTTTCAAAGCACGGCTTTGATATTTATAAACGCGGATCAAAATCAAAAGATGCCAACTTGTTTCTAGTCGAACAATATTACAAAGAATGTTTTTGAAAGCCCGCCTTCAATCTACTAACGAAACTTCAGTTTTTTGAGGGTCCCTAAGCAAACAAGCTTTTATGTAGATAGATACAAGATTTTTTCGCCAAAGGGAAATGCAAATGTTGTTTGTTTGAAATAAAACGTCAATTACTATATTCGGCCATTATTGGACGGGAACATTTGCAACGCTGTGTGCCAGGTTACGTTCAACTTCGTTGCTAGTAGGTTTGCAGATTGCCCGACACGTGATTGGAATACATTAAAGGTCTTCCGTTTGATATGATCCTGAGCTTATGTATCAGAGCGAAATCTGTGGCTATGTAAGTATTTAGTAATGATTATACTAAAATCTTACTAATAATCGTATATTTAGATTAGGTAATGCAAAGTATGATATCTATTCACATCAAAATAATGAAATAACTTTTCTGTTACGCACATAGTTATCGAGAATATATCGATTTATAAACTAGAAATATAAGCCAATATCCATGTTATTTTGAATAACGAATGTGTACCAAAGAGAAACGGTTTTGACTATGTATTTTATGTTGATATTTGTTTTACGTTTGAAACGATCTATAAAAATAAACGTAAAACTCGCGTAAATTTATACAGCTGTATTCTGAACTACCACAGAGTAAAAAATACTTCGTTTTTATAAAAATCGATAACTAGTTGTAAGTGTTTAACGAGTAACGATATTGCACTTGATCGATTGAACTTGTTTGCACGAGTACCTTGAATCGGTAAAATGTAGGACAGAGGGGACAATTTTAATTAGCGTCTTTGTTTTCTTTAGTGCTAGTTAGTGACTTCATCTATGGTTATATCATCTACTATATACCGATTTTATTGCGTTGTTTATTTAACACTGTATTACATAATTTTGAAACTGTTACACTACTACTACTATTGAATTTTAGTAATTTATAAGCTAATAAAATTATTAAAACTATTTATATTTAGGTTTACACTTTCCGCGACGTTTCGGTTGCTTTTCAACAGCCATGTTCACGGAGAACTAAGATGGTAGTTGTCTCAATATTCTAGTGTAGTTATTTCAAATAAGTTTAGTAAAATTCAATAGTAGTAGGTAGTAGTGTAACAGTTTCAAAATTATGTAATACAGTGTTAAACAAATAACGCGATAAAATCCGTATATAGTAGTTTAATTTCAATGATATATTATGGTTTATAAATATAAACTCTAAGATATTTATTTTGTTAATTTTAATATCATTTTAATCTTTTATTAAAGTAATTGAAATTGCTATTTTAATGTTACCTCTTTCTATGTTTCTGCGTAGGCACCTAAATAATTTTGTTTAAAATAGTTTCTACTTTTGTGGTTAATTACGGTTACAGAATCACGAATGATTAGTGTGAATTCTGAATATTCGTGTGATATAAATAGAGTTGGGTTATTTTCTATACTAGAGAATACTAGCAATCATTATTTTCATTATAAATTATGGTACTTATGCAATATAGGTGAAAGCTCTATTAAACGGAAAAAAATTACTATACCTGGCATTTAGGTATATCACAGTTCATCATCTCAACCGAAAAACGTCCACTGCTGGTCATAGGCCTAAATCTATATCACAGTTAAAGTTAGTTCATTTCTATTTTTATTTCCCTAGTTTTATTTTTCTGTTACGTGAAGAGCGGGGTCTTCTAACACATGTATTTTGTTACTTATAAGGAGTACCCTCAATTAATGATGTGAGCTAGCTCGTAAGTAAATGAAATCAAATAATTTTTATAATTTTTGATTTTAATGGTCATTTGCAAAGCAGCTAATCACTGGCATTTCAAATTAGAGTTTGAATAAAATATCGAAAGCCGTAGCACACGCCTATTTAATTTAAGCCATAGTTAGGGCGAGAGTATGTATATGAGAACAACTTGAATTTCGAATAGATTGACCACATTTTGTAGAGGTAAATCAATGAATCGTTATAGTTTCCACTCAAATATAAACCTATCGAATAATTGGAGCATCAACTACATATTGCGTCTAGCAAAACGATTAATATTATATAGTTAATTGTTAGCTTAGATGTTACTGCTGCAGTAATAACAATAAACGAGTCAGGAATAATTAATCGATAATGCACATCATTAGTTATTTTGTGAACTTTGGGCTTTAGCATAAGAACATCTATTTACCTAGACTTGTTAATTTTGTTTACTGATTATATACGTTTTGGAGAAAGGCAAGGTTTAAAGTACCATCATTAAAAGAGAATATACATATAAAGAATAAGAAGGGAGCGAATGAAGCAAGATTGATATTCCAGGATTGTAGTCTGTAGAAAGCCGTACTTTCTGCCTACCCGTCTAAGAAACAGACGTGAGTATACAGGGTGGCCGGTAATTAATAGATAACCTGGAAATGTCTTATAGTGGAACTGACGGCTGTTCAGAAAAATATATGAAAAAAAATCTATCATAACTACTACCTGAGATATGTATTTTTTTTAAATTACTATGTATAACATTCTTGTATACTACGACCATAAATGAATGAAATCCATCGGTTTTTTGTTGTTTTAATATTAAACACTAATTATGCTAATAGATAGACAGTCAAAAGTATGCAATGCTATATTAGCTTGCACTTTTTAATATATATATATATATATTTTATTTTTTCATTATTATTTTTTTCATTTTTTCTGAACGGCCTTCAGTTCTACTATAAGACATTTCAAGGTTATCCATTAATTACCGGACACCCTGTATAAGATGAGATATCTGCTTACACAACGGCACTGAATTGCTGCTAATGCTAAGATCAGTTCTTAATTTGCAATTTAATATTCTCTTTGTAGAAATGGAATGTAATATTCAGTGTTTGTTTGTAGATAAGATCTACGGAACGATATTCATTTTATAAAAATAGAATTAAAAATAACAAGTGCTTACAATGAGGATAAAATTTTTCTCATTTTAAATTAAACTCAACAAACTCTTGACTTTGCGGTATTGTTTCTGGCAGGCATTATCAATTCCAAAATTTCAAATTAATTAAATATAAAATATAACCCATTGAAGTATGGATGACCACTACTCTTGCGTTTAAATTTCGTGATAAATTAATAGCGGTCATTCCTTCGGTCATTCACTTAAAACATTATACGAAATACCTTAGTATTTCGTATTACGAACTCTTAATTAAATAGAATTGAGAGAATACTCAATTATAAGAATTCGTTTTTGCTTTAATTAATGCGCTGTCCTTGTAATACAATATATTTGCTAAACTGATGGCAGGTTCTACAATATATAACGGGTGACTTATGCTTAGCTTAAAAGTTGTTAGGTATATATATTTAAATTAAATTACACCAGAGACTAACATAGAGTAATATGTTTTTATGGTCAGCACAGCAGTTGCTATTTCTACATATAAACATTTTGTCGTGACTTCATGACAAAATAACTGTAGAAACACGTTCAGGAACTTTATATATATACACATATTTGTAGAGATGTATCTACCTAACGTATATTCGACGTTGGCTAGGTATACTATTCCTGTGAAAGCCCTTAACGTTCTAGAGCACTTTAATTAAACTTCATCACATACTTCTCGAGCAAAGAGCGATCGTCGATTGATCAGCGAAGCGTCTTATGTGTATGTACATTACCTACATATTAGATAACGTCTTTCTTTACTGATCTGTATTAATGAATCTCTGTGTTGTGACATGGGTAAATAAATTAAAGCTTAAGTAGAACTGTGGCGCTTAGAGTATTTATTGCTATTTATTAAAAATATATATTCAGACTTCAATATCTACTGTAGTTTACAGACTCTGAAGTATAATAGTGTGGTTTTATGCGTATCTACAAATCACTAAGTCTCTACTACGATTCTCGGATTAGGCAGTGTAATTTGTTCTTCTGTCGCGAATTCGACTGCGGCGTATTGGTTGAAATGGTAGCTGGGCCACTTAGGCCTATACACTTTAGACTTAACAAGTAGTTATTTCAGTCTGGGTGTTCTTTGTGTCCGTTATTTTAATGTTTTTAAAGGGCCCCGCTAAATAGGAATATTTCCTAGTGGTAGAGATGTCGTTAAAAATATATATAAGTAGCAGCTCGTAGTCTGTCTATAGATGGAATAATCCAAGACATATTACGGGAGAACTTAGCATAGCTTGCGATATGTAGGTGTGATACCTCTGACATTCTACAATACTTTGTTATATTTATATTGTTATAATATTCACACCTACAGAACGTTTTCGAAACATTGACAAACAACCGCGACGGTTTTCAGTGATTGACCTTTGCGATAATAAGTACTCGGCAATATTTTGTATTTTTCATTGGTATTGTACATAAGATATTTTAAGAAAAACGTCGTGCCTGTAAATAGCTCTTTCTAGTTGGAAAGAAATTACATTAAACGGAATATGCGTGTGTAGTTTGACGCAGTTGAGAATATATCAGCCATTAAATTTTGTGCGTCTAGCACAATGTCACTTTAGGAAATATTGAGAAAAATAGGCTGTAGATCCGTATGATAATTCAAAAGCGTAAATCACTTCAAGTGTAGGGAACGATGGTTTAATCTCATCTCTACGTCTTTTAAAAATCCAGTGTAGTGCGAGTCAGGCTCTCACGGCCCTGCTCTCATAGCCTTGGAAGGATACATATAGAAAGTTATTTAGTTGAATTCAATAATTGGATAGAGCTAATATACCCCGAAGGAATCAATGTGGATAGAATAATACGCTAAACACCATATCAATATCAAACCCAAAATTGAATTTATTTTCAACGTATTATATTTCCTAGTTATAATAATCTACCAGCTGTGGAAATGTTGGAAGTGAATCTTTGTGTCAGCAGGGCCATAATATGAAGAGATATAAAATTATGAATGTGAACGTTATAGAATAATATTAAATAAAAAGGAATTAATGATGACGTCTAAAGGGAGCGACGGATATTTGGTCGAAGAAGATATACTGCCGAACCTAATTGAATTAGGATTAGGGTAAGAGATTGATGATTATGTTCCCTACTTAATTTTTACATTGTAAATATTTGCATTTTTAAGTATATCTCTTAAGTACATATACCTATCTTACACAAAACCATATGCTAATACGAGCCCTATCAAACACAATCACGCTACACAAAGAGACAACACAACTTCACTTATATTAATTTTGTTTCAGAATCAAATATCAAATTTGTAAATTATGTGATGGAATTTAAGCTTAACCTAATTACTAGGGCGTTAGTGCTATGATCTGAAACACAGGCTTAGCCTAGTTTGGCTGCAAATATTAATAACGTTGTTTTTAAAACGATTATGTTAGCTTCCAATAGATATTTGTTTAAACAGTTTAAGTGTTTTCAAGTAAACATTATTATATTTCAAGCACTAGACCTAATTGTAAAAACATATTTCTCTATTTTTCCATGAGCTATCATTTAAAACTACTTAATAATAATAAATTATTCGCAAATCATTCGCAATTTAAGCGGCATAAAAGGCAATAACAATATATTTATAACATGCAAATGAAGTCCTTTGATAATTATGATTTCCCTTTTGGTTTAGAATGCCCACATTTAATTTATACTTATGTCTTTCGACGCCCTTTTGCAGTAGAAATAACAAACCTTAATCCAACAGATGAGGGACGCACTGGAGTTTTATTGACATCATAGCGCTGTTTCAAAGGGCCTGAAAGCTATACTTACCCCAGAAATACAACACAAGATTAAGATTTTCTGACATTAAAGATATTTTAGCAACCTAGCCGATAGAACAGTGTTTAAGCAAGAACTTCCCTCTGCTCTTCTTCTTTTATGATGAATTTGGGTCTAAGTAGACACGACCATGATCTGCTACTTCTAAGTAATACGTGTAACAGTTGCAATCGTCAGAGCTGTTAATGAAATAAGCACGTGATTATTAACACTTACTATTCGCTGAAGACGCTATTAAGACTTAATGTCGACTGACTCAATTACTAAGAACGCTTCAAATGTCAAATTAAGTCACGGATAATAAAGACAAAACTCAATTATATTTATGAGATTGACTGAATGTAAAGTATAGAATTAAAGTCTATGCCTAATATAATGAAGTACCTAAATGTATTATTAAACATTTACAAAAGTAGGTAATGACTTAATTTCTAATTATTTATCCATATTAAAATGTAATTTCGTCGATTGGTGTGTTACATACAAGTTGGTTTTGGCTGACAAACTGCCAAAAGCTATCTAAATCCTAGTTTTGTTAGCAATTCTCAGCCACTTTTTATTATTTTATCTCGTCATTTCCGTTAAGACCACCCGTTACTTTTATTTCTTTATCATTGAGCTATATCATTTTATATGTATTTAAATGGTAAATATTCATAAATGATATACTTAAGCAGGAAAATGAAAGGCTTAATATAACTTCTCCTTTTACAAAACTAATAAACACAAAGTTATAACATATATACCTTGACTACACGTAGCAGTGTGAAAGGAATAAAAGACAGTAAACTACCCAAAATCCCCGGCGAATTACTAAACTTGCTTAACTATTATCTTCGAAATGGCATACCACAACTTTTTATTGGTAAATATGCGAGCTATCATTTCCTTCCTTAAAGTAGGTATACTAAACGATTACTACAATACCCAAACAGCATCATCACGAGTGAATTACTGATGACGTCATAAAAAGTTCTCTTCGGTTTTACTAGCCTTCGCAAAAGCTTAATCTTGTGCACAGAGCTGGTATCTATCTACTCGTATGGAGTCGTATACGTAGTTCCTTTGTGTGAATACCCTAGGTATGTACATTGCCTTTAATAATGGCTTTGGTGGAGCCTCGTAAAAAAAGGGGAAACAGAGTTCGTGTCTCTGACGTGACTTAATTTATCACGCCGGATATCTGTGAAATAATTTAGACGTATTCTTGAACATATTGTTATTATTAAGAAGTATTATTGTAAAAAATATCCCAGCTGCGTATATATCTATCTATGTTTATAGGACTTATATTTTGTAAAATAATTACATAAACGAGAATAGTAAATAGCTGTATATCTTTCAACAGTTAGGCAGATGTATAATCACGGCAACATTTTATCGGCTATATCGGTGTTCCATGTAAGTGGGCGTGCATATTTTGTTTCGAGTACAATTCCAGATTCCGAGATTCCTTAGTGTATTTTTGAGAGAACAGCACTAAGATATTTAGTCCAAGGCGGCAATCAAGTCTCTCACAATCACAGTAGGATAATATAATAGCATAGAGATAAGTAATAACAACATCCTGATTTTACTTCACAAGAGAACTAAATCAGCAAAATAGATTAAGAACTTTATAATAATGCTTAGCTAGGTTACTTTAACCTTTTGTTCCTGGGATTAATCTCACCCGTACCTTCTCTAAAACGTTCAGGTTTAACAGTGGTGTCCATGATAAACATCGAGTTTTAACACTCGTGAAGTCCCAGAGAAAGTTAAACTAATTTGGACTTCATAACAAATTAAGTAGGTATATAGAACTGGTAAAATTATTGCTCTTCATTCCTTACTAAAGTGGGAGACGTTATTCAGATATTTGTGTATCAGAATAGATAAGCACTACGGACACGAACATTAAGCGGCCATATTATTATGAGCTATGCTGATTCTAGTAATATGTATGGCAGAAACCTACTACTTGACATAAGATCCGCTGATGATGAACTTCAGAAATAATTTATAAATTGTTTAACATTATATTATGTTTACTTTGCCAAAGACTGCACACTCACAGAAAATTATGGGCGGTCCGTTCGTTATTATTGCGAGGTGTTGAACATTGGCACAGTCAACTAGCGTAAACGAATCCAATTTGCTCTTCAAGTTGCCGTGACCTGTAAGAAATTGGCAACACAGTGACTCTTCTCTACCCAGGATCTCGGCAGTCGCTTGTTAACGCTTGGGAGGAACTGGCATTTATTAATTTAGCGTACAGAGTTAAAAACAAATGTTGCTTATCGAATACAGTAATAATAGCATTAGCCCTATATAACTATCCTACTGCACGGGCCTCATTTCAATATAAGAACGGTTAGGTCATAGTCGTTAGTCCAGTATGGGTTAGCAGATTGTACACGTCTAAAAAGACTTAATGGAGAGTTTATAGGCAAACAGGATTCCGCAAGATATTTTTCTTTGCCGTGAATACGCGCGATAACTTTTTTTACATACACATATTGTCACAAAATCAGAGATACGCACGTACCTCGGGATCGAACTCGAGACCTCTGCGTGGTAGTTTAACGGTCTCCCAGTAGGCTATTGCCATACCCTGTGACATTTTTGTACTACATAATATATTTCTAGCAAAAGCAAGAAAAAGTCAATTTAGTATCGATACCAATATCTTCTTTAGTTTATTATATTTTAGTAATATACACATGTCACTTAGTTGCCTATCTAGTTGATGATACATGCTTCATACAGATAGAATACTCATCACCCACTTACAATGTATGTTACATAAAGTAGTTATAGGAATGTTCGTTTTTCCTATTGCCGATATTTGTGTATTCAATTCGGAGCCAACTATTTCCAGTATATATTAACATAACATTGTATATAATACATAGTTCGTACATATCGTTTGTAGAAAATATCAAAGAATGATGTTAACAAACGTAGAAGCGATTGAAATTCGTTTTGTTAACTGTTTCAATTAGATATTTATACAAATGTAAGCAAATGTTCACTTTTTATTTAGTCAAGACTGTTTCAAATGGCGAGTAGGTATACATGAATGATATTAATATAAACTTGCTATTTTTCTGCTTTCAACGGAGTTACTGAGTTTCTGAGATATTCGGACAGTATACTCCTATACCTAATAGTTTTATAAAATTCTGTATTGTCATAGCTCTAAAGTATTAGCAAAAGCAAATTTTTATTTAATGTTATATTAATAGTAATAAAAACATTTATTTCTGACATAATCTATATGGGTTAGTACCAATATGTTTTACTTTACTTTACCAATTTACTTTATTACTAAGGAAATAAATTATAATATATATTTTCATATTATCGGTGGTCCATCGGTAGTAGATGCATTAAATCTAGGGTTCGATTCCATAGCGCCGCGATATGTAATTTAATGTCTACTGAGTGTTATTATTTTGACAGAACATGTCAAAATTTCATACTCAGTAGCAGTATTGGGCCTGCAGATGTGTCCAGTAGATGATAATAGGTTCGCTCTTATTACGTGGGCCCTTAAAAGCTTCCCTATCCGACGTATCAAATACAAACATAACAAAAGATTTTCAATTGTGTGTTGGGACAAGGAAAGGGTCCAATTATGCTGGAAAATATTTGATATACTACCTACACTTCTCCTTACATAATGTAGACGTCAAATAATAAAGTATTTATGTATTAAATATTAATTTATGTTTGGGAAGATAGAACCAAGAACTTGGAACAGTTATAAACCATGTATAACTGTTTCAAGTCTACGTGTGTTATTTGTATATGTTCTAATATTTCAAGAGGCAACGATACAAGATAAATTGTTCATGTAATGGTCCTTCTTTTTAAATAATATACTCACATACTACAGGATACAGTACTTAGTCGAGCCTAACGAGAAATATAAGTTATTGGGATGATTAAGACCAGTTTACTATAAGATATTCAGTAGATTATTATAACATTATATAAGGAGATTTTGTGAACGGCTTATTTCATATTAATTTTAACAGAAAGTAATACGTCTGAGCGTAAGTACAATTAATAACATACTTATAGTCTGAGTTACGTACGTAATTATACTTAGCAAGGTATTCTTAGGTAGTAAAGGTAATAAAACTGGTCATTAATTTCAGCTTACACTTTTTCTACCATTATTAATTCCAAGCTCATTAGAGTCAGCTTCTAGTTTGAGAAAAACAGCTACAACCAGATTTTCAAATAAAATTCTATAAGAATTACTATACATATTTAAATGCAAACCTGTGCTCAACAATATATTGACAGCTTAATGTGTTTTCGAAGGTGGGCGTAATTCTCAATAATGTTGTAAACAAATGATCATTATATGTCCATATGCATATTATATTGTCTTACGTTTACGTGAATGTTATACATTGAAATTAAACAAACTTTATTCGGATTTTATCGCGTTGTTTATTTTTTTTAATACACTATTTTATATAATTTTAGTCTCCCCGTGACCATGGCTGGTAAAAGCAACCGAAACGTCGGGACAAGTGTAAAATTAAATCTAAATAGTTGTATCATTTAAATAGCTTAAATTGAAGTAAACAGTAACTAGTAAAAGTGTTTAACAATAGTAGTTTAAAGTTTAAAAAATATGTAATGACAGAGTTTTATAAAAAAACTACGCCATAAAATCTGTATAAAGTTTGTTTAATATCAATGTATAACATTCACGTAAACGTAAGACAATACACAGTTGCAGTATGAAGCACATACTAGCTGAATTAAATCATCAAATTAATAATTTAGAGGAACGGCTTACAAGAATCAGTCTTAAGCAACATAAAGAAACATCAGAATATATTTGAAGTATGAGGAAATTGCCAGAGTTGGTAGGGGCAACATAGAACATGTTCTCTCACTAACGAATAACAATCTTTGCGGTAAGTGCTTACAGGCTACACCTAATAACAACCTGTCAGCTGTTTGTAATTTGGATTCAGTAAACAGTGGTACCACCTCCTTTTCTGATCATGAAGATATGTCTGTGTCTTCTTTGATGAACAACATAAAAAAATATATATTCATAATATTGTCTTCTGTTTACGCGAATGTTATTCATTGAAATTAAACTACTATATACGGATTTTATCGCGTTGTTTATTTATCACTGTATTACAAAATTTTGAAAATATTACACTACTACTACTATTGATTTTATTTTACTAATTTATAAGCTAATAAAATTATTTAAACTATTAAATCAATTTATTTTTGGTTTACACTTTCCCCGACGTTTTGGTTGCTTTTCAGCAGTCATGGTCACGGGGAGACTAAGATGGTATTTGTCTCAATGTTCCAGTCGCCTTGCATAAATGTTTGTTCCCCTGGGGCTAGGTTAAGTTCTTTAATTGATTACCAGTCGCAATGGGCGTGCCACAGGGCTCAATTTTAGGACCCTTTCTGTTTCTAGCGTACGTGAATGATTTGCCGTTCTTCGTACAGAATTTGTGCGACATTGTATTATTTGCTGATGACAGATCACTTATTTTTAAAGTAGACCGTAAGGCACCAAATTTACAGGGTGTTAATTCTTCACTCGCGAAAGTCCTGGACTGATTCACGGCGAATAATTTACTACTCAATTCAAAAAAAAAATGTATTAAGTTTACATTGCCTAATATAAAGAGTCCTAGCATAAACGTTAATTTAAATAATGGAACAGTAACATTTGTACAATCCACAGTTTTCTTAGGCATTACTTTAGATGATAAAGTTCACTTATATAATAAGAATAGTGATATTCACAACTTAAACACTAGAAATAAGCATAAGTTGGTAGGTCCGTATCATCGTTTACATAAAGTTCGCAATTCATTTGCGGGACTCAGTATACGCTTTTTTAATAAACTACCGATTGACATTATAAATTTACCTTTACTAAAATTTAAAAGTGCTTTTAAAAGTCAGGTTATTCGGAAGGGCTATTATTCAATCTATGATTACTTAAATGATAAAAACTCATGGAACTAGTTGCTTGTTTCATGTAGGATTCAAACAATATATGTATTATATAAGTCAATTTAGTTATGTGAAGGTACTTTTTGTTTATTTTGTGGTGTTAAAGTATCTTTCTTTTCTATTAAACAAACTTTATAAGTATTAACGTACATTTTGTTTTAACTACATTTAGTCACGAACTACCTTTTCATGTCACAAAGTGTAAGTGTATGCGTCCTCATGCCATACTACTGTCTATTACAAATGGCTACCTACTGATAAATATTATTTCAAATCTCAAATGCTTCATACATAATATTACCAACCTTTATTTATTTTAGAATTTAGTTTTATATGGACAGTGAAATATGGCATAATGACTGCAACACCTGGTACATAAATGAGTTGTAAAATGCTGAAATTATAAGTTGATGGCGATTTAAAAGAGTGGCCTTGAGTTTCTTGCAGGTATCTTCTCATAGGCTCAACCTTTTGCCTGAACCTTGCAACTAACATAAATGTAAATTCAGTAAATATAATAAACTCACTAACCCCTTTGACGTTCATAAGTGTTACTTTGTGACCTAAGTGAATAAATTATTTTTGACTTTGACTTTGATAAGTTAAAAACTACAAAATTAAATTCAGAGTCAACAGTCATATTTCTTTATGCTGACAGCTTAGCTGTCACTAAAAAGAGGAAATCCATTTGACAGAGGTAATAGAATCATTACATTATAGAGTAGGGCGTAACTTTATTCTTTGTGCATTACCATATACCTATGTACTAACAAACGAACAAAATAGGAACGTTGAAAATCTTAATTTACTTTTTTACAACAGTATATGTTACAACAATTATAGTTTATTCTTTGACACTAATAAGTTTATTAGTAAATTTTTATTAACTAAAGATACAATGTATTTATCTTTTTATTATAAAAAGCAACTTGCTAAATTATTAGCATTTAATATATGTAGTGACTCAGGTACAAGTAGGGTAGTGAAGGTTTTAGGACATAGTAGTATTACTACTACAAATTTTCATATTGACACTACTAACTATATGAGTCTTTACTAAACATAATTACTTTAGAATATATTCATATTTTTAAATGTAAGACCTTTAGACAGAATAATAAGATAAAGTTTTGTGGTTGGGAAACATCTGGGATATATAGAAGTAGAGCAAAATAAAATTTCGGTCCAAATTTTTTTCAATATGTTAAAAGTTATTTAAAATTATTTAAAAAGACTTGTGCCACTGCCAAGTCCCTTTACCTAAAAACTAAAATTGAAAATTCTAATAATAAAATTAAAACTACATGGAACATTATTAACAATGAAACAGGTAACAGCAAGGTGCGTGATAATAAATTTGAACTGAATGTAAATAATATTGTCTTCTGTTTACGCGAATATTATTCATTGAATGCTAATAAAATTATTTAAACTATTAAATCTATTTATTTTTGGTTTACACTTTCCCCGACGTTTCGGTTGCTTTTCAACCAACCAAAAATAAATAGATTTAATAGTTTAAATAATTTTATTAGCTTATAAATTAGTAAAATAGAATAAATAGTAGTAGTAGAGTAATATTTTCAAAATTTTGTAATACAGTGTTAAATAAACAACGCGTTAAAATCCGTATACCCATAGTAGTTTAATTTCACTGAATGTAAATAATAGCGTAATTTCAAATAATTTGGAAGTAGCCGATATATTCAATAACTACTTCACAAACATACCTTTAAATACAACTAGTACCCTTAGGTCTTGCCCAGCTCGAGCAGAATACTTGGTTAGGGGCAGCGTGGAAGAGTGCCAGACACAATTTAGTTTTGAATGTGTACATCTGTATGATATAATAAAAGTATTTAATTCGCTCAATTCAAAAAAATCAGTCGACTTCTGGGGTATTTCTGTAAAATTAGTTGCAAGTATTATTGTTAATATAGCGCCACACTAGCCGCAATATTCAACGGATGCATTGATGTGGGCATTTTTCCAAATTTAATGAAATGTAGTAAAATAATACCCTTATTTAAAAATGGATGCAAAAGTGACCTTAGTAATTTTAGGCCAATTTCAATATTACCTGCTATTAGTAAAATATTTGAGAAGATTATATTACAGCAATTAGAGAGGCACTTTAGTGTAAACAATTTATTTTATGCAGATCAATATGGTTTTAGGAAAGGCCGTTCTATGATAGATATATAGATGTTACGCTTTTAAGACATATATTCAGTGCCTGGGAAAATTCGCAAGATGTCATTGGCGTATTTTATGATCTGTCTAAAGCCTTTGACTGCGTTGACCATCATACGCTGTTGCGAAAACTCGGGCTTTATGGCATCAGAGATACTGCACTTGACTTAGTTGGTTCCTACCTAAGCGATAGACTACAATACGTTGATATCAACGAAAGTAGATCTTCTGTATTACCAGTCACAATGGGCGTGCCGCAGAGCTCAATTTTAGGACCCTTTCTGTTTTTAGTGTACGTAAATGGTTTGCCGTTCTTCGTGCAGGATTTGTGTGACATTGTTTTATTTGCAGATGACACATCTCTTATTTTTAAAGTAGACAGAAGAGCAACAAATTTAAATACGGTTAATGATTCGCTCGCGCACATCCTGGACTGGTTTACGTCAAATAATTTACTACTAAACTCTAAAAAAACAAAATGTGTCAAGTTTACATTACCAAATGTAAAGAGTCCTAACATAAATATAAATTTAAATAATAAAATTATTACTTTCGTACAATCGACAGTTTTTCTAGGTTTGACTTTAGATCATAAAGTTCAGTGGGGCGCTCATATATCGTGTCTTGCAGGGAAACTTAGCTCAGCCGCATACGCAGTTCGGAAAGTAAAGTAAACAGCTTACTGATGTAGATACTGCTAGACTAGTATACTTTAGTTACTTTCACAGTGTCATGTCCTATGGTACAATATTGTGGGGCAAGGCAGCTGACATTGAGACAATTTTTATTCTTCAAAAGCGTACAGTACGTAGCATTTATAATTTTTGATCGAAAGATCGATTTAAAGAAATAGGCATACTTACTGTTGCGTCGCAATATATATTTGCTAACATTATGTTTATTAAACATAATATTCACTTATATAATAAGAATAGTGATATCCATAACGTAAATACTAGAAATAGGCATAAGTAAGTAGGCGCATATCATCGTTTACATAAAGTTCACAATACATTTGCAGGACTCGGTATACATTTTTTAATAAACTACCTATTAATATAATTAATTTACCATTGCTTAAATTTAAAAGCGCCGTTAAAATGCAACTTATTCGGAACGGTTATTATTCAGTCATCGACTACTTAAATGACAAAAACTCATGAAACTAGTTGCTTGTTGCATACAGGATTTAAATATCTGTATTACTATTAAGTCAATTTAGTAATGTAGAGGTACCTCGTGATTATTTGTGATGTTAACAAGTAACTTGTTTCTTAATTTAATTATTATTGAAGAATATAAATGCACAACCGCATTTAGTCACGGTCTGCCTTTGCATTGTCACAAAATGTAAGTGTATGCGCCATCATGTCATCCTACAGCCTATTTTAGATTTATATTAAAACATATACCTTAGCCCAAATTATTTCATATATATATTATTATAAAGTTATTATTGTTTTTATCTTTAGTTTTTTTTTATAGTATTTGGCATAATGGCTGCAACACCTTGTTAATCTGAGTTGTAAAATACTGAAATTATATTTAATTGGCGATTTAAAAGAGTGGCCGTGAGTTTCCTGCAGGTTTCTTCTCATAGGCTCTCAACCCTTTGCCTGAACCTAGCAACTAACCTAAATGTAGCTTCAGTAACTTAGTATACTCACTAACCTATATATTTTGACGTTCATAAGTGTTATTTTGTGACCTAAATGAATAAATTATTATTTAACTTTTATTTTAACTTTAATTTCAATGCATATGCATACATGTGTGCTCATGCTTTTATGTATGTTATAATTATGTACATTCAAACAATAATACAGTTGAATCTTTTGCCTATTTTACTTTAAATGCAGCACATATTCTGAACCACTATGAATAATTTCTAATAGGATAAAAAAATAAAAATAACGCACTTAAACTAGATATAGCAAAACTATAGACAATTAAAAACCAATGTGCTATCCGCGTATATCAATCAGTAAACGTTAATTATTATCTTATATGCTATTATTTATAATAATTTGGTCTGGACTTATACGTGACAATAAGTCATACGTATACATATTATATTTTACTAAACACATACTTAGAACCACAAAATAAAAGTTATCATTCCTTTTGTTTTTAAAATATAGCCTAATTTGGATTACTTGCCTTTAATAATGTACGTGCACTACTATAATATTTACAGTACGCCGCAAGAGAACGTGCTACTTCTTAAATTATACCTTATATTATCATAAAGGTGAAGTTTATAAAAGTAAATGAAAATGTTTCTTTTTAAAAATATTCAGATTTGCTCATAAAAATGCCCAGCGGTAGGGAAACGGCTGCACAGAGAGTTGGCTTACATTAACTTGAATGCACGGATTACCTTCTTGCAAAGCACGTATTACTGCATGCGGCATACCTGCGATGAAAAATGCGGTAACAAAGCAAACTGTGTTTCTGTTAGCTATTTCCATTGTTGCTTTGTATTTATTTAGCGTTAAACACTTCGTTAGTTCTCGCACTGTCGTTTCTGTGGTTAAGTATTACGTATCTACAGACAATCTTTCTGCAGTACTACGCACACACTGGATTTCGTTATGTTAAAACTTAGGGCTTAATAGGTATCAACGTGGAATAAGCCCATCTGCGGGCTGCTCAATCTAAGTTAATTGTTTATACAGCGACTTTCGACAGATTATGCCCACATGTCTTTACAGATAAGGGTGAAATACGGATTAATTTAACTTTAGCCTCTCTCTGCCTTTATCGTGTAATTGTACACGTCGAAAGTTAATTACGACGCGATTACATTCTGTACTGTATTGTTGGACCAGTGGTCGCAAGCGCGATTGCTATTTATTAGTATGATCAAGTTGGCAAACTAACATACGATCGCCTAATGAAAATAGCTTATCGTCTCGTATGGACGCTTGCAACATCAAAGGTATAGAGGCACGTGTTACCAACCTTAAAAAAGGTGTTCCTTTGCTGCCCGTCTTAGTGACTAAGAATGCTGATCCCGACAGCCGCTTTCTGGAAGAGTCTGGATATGCAGCTGCAGAAACACGACACAAGATTGTGTAGGCGCGATGTTTGTACCTAAAGTTCAGGTTGATATCCTTATAGTAAGGTACTGAATTGGATCACCAGATCGACAAAATTCCTATTATGTTCTAAGCAAAGACATTAAAAGAATAACTGTATGTAAACGTAATACGCTTATGACTTGTATAATAGGGACCGAAATTAAAGAATGAATTGTACACATAGATACGCTTATAATTTGGGAACTACAGTCTACATATACGTTGTTGAAATGTTTGTGAGGTTTACCGCGACACGTGGATTAGGCCTAGCGTGGAAAGTATCTTAACAAGAATCAATAACAAATCAAAACATACAATTCCATGCCATCAAGTTTCTCTTCATGTAGAATTAATGTATTAAGTTACATTAGGACGCAAATTTGTTTGTATACAAATGCTTTTATAATTATACAATTTTAGTACTAGCTGTTTTGCTTACATAGCAATGTAATTCGTAAAATCGAGGATTATTACAGTTAATTTCATTGGTATCAGTGTAAAAATTTAATGTAATAGCTGCCTAGGGAAGGCACCCACACCATGTAGTTATTTCAGTAGTAAACTAACCAAGAATAATATAACTTTGATTTTCATTTGCTTTGCTGTACGTATATATTATGAGAACTAGTATATGGGATAATAAGCCAAGATAGACAAAACATATTCCAGCAGTTAACCCGCCAGTAATTTGGTGTATCTCGCGCACCCACTCACATTCACACATAACTTTACATAGATTTATTACGTGGATGCAGGGTTCATAAGTTTAGTTAGTAATTTTAGTGATAGTTGTTGATTACACTTATTAGGAGGCAACCCAAATCTGTCTAAGGATCTTTGAAGGACTTAAGTGGGTCTTCAGTCGAAAAAAAAACACAAGTTTAATTTATATTATCTTGATTACATAGCAAATATATAGCGGTTGTTTTATAGGTAATTCTAAAACTAAAGCGCAATCCTGAATTTTTGAATTGAGTAAGAATTGTATACAAAAATATCATCAAACTGTTATTTTTAAATTCTGTAATTAAAAGTGGGCGTACTTTAAAATGGACTGGCGAAAGGTTAAGGGCCAGCATTACGTTCGACAGATTGAAAACGATTTAATTGTCGTATTGATGTATCTCCATTGTACAAGCGAACTGTTTAAGTGAAGGAGCTAGACAGAATAATAGAACAAATGTTATAATTCATAATGCTATCAATCTATACAATCAAGGTCTATACATCGATTACAATTTATTTACGACAAAGGTCTGGGACAAATATATATCGAATTATATTTAGATGACATTCTCAGCGAATACTCAAATAGATTTGATATATTGAGTTCAATTAGAAGTTACTTGGCGGGCATCCATAGTGGAACAATTATTGAGAAAGTAAACAGCACTCGATTTATCCATTTATCCATCACAACAGTTACTTATTTAATAACTTTTAAACTTTCGCGTTGCATGATATATATATATAAATATATATATAATATGTAACGGGTATTAACGCGATCATGCATAATGTTTACCGGCCGTGGTCACAAGCTGACTGACCACGGCCGGTGTAACCTGGTCGAAACGTCAATCATAAAAAAGGTAAATATTATGTATGATCGCGTTAATACCCGTTACATATTATATAGTTACTTATTTACTTAAACTTGTATCTTATAATAGAGATATTATCCTTATTTGCTCTTACATATTACTATCTAGCAATGCCAAGCTTTTTCTTTTTGCTGCTTGCGCTAGGAATGAAGTTCATTTCGCCATCTTTGTACGGAATGGAATGGAAAATGGAATAAGAAAATTGTGAAAGCTTTATAGAATTCATCATATTTTGAGTGAAGGTTCTTTAATATTTTAAAACATGATATTGGTATACCCCTAAATTTTAAAGTAGATTTGTATTTGATTTACATTTGGTAAGCCATGTTTCAGTACTAAGTATTATAATATTTTCGTAATATTTATCTGAAGCATATCCAACCTGGTTCTAATTGAATTGATAACTGAGTGCTGTCAGACACTGAGAGCTGTTACAAAATAGAATAATCTCACAACAATTAATCGATCCTGATGTGTTAATAAGTTTATCGAACTTCATTTGGGTGTAAACGATTGTCAATGCCGTAGAGATTACCCGTCCTAATCAAGAGCAGGTCGATAGGTCAAGTAATATAACTACGAGGATGCGCCCCAGTCAACCCCGGATGTTGGTACCCGGGGAAGCAGAGCCGAAGTATAAGAGAGCTCTTCACAGAGCGTATTTAAAATAGTTTAAAATATAAAATATAAAGCGCATATAGCTGAAATGTGTAGGAGGGTAAGAAAGGTCATATACGTAATGAAGAACCTACGTGATGCATTAAACGAGAAATATTTGAAAATAGTGTATACGGCTCTCTGTCAATCCCTTATTAATTATTGCATCCTAGCTTAGGGCGGGTCGCCTACCACGTTCATCCTCCCTCTCGAAAGAGCCCAAAGAGGAGTATTAAAAACTGCGCTGAAAAAACCCCTTCAATATCGCACTGACGCTCTATACGAAGAAGCTGGCGTGTTGAGCGTCCGGAAATTGTATATTGTTAGGGTAGTGTCCGCTGTGCATTCCGAGAGGCGGCGTGCGTGTTCCCACGCGCGCCTCTGTTTCGTGTCCGTCTCCCCCTTTAGGGGGAGACAGTAGAATTTTATTTTGAGTACCTATCTTGGGTAGGTCTTATTGCGTAGGGGCCTGCCGTTTCATACGGCGGGCCGGAACCTCGGCGGGGTCGCGACCGTATGCGAAAGTGATTCGCGCGGCCCCGTCGATAGTGGTTTTGTCGAGGAACACCGTGGTAGGTTTAGTCGGTATTCCGGGAGGTACATTATCTTTTTAACATCTTAGTTTACCCCGGCGAGTCCGACATAATCCCTCCGCCCGCCCCCGCGGAGGGATATGCGTCATTGCATTCCCCCACGTAAAAAAAAAAAAAAAAAAAAAAAAAAAAAAAAAAAAAAAAAAAGTGTCCGCTGTGCATAAAACGGTGATTAACTGTAACGAATACGACGAGCTGTCCAAAAAACGTATCTTTAAGTTACCAAAAATTCGCACTGCTACCTCTTTAGCACACCGTTTCGGAAGCTTTCTGTATCCATTTATATATAACAAAATGTCTAATATTTGTAATTTTAAAGACTGTACAGTAAAGGAAACTAAAGCTCTCATTACGATTACCCTATTGAAGTGGAGTTACTATAAGACTGAAGCCATGCTGAAGGTCATTAAATGAGGTTGCGGCAACCTTACACGGATAATCGCATCCACTAACACACATGCTTACACACACGCTCACTCACACGCACACGCTCACTCACACGCATACGCACCCACATACACACAGACACACACACACACACTCACACACACACTTCATATCCACAGTACTCTTGTTATTTTCTATAAAAAAAAAAATATATATAATAATGTTTAGAAGTTTATTTCATCTTAGTTTTAATATTGTTGTTTTGTATTCTGTTTTGCCGTGTTTTCCAATGTAAATCGTTTACTTTCCCCACAGGTCAGGCCATGCCTAGTGTGGGGGATAGATATGTATTAGTTAGTAAGACAAAATGGTTAAAATAAAGATTATATTATATAGAATGTATATTTTATCCTTTTGCAGCTTAGTCCAACGTAACATTATACGCTGAATATTTTATAACAGTGCAAAGTTCTGCCGAATTATTGTTGATTTTATTAAATACATTGCCATTGCCGTCAAATCATTATATTGAAGTTAATTAACAAAATTGTGTTATTACGTTCTTACCAGGGTTGGAAAAAAACTGTTTTTTTTATTTTATTTTATAAAACAAACTGTTCAAATTGTTTTAAACAAGTGTTTTTTTTTGTTTTTATGTTTCTCTTTTTAGTTTAAGCCATTAATTTCAAATCAAATAGACCTATATTAATTCATTTCTAGACTAGGTATTTTCAAATTCGTCATAGTAACTCCAATATTTATATTATATTATATTTAAATAAGGGGAATACCCACTAGTCTATTAAATTACTTTTTATCGACGGCTGACATAGAGATTTTCCTAGCGGGACTTTACCGGCGGGGAATTACCTATGAATTCTATAAATAGAAGTGCCTTTTTTCTAATGTTTTTATGTTTCATTGCATTATGAATTCTGTGACTGATAACATCTTTATAAAAATGTCAACTCTAGGATGCAAAAAGCAAGCAATTCGGGAACAATTCACATTGATTCCTCAAGAAAATACCACATTGAAGACCAATAGGGTGCGGTGCAGAAAATGTAAGAAAGAACTAGTTGGACTTGTGAAAAGAATGGAGGCACACTTCCAGCAATGTAGAAGCACCGGTTTTACTGATGCGAAAAAGGAGCTGATGATGCTGGATGATGCTGGTTCTGCCCGATCTTCAGATAATTCTTCTGCCAGTTCTGCCACACCCACACCTGTTACTAATCTTCAATCTAAAAATGCCAGTACAGCCAGCAATGCTAGCGTAACATTTCAATGAAAAAATTTACTATTGCCACAAGTCAAGAAGAAAATCGATTTACAATTATCTCGTTATATGTTTGCTACCAACACGCCTTTTAACCACGTAGAACAGCCACAATTCTTGAAATTAATGGAAATTTTACGCCCAAGATATAAACCTCCAAACCGCAAACAAATTGCTGGTAATCTACTCGACGAAGTCTACAACTCGACTCAAGAAAGCATAAAAAATGAGTTGGAAAACAAAGTTGTCAATCTGTCAATTGATGGTTGGAGTAACATTAGGCAGGACTCGATAATCTGTGTCTGTGTCACAGATGTGTTGACAAACTCAACTCATTTAATTGATACAATAGATACAAGCGCCGAAAGCCATACAGCCGACTACTTGGTTAAAGTTAGTTCTACGGCAATAAAACAATGTGAAACTTTCAACTGCACGGTGCGAAACGTAGTGACAGACAATGCAGTAAATATGAGTCGTATGAGACGAGATTTGACTCAACAGGAAGAACTGGCTTCTCACAAGGATATACTGACATACGGCTGTTCGTCACACCTGTTAAACCTTCTAGCGAACGCAGAAGACATTACTGAGAAAGTTAAATCGATAATGCGGTACTTCAAATACACTCACTTTGCATCTGCCAAATACAAAGAAGCTGGTGGAAAAGCAATTGTTATACCACAACAGGTACGGTGGCACTGTTTAAAAGATTTTTTGGAAAATTGGCATATAGAGTCGGACATATGCTTAAATAATGCAACTGCTATAGATTTGTCAATTTAATTAAAAGTAAATGATAAGGCGCTGAGGCAACAAGCCCTCTACAAAAAACTGGAAAATATTGCAGTTACACTTGACACCTCCCAGAAGACATTCTGCTGTATTGGCCAAGTGACTGAAGCATGGATAGAGCTTAAAATATGTTTGAGGGTGAGAATGCACGACTGCGTGAGACTGAATATTCACTGGATGATTTAAGTAAGTTCTATGCCCGGCTTGAAATGGCAATGTCTCCAGCTAATTTTGCAGCAAAGTTACTACATTCTAAGTACAGGGGCGTAAAACTCACCAGTGAAAATATTTCTGAAGCTTTATCATTTATGGAAGTTTATCACAAAGAGGCAATGCCCTATGTTGTAAAATACAGGGTAATGACAGATCCCTTTCATAACTTTCTTTTTGAAGGTCATGTAGTAAATTAGGTCGGACCTCTCGAATGGTGGCTGTCATTAAAAAACAAATGAATGGCCAAACAATGGACTTAGTGACTCAGCTTTACACTCCTGTAGCTTCAAGTGCTGGAATCGAATTGTTTTCAACATTTAGATTTATTCATCCTGACGTACGAAATAAACTGCAAAACTCGCACAGTTTTTAAATACCTAAATAAGAAAAAGGAATTGTTGTCTTGTCATATTGTCTGACTCTCACTGACCTGACGGACACAATTTTAATTTTATAATAACTAGTTTTTATTGTTTGTTAATTGAAATTGTTATCATTATAATTTTGATTGATTTGAACTGAATATTATAATGTATGTTTAAAAAATACGTGTTGTCTTGTCCTATAAATGCATGCCTAAATATTGTTTGTTAATTAATGGTAATTTGATCTTTGTTTGATTGAATACATTACTTGTCATAAAAGTAATATGTTTTATTTAATTACAATGCCAAAAGAATAACATAAGTACAAAAAAATAAATAAAATAAATAGCATAGACTCAACTGGTTTTAGGTCGAGCTATTTGGAGTACTAAATATTAATTTAATTTTCATTTATTTCCATTCATTCGCTATGAAAAGTAGTTTTAAAGTTTGTTTTTCTTTATGTTTTATACATTGTTTAAAACCTGTTTTAATCTTTGTTTTTAAACACGTAATAAAAACACGATTTGAATTCAAACTGTTTTAAACATGTGTTTAAAAACAACTTGTTTTAATCATGCCAACCCTGGTTCTTATGCAGTACGGTTGATGACTAAAATAATATTGAACTTATTGTGATGCCTACTCACATATTATGTATATATGCCTAAAATGAAAGACATAATAGAGTTCCCAACATTTTGGCAGCCCCGTCAGACCTCATTTAATAGCAGTTGGAGCTATTGCCTACCTTTGGAGCATAGTAAGCAATAGTTGGCAATTCAAAAAACTAATATTTAGTATTTACGGTTTCCATTTTTATTTATAATTTGAAGGCCAATGCTCATAATGAAATATATTTGAAATAGAGTTTCGATCTAGTCTGAAAAAACGTCAAATGTTGACTGAATCGCAGTTTAAGTCTACAATTAGCGTTTATTGAAATGTTATTATAATACATATTTACGACTTTGAAACTTGATCGGGATCTCAATTTCATCATCATCTCAGCCGAAAGACGTCCACTGCTGAACATAGATCTCAATTTAGTACAGGTTTTATTATGGGAGGTCTAAAATGTTCCGTATTAAAACGGTATTAAATTAGTTAGTTGCCTTTATGGCTGTTTTATGTTTAATTATCAACACCTTGCAAAGTAATGAACGTGAAAATCTTAATAATAGTTCCATAGTGCGTCGTTTAATTAAATTTTTATATTTCGTTGATCTACAATTCTAATATCCTTAATAAGGTACTCATTTTCAACTTTAAATTAGATCTTGAAGATTTAGTATAAAGATAATTTGAGTTTCAATTATATAGTCCTCTTATAGGTATATATTCTTGTAGGTATATTCGCTTTTAACGTGATTGTACGAAGTAGTTTAGTAATTTTTAGTAGACCGAGATTCAAGTAGGTACTTACATGAGCTTGGGTATATTTGATTATTTTATTAACTAAGTGGCCTCGAGCTATACAAGAGTAGATGTAGGTAATATATTTACTAATTTATCTTCACTGATAGTAACCAAATGTTTTATTATTACTAAAGCACGGAAATAAACTTGATATATTTATTACCTGATAGGGATAGAACAGAAATAAGGCGCGTGTGTAAATAAAGTAATCTTCTTCACATAAATAATATGGTTATTTTTTCTATCATAATTTAGTATAGAACGAAACATATGCCGTTTTATAAAGATTCTTTAATTGTAATAAGTATTGCTACAATGTTCCATAACTGTAGTGCCTTCTGTCGTACTTATGTCAACGGACGTGAATATTTATGATTACAAATGAGGTACACTAATTTCCTAGTACTAAATACGCACGAGTCATACATTAGGCTTACAGCATATTAAATAACGTCAATTTCCTTCGGGCATTTATACATATTTTATATTCGCATAAAGTAAAAACATAAGTCTTCAAATAAAGTAATAGCCTAATAGTTACTACCGCGTGCAATGATTTCGTAAACAGTGTTCCGCAATATTTATATGTATAACCGATTCCAAAATAACAGACAATCTACGCGGTTATGGTGGAAATGACCTGATTTCCTTCAGATTATTTGTAAGAGTGAGGAAAATTGTACTCAGAACAAGAGTCCGTATCGCAAAGTTTATGAACCGTTTAGTATAAATAAACAATAGAAATAAAGTTATCTGGGAATTGTTTGAGCACCGATTAATTAATTTATTGGAATAGACAATCTTTGACTATGTTATGTGTTACAAAATATATTTAAAGTGACAATTGCTTTATCCTCGATAATGTTTAAAGCGTAAATTACAACGTTTATAAACTGTGAAATTGAGGAAAAGTCTTATCAGTATGTTTAACGAGCTGTTTATATGGCATCGGTCGTTAATCTCTACATTTTATAGCTCTGCAACCGTCAGCGGCAAGCTTCCCTTCAATTACTTTGTATAAGGAAATCAATGTCTGGCGAACCTTATTATTGGACTAAAGTGCGATATGAGCCGTGTTTATTGCAAACATTGTAAAATAAACACACAATCTTTATGGGTGTTATGCCTCATAAGTACCTACTAGTCACTTACAATAACTACGCAAATTCTCGCTTCAACTTTATTGATGTTTATGTGATATTTGTTTGTTGTTTAGCTTTGCCTACAACTGGAAATAGCGAACAGAGTGCAACTAGCAAGAACTAATCCCTTGGTTAAACAAACGGCATTTGGTTTTGCGCCTTTAGCACCAAAATGTCGTCATTCTAACATTAAAGATAGTAATGGCAATTTTTAATATCAACACTAAAGAGTGTTGATAGCAACTAGGGTACAAAGTTTTCCGCCGCGACGACAAACTGCTACTTTTTATTTACGTTAGAAAATATAACTTGTGTAGGTCGCAGTCTTGTTTCACTCTTTTTGTTCTTTTATATTGACTATTTTGATAACTTATGAAGGTAGAGGAAAGAATGATAAAGTTATCTAATAAGTTACGTTTGTGGTTAAGACTACATTTGTATTAAATGTTTAGGAGTGGGTTATACAACTGTTTGTTAATTAAATTATAGTGAAACTAAATGAGATGGTTGCTGAATGAACAGATGCCAATGTTTTTACTTATTGTAATTTCTTGATATTTCAAAATATTTTGTTGGTTTTTATACAATAAAAATTGCAACCCAATGGTTTTAAAGGTAAGCGGTAAGTGAAGCCAGTGATCGTATGTGATATCATCTCACGCACGTTGTTATTCTAGAAAAAAGGATGAATAATAAGATGAAAGAGAGGTAAGATATAACTTACTAGGTACATACCTAAATTCAAAAACACAACCTCCTGGTAAGTAAAAGTACTTATTTTTACTTACCAGGTACTGTGTTTGCAGAGGGTATTTTATTTTAAATAAATAAATATAGCGTGTATATTATATACATATATAAATCGTACTTAATTTAGTAGACAGAAAAAATATTGAGTGTTTTTCGTTAGTTATAAATGTAAAACTTTTAACATTTTGTGAAAATTCATAAGTTTTAATTCATAAAATCTTTTTCGTAAACTGAATATATACTTGAAAATGTTTATAAAATGAATTTTCATCAGGTAAATGAGCTGATTTTATAATTAACTGTACGTAATGACTCTTAAAGTCTTAAGTAGTAAAGTAACATATCAGTCATGTTTCTTTCCGGTAAAGTATGAAATTAAGTGGTTAATTTACTGATATTGTCATACAAATATATAAATTGTGTTTTAACAAATATATAAAAAGCAAAAATGCGATTAAAAATTATTTTGATTTAACATCAAAAATGTGTTCATTCTTTAGCTTACGATGCTAATTATAACAAATATTTCACGTCCCTTAAATATGACCATATTTTACGTTACGTCCTGTATACTATTAGCCAGAATTCATAGCGCAAAGCTCTAGCCTGACCTGCAAAGCCTTTTACAAAGATATGATAACAAAACTTTAAATGGGGTTGTCCCATTACGAAATTTTATAATTTTATTATTACGTTTCTCTTACATTCCTCAAGACCCTTTCTTGGCAATTACAGTACAAGGTTTGTTTTCAAACTAGAATAAATTTAAATCACTCTTGTCTCTTAATTGCCAATGTAAAACGTCTGAATAATGAATTAATTAGCTCTTTTCAAGTTCCGGAACCGTGTCAATTTGTTGGTTATGAAAGGGTCAAATGAAATTCGGTTTTCCATTTCATTTTGCTTTGATATGCTATATATTTAAATCAAAAAGCGAGAAAATGTGCACGGATTGACATTAGGGTTTGTTAGCAATAGGAATGTTGTACCAGCTCTACCATAACACACCTTTTCTTGGTAAAGTTTATACGCAATATTCCCTGGGGCTCCCATGAATAGTAATTTAGATAAGGTCGAACGTGTCACTAAAGTAATATTTTCTACTATGCGCGTCACGCTATTTCTTTATGTGTTGGTAAAAGTGAAATATATCGCAGTTTGCGTAGGTACGTATCTGTGGTAGATAGTTCAAAAAGATGGTAATGTAATTGTTAATGTGCACCCAGAGACAAACCATTGTCCAGAGCGACAGTAGACACTAGAGATATACCCGGTAACATCAGCTAAAAGCACGCACTAAACTAATTTATTCACTGGAGATTGCACAGTAGACAAAGTTTGTCACTAAGCCTTCCAGGATAACTTCGCCTGAGGGTATACTCTTCTGTTAATATTGATATTGTTATCGAAGCTTCTTCTGTTATTTGATATTGTTCTTGGATTTAATAAGTATACCGTTCGACAAATTTATATAAGGGTTGGATGAATTTTAAATAAGTTACAATGTCTTAATGGATAAGTCAATATAACCTTTGTTTGCATGTGACTTGCAAGTTGCAAGGTACACAGGGTGAAGCAGAAAGGTGCGGTCGTATTTATAAAGTGAACCGTGAAAGTCATGTCAGAATTTTTAACATAGAATGCAGCAGTTATTGTTCGATTTTATCGACTTGTAACTTTGCCAATACTATGAACAACATTTCAGAGCGAACATTTTAGAGGGTTTAAGCGCTCCCTCCCCCGCTCCGCCGCCTCCTTGATGGAAATCACTTCCTCACAGAAGGAGGCGACGGCGTTCCACGATCTCTCACTCCGGACCATGGACTGAACCACGGCCGGGAACGAGAGGGCAACCAGTATCCGGGGACGTCTATGTTAAGTAATAAAATTATAACATTTCTTTAAACCAACCATATTATTTTACTGACATACATCGAATTATCCTGTAGGTATGGTAATTTATTACTAAAAAGTATATAACAAATTTTAACAAAACCACAACGTAAGATGTATATATAAATAATAATATTTTTTTAAAATGCTGCTATCCGTAAAGTAAAAAATGGTACGATTGGTGAACTGATGATTATGTAAGAAAAATTTAAGTCCTGCGGATATTAGTAGTGTATAGATCAAGTGGTGGCTTCGTTTTGTTCCTTTAGGTTGTTCGTCTTAGTGTTTTGTATTCGTAGTCTAAATGTTTCTTAAGTCCTCCAGGAAGCAGGGGTTGATCCTATTGCGGCAGTCATCAATATAAAAAATAAGATTTAGAATCTAAAATACTTTCAATTAACTTTTACCTGCGACTTCGTTCGCGTAGACGACAGTTCACCTGGGACATAATTTACGTAGATCGCGATCTATGCACCATGACTCCGGTTCTGCTGAAAATAAACAGATAAAGCACAGCTTATAAATTCGAACCCGAAGCTATCAAACTGCTAAATTTGCTACAAAAGCCGGTCAGCAGTTTTTGCTCGATGGACGAACTTAGATAGAGGCAGTCTAAATGACATCGTTTTTAATACGGGCTCCTCTAAATCGCAATTTATTTTTCAAATATGGCTCGAATGCGAAGACACAGACTTGTTACAGTTTTATAATAATACAAATATATTGGTATTCCGATAAGTAAGAGAACATGCATAGATTTGGTTTTGGAATACCATCGTCTAACAAGTTGCCATGATAAATTAAATAGCTAACAAGTTTTGAGAGAGAGTAATGGCGAAGCGAAATCACCGCATAAAGTATAAACCCGGATTGTACAGATATTCGCTGATGAATAACTTTGTATCACGTTTTTTAAAGGTAGAACTTCAAGGAGCTATGAATGATAACTCTATCAAGGAAGTCTGTGTAGCTATAGCAATATATACGTGTAGACAAAGTGGTGGTTGTCTTAGGCGCTGAAAGTGCAATCTATTTAGTTGGATCGGTAATGTAATACTGAACCTAGCAACTAACATGAATGTAAATTCAGTAAATTTAGTAAATTCACTGAATCCTTTGATGTTCATATATGTTACTTTGTGACCTAAATGAATAAATAATTTTTGATCTTGACTTTGACTTTGATAGCGATCGTATTTTCGTTATCTAGAACAATATTTGCGTAGGAGTTATTAAGAGTCTGGATGTTCTTTAGGGTTAATGCTTGAATAATTATAATCATAGACAACTGTGGATAACTGTATTTAGAATAAGAGTCACTTTATATATAAATAAAACGGACATCATAAACATGCTTCTGTTAGTTAGATCTCGTCTCATGAAGTAAATTATACTCCTTATATAACTATTAGTATTTCTTATCGTATATTGTGGAACATTTGGCACTGCGGACACAATTAAAAGAATATAAGAGGATTATTGTATCGCCTATTCACAGGCGAGTATTCATAGAGTTAGAGACGGATAAAGCTTAGGGATCATTTGTTATTCAAGTGGAGATATATAACTCGGTTTATTGTTGGTTAAGGGGATATTAAATCTTAGTAACTTTGTAAGGCCTTTCGGCGTATCCGGAGAACGTTGAAGTGAGATGCTCATACATATTTATTTGATTTAATATTAACACAATGTTGGATTAGAATATTCAATGTTTATTTTGGTTATGTATTTATTAATTTACGACGATAAACACTTCAGAGAAAAAACTAAAACTAAAAAGATGGCGCTTTCAAGTCCCATTCATTATTTAATTGCGTTAACCAATCGCAACACAAGCCTTTATGGGAAAAATCTATGGCTTTATAAATACTTCCAATATTAATGTTAAATTTAAGGGTATAAAAAAGCTAAATGCCCCTGTAGCGCAGCGATAGTGAACGCAGATTTTGTGAATTGTACTTCTGGGTCGAGCAAAGCATTTATTGAATTTCTGTCAAGGAATTCTCAATTGTCTGCGGTATGGATCCTGGAGCTGTGTCTGGATTACGTACAACCTAAAACCATAGTTGACGAAATGCTGGTGTAATACACCTCCACCTATCCTGTTAAAAGCGTGTGACATTGTTTAAATCAAAAACTAACCACTTACTTATAATGGTATTCAAATATCATGGCTGTGCATGTCGATTCTACGATTTTAGCTTCAATAAAATGTTGTCTCTAAACTGTTTATTGAGCTGACATAGTCAGTCAGCAATTTTCAACTCTTGACAAAGCGCTTGGGAAGTGAAAAGCGATTTTGTAGTATTCTGCGAAGCCGTTTAGGAACTGTGACACTTATACTGTAGGAAATAAAATACGGATAAGTATTTGAGTCGTTGCGGACAATCGGAAGAAAGTGGCGCCAAGCTGAGAAAGGGGTTTACGTTTCTTTATTTATGATTATTCCATTACAGAACCGCTGTAGGCCCACACATAAATAAACGCGGACGTTTGGATAATACGTACGGTAAATCTTGTAACTAGATGTTTTATTTACTTTTACAACGATAGATAGAATTTTCTTGAGTGACAGCGGTCCGGTTTTCTCCCTTCTCTATTAGCTTTCCTGAATGATTGTCGTGAATAGCCTCCGAAATAAATGTCCTCCTCGTAATAAATAATGTTAACGTATTTTCTTTCTTTTCAGACAATGCATGCTGTACATAGATAATAATTATCCAAGAATTTGCCGCTGACATATAATAAGATAGAAAATAAAGATGTCGAGCAGTCCACAATGGTCTGTGGGGTACTGCGTCACGGAGGGGCTCGCCTTCCAGCGAATGTACGTTCGGATCCACGGATACATCGCGTTGATCATCTGTCTCCTGGGCTGTGCCGCCAATTCTGTCAACATTGCAGTGCTGAGTCGTAAAGAGATGTCTTCATCTACGAACTCTATTCTTACCGGACTAGCAGTCGCCGACCTCCTCGTCATGATCGACTATATACCGTTCGCTCTTCATATTTACACAACATTAAGTGCAGAGCTGAATCAAAATTCTTATGCTTGGGCAGTTTTTGTCTATTTTCACTCCATATTTAGTCAAACTTTTCACACAATATCTATATGGTTGACAATAACTCTCGCAGTCTGGAGATTCATTGCGATAAAATTTCCACAGAAAAACAGAACATTGTGTAATAAGAGGAACACTAATATTGCCATAGGTGTTGCATATGCCGTTTGTCCAATATTGTGTCTTCCTATATATTTTGCTATGAATATTCAAGAAATTCCCCAGAGTTCGATTAATGGATCCGGCAACGGTACGTTGAATACTACCGATATTGTAAACGCATCAGTGAGCTCTGAAAAACAATACGCCTTAACGATGACCAAAAACAATGATCTGCTGACGGCCATATTCTGGATATACAGTGTGTTTCTAAAACTCATACCGTGTGTAGTGTTGTCTATATTAAGTGTGTTGTTAATATTAAAAATGAAGTCGAGCGATCGACGAAGACAGAAACTACTGAAGAAGTCAGCGATTTCAACTAACGAGGTAATTTAAAAATATCTAATTAGAAAACAAACTAGGTTATTTAAAAAGTCAATGTATTGGTTGAGGCTCTTTCTGTTTTATTAAAAAGCAGAAGGTGATTCAACTTATTTTGCGAATGTATAATATATAGAGAACACAATGGGACTCATATGTACAGTATTGTATAAATGTTCCTAAATAAAACAAAATGAAAAAAAAAAGAAAAGGTTATTTAAAAAAAATCATATACTAAAATCCTTGTTTTTAGATTGTTGTGGCTTGATGCCGAACAAGTACATAGTACTTTATAATATATATAAAGTAGTATGTACTTGTAGATCAATACGAGTTGTAAGTTATAACAACGAGTATCTAGAAGAAGGTACCACTTGCATCTATATAAGTCTCGTTATAAGCTCTAGCTCTGCATATACTCTGCATAAATAAGCAATAACTCTCGAACTTTAGAGATGCTGCACTCTTATACGTAGTATGTATAAGTAAGTAGCAAATATTCCTCCCTCACAAGAGCTGTGAACTGCTATCGTCTTTGAGTACAAAAAATATACAATGTACGCATAATGACGCACATATAAGAAATCCATGAAAAGAAAATGTCATTGTATTATTTTCTTTGTTCTGTAGCCAGCCTCTATGGTCCCAAAGATGTGTAATAATGGAATAAACGACAGATGAGGTCACTGTCGATTGTCCACTACGGATTTATCCATGTTTATTAATATGTGTAGGGTGAAAAAGCTCGCCTGAACGACGATGGTGGCAAGCGAGGCGGCGGCGGCGGTCGGACTGATCGCACAACGCGCATGTTGGTTGCTCTGCTCGGCCTGTTCCTCGCCACAGAACTTCCTCAAGCCCTCTTTGGTCTACTCGCAGCCATCGCTCCACATCTCTTCCAGATATGTTACTACGCCTTCGGTAAGTATCCGTAATATTCCTATTTCTCGGAATAAGGTATCTTAAAATAACATAAAAGTTCTTGGCATCTTTATTGTGTAAGATATGCGACTGATTGTGGCGTGTCTTCGTACATTTTCGGTGTTGTTATGAGCCGCTTCAGGAAAAATGTTGCGTATATTCTTTATATTCTTGCAATGCAATGTCGCGGTGCCAGACGGTATATATACACGAGTATAAAGCAAATACGACGATTGGGTTCCAGTGAAATTAGTGTTGTTTAGACCCACCCTAATGGGGAAGATAGCGTAAGCGGACTGTCATTGGAAACGGAGACGTAGTTTAGTATCACGCTATCGCAATTAATTGCACGCTAGACGTCTCGGTCTTTTGTCTTAAACTAAAATCTCATTCAACCGTTAACATCTTTTAAAGCAGTGCTGATGTAATCACTTATATAACGTAGTACCTAGTAGAATTATTTTAGGAAATTATGCGTACATTTTTATCCGAATTGAAATATAGAATACATGAAGGCTTTTTTTATTATAAAATACATAATTTTTATTACATAATTCTTAAACTATGAAGCGTATTCAAATAATTAAGCTAGACTTATGCCTACCTTATATTTGAAAATAATTACACTTGTAGAATAAATAAATAGGCTATGCTATTTATTTATCTTGTGATAGACAACTGTAATTCTATTATTTTCGGGGGGTTTAATCTGTGATTTTATACGAAGTACTTTCTTAATACTGAAAAGACGCCAGAGGGCTTAATTTTATCAAACCATTTTAGTTTTATATTACAGTTACAGAATCAGACAATAATTTATCAAAATAAATCATTTACAAGTGCGTAAGCCTGGGAGCCGTGAATCGCGAACCCAGCTTAGTAATGATGGTTGGCTAATCGCTGTATAATTCAAGTTAACGTGGCAGAACTGCCAGTATTTATTACGTATTCGGAAACATATACAAATAAACTCTAACAATACAGTATTCAAACATAAATACAATAATGTTTCTTAATGTTCTAAAGAATCTCTTATTTCTATTTAATTTTTACTCTCTGTAACTAGAGCATTATTTCTTATATTTGAATGACTAATATCCTTGCCTGCCAGTAACCACGTATCAGCAGGAAAGCGGTTACTGGCACGCGAAGACATGACTCGTGCAATGCTAGTCCTTCAAAGGCAGTCATTGTGCTGATAGCGAAAGGGCCAAAGATCACACTGGCCACTTTGCTGTCAGCTTATCTCAATCAATGCAAGAACACGAAGCATGGTAGCAATTTCGCTTTGAGGCCTCCTTTGTGGCTATGAAAATCTCTAGGATGAAGTTACCTGTCGGCCTCAGTCAGGCCCCAGGTTGAGCGAAGTGCCTGTTTTAAGCGGAGATTCCGCTGTGGCCTACATCTCAGAATTTTAAATTATGTGGTAGTTATGATGTAATATTTCGTGAGCCCTATCAAATGATATCAATGACATCCGAGGGCCAATTTTCGTGATAGGGTTATATTTATGATAGGATTTCAGTGTCATAATATCACTAGTAGCATTATTTTAAATTGAAATATATGTCAAATGCTTTGAAATTAAACACTTTATACAGATTTTGCCGCGTTGTTTATTTTACTTTATAACACTGTTATTACATAATTTTGAAAACTCTAACACTACTATTATTGAACTTTACTACTATTTAAGCTATATATTTTTAATTAAAACTATTTATATTTGAGTTTACACTTTGCTCCGACGTTTCGGTTGTTTACAGCAGCCATGTTCACGGGGAGACTAAGATGGTAGTTAGTGTTAGAGTTTTCAAGGAAAATAAACAACGCGACAAAATCCGTATAAAGTGTTTAATTTCAATGTATAACATTCGCGTAAACATAAGACAATATTATGTCAAATGCTATCATAAATTGCATTTAATTTCACATTTGATGTTTAATAGTATAGATTGGAAATCTATTATGAACAGTTTTATTAAGATAATTGGTCCTTTTTGACTAGTACCTATAAGTATACTCTATTAATATTGCTACTATTAACCTATTATATATTATAAACAGTCAGCATTATCACACACAATGGTATTCATTTTAAGAAAGAACCTTCATGTGTTGACGTTGGTTTATAGACATTTAAAAAAAGAAAGCCAAGAAATGTCTTAGAACAATGTAAACTATATTTTTTTTTATCCCATGTGCATATCAAACCTGCTACACTTGGCCTTGGTAAAGCGCCTGCGAAATGATAACTTTAGCCCCTGCGTTTCAGAGTCATAAGCTTGATTTATCAGTCAGTTGGTAACAAATAAGTGATTTATCTTTATTTTCTGCGCTACCACGCAATACTCACTTAGTTTAATCAATTTGTATTGTAATGTATACGAATAAGCCTTAGGGAACACCTTAGGCTACTTTAAAAGATTTCTACCAAATTAAACGAGTAGTTTTCGGTCGCCTGAAACTGAATTAGGGCTCAGTAGCGTAATAGTTACTTACAAAATTAAATAAGTGGATAAAACAGAGTAAAGGCATTCTTTTTCCTTTTGTATATGTAGTTTGGCTTCGTTTCTGTTTGGATAATTAGTTTATAGCGACGCAAAGTTGGAATTTCGTGCCGAATATGTGGTCGCTATGTACGAGGCCACATTGAATACTTGTGTATTCTTCAAATTAAGGTCCTTTTTATGGTTTTATAGTAAAGAAGGTGCCCTTCCTTGCCTCAGAATTCAATATGAAACTATAATTAATACCAAATAGTAAGGTACTTACTAGGTACGTACTACTATAATTATATATAGCGATCAGCGATAGCCTAATGGGAGTCTGTTGAACTATCACGCAGAGATCTTGTGTTCAATGCCAAAGCGCGCATCTCTGACTTTTCGAAGTTAAGTGCGAATTAAATAGTTAATTATCGGTGTAGGATAACATCGGTAATCTTTAACGGTGTAGGATAACATCGCGAGGAAACCTGCATGTCTGTCCGTAATGTTCTCGAAGATATCTGAAGTCTGCCAACCCAGATTGGCTGGAATGTGGCCAAACCATTCTCACTCTGAAAAGAGGTCCATGCTCAGCAGTGGGACAGTTTAATACAGGTCTGATATTATTATAAGGTATTTAATATAATAGTTATTTTAAAAGTTAAGATTTGATTGCTTGTCTTAATACAGTAAAAACGTTGCTTTTAAGACCCGTAGTTTTATTTTTACGCGCTGACTATATCAATAGCTATAAATTTCATTCTCCCACCTTACAACCTAATTGGTGCCGCACCAAGCGGTTCCAAAGGAATTTTCTCCCGCGGACGCTCAGGTTGTGGAATGAACTCCCTGCCCAAGTTTTCTCACAAGACTACAGTATAGGGTTCTTCAAAAAGGGCGTTAAAAGGTTTTTACAAGTTGCAAATGATGCCTCTGGTGTTGCAGGCGTCCATAGGCTACGGTGACCACTTACCATCAGGTGGGCCGTAAGCGTGTTTGCCACTTTAGTATTATAAAAAAAAAACTGTTTGTGAAATGGAATATAGTTAACATGCAAATAATTCTTGCGATACCAAATCAAGATCAAAACTTAAACATTAATTAATTAAATCAGAAGTAGTTAAAGCAGTCGCGTAGTTTCTAGATATTCTGCCATAGGTATGCGGCATATAAACATATTCCCTGGCAATTACAACAATTATTGAGATTTAATAGGATTATAGATAGTTATTTCAAATCTGGTCTTGCTGCTACTATATACAAATTATACAAATTTCAGTCCCAATGGGGCTCAAATTCGCAGTACTCACGCACATCATTTCAATGTGAGGTATTCACTTCAAGCACTTTTGACGCAATACAAATGTTATACTAAATTTTTTCTGCTATTTTGCCCTCGGGTACAATACTTTTTTTCTGGATGAAAGGCGCCCTATGTCACGTCTGTACTTCGGAAAATGTGTATGCGTAATTTCATGAAGATCGGTCGATTAGTTAGGGCGAGAAAGCGTAACAAAACAACAAACTGACATTCACATTTATAATATTAGTAAATTTTGCCCGCGGCTTCGCTTGCGTAAATATCGGTTAGGTTTTTTTATGGCATAGTGGTAGGCGGATCGCCTAATGGTAAGCGATTACCGCCGCATATGGACACTCGCAACACCAGAGGAGTAGCAATTGCGTTGCCAGCCTTTTAAATTTGCCTCCCCCCTCAGAAGGGATGTGTGAGGGTTGGGCCTACGATACCCTCACTCACTCGACGAAACACAACGCAAGTGCTATTTCACGCCGGTTTTCTCTTAGGCCATGGTATCACTCCGGTCGAGCCGGCCCATTCGTGCCAAAGCATGGCTATCCCACGGTGTAGGTTAGATTAGTAACAGTTTTTTTCGGGATTAAAGGTAATGTATGATCTTTTCTGTTCCCCTGACAACGTGTATGCGAAGTTTTATGATGGTCGGTCGAGTAGTTAAGACGTAAATGCGTAACAAACAAACTCACGCATTGTTACGAAGGTAGGATTAGGATTATGATTGCGTTAGAAAATATAGACTTTAATCCGACTGAACAAACCTATCTATAGTTGTGAACCCATTTAAACACACACACATGGGCCCAGCTGTTAAGGAGAAATTTAGTGACATACGCACGAACAGAAGAATTATATACATAGAGATAAACTAAATTGTTGATGATATTAAATCTGTTAAGCCAAAAAGTAACTGAATTCAATGTATTTAATCACTGAATCGCTAAATGATTTAATTTTGAATCGGTGTTGATGCATGATTTATAGGAGTCGATGAAAATGTCCAATGGATCGTTTTAATATTGTAAAGATCTGAATACTCATTTGTATGCTATGGATAAATATAATTTATACGGTTCATTTATTATATTGTTCGAATAAAAATCACATTTGTCAGAAAAAAAAGGTGTACACACCTTTTTTTTCTGACAAATGTGATTTGTGAATGATTTGTGAAGTCGCTATCAAAACATTAATTTTGCCAAGATCTTGATTTCAAGAGAGGCAAATCATGATTTTTACAGTAACTTGAAAATTTTAAGTAAACATTTGTTTTAATACTATGTATAGCTGATGTTCTTTCTCGACGCATAATTTAACATAACAAACTTGATTTTTAAAATGATAACCGATGCTCTTTATTTTCTGTGCCGCGGTGGAGTTTACAAATATTCAAACAATTGTCACAAAGAACACGCAGACTTAGAACAACTATTTGAGGGTCACAAAAATTTCTCCTGTGTAGGAATCTAACTCTGCGCAGCAGTAATGGTATTCGTAAATACATCCTGATCAATTCAATTTATATCGGTGTACTTCCTGCCAAGGTAAGAAAGTTGGCATTCTGAAAATATTGAAAGTAAAATATAAAGCGTAACTATAAAGATTTGAGTAACAATTGTGTTTTACTGAAATACATATTTTATGACTAGAAATAGACGAGACAAATCATCCTAAATCAAAGCATACTTCTTGTTACCTATAAGTAAAAAGGCTCAGTCTAATGCAATGCATCCACATGGTAAAATTTTAACCATACATAATATTTATGAAGAAAATACGCCGAGTTGATAGTCTGACTGCTCATATTCAAATCGTTTCTTCAAACCAATATTTTAGGGTGCTGTGACTGCGTAGAGCTTACGGAGGTCTTTTTGTGACTATTTGTTTAACTGTATGTTAATGGTTTCTATCTCAGGTACTAAAAGGTACAGAGTTTTGTGATATTCCCATTTTTCATTTTCTCATTTTCACTTATGTGTATGGTTGTTCAATACAAGAGTCGCGTTGGATAGTTCCATTTTCCAATCTTCTATTGAACAGATAACAATAAAAGTTGGCATAGTTTGGCAAGTTCAATTTGCACTTAACACATTTTTGCTTTAACAAGGTTTAACAGGTTGAGCGCTGCGCTACGGTTACCAAGCGACTGCGAAGCTATTGTGTCTGCTGCGTGGTATTTAAAATAACAATATAAATGGCAAATATAATATTTTTAATTGTATAGCTTCTCTAATTACTTGCGAATAATGTTTGAGTCTATTCAAATACTTATAAAAGAGTATTTCAATCTAAATAACCTTAAACTTTGTTCGCGTATATAACTTTTTGAGTGCGATTGTACTGTGATGTAGACCAGTGCCTATAAATAGAACTGCTCAGGATTTGTTTACCTCATTATTCAACAATAGCTGTATATATAATTTTGCACTTATGTACTGATTGCAAAACAAGCTTATAAAATTATTTTCACGTACTAAGTAGATTGTTTTTTTATTAAGTAAATAAAAACAGTACACCGTCTTTTTGAAGTGTTTTTGTTTAGTAATTGTTTAATAAATTATCCTTGATTTAATGTTAGAGTTTATCTACAGGACTTTCTGGTAGTAAAACGTACTGTAAGTTATATATGGTATTGGTTAATATTGAAGGGCAGCTATAATGATATAGCAACTATGGCCATCGCATAGTCATTCTATTGAAGCAATCAGGATAAGCTTCTGGTTATTAAACATATGTAGCGAACAATAACTGTATATATCACTATGTGATTATATATTTAATTATAAGGTGTATATAAACATATGAGTCAGAAAACACATACAACATACATATAATTTGAAACAGATGATAACTTAGAATTATCTTATTAAGGTAAAAAGTATGATTACTATAGTTACCATAGACTAAAACAACATTATATTTTATGGATGTTGACATTTTAGTGGGATTTTGTTCAATGGTTTATCTTTCTGAGCGCACTTTACATAATGTATATACATTCTTACCATCTTTACTAATATTATATAATAATATGGGTATGTGAGATTGTATGTTTGTTTGTTGCGCTTTCACGTCTTGCACACCCAACCGACCATGATAAGATTTCACATACATGTTGTCAGGGGTACAAAAAAGAACATAGAGTACCTATCATCCAGAAAAAACTACTGCTATCAAGGAATAGAAATTTATGGAACAATCTAGATTAACGTGAACGAAGCTGGAAAATCTAGTATGTTTTAAAGACTTTGATCGCTGAACTCAGTTCCAATAAACTATGCAGCTTTAACTATTTTATACCTCTTTGGTGGCAAACGGCCTGCCTCCTGATAGGCGGTTATATAGTTCAGTCTATTGTAGGTATTTGCGATACTGTAGTTCGGTAGTAAAGGACTTAGTACGCTGCCCACTCAATGGTGTATTGTGGATAGAACAGAGCCGCCTTAGTGGATCAGATATTGTTCATTGTAGGAATACAACAAAAGCTAGTGTGATGCTAAACTTAGGAGAGCATCCGTGTTGCCCGGCATTTAAAATAAAATGTGGTTTATAAAGTGTGTATTCTGTTTTACACATTGTTCGAATTAACAATTATTATGTAGATTAATCATTTGTGCACAGCTTGTGGCGAATTTGGCACGATCCGATGCAAAATAAATATTTTTTGTGGCGAAACACTGCCGAAAACCATTTTGTTTCTTTATTGTAAAATCTATTAATTTTGTATTTCTACGTAAAAGTGTCACTAAATACCGCTGTTATACTTTTTATTGCGAAACCTGATACCCACTGGGATGGAGAATTGCGTTCCAAACATTGTTTATAAAACCATATCTGAATGGTTTGAGTTTTATAAATGTATTTATTTAAAACTTAAGCTCTTAACCGCGTTATTGATGTTTAGTTTTTAATTTTTTGAAATTAAACTACTATATACGGATTTTATCGCGTTGTATATTTATCACTGTATTACAAAATTTTGAAAATATTACACTACTACTACTATTGATTTTATTTTACAAATTTATAAGCTAATAAAATTATTTAAACTATTAAATCTATTTATTTTTGGTTTACACTTTCCCCGACGTTTCGGTTGCTTTTCAGCAGCCATGGTCACGGGGAGTGAATAATATACAACGCGATAAAATCCGTATATAGTAGTTTAATTTCAATGAATAACATTCGCGTAAACAGAAGACAATAATAGTTTTTAATTTATCAAAATGATGTTTTCAAGAAAAATTGCTTTGTCAAGTCTTATAATATACATCATTAAAAATCTATCGTGTCTGGCTACTGGTGGCTATCATTTTTCGTATGCATGTAGGCAAAATTAACCTCTACAGAAAAAGCGACAGACAAAAATTTCAGAAATGTAACATATATTTTCTTTTATTTACCATACATATGTATATAACTGTTTAAGCCAAATGAACGGTTCTTATCTGCATTTACAGACAGATACTTCAACATAATTTTAGTAATACAAAATTAATGTCATGTAAATAAATTAATCAATGTATTGCTTCGCCCAACTCTCTTGTTTCTAAAGGATTTGAAAATAGTAGCGTGTGTAGGTTTTGAGATATATAAATTGAAACATACATTTGAACAGAAATGCAAGTGCATCTGACATAGCTATGAATTGCTTAAGATTAAACGGTTCATATTTTTCGTTCCGGGAGGAAGTATACAAATGGTTCTGTACAATCTCAGACTCGGATTTGCATGTCCATTTGGCAGTACAAATAAATTGTGCTAACAAAAATGTAATGGTATTTAATTAACTAGGTATATGCGTGGGCTCTAATAAATTAAAGTGGTGTTAATTCTGTGATTCCACGATGTAATTAATTACCATCCTCAAATAGTGTAAGACCACGGCCCTTGTTCTACGTAATGTCGATGTATACCATTTGTAACTGATTACTATAAATAATTCTATACTATAAAAACCATTACATTACAATTACTTGCTTTCTATTTATTTATAAGCTTTGTATTGTGAATTTGTGTTTATTGTGTGTGGGTACACACACAATAGAATTCAATATTAGGCATTCACATATTATCTAAAAAATTTAGAAGTGTGTAATTAGATATAGTCTGTATTTTAGCGGTCATATTCATAAAACTTACACGAGGGTCGTTATTAGTAAAAATTCTTAGTAGTTTATTGTTCATAATAAAACACAAGAATGCAATATACGTTAATAGAAAATTAATGAATAAAGATTTTTTAGAACGCATTTATTAGACATACTAGGTATTCTAACTACTCGTCATACCAAGCCAGTAGTAGGCTATTTTTTATCAATAAGACCGTAGATTTTATAAGTCTTGTATAAATAAAACTATTCGGGAGCTTCTCCATTTTATACAAGTACGGACTACTTAGTCTTAATCTTGGATTTTGTTAAGGTATATTACTGTATAGATCGGTAATAAAAAGAAGAAGAGCCAAGTTTACACGTATATATTGCAGTAATATAGTTAAGACGAGATCATTTTCATACACGCTATACTGTTATAAGGACATAGAGTTAACGACATAAATTCTGGTTGCTTGCCTTAGTTTTTCAAGAGTCATTCTGTTGTTAATATAACGTGAGCAACTAACTACGGTTTCGTGTGTACAATCGCGATGTATCTCATGTAAGAAAGGAATCTAAAATAATCATATTTAACACAAGTTAGTAACACTAAAATAGTTAAGGTGTAATTCAAATACTTATTTAAAATCTATTGAATATTAGATATTATTTTACAAAATACATACATATTTCTTTGTAGAAAATTCGAAATGTATATTTTATAGTAATGTTTTTAAGCGTATTATCATTTAGTTTTAAATAATATCAACGTAATATTATGTTTTAGATATTCCCAGAATATTGCATTCGACGTCTTATAATTAGAATTATTTATAATTATAAATAGCGACGACTGTAATCCCAAAAAATATATTAAAATATTTAACAGAAATTTTATTAAAATATGTAGCAAGATATTTCAGAGGGAAGCTTATGACATTTTAGAAATAAATTAGGGATACATGGAGGCATATACCATTTCTACATGTTAACTTGTGGTTTTATTATTATTTCCTTTGGAATTTTATCAGCCATTTTTATACATCGTCGAAAAATAGCTAGACACTTGGTCCACCACTCAAATGGAAAGTTAGAGAAGGGATTTTTAAGATAAAACAACTGTTTTATTATACATAGGTAATAATAGGCAGAGCTGTAGTTTATCTGTGAAAGTACTTTGATTTCTGGGACATTACGTTATGTTTTAAGGAGGCCAGTCATAAGGAAAATAGCCTACATCATTGATATAGTTATAATACACATAGCACAAAAACACCAAAGATTTTGTAATTCTTAGACAAGCTACAACGTACTAGGTTCTTGCTAGAAAACGAGAACAAAATTGTATGAGCTGAAACATGGCATATTTATCACGAAAATAATGGTTTACTAATACTCGCTTTTACCTAATTAGTAACTGTAGTGGCAATAGCTAAAAGTCTGGATGTCTCATGTTCAGTTCAGTTCAGTAAAGTGGAAAGTTACGGTAATTTCGATTGATGCTTACGAAATGCTTACCCGTGTTAAATCAACTACGTACATTATACACATAATTTAGTAGATATATGTTGAAGTCGCTAATGAGAATTTCTCATTCAATTCAGAGCTGTGTAATTAGAGTACATATGTTCATATATAGATATACTAATGTCCGTCAATTCGTGGTGTTAAGTGAGACGAATGACTTGTTTTCGTAATTATACCAACTTTGGTGATCAAGCGAACTATTTAGATGCGGCAACGATCAAAATCTTTGACGTTAATCATCGACGAAGTTCTGCAATGTTTACGGTCTTTAAATTACCAGTAAATGGCTGGCCTTAATACCTTCATAGAAAATCATGAAAAAAATTTGAAATTTTTACTTTTCACCCATTCGCTGTCCTTTGTTAGACACAATAGGAAATCTATTGTTATGTATCATATGTGAATCATCGGACAGGGAACTTGTTAATATAATAAATAAATAAATTATAGTGTTATTTTTATTAAAACGCCATAATTTATTTATTTATTTTATTTAGATCATTAAGTAGCATTAGAATATGTTTAAACTGGAAACTAGGTAGCCCCGGATAAACTCCGGCGCACATGGTCATGTTATTATCACCACACGAATCTTTTTTTTTTTTAACTTGGTGGGATGCATTGACGCATACCTCTTCGCTGAAAAGGGGGAACGGAGAGGTTATGTCGGGCTCACCCGGGTAAAGAAGGGAACGTCCCGGGTACTACCGACTAAACCTACCACGGTGTGCCAACTCACTGCCTTGAATGGTGGGTGGGTCGCTGGAACTGAAACTACATCAGCGATCCACCCAGCAGTGTCCAATACAGGCAAGAAATGCCTGCGGACGACGACTCCTGGGTGACACCCCGGCACGACAGAGGGCGTCACTCCGACTCAATGGCTGGCGGACGAGAGATCCCTGTTCTCCCGTCCGCGGCCAACGCTATGGCGGCATCAGGCGTGCGTAGGCGCGCCTGCGTCGCCCGGTTCGCCGGCGGTGGCTCGGATCCGCAAGGATACTTTCCTCACGGATCCGCTCCGCCGCCTCCTTCCGCGAGATAACGTACTCGCAGAAGGATGCGACCGCTATCCAGTTCCTCTCGCTGTCGACCATGGCTTTGATCACGGCCGGCAGCGAGAGGTCGACTCCCACAACGCCTATGAGTTCACGGCTCTGCACCGCCCAGGCAGGACATGCCTCGAGCATGTGCTGCGCCGTGTCCTCAATAGACCCGCAGTGGTGGCAGACGGGACTCGGTTCCCTCCTAGCGACCGTGTGCAGGTATTTGCCAAAACAACCGTGCCCTGACAACACCTGCACCAGTCGGAAGGAAAGAGTCCCATGCTGCCACCCTGCCCACCGCTCTAACACCGGCTGGAGGGCCTCAACGGTTCTGAATCCCGCTAAAGGCACCTCCAGCCGCGCCTTCCATTTTAGGAATACGCCCCGGCGGGCTAGGTTCCTTGTACCAGTTATTAACGGGTGTTCGTCCGCTCCCGGCGGACGAACACCCGTCTCCTCCCATACCGACAACATCACTTTAAACGTTTCGGCAAGCACTTCCGCTTCCAAGTCCCACGGGGAAGTTCCGGCTAAAGCGCAGGCTGCGTCAGCCGATACCGTGTGGTATCCGCGTATGACCCTGACCGCCATGACTCTCTGCGGTCTCCGCAAGAGAGCCCCACACTGGGCGGTCAGGGAGTCCACCCACACCGGCGCGCCGTAAAGCGCCATCGACCGGACAACCCCCGTGTAGAGCCGACGACAACAGACGCTGGGCCCGCCCAAGTTTGGCAAGAACCGCCCAAGAGCGGACGCAGAGCCGAGGAGCCTCGGAACGAGACGGCTGAAGTGCTCGTCGAAACGCCACCGCCCGTCTAGTACCAGGCCCAAGTATTTCATATGGGCCTGGACTAGTACATGAACCGAGCCCACCACTATCGAGGCGCCGCTGGGTGGCTTGCGACGGGGCCCATCAAAACTAGGGCCTCCGTTTTGGACATTACAACCCTCAAACCTAGCGCCTCGATACGCCCGACCACCTGGGACACCCCCACGGTGGCCAGGCGGGCTGCTTCCTCGAAGTTACCCCCTCGGGCTGTGACAAGAGTGTCGTCAGCATAGCTGATGACATTCAGCCCGGGGGGTAGGACACCGCGTAGGGCCCAGTCAAATCAGATGTCCCACAGGAGCGGACCAAGAACAGAGCCCTGCGGGACACCGCACGACATGGGCCGCGGCCAAACTTGGCCATCAACTTCGAGGACGACACTTCTTCCTCTTAGATAGTCTGCCACCAGCTGCTCCAGGTACAAGGGCACTCTGTGATATCGGAGCGCCTCCCGGATACAGCTAAATGGCAGACTGTTAAAAGCGTTGGCGATGTCCAAAGACACCGCCAACAGCAAGCCGCCACCAGCAACGGCCTCCTCGGCCGTGGCTTTCAGATGCATAATAGCCCCGACCGTCGAACGCCCCGGACGAAATCCAAACTGGGCATCCGACAAGTCAGGTCCCATCGTACTCAAATGCTGGACGATGCGGGTAGCTAGGATCTTCTCTAGCATCTTCCCTGCCTCGTCCAGCAGCACAATAGGCCTGTAAGCCGCGACGGATTCCGGAGGCCGCCCCGGTTTGGCCAGCAGCACCAACTTTCCCTCCTTCCAGCACTCAGGGAACCGTCCCGACACCAGGCTCGTGTCGAAAAGGCCCCTGAGGTGACCTGAGGGACCCAGGTGATCGAGGGCACACTATCGGGTCCGGGTGCAGTCCTCTTGGAGCGGATCCGCAAGAGAACCGCCCCCCATCTCTGCATCTGTAACCGGGGACACAATGGAATCCGCCTCCCGATATCGGCCTCCCACTGGTACCATCACCGGGGGCACGTGCTCTTCCCGGCCAGGAAAAAATGCATCGACCACTTCAGAGAGAAAGTTGGGCTGGAGGGTCTCCGTAAGAGGGGGGCCCCGCGCGCGAAGCTTATTCAGCACTGCGCAGTAAGGGCGCCCCCAGGGGTCACGGTCAAGACCTTCCAGCATCTGCTCCCTCGTCCGCTCCTTAGCAAGGCAGATGGCCAATTGTAGGGACGCTTTCGCATCGCGATACGCCTCGTACAGTCGACCCTCCTCTATCTCATCGCGGTGGCGACGGCCACGGCTGCGAGTGTATGACCTCCGCGCACGAATGCAAGCCGCACGGAGGTCTGCCAGCTCCTGGGACCACCAGTAGACCCCCATCCTTGGGGACTGGTATCGTACACGGGGCATGGCCGCGTCACAAACAACTTGTAGACTGTTGCGAAAGCGGACAACCCCGGCATCTACCTCCCTCGATGGGGGTGCAGGATGTCTCCTGCACCTGTCGCCAGGCTTGTACAATGGCTGCCTCTTCCAACAGGTCCCTATTCAGCCATACCAAGGCCCACAGCGGAATGCGAGGAGCTCTACCCGCCAGCGGGCGATGACTCCTACTGACTCTCCGGAGGGGGGAGACATCTAAGCGGATGTACAAATGATCCGACAGAGTCTCAACCCCCTCTAAGACGCGCCAACCCCTTAAGCGTGCGGCGAGGGCAGGGGTAGTGAACGTAAGGTCCACTATCGACTCCCCCTGCTGTCGCACGCACGTATAAGCGGTGCCTCTGTTTTGTAAACAGAGGCCCACCGCATTAGCCCACTCCTGGACCGCCTCTCCTCGGACATCCGTGCGGGGGGACCTCCACGCAGTCGACTTTGCGTTAAAGTCCCCCATAACAAGGATGCGGCTACATGACACCCGCCGTATCGAGGCCTCCAAGTTGTTAAGGAAGGCCTCGAAGTCTGCCAGACTCCGATTGGGGGAGAAGTACACACCAAAAATTGTGACCTCTCCCCACGCGACCGCAACATATCCCGGTCCTCTCTCTTTGACAGAGAGGGGAGGGGAGCGTGGTGACGTGGAGTTGATGACTGCCACGGAGCTGTCCCGGTCACCAACCCAATTAGGGCAGGGAGGAACGTAATACGGCGCCGCAGCTACGGCTACACCAATCGACCACTCCGCCATGGACTGCAGGAATAAGTCTTGCGCTCGGGCGGAGTGGTTGAGGTTCGCCTGGAGGAAGTGGTAGTCATGGTCTAGGTCCATGACTACGATGACCTGTCCACCTCCACCGTTGAGGGCGGTCAATCGATAATGAGAGCAGCCGGAGTCGCTTGGCTGCTCACACCCATTATAGGCTTTGTGGCCGGGGTCTTACATGCCCAACCACCTCTAAGGTGGTCGGCAGGGCGCTTAGCCTCCGCGCACGCGGGACAATGCGGTGTGGCCTCACAGGTTCTTGCGATGTGCCCCTTTTGACCGCAGCGATAACAAGCATCGCTGCAGTCGATGGTACTGGGGCACCTCAAACGGGCGTGACCCGCTCCTCCGCACTTATAGCACATCATGGGCCGAGGGTCCAGGATTGTCACCTTGGCCGAAGTCCAGCCCACGAGGAGCCTCCCAACGGCCGCCAGCTGTTTCGCGGCCGCGATGGGGCATTGCGCCCATACCACTCCAACCCCACCAGGACCGGGACGGATGATGCCCACCTTAACGGTATCCGCGGCACATCCAGTCCGCTCGCTGATGGCAGACCGGACGTCTTCCTCGGACACAGAGTCGTCTAGGCCGGAGACACGCATATCCGCGCACTTCACCGGCCTGGCGACTCGGATTCCATCCGCTTCGGGAACAAGCTTCGCAGCTTCGCGGCTATAACATCAGCCGCCTCTTCACCCTTAGCGCCCGGGATTTCAAGGATCCTTGCTCCCGTATGGGCGAGACGTATCCTAGCGCCTCCGGTGGCAATTTCGGAGACGCACAGGTCACGCCTGGCGGCTGACAAGAACCACACGACGCCTACACCAACTCTTTTGTTTTAAGCCTGCTGCGTGGTTATGCAGTAGGCCAGGAATCCGAAACCGAAAATCCAAGACTGGCTCACCTCTTTAAGTAATGACAAAATAATAAACAGTCCGTATTACTTTTGCATTCATAATATAAGAATGCATTAAAAAGAAAAGACTGCCGATATTTATGTATAAAAGGGAATTGCTCAGGTTGTTAGGGTGCCTCGAATGCAGCAAGTTGTTAAAATATGCCTTTTGTTGATATACATAATATTACAGTATTTTCACTTATAATTGACTGAAAATGGTCATTTCATTGATTGAATAATATCTATATTTATTATAAAAACGATACCTTATTTATGTAATAAAGAAGAAGATGTTAAGAAAAACAAGTATCTTATAAAAAATGCACGTTTATTTATATGGTAACCCAGAATGGAACGCAAAAAAAATGGCGGTGTCTATGATTGTTACCAGTTTAAATATTTATTTGTGTCCTTTTTTACCGAAATATTTGCTGCAACGAGGTATTGTTTAATATTTTTTAATTAATTATTTTTTAGTTATTTGTACATAGATTTTTACTGAACAATTTGACCACGTAAAGCCGAAAGTAACTATTCCCTTTGCCCGGCGTAGCTCTATGTACCTTATGGTTATGCAGCAACATTTATTACTGTGAACTGATCAGAAATAATCGTAACAAATGCGTAAAAAGGGATCTGGCAATTAGTTGCTATTATTTAATATATATTTAGATGTGGTGATAATATTATGACATCTATACATAACTACTGTACAAACACTCTTATGTGCGCCTCCGGTTAAAGGTTGAAATTTTAATTTTATATTTAATAGATTCAATTCAGTCTGTCTTCCTCGTGTGATTGACGATGATTGAAAGCGCTGCTCCGTGATATTTAGATCGATTTCAATGTAATGGAAATGTAAGGCAAATTATTGGAAACACTTTCAGCAATCATGTGTAAGTACCACGCAGACATATAGACATAATATAAAAATAATTTGAAACGAAACATGTCAGAACTTGGGAAGTGTCAACTAGGGTCTGGATAATTTGTCAAATAAAATATATTAGTCTTTTTGTCCCACGTTCTAAAGGAATGACATATTTATTATCTGACACTTGGCATTTATTAGGCCAGAAATGTCATAATCGAGAGGGCTTTTAAGAACAATGAAATCATATTAAGGCATTCAGGTTAATTTTAGATAGTTGATGAAGTTGAGCGACGCATACATTATCGGGCACGCCACGATCGTGGCCACTCCTGAAACACGGGACTTACGTCCCGTGTTTCAGGAGTGGCTGGAGAGGCGGCATGGCGCCCTCACCTTCCGGCTGACACAGGTTCTGACTGGCCACGGTTGTTTTGGCCGGTTCCTGTGTCGTATACGCCGGCAAGAGACGCCCGGTTGTCACCACTGCGGCGACTGCCGCGACGTTGTTGAGGACACGGCGCTGCACACTTTGGCGGTTTGCCCCGCCTGGGCATCGCAGCGCCGTGAGTTGATCGCGGCAGTCGGATCGGTTGCCCTCTCGCTCCCGGCCGTAGTTCAGTCTATGGTCCGGAGTGAGAGGTCGTGGAACGCCGTCGCCTCCTTCTGCGAGGAAGTAATTTCCATCAAGGAGGCGGCGGAGCGGGAGAGGGAGCGTTTAAACCCTCTCCCCAACCGCAGAGCCGGGCGCCGGAGGGCGCGAGATGACCTCCAGCCACCCTGAGGTTTGACCTGGGGGTGGTGGGCTTTGTGGGCCTGCCCGCCATCCGTTCAGCACCAGGTCCGAGAGGCGGCGTGCGTGTTCCCACGCGCGCCTCTGTTTCGAGTCCGTCTCCCCTCTAGGGGGGGGGACAGTAGGGTATATTATAGAAGTGAGTCCTTTGGATAGGTCTCTTCGCGTAGTGGCCTGCCGTTTTACACGGCGGGCCGTAACCTCGGCGGGGTCGCGACCGCATGCGAAAGCGATTCGCGCGGCCTCGTCGATAGTGGTTTTGTCGAGGAACACCGTGGTAGGTTTAGTCGGTATTCCGGGAGGTACATTATCTTTTCAACATCTTTCTTTTACCCCGGCGAGTCCGACATAATCCCTCCGCCCGCCCCCGCGGAGGGATATGCGTTACTGCATTCCCCCACGTAAAAAAAAAAAAAAAAAACGCATACATTATACAATGTATTAGAACATGGGGTCTTAATAAAGTAAACATAGATGATTGACACGCGACAATTCATACGATGTTTCATTCAAAGGAATATTAATGTGCATAAGATTGATTATTACCACCAAGTGTTTAGTTATTTATTTATGTACTGTTTTAATAATGTGGATTAAATATGACGTGACTCTATGTTGAGCACGAATCATGCATCAAATTATTAATTAGCATCTTAGTCAAAATCCGTGGGTTATTATTCATCCTGTCAATATGTCAAAGTAATTGTCAAAGAACACGAGAAAATACCTTAGATATTATTAATAAAAGGAAAATACAAACTAATCAATGTCTGTTCAATAATTAGTCGTTACATTGCAAATTTCCCTAACATTGATAAAAGTAACATAATGAATATAAAATCACTTGGAATAAGTGGTAAACTTTGACATAAAGTTATGTAATCAAGTAGATTTAAAAAGTCGAAGAACAAAACTTAGTCAGTATACCGTGTGAAATCCAAATAAAAGTTAGCAGATTCTTTACCGTCTAATATACAGCGGTCGCATTTCACGTTGAAACCATTTCACTTCTAAATTTGTAACATGAAATAATTGATAGATATTGATTTATTGAAACTAATTTGAAGTCATGTATTTCATAACACAATCGGTTAAACGATCTGTATAATTGGTTACGCAAGAGTTTATCTAATGATATTTGATTCCATTGCCCTTTGAATATGCGCAGAACTTGGCTTTGTTACGATTTCTTGCCAACCAAAGTCTGCACCGGATTGCGAGGGCGTGACAATATAGTATTGGTAGCGAGGCTTGATAAATTACCAATATTATTTCTGATAAGTATTTATGAGAGCCAACATGAGACGACTAAATAACAATTGAAATTGTTCGAAAGATTAATGACGAACCTAATTGTTTGAAAATTAGAAACAATCTGTATAACAGGTTTCATTCAAACCGTCTGTAAATTTTATAACTATCTCTCAAAATTAATTTTGTGAAGCGTGTTATAACATGAACTTCTACTATTATTTACCTTTGATAGTAGCTGTTAAATGTTGAAAATAATTTGTTATCAGTTGTGTCCTAACTTTGATTTTCCGTTGCCGCAGGTGAGGTGATGGACCTAATGGCGCTCGTGGGGTCTGCCGTGAACTTCGTGTTGTATTGCAGTATGAGTCGTCAGTTCCGGTCGACGTTCACAAGACTAGCACGGAAGGTGCTTCCGTTCGGCCGCGCGCAGGGCGAGCCCATCACAGCCCTAAAAGCGTAGCGCCCTCGAAGCGCGACCATCTCCACGGTCGCTCACCTTTGAATTATTCACGAGGTATTACAATCACTCACTGTTAAGTAATGACAGTACAAAATGTACAGTTTCTAACTTCGTGACGCGGATCATTGAATTTTATTAGCAACCCCTTTATTAATGATCCTTTTAAATAGCCGATGTTTAACGAAATTATTAAACATCTTGCGCGATCCCAGATCCTTAAATATTTGAATAGGGTTTGGTAAACGGGTTTTTAGAACAAAGAAGTGAACTTTTTTCATTTTGTAAGTAAAAGAGGTGCTTACTTTTATAATTAGAGAGTTATGCTATGAACCAAATCGTCTTTAATATTATCTATTGTAAACTTAATTAAGTAACATTTACTTATTATAGGTATGATTTAATGTAAGACTAGGTGTCATAATCTATGATGAATGTTTATCGCTGGCTATAATAGTTTTGTTTTATGTTCACAACCAAATGTTTTTGTAAAGACTCGTCAGAAAGTATCCAGACAGTATTGTTTATTGTTTTAGTTTGGTCTAGACTAAACATGATTGTAAATTCATTTGTCGTTAGACATTTGTGAAAGGATAAACACACAGTTACAGCACAAAAATCCAGAAATTTAACATGATAGGGACGTTCTCTTTGATGATATTGATGTACGCAGCAATTAATAGCCTTCACGGTTTTTGCTCTCGGGGGCATTTTGCGCCCTTTCAAAGTTAAATTGCAGATAGCTTCGAATATCAACAAGGTTATTACGATGTGTGATATTATAATATTCTCTTTTTATTTTATTTGTTATTCATCTAGGATGAATACGAAGCTAAAATCGAGTTAACCTCATATGATAATGCAAAATACAACGTCATTGACAAATAATCGTGAAATAATCGTTTTATAAACATATATATACAACTAATGTACGACGCAATTACCCACATGCCTGGTCAAAATACTTGTTATATTATATCATAGGCGCAATTACCGTTTATATACTTCGACTATAACCCAAACGCAGATGAATGAAGTCTGCAAAGTTACTTTTATCACAAATGGAAAACAGTTGGAAATTTAAAGCCGCAGTAATGAATCCAAAACAATTTTAATTAATTTCCCATAAATAAAGGCTGTATATGCTTACATTTATTGCAGTAGTACATTACGTTGACTATGACGATTGACTTGACGTGACTTTGACGTTTGGACTACATTTGTGCTGTTAATCTATTGAGTTGCTGTGGCACAAAAATCTCGGCCCGATACTATAGGTATTATATCTGGCATGCCAAAAATTTACTGATTAAAAGGGGCTACATTAATTAGTAGAAAAGTAATTATTCATAAACATTAATCTAATCTGCAATTATGACTTAGTCTATAATATCGTCTGCTATAAGTATAAATTGCCGTTCTTATTTAGTAAAAATATTGAATTAACTGGTGTCACAACTTTATACTGAAAGTTCGATCACCGCTTAAGTAATAAATTTTATAGAATGTTAAATTAGCCTCTGCAGTCGTGTATTCACAAGAAACTCAAACATAGAGAATACTTTCAATGTTTTCCATGCATTTGCATATTTTATTAGAAATTCTACGTAAGAGAAAATAACCTCCAAAGATAAGTTTTATCATGTAGTTTTACCAATATTTCTTTTCGTTATCCTATTTTTGTCTAGAATCTAGATGATGAAAATTTTAATGAACTTTTAGTTTTATTTTACATTTTTATTATTATTTAACTCTTTTTTGTATAGCGTAATATATTAACATAACTTTTTGCCTATTATAATAGCTATTACAAGTGGCGGTATTAGGTATTAATTTTATTTAACAAATATATTTGCAATTATATAATAGGCACCAAAACATAAAGTTCTGGTACGCGTTGCATAAATGAACCTTTGTCTGTTTGAACCGTTAAAGGCCTTTTAATGTGTAGACTAATAGTGAGCACATTTTCAAAAGACGAACTATAAAGAGTCTTAATTAAGTTTGTAAGCGAGCGTCAACATGCACTTAATTTCATTAAGGCACAGGAACTAGATGGGAAACTTTGTTTTTAATTGCGTGTTCGGTCAAACTCTGAGGTTGGGAACTTTAAACTCCTAGAATACGTGGCTCTCTTTTTTTAAAAGCTTAAAGCAGAATAATAAAATGCCATATTATTATAAGTGTAACATAGTTAAGTAAATGACGTCAGATAAGTAAATAAAAACTTGCCAATTCTTGCACATATCTCAGGTGTAAAAAGGGAGGAGATTTTCTGTTTATTAATCTGATAATAAGGCAGTTTGATATACAAGTTATTATCCAACAAAACGAAAGCATTTTTATTTGGATTTAATATATTTTATTATTACACGCTGTGTCTCGAATCTTCGAGCTGCGAAATGTTAAGATTGAAGCTTACGAATACCAGATAAAATAATAATAAAAATAAATATTGCATAAAAACCTAGTTCATATTATTTTATAGAAATTATATATATAATTTAATATATTATTATTAAATATTTCTTTTTTAATTTTCAGTATTACTAACATTTACAGATGTATTGTAATTTCTGTACTGTACTGATAGATTATATAACAGTATCAAATAGTGTGTCCACGGTATGACTATACTAGGTTTTATTCAATATATAAAACGTACAAGTTATGTAAAATACTCTTGATATAGTGTTATGTGAGTTATGTCTAGTCTATATTGTGCCCAGTTACTGCCTCTAGATATGGCAAGGTTACTTTTATACTTTATTTACCTCGAACAAATTAGATTTTCCTCACCAGTCTAGGAAAAAAATGTGACACTGCTTTTTCTCTTATATTTTTAATGGATATCAAATCATATATGTTTTAAAACTATACTCATTATTTATATATTCTTAGTGGACAAGCTTTGATAAATAAATTAACAAGGACTAACAATTGAATAATGGTATAGTATTCACATAAGCCGTAAGGTACAAAAAGGCTGTCGTAGGGAAAAACCAAAGTATCTATGTATGTTAGTTTCCTTTAAACTCGACAACAGCTGGTCCGATTTAATTAAAACTAATACTTTGGCGCTGCAGCGGCTTTCTGTACTGCTGTGGATCGGATTGATTACCTACTACTTTTAAAACCCATAAATTATTTAAATTTGAATAAATTATCATACTATTTGCTATGGAAGAAGATCCATGCATACCAAAATTCCGTTTGAACCAAGAGTCGTAGGTACAGCAGCTACCGCTAATAATATACTGTAAGAAAAATATGCAAGTTTTGCATATGTTGTGTACTAGATTTTTTTAGCCAGTTCCTAAGCTTTGAACTCACTATGTTTATTTTAAGACTAGAAAATATTCGCATTACTGTCATCGCCGAGCTTTAAACCTTTCATCACCACTCCTAGATTATCCAACTCGATTTGCTTAACGTCGACTTGTTTTGAAATTGCTTTAACGTAATGTATAGTATACAAAGTACGATATGAAAGAATAATTCTCGTTATCTTTTCACCTTTGCTTTTTTCGTTGCGAATTATTATTTAAGTATAGTATGTATTCTTAAGAAATATTTTATACGATAACTATTATATTTTTGAAAGACTATAGTTACCAGTAGGTAAATGACAAAATAGAAAAACAGAAATAGAAAACTATACATTGACCAACTAAATATGTTTACTATTTTTTTATTCCATATCATTTATGTAACTCTTTAATAATTTACATCAACTTACTTTCATTTATTTTATTTTGTGACGTGATATTATTATTTAGAAACACTACAGTTTTAATGATTATTTGCGCACAATGGTTTTAAAGCCCTGGTGTTAAAAATGATTAAGAAAATTAAACAACGAAGATGCCTAGATAATAAAGCTAGCCTTTGTGCCTTTTCGATCAGACAGGTGTTTGTTACATAATGAATTCAAGACTTAAAACCCTGTCGAAGGCACGACGGGCTCTCAATATTATGTAAATAATGATCTTAATTTAATAATGGTACTAAAAGTACATTTTAAAGAAACGGGTCTTCTTGCGCTCGCCTTTAAATCGGTTTAAAACTATAAATACTTACCTAACACTTTAAGCGCCACGCAACCGACACGAAAGAAAATCTATTGTTCGCGGACACCTGACGACCGAGCGCGGATGGCGCTCAACGCCCTAAGAAAAATACTGTTAAAAGATTCTACAAAAAGTCTATGTTAGAAAATTTCACTCTTATAAAATAATATCAGATAGCTTTTTAGTTATCAACTTCCCGTTTACTAAATTATAAGCGCTATGAAGCGGGCATAACGTGTTCTATAACCCTTCCCACACAGCTCTGATCTGTTTGTGATTAATGTGAAAATATTTACAATAGTGTAACAAAGAATAAAATTGCAAGACTAAGGTTCGAATTATGGAAAGGGATAATCGTAGCCTATGGACGCTTGGATTTAATGGAGTATCGGTCTGTCTGCTTATAAATAGACTTAAAATTGTCATACAATATTGAGGTACATATATAAAATTCAGTCTTACAGCGATTATGCAGGTAACAGCGGTTATTAAAGTAGAAGGTCTGTACATTTCTCATGTTATATACCATAGCTTACGGAATAGAACTGAGCTTAATTCAAATTCTATATAATTACATTATTCAAATGACTATTGGTTTATTTGTAAGCGGACAGTGTGATAAGCCAATCAGAACTAAGCATATACAAAGAAGGCTCCTCTCTCAAACTAACTAAGCATACGTGTTGTAAAAAAACAGCTATGCTGAAATGACGTAGCTCTGGCGGCTTTAGGATGTTGTACTAAAAGTAACCTTACCAATTAATAATATAAAATGTGAAGAAAAATAAAGCAAGCAGTTGTGAATACATCACAACTGTTTGCTTTATTTTTCATAAACTAAATGATGGTTTAAAAAATAATAGCAATTGCAAACATGAGCACAGCCGACCTGCGCATCGATGCATTTATGAATGACGGGTGTGTAATAAGCCCCGACACTCTATGATCGCAAACTTGAACGCATTCGTTCGGCTCCAGAGTTGGATTTTATCACTCGTGTTATATGTATTTTATGCTTGTTATTATATAAAATATGTTTTTGTTACGATATACCTACAAACTTTGTTTAATTCGTCTATCAGCGTACAAACGCCAGCGTCCAGACACAATACTTCTATTATTATGCCCCGATATGGTTAGGCGGACAAGTTAAATAATTCGCCTGCGTACAGAAACAGGTATAATAAGATAAACATAATTAATTGTCTATTTTGTTACAAGCATAAAAAGTTTATTTCGGAATGCTTAATGAAACATTGTTTCGCTAATCTTACAAACATACCATGGTGTATAACAAAATAAATGATTCGAAATGGAATTACAGATAGTTCTTATATTTTCTGGTCACGTTTTTTGTCCGTCGGAAACTGTAATGAAATAGAGCCCAAAAGTTTATGTGATTAATATGATATTATCTTTTATAGGTAGCTTATAATATTAAACAAGGCTAAAAATAATATAGAAAATAAAGAACATAAGCCACAACGGTAATGAAACTTTTGTCTATAGACAAGTTTAGAAATGCGGCGATACCGCGGCGCTTCGGTTTAGCAGATAACATTTTACGTGGAAATACATGAAATGAAATCAAAATGGAAACGCGTGGTACAAGCAGATAAACAACGTGAACTCATATCTATATCTAATATCATTTCCCGCAGACTTGAGATATGTTGTCATCTCGCATACTGAGCATATGCGGTCGTACACTTGAATTCTTAATGTCGCTAACATGAAACCAACATACATGCATAGGTAGCGTTTGGAATTTTCAAAATCAGATCTGTTTATTATAATATATAGGCGAGCGCGATGTGATTTGAATTGTTGATCTATATATTCTTGTAATATACATTAATGACAATCAAGAACTTTTAATGTTGTAGTTAAGGCCCTCCTTAATCATAATTTTAATGTTAGGATTTCGAAATTATTTAATATGGACTCGGTTTACCATTTAATTTCATAAAAAGACTCTAAAATGTAAAATTATCTTAACTTTAATCGATGCGATGTTAAAAACTAAGGCATCAATATGAGGATAATCAAATGGAAATTGGACAAGACAATCTTTTAACGGCCCGAAATTTTAGCATATCCCAATTGTGATACACTTACACGAAAATGAGTCATAGAATATAACGCTTAGTATATTTGAGTGATAAAAACCTCAACAAAGGTGATAAAGTAGTTTAATTTAAATCCAGAGTTATCATGATCGCATAGATAAAACAAAATAAAAAACATTAAACAACAAAATGTAAACAAATTTTAAAACATGGCTTGAACCACAAAAGGATATTTCACTGTCTAAAAATTGGTTGAGGATAATTATTTGGAAAGCTCGTAATCGTTAAACGAGGTCAGTAGTCACGTGCAGGCGCGCGTTTTGTTTCCTAATGAAAAAATTTCTAAGGTAATTTTAGTTACGTATCGTGTTTTTAACGTCAATTTTCATAAGAAGTAATTATATACTCTATAAAAAGTAGATCAAACTAAAACAAAACATCATCGCCATCTTGTCACGAAGTAAGTTTCGCTAATTTTAGTTTAAAGTGAAAACTCTCAACTTAAGAGATTACGCGAATATATTATTAACTTTGTTTATTTCGCCAACTTTAGGCATGTTTAAGGGATATGTAAATATGTTACAGAATCCAATTATTATCGTCATTTGTATATAAATGTACTTGGTAGCTTACTCATATCATTTGAGTATGTTAATTCAATTGAATTGATATTATATTTATTTATATTTTGAGTATATTCTCTGAGTGCTTCTAATTAAATATAATGTACCTAACATATTTTCTATATTGATCCTATACTCAAATCTATCTAATTAATCAATTATTCAGTATTTGTTAATTTATATTTTTACTATTTTAAATCTGATTGTATTTCTTCTAATAAGTAGGATAGTATTTTCTTTAATTAACTGTACATAATAATATATGTATATGTGAAAGAGACGTATTAGTGAAATGTATTAGAAATTTAGAAGGTAGATGTTAATTTATAGAACGTACTTATCATAAAGTAGTATTTTTTACCAAATCATGTAATGTAAATAATATCATTACCAGTATATGTTCACTAGTTAAGTGAAGTTTGTTCATAAGTATGATTGTATATGTGTTGTTTAAACATATAATAAATAGTAGATAAAGTACGTAAGTGTAAAATAGCCGAATGAATCAAATTGTTTAGAGCCTGAATACAAGAATAAGTTGTAACCGATCGACCGAACCGATGGGCCCTGAATATTGTCGAACGTATCGACATATACACGTGTATTATGTATTATAATAATAGTAAGCTGGAAAATTGCGAAGCTGTAATATAAAATCGATGGCCTCTGTGTATCTATCATGGTGGGGAACGTAAGAAGATTACTTTTAGAAAATTGGATTTTTGAACTTGTCAATATTCATGTCATAAGCATTATGAATCGAGGCGTGATTTTTTCACATTTTCTTTACCTTTATCACATATACATTAAAACAAAATCGATCAAAGTTGGGAGCGTTCTGAACTTTCTCGTTATTATAATATTTTGATGTTCATGTTTACGTTTGTTTATTTCAACAATTCCTCTTGACTGTATAAAGTAAAAATAATTTGTAGCAATTTCAAAGGATATAATGATTTCAGTGAAACAAAAAGTTTATGTTAATTTGTACTTCCCCAAACTGACGAGATATTGACCTTTTGCCAGACGTTTTTGAATATATGCAGGATGCCACAGCTGAACACATAATTAATTAAATGATGTTGATTTATCAAGTTACTCTGAGGCGCTTTTCCTTCAATATTTCACCTTAGTATTATTATGTGACGTCTTTATTTATTGTTATGATAAAATACAATGACGCTCGTACATAACTGGGATCCCAGATCATAGCTTTACATTAGTCTTTGTCATATTGTTTGGTGTTCTCACACATCATAAATATTTAAAGATACCAAAGCCGACGTAAGAGAGACAAGTGACCGCGCTATTGTGACAGACGATACTCCTAGTACATGTATATAGGTAAGTCATGAATATTCTGTAACAGCTAATAGCTACGTTTTATATATAAATTATAATTTACGATTATGTGTTCACAAACATTCTTTTAAATAAATAATATATTATCTTCACGTTCGCATTCGATTATAAAGAATCTTCTACTAAATTATACAGTATAATTCTTTTAAAGAATATTCAACAGTTTATTATTAAATCTGAGTAATATTCGCACTGTCCATGAGTAATATCAAAATATAATTCTGATAGTATCACAATATATTTATGTAAATATTAGTTTGCGCATTTATCTTGTAAATATAGTAGTGTAGTTTTAAAATGGCTCTTATAGATATAAAGATTATATGGAATAATAGCGTATAGCGAATTAAATTCTCTTGAGATCATTGTAAAAAGCAACGGAAAGTTTAGCGCGACTTTATTATCTACTAGAGTAGTATTTAGCAAAAATAAGATATTGTGTTATGTACTAAATTTGTATAAATGATATCTGTAATGTAGTTGGAAGATGTATGTTATATTCTAAGAAATGTAAATAAAGATGATAAATATTTTATTAATATAGGTATATTTTTATTGGCGTATTCCTATTCCCTTTTATTGAGATTATGCATGCGTAAGTAATTGTGACTGCTTATGTAGTTATGTACTACTACATAAAATAAAGTAATACTTCAAACCATGGCTTTAAGTAATTAAGTTGACGTCACACTTTTTGTTCATATTCTTGCATATTGCGAGCATACATTTCGCGTTTCAGAAAACATCATATATCATAATCATGTTTCCTATTTGGTGACCTTGCAGAGCAACGAATGTTACTTTTATTTTCTCAATTCCTCAATGGATGTGTTTATTTATAGATAGAAATATTTTAGAAAAATTCTGTGGGTAGGTAAATGATTTTGTTCCTGTAAAATATATATTTTAATAGATTTTGCCGCGACTTTACTCGCGTTTATCTAGAATTTGTCAGTAAATTACTATTTCTCGGAAGCAAATGTTTTTAGAATAAAGGCTATGTCCCATTCTGTATCCCTGACAACGTGTTAGCGAAATTTCATGGTGATCGATTGAGTAGTTAAGACGTGAAAGTGTAACAAACAAACGAACTCATTTATAATATTAGTTAGGATTGAATCGTTTCGAACGTCATCGACTATTTTTATTATATGCATATTATTTCCCTCACATCTTTTAAATGTTCGCTTAGCATAGCGGCTTTGTGTAATTTTTGGTAACACATTATCTATTACTGGTATATATATTATGGCCGGCCCTTGTTTACACATATAAAAATAATTTATAGCAAAATTTACAACTCTGCCTTTGGCGTAAAATTGGTTTCAAATAACTTTGTTTGCATGTTTTCAAGGTTTGTCATTTTTGTGCAGCTAGTTTTAAATTAAAAGTTCGTCACATGGACAAGTTGTATTTTGCCTTACTAGCTACTTAGCTAGAAATAGTCGTGCTATAATAATAACAATATAGATTTGGGCATAGAAATTTTTCAGTAAGGATAATCTGGAGCCCTTCGATGTTAGTAAATACATTATATTGTTTAAAAGTATAAAGCGATTTGAAATTGCACATATAATATATTTATGCTGGATATATGTAATATACATATGCTGGTCATTTAACCTTTTCCTTTTGACCTCTGCAGTCACATAAATGACTGACGCTTCAGTAACGATTGAGTGACAGATTACGACGCTTATAATATCATATTAAATAATTTATTGAAAAAGATTTTATTCGTGTGCTCACAATTTGGCATGTTATCTAAAAGTCCTTTAGTTATTGTGCAACTTGTAGTAGATACATACACATACATAACTAAAGGCGTAGGCAGAGATGTGTTACATAGACATTTCGCTAGTTATGGTTTTAAGCCCCACGTAACCGTGCCGTTTACTGGTCGTAGTTTTAAATGTTGTGCCATTGCTGAGAGTTTCTTAATCTATGACATTATGGCGAACATAAATCGAATTTGGGAGTGGTGCGAGATTTGATATATTATGTTCGCCATAATGTATGCAAGTGGATGCATAGCACTTGCATTCAACACTGCTGCGCCTCTGAAGCAAATAACGAAGCAATTCAAAATTCGTACATATATATTATTATTGAAACATCTAGTTTGTGTGGTAAATTGGGAATATAACAAATAAAGCTGTGACCACGGCCGGGGTAACTTGGTCGAAACGTCAAGCATTTAAAGGCAAACATTATGCATTACATACATACATACATACATAAATTCACGCCTGTTTCCCAGAGGGGTAGGCAGAGACTACGGATTTCCATTTGCTACGATCCTGACACACTTCTCTGGCTTCATTCACTTTCATAACATTCCTCATACACGCTCGCCGGTTTAAGGTGCTCTTAAGGTGCATTACATATAATATATATATATACATATAAAATAAAAAAAGTGATTCTTCATTACCTAATGTATATATGTGCGATACAGTGATTTGCTTGCCAACACAGGGACAGAAATAAGTAACTTATTCGCCAAATACTTTTATTCTACATATCGCAATACAAGTACGGGTGTCGATGATTTGCACTCAAAGTATGATGCATATTCAACTGTTAATTGCATCAGTACCATACAGATTTCGCATGAAAGTGTCCTAAAACTGTTGAAAACACTTGATACCAGTAAATATGGCGGTCCAGATTTGATACCACTGATATTTGTCGTAAACTGTGCGGAAAGTTTAGCCAAACCTATCTGTATGATTTATAAGCCTTCATTATATTAAGGTGTAGTCCCTCACATCTGGAAATCAGCCTTCATAACACCACTTCTAAAGCAAGGAGATACATCCAATGTCGAAAAATACCGCCCCATTTCAAAATTATGTTTAGTTGCGAAAATTCTCGGACGCATAGTGCACAACGACGTTTACTCGACCACAGAATAGAATACAGAATAGCCTAAGCGATGCGCAGCACGGATTCGTATGAAAGAAATCAACTACATCAAACTTAACCTTGCCACTGACTTTATCGCAAAAGGAATGGAGCAAGGTGCACAGGTGGATGTAATCTATACAGATTACCGAAAATGTTTCGAGGGTATAGATCATTGTGTACTTCTGCATAAATTACGGTCATCTGGTACATACACGGTGACTTGTATAGTTAATTTTTGCTCGTATATAGATAATCGGACCCAGGCTATAGTTCTATAGGGTTATTCTTCTAGTTGATCTAACCCAAGGTAGGTACCTTTTATTCACTATATTTATCGCAGACGTAATACATTGCTTTCAAAATTCATACATATTTTGATATGCTGAAGATATGAATTCTTACACCATACGGTGTCCTCATAACTTCGTAGAACTTCAAAAAGACCTTGACAGATTCGTGGTGTACTGTAAGCGTAACACTCAACTTAAACGTGTCTAAATGTTCTCATCTAACCTTTTCGCGGCAAACCTCAAGGATGGGTCACGGTTATTACACTTATTACACTTGACAACCCAATTGTCTTGCAAGTTACCCATATTAAAGATCTTGGTGTAATTTTTGATAATAAACTTCTGCTCGACAATAAATAGAAATATAAAAAAGCGTCGAATGCTCTCGGTTTTGTTAATAGATCCACAGTCTGTTTTCGGTCTGTAAAACCACACGTGCGTAGCCACATCGAGTATGCCTCGCAAGTTTGGAATCCGCAATATCAAGTTTATATAACTCGCATCGAAGTTATACAAAGAATTTTTTTACGATATCTCGATTACTGAGCATATCAATATACAACTGATTACCTTAATCGATGCAAGAAATACCATTTCCTACCACTTGAATATAGGCGAAATATTAGTGATATATGTTATTTGGCAAACATCGCAAATAGTAAAATAAATTGATTGTCCTGAACTCCAATCAAATATAACACTACGCACTAATCAATTGGGTTTCAGAGAGCGTCCTTTGTTAGTAGTCCCGTTTTCAGTCAGCTTTGTCGGCCTCGATGGCGTAATGGTTAGTGTAACCGACTGCTACGCCTGAGGTCGCGGGTTCGATTCCCGCACAAGTCAAACATTTGTGTGCATGAACATGGATGTTTGTCTTGGTCTGGGTGTTTGTATGTATAATATGTATATATTTACAAAAAAAAAAAAAAAAAAAATATATATGTATGTTTATCCATTGTCTAGTACCCATAGTACAAGCTCTGCTTAGTTTGGGCTAGATGGTGTTGTGTGTATGTGGTAGAATATTTATTTATTTATTTATATTTAATTATAGACGACATACTTTCTTCTCGCAGAGTGCAATGAGTTTCAACAAGATTTCATCGAAATTGGAAATTGACTTATTTTGAACAAGTTCAGTTTCAACTCAATCAAAAATAAAGTTGTTAAAGATTTCTTTATAGATTAATTATTATTTTTTTTTGGTCTCGGGTAATCTCATTATATCACGATGTGTTTTTCTTGTTGATGTGTTTGAATTATTATTGCTTTTTTATGTTTCTTGTTTTTTGTTGTTATTTTTTATCGGGATTAAATATAATGACCACCAAAAATACTAATTGCACAGCAAAATATGCTTACTAAAATATATCATAACGAGCACCTATACGCCTCAAATCACTGCATTCCGTCTCGGAAGGGTTAGGTTATGTCAGATTCCTTCATAAATCCAGCCAAAAATAGGAGCACCGCGAAGCGGGGCTCCACCGACTTAGTTTGATCTCTTTAAATATATTTTGGTGTTCAATTCGTATTTTTGATAAGCATATTTTGCTGTGTAATTAGTATTTTTGATGGAACAAAAGCATAAAATTGTGGAACAGTTAAATACTACCCTTTTTATCTATGTTCTTTCTTTTTATTTTCCATTTGTTTAGTTGAAGATACGATAACTAACTCATAGGAAATCAGAGTAGCTTGTAATTAGCAATAGGTGTACCTTAATTGTAACTGATCAAAAGTACTTAGACTGTAAGCTTTCCTAAAATAAATAAATGAGCGCGGTAATACCCGTTACGTATTAAATAGGTATTTACCAAATAAAGTTTAATATAAATACTAAGACGATATCGAGAAAGCTACCAGCTTTAGTGCAGTAACATGGCTGAGGAAGTTGAAGCCTTTTGTTCGATGCCTGGGTCGACAAATCCTGACTGGAATGGTAAGTTACATTTAACCTGTTTGGTCGGAACGGCACACTGGCACTCAGACAATAGGTTTTTAATTATGTCTGGCATTCCAGAACTAAACAGATAAATATTATGTTAATGATAAGTGACACATAAAAACATAAACAAAAAATATTTAGGAAGATAGAGCTAGCATACTACACACATTATACGTGCCATATAATAGTATACCTACAGCTATTATATTTGACAAATAGAAAAAATATAGAAAGTTTTACTATGGGTTATCATAATAACTACCTAGTTCTGAGTAAAAGGAAAGTAGCTATAAGTTTTGTATTTATTTGAAGTGAAATACTATCTAGCAACTTCAGTATGCTTTTGACAATTAGACGACAGATTGCTTTGATTACTGTTAAGGTAATTAACGACTATACTTCTTCTACTTATAAACTATACTACTATATATAAATTTACTGCACAGATGGTGTAGTGGTTTATGTGGTCGCCTCGCCACTGCTATTGCGCCGAGTGTTGTAGGTTCTAATCCCACACGATATAAAACTTTATGTGATCCCCAAATGGTTGTTCCGAGTTTATGTCCGTTGTTTGAATGTTTATAAAAACAAACTATTCAGTTGTTTTATCCTACTGAGTACAGATTCGGAAAATGTAAAGTAAATATAAAACATGACCTTTGTTAAAGAGAGTAAGCCTATATAAAAAGCTTCATACCATTACCGAGATTCATGTAAAGCGTTCAAGAGCGCCATATAAATTGACGATTTCTATTCCGGTAGGTGTAAAAATGCGAATCGGCAATTTCTTTAAAAATACGTAGAATGAGTTCAGCTCTTTCGTTGATGTGTTTACGGCTGCCTATATATAAACTGAGATACAAAATAACATACGTTAACGATAATTTGATCAGAAAAGTGTTTATTTAACACCAGATTAGTAAAATTGACATTTCAGAATGAAGATGAATATACATACAATTTACTTTTAGAATAGTATTCTTAAAATAGCTCCCTCATTAGTATCTTTGTGGGACAGGTAACTTTATACAAATAATAAAATATTACACAAGGAACTACTATTTTCACAGTGGATCATATTAATTGCCTGTGTGGACATGGAAGCTGCGGCAGTGGCGAGGCGTAGCAGTCGATGTTTATTTACGGCCGTTTCCAATAACCTATCTATCGGTAGTTCAAGCTACTAGAGATAAACAAATCTATCCTTTTGCCTTTACTTGCTTTTCAATAACCTACTGTCGGATAGCATTTCCTACCGAAGTTGTCTATCTATCATCCGGAGGACGGATAGGTTACTAGAGATAGGAGCGCTCATACAAATCAGTCTTACTTGCATTTCAATAAAAGTTTCATGTTACTCTCCGGTAGGCGGAGCTAACTCTAGTAACATCATTTGTTTATCCGTCAACTTGGAGCGATTACAAATGCGGAAAGGCGTTTGAAAATTAATTTTACTAATATTAAATACTCTTTGTATTAGTAATAATGGAATATTATAGTAGCAATGACAGTGATATGGAATTATTTCAAATGATAAAAGATTGTGATGAAGGCAGTGACCGAGATACTTCTGATATACCGTTAAACAAGGAATATAAGCCACGTGTGAATTATATGACAAAATTAAATGACTACGAGTTTGCATACAGATTTAGACTCAATAAAAGTACTGTGAATCAATTAAATACTTTGATACAACCAGATATAAGTGTGACATATAAAAGAAAAGTTTAATTTTAACATAGACTCAATTGAATGCCTTTTGTTTTATGATAAATAAGACTCATTCATTTTATTTTAACAGGAATTATGGTATAAATTCAAAATACAAACAAACAAAGTGTAGCGTCTACTCTCTGAGTATAAGTGTTCTGGGAGCGTCTAAGCGTTCTATTTCCTGAACCAAATGTCAGTTCAGCTACAAAACGTTTTATTTCGTGATAGATTTTGATTGAAAGCAAGTAGGTAATAGTTCGTGAAAACTGTTATAATGTTTTAATTCTTTGTTCTAAAGTAATATTTACACTAATAAACATTTCGAAATACACATATTAAAAATAACTTAATTAAAATGAAATATATTGAGTGTAATAAGAATTAACTAGTAGCAAAGAACGAAACGTTTGAAAAGGGTCGGATAGATGAGAGGACAAAACTATCTCTTGTTCACTAGGGATAGATAGTACTTATCCTTGATTGTGAAACGTAGACTATGGATAGATAACATCTTACTGGTAACAGAGGATAGTGATCTATCCGTAAACTTAGTTTGAATATTGGAAACGGCCGTTAGTAAACACAAAAAATAGAAAATGGTAGTGTATTTCGAGCAGCACACAGCTTTAACTTAAAGGCCTAACCAGTTATCGAAATATTATGCTATTGGATTCTATATACCATATCGACTGTCACTGATGACAGATGGGACCGCTGGTTATACTATCTATCTATTCATTATTGGTGTGACGGTTCCATTCGACAATATGCTACCGCAAATAATAATTTACTGACCAAAAAGCTTAATATCACAGTGCTTATATACGTAGCAACGAAACATATATTCATCGAAATTCCTGGTATATTGTAAGTGATGTATGTACACAGGCCTGGTCAAGTGGCTCATAGTCATTTCATATGCATGTCAACACAGTTAATATTGTATGGACTAGAATATCGAGCGTGACGTCAGACAGCTGACGTCGGCTGTTAGTTAGGCTGTTTTACGACTCCAAGCTATGACACGTTTTACAGTTTAAATATCACGGTTATTCAGCAGCAGTACAAAAGTATATAAAAATCTTATGATCCACAATATTAACGCCAACGTAATGGTTTGAAATATTACTTATATTTTTTTGACTACTGCGTTTTCCTGTTTTATTCAATGTTTTACTTTTTATAGCCCTTATCTACTGCTCTACTAAACCCTTATATCAAAAATCTTTAAATATCATATAAACTTACTATGTATTGTATATATGTATGATATATGTATTTAATTGCCTGCAGAGCGTGGTCGCTAGACAGCAATATGAAATTGAATAAAACAAGGGTTAAGTTATAAAATTACAAAGTAACTTTAAATTGATTAGCGTTTTCTTAAAAATATAGGCTTATATAAATCAGATAAGTACTTACTTTAAATTTATCTTTGGAAGAGTCTTATTTATAGATATAATTTTTATGCAATGAAAAAATAATTAGCCTGTTTACATGAGGTAAGTTTCTTAAAGTATATGTCATACTAGCTTTATCTCACTTACCGGACTTCACTTTCATCAAGTTTCTTGCGTCATGTAAATAGACCATTACCGAAACTGTTAATAATATTATTGCATAAGCACCAGCAAAGGCGGTGCCATTATAACGCTCCTGTTTCTAATAACATAGCTTGCCTCTGGTATCTGTTAAACAGAATACAAAAGTATAATGGAACCAGTTAATTTATTTTTTAAGCTACAGATTATAGAAATTTTTCCTCACATATTTTCAGTAATAATAATAATAATAATCGCTATACAAGACCAGATAATCGAAACCAAAAACTACAGAAAGCATATAATCAAGAATTTAACAACTGACAGCTGCCGCAAATGCAATAGTTCTCCAGAAACAATCCAACACATCACAGGAGCCTGCAAATCAATTGTCCAAACTGACTATAAGTATAGACATGACCAAGTAGCCAATATTATACACCAAAATCTTGCACACCAATATAAACTCATAGAAACCTCTACAGCATATTATAAATATAGCCCACAAACTGTTTTAGAGAATTCCACAACAAAACTATATTATGACCGAGCCATTCTTACTGATCGAACCATCCATTATAATCGACCAGACATAACTGTGATAAACAAGGTAACTAAAACAGGATATTTAATAGACATTGCCGTACCAAACACACACAACATACAAACTACAATAGCAGAAAAACTTAGCAAATATACAGAATTAAAAGATGAAATTACTCGACTCTGGCATCTACAAAAAGTAACTATAGTCCCTATTGTGCTTTCTACTACTGGAGTCATACCCAAACAACTACACCAATCACTCAAAACTTTAAAACTACCACCTACGACCTACTGCCTGCTACAAAAAGCAGTCATACTAAACACTTGCAGAATAGTAAGGCAATTTCTACAATGTGAATCAGACAACTCACACCCTGTAACACACACAGCCACTCTATTCACAACTCAATCATAAACTATTGCTGATGTACACTTGGCTTAGGCCTGTGCCATCAGTTTTCTCTCCGGTTAGCCGAGAAAATAAAAGCAAAACAAAATAATAATAATAATATTTTTTGGTCCAAATAGCCACAATACAATGTCATAAATACAATAAAACAATTTTTGTATGGAAGTGTTGCATTGAACTCTGGTACCCAAGATAAGATTAAACTTGTGTTATGGGTACCAGCGCCCTCACAAAGGATTTCCCATTTTTGTTCATCGAACGTGGCAGACATGCAATTGGGACTACTTACTTAAATAGTTATGCGCGAGTACGCGCGCGTAATATAATAGTAATGTATTTGTATAGGCTATTTTAGACCTTTATCTATACATTATAACCATCACGACGTCATTTTGTTATATCTTTACGACTTAGAACTTTAACGACATAGGGAAGCCGAGATGAAAAACTTGTAAAATGAGTCACAAATTACCAAGAAGGTGTTAGCAAGCATTTTAATTATTGACTTGCTTGTATTTTGCTTACGTTGCCGTCGTCAGGTAGCTGCTGAAAGGCCTCTCATTTGCTTACGGAGACAATAGGAGGGTCTTGTGTAGGCTAAGCCTGAATGAATAGCCACTTTAGTTATGCTCTGGGTATTTTAGATACACATCGAAAGACTTATTATTATGTTACAAACTGTTGCAAACTAAGTAAGCGTGTTCCATTTAATAATTTGGTAAACTGTTAAGTGATGTGACGATGTTAAATAATGAACAATATAGGTACATATTAAATTTCCTCCAGTAAAAGCTTAGTTGAATGTGTTCGAACAGATTTAATAGGTTTTAATAAGTTTAATAGGTTCGCAACATGGCCAGATTGCTAGTGCTAATAATTTATAAATAAACTTTGAGGTGACTTTATAAAATGTTGTCAAGCAAGCGAAAAATGAATGACTTTGATCACATCAAGATGATGAAGATCAAGTGTTATCTATGTATATATTAATACCCTTTTTATAAAATTGTGCAGACGGAGGAGTATGGTATTTGGCATAGTTAAAGTTTATATGGAGGAGTGGCGAATCCTAATATTTATATAAAATATGCATTAGAAATACATTAAATTAATGAAAAACACTACACGCACACAACCATGCATTTGACACACGCAGTCGAATCGCGTTCGTTGTATTTCGGCATTGTTCGGCTGATGTAGTACTGTTCTTCTTAACTATGGTTACATAATTATATCAGTATATAATTACATACACTGCCGCCCAAAAGTTTAAGACCGCACTTAAACGACGTAATCATCTATCAATTGTAATAAAGCCCGTAAGATAAATAAAAAATGCACATCTGCATATTCTATTGTTAATACCGAATATCTTAAGAAATCATTATTTTGTTTACTTTCAAGTTATTCGACAGTTATCTATTGTTTTCAAACAAAACCTCTGTTAAGACCACAAAACAAGAAAAGCGGATGATTGGACTGAATAAGATTTTAAAAAAGTTATCTGTACTGATGAATCCAAATTTGAACTATTCGGTTCAAAACAAAGAATTTATGTTCGACGTAGCGCCCAAAAATAAATAAATAAATAAGTCCCAACAGTCAAGCATGGTGGCGGTTCAATTATGGTCCGGGGTTGCTTCTCTAGCCAAGGAACTGGCGATTTGATCAGAATTGAAGTAATTTTGAAAAGGAGCAATATAAACAAATTTTGGAACAAAATGCCACTCCGGGTTTACAAGTGGTTCCGGGATGCGATTAATTGGAGATGGATTAATTTTCCAACATGATAATGATCCAAAACATAGCTCAAAATTATACAGGGGATATTTAAAATAGAAGGAGGCACAAAAGATTTTTAAAAACACGGTGTGGCTTCCTCAGAGCCCCGATCTCAATCCAGTTGAACTTTTGTGGGAAGAGCTTCATAGGAACGTCCGTAATCGTGGCCCATTCTCGCAAGAAGACATGTGGAATGCTTTATGCGAAAGTTGGAGCTATATATCAGAAGACACCATCAACAAATTCATTGCTTGTATGCCGAGACTTGTGCAAAAAGTCAAATATAAAGGAGGATATTTTGATGAAAAATCAGATTAGCCAACTACAGCCCTTTTAGCAGGGATTATTGATATTTCTTTAGGGATTTAAAGTATATTATCTATTAATCACTGTTTTACAAGACCACTAAACAGGTTACCTACTTAAAATACTTAATTTTTGAGTTTTATTTCATTTTCTTACTTTAATTCAGCTGGTCTTAAACTTTTGTCCTTCAGTATCAGTAATATCTTACAGGCAACTTATGGGTGGATTGTAATGATAATACTATTTATATTATAATATATTTACGTATTTATATGAAAAAAGAAAACAAAAAAGAAAACAAGCTTAAGAGTATCGTCAATTAAAGAGTATATAGTTAAGTAAATATTAATTTGTTTGAAAAAGATACGTAAATAAATCTATACAGATCGTTATCTAAATGAAATGTGATTAGGTATATAGTTCCAGACAATAAAACCTTAATAACTATCAAACTTAAAATTTAAATTAATTATGGTCAAATTTCGACCACTAGGCGACCGCTAGTATTTTATTAAAACTTGTGCTGAAATTATGTTAAAAGAAAATTCTGCGCTGGAAGGTCCTCTAAATCTAACGGGTATTGTAAATATTGAGGCTAATGTCACTAAGAGCAAACAGAGTCTAAGACGGGTTATATCCGTGCTAGAATTATTGAAGCGTAAATGTCGCTCTGCGATCTAGTTTTATGTCGGGTCAACCTCATAGGTTACTGAGGAGGTCAATTACGAGAAATGTTCGATTTCTAGTGCGACCTATGTGACTTACGGAGAGCTCGTGATCCGTGGACAGCTGATCTGTCGCCTGTCTCGTGTGAAACATTTATGACGTTTCTTGATTAGGTACGTACTCTATCGATCGTTGCAGTGGCGATAAGCCATCTGTTATGAAAATAGGATCTACTTGTATAAATATTCATGGCTATTTGCTGACATTAACAAATACAAGAACTAAAAAAGCGCAAAGATAATGTATGGAATGATAATGCACGAAATAATAATGGGTGTAAAAAAGGCGGGAAATGATAATGCGGTATTAATTTTATATAAAAAAATCGTTCGTAAATGAGTGTAATATTAATTAAATACTTAGTAAATACTTTTTAAAATAAAATATAACGAATGTTAGGTACTCAGTGATAATATATTTTTCTAATGGGGAAACAACATTCTGAAATCGGCTGAGTAGTTTTAGAGTTCAAACCAAACAAATAAAAAATAATATAATAAGATATATTTAGATTATAATGTTTTCTAATTTCTTTATGCAATGACTTAATTTTATTTTATTTTGAAATAAATAAAGAAACTTATTAAAATAAGGTATAATTCATACAGGAAAAACAACGTTTTATGACTGTCTTTATAGCATAGTTGAACCTTATATTGCAGTGGTTGTGTCGGAACTGATTTAAAATGCCCACGGGAATACGATGTGTGGAATATTCCGTGCCGTGTGGACATTTGTCACTGTCGCGCAATTCAACATAGAGCATTCATTAGAGATAGAATGCTGTATAAAATGTTCACTGAGGCTGATCACAGTGTTATTCTATAAGGTAGATTTGTTTTAAGTAATTTATTATTCCACATAAATACTTATATGTATATTAAAATTTTACTATAGGATGGCACAATAGGTTGTAAATATCGTCTCCTTAATACCATTGTAAAGCACGGGTTTTACGGGTTCGGTCGATGCTCGGGAATTCAAATAGTAAGATTGTGAGATTTAGTTTAGATAATAAATTGTGAGAATTAGTTTAGATAACAATGCATGGTTAGCTAAGTTGACGTTATTTTGATTCCAATATGGTGGACAGTAGTTTTGAACCCTCATGATGTGGATATCAAATTATGGGTTTGATGACATGAATAGGGGAGATACGATATGAAACGGACGTTTAACTTTGGAGTATTATAACATACCGTAGTAATAGCCTAGAAACTCATGATCTGGTCGTAGAAATTCAGAAGTAAATATGCTATAAGTAAAACCCTAAGTTCTAAGAAAAACATTTATTTTAAGAAATATTACGATATTTTTGCAACGCTATAATGTCCGTTTCATGACATAAGAGGCAATAATTAGGACAGTGGGTGTCTTGAAACGGACTAAGAAGCGACGCAATACTTTAGGTCACATAAATACATAAAGTTTAAAAATTCTTTCCTTTTATCCAATAACTTTATAACAAGTCAAATACATAATAAACTGAAATAAAAAATAACAATTACAAAGAATAAAAAACTACAGAAAATATTGATTTAACTTCTTAATCTTACGATTAATATGAGAGCTTGGCTTCAATTTGGTTACAATATAAGTAGGTTTCAAAAATATACCTTGAATGAATATTAAGAGTAATCAATCACAAACTGTTATGTTTCTGTGTCCTTATATCCTATAATTAAAATAATCAATCTAGACATTAAAATAATAAGTCCCGTTACCTATGTGAGTATTAATTGCAATTATTACAAAAGAAAATTAATCATTCCCTTTAGGCCACATGTCTCGTGTGCCCATTTTTTACAAATAGAACACATATATAATAGTGTAATAGTCATCATCTTTGTTGCTTTTCTTTGCAGTGTCTTTCGCCTTGCATTTGTCCTTAGCCTTAGAAGTAGATGGCAGATTACAAGGAGACCCTTCAGAAATAACATCCAAATCATCTGATTCTCTAAGTGAAAAATCCGAATCCGACGACTCTAAAGATGACTGTATTAGTTTTCCAACGTTTTTAGAAGTTTTCATATTGATGCTCTTTTGTTTTTTCATTTTACCTGATTGTTTTTTTATTAATGCGTGCTTCTCAGGTATGTCAGTTATTACTGTGCTCTTCATCTTCCTGGGTCGATTTTGAGGTTTCCTTCTATGCAATGCTTTTGGATATGGATGGTCATCCGACCATGTATCCACATTCAGGAGATAAAACCGATGGATTCGGTTCTGAGCCTGTCATCTGTAGAGTGAAGTTGAGGAGATAGCAGTTGATGTTTCGGGAGCATCGAAAGTAGATAGTTTTCCAGCAGAAATTCCAGGAGCATTATCTGTTGATACTTCTGCATTATGGAGCTCAGCTTCAGGTCTGTCAGTGACAAAGGATGTTAAAAAATCGTACTCAGTAAATGTATTTCTATTGAATGGGTGAATACCAGTTTTCTAAAATCCTGCTATAGCATTTTCCATATAAAATGCGGCAATATACACAATGTTGGCAAATTGAGCCACTTCATATATGGATACTGTCTTGCCGGGATTCGATAACATCCATGCGTTCATGGCTTCCCTATATCGAGCCTTATAAGATCCATAAATAGAAACATCAAGCGGCTAGAAGCGATGGCTATAGTGAGGTGGAAACGTTAAAATTATTATATTAGTATCTCTAGCTAACGTGACGATGTCAATTGTTATGTGGCTAGAGTGGTTGTCGCACAGTATTAAACAGGGGTTTTCTTCAGATGGCTTCACATATTTAATGAAGCGTGTCATGGCCTTGTATATGGTTTCCTCTGTTATCCAACCACTTGGATTGGCTAACCCCAGTGACCCTTTAGGGCCATTTTGTAATATAAATTCTTTAAAATGATCTCTAGGAAATACAAAAACCGGAGGTATGGTGCCACCAGAAGCATTAATGAATCCGAGCATTGTCACTAACTGTCCTCTCTCTGCCGATGTCACCTGGCCAACTTGCTAACACCCCCAGGTGGCAACCACTTTTGGTGGGTTGGTCACTGTTGAACATTCAGTTTCGTCTAGGTTCCAAATCATGTGAGGTTCAATTTGTTTTTTATTTAATATGTTTGTAAGATTTTCGTAGAACTTACTTACGTTTTCTTGATTAAAAGATGTAGCCCTGGATAGAGGCGTGTTTTCTGATTTGCGGACTGATAGTGACGCATTTCTTTTCATAAAGCCATGAAACCAATCCTTCGTCGCCTTTTGCCGCTCAATCCATTTTTCGAGTGCTACATTATTTGCAGCTGCGAACTGGTAAGCAAGCTCTTTCACCTGATTTGTAGTTAGTCCATAGCACATCTGCGAATCCTTTTAAATAATCGGCTAGTTCTTCCTCTTGTTGCTGGGAAAATATTCTTCTATTTCCAATATTAGGATCATGAGTGAACGTAGTTGAAGACCCTTTAGCTTTCTTGACGATATGCGCTAAATATGATTTCGATATCTTATATGCTGATGCAACTGAGCGAATCGACTGGCCTTTTTTTAATACCTCTTCCACGGCGGATTCGATCGCAGCTTACCTTGGATGAAATCTCTTCTTTGGCGTCATCTGATGAATAAAAAAAGACTATTTGGGTGATTAGGAGTACAGGAGTAATGAATCCGACAGCCCCTGACGCTTTGAACCGGTCGTCCGTTTAAACGCGTTGATACCTGTCCGATTCGTTGCAATACTAACCTTCAAAACATAACTAATTAAATTGCAAATAATAAGTATTAATAAGATTATAACTAACCTTTCCGTGTTATTTTGAGAATATGTTACAACCATCACAATTCTAAATAATCAAAACTTTTAACCAGCTTGTAATTATACGAAATTTTTACAAGAAGTGATTCAAGCCGGCGACGGCGACGAGTTATTGTAGGTTTGTCTATGGTCATCAGTACTGCCAACAACCAAATGATATGCAAATTTTCGTTCAAAACTATTAAGATATCTAGTAGTGTCCGTTTCAAAACGTGTCCGTTTCATTGCGTATCCCCCCTACGAAAAAGCTTGTTTTAAAAAGCTTTCAATTTGTTTTTCACCTTAGCCACAGCGCCGATTTTAATGAAATTTGGAATTGTGAGAAAAATGCTACTTTAAAATGCTAATAATTTCTACGTCTTCGTTTCTACATCTAATGTAACAAATAGGTCAAATCTTTTTTTGACTTTATTGTGGTAATGGCGTGCATGTTCAGGTAAAAATGTGCTGCCGAAATGTAGGCTGTCAAGCGACTAGTAATGGGTGACCACTTTCATGCGACACGACCCTTGCTTAAAAGGCACATGTTGAGCTCTGTCGATTCATCTGTCACGCAATCATTTATGAGTAATGATTGCTTTAGATGGTGTTCAGAGGAGTAGGTTTGATGTAACCTGAGCTCATGATCCTGTGATTTGTCCATAAGTTGAGTAGTTGTCTTACAACTAACAATGTTTGGGTACGATATTTTGTTTCCTTAAATCTATGCTTGACCCTCTTAAGGCACGAATATTTGTGAGAAATATAGATAACAATTATACTGAGTAGCTAGCTTTTTGCCCGTGGCTTCACTTGCGTAAAAGTAGGTTAGGTTATATTATGTTAGTAAAAGCACTATTTATAAATAAAATGTAGCCTATGTTACTCAGTGATAACAGGGCTAAAGATGAAATAATTTTTTAAATCAGTTCAATACATAGTTTTGGAGTGTTTCCTTTCCCAAACAAACAAAAAATTTAATCTTTCCTCTTTGTAATATTATACCTAGGTGATAGATAGATAGGTAGATACCTAGGTGAGTTTCGTGGACGTTGTCTCAACTTTTGTGAAACGATGCAAGATATTTTAACCCTTTCCAACCGATCTTATCGGTAATCAAGTAACTCTAGATCTTAGAGTTACTTGATTATCGAATGGAAATATACGAAGTTTTGGTTAATTCACTAGAGAAGAGGTAAATTGAAGTAGTAGATAACGGTTCTTCAGATGAAGAACCATGCCGAGAAAATACCAGAAGGCGAAGAAGCCCTGTGATACTCCAAGTTACGAAGTTTTGTTTTGACCACTTGCCTGAATCTAACGATATCAAGACTCAACATGCTTGTCAGTTTGAAAAGTGTTGCAGCTCCACAAAAACACGTTGCATGAAATGCAATATGTATTTTTGTATTTCACGTGGACAAATTTTTTTTAAAGATTACCCCAAGATATAATTCACACCTAGAATCACTCGAAATGTTGCTAAATCTTGTGCCTTTGTTATAATCATATGAAGTACATTAATAGTTAAAGCCTGATTAGTAAGACTGAATAGTTATTAAAGTTGATGTTGTATTAAAGGAGCTTTTATTTTTTATTTGTCGGCCTCGATGGCGTAGTGGTTAGTGCAACGAGTTAGTGACGTCGCGGGTTCGATTCCCGCATAATTCAAACATTTGTGTGCATGAAAATGGATGTTTGTCTTGGTCTGGGTGTTGCTATGTATAATATGTATGTATTTACTAAAAAAGTGTATATAATAATAATTTATTTGTACACAATGTATGTTTATCCATTGGCTATACCCATTTTTTTTTTTTTTTACTTGTTGGAATGCAATGACGCATATCCCTCCGCGGGGGCGGGCGGAGGATTATGTCGGACTCGCCGGGGTAAAAGAAAGATGGAAGTAATAGTAAAGTACCTCCCGGAATACCGACTAAACCTACCACGGTGTTCCTCGACAAAACCACTATCGACGGGGCCGCGCGAATCTCTTTCGCATGCGGTCGCGACCCCGCCGAGGTTACGGCCCGCCGTGTGACGGCAGGCCACTACACAACAAGACCTACCCATAATAGGCAGACTTCACGCCACTAGTAAACCCTACTGTCCCCCCTCTTAAAAGAGGGGAGACGGACTCGACACAGAGGCGCGCGTGGGAACACGCACGCCGCCTCTCGGACCTGGTACTGAACGGATGGCGGGCAGGCCAACAAAGCCCGCCACCCCCAGGTCAAACCTCAGGGTGGCTGGAGGTCATCTCGCGCCCTCCGGCGCCCGGCTCTGCGGTTGAAATCACTTCCTCGCAAAAGGAGGTGACGGCGTTTCACGACCTCTCACTCCGGACCATAGACTGAACTACGGCCGGGAGCGAGAGGGCAACCGATCCGACTGCCGTGATCAAATCACGACACTGCGATGCCCAGGCGGGGCAAACCGCCAAAGTGTGCAGCGCCGTGTCCTCAATAACGTCGCGGCAGTCGCCGCAGTGTTGACAACCGGGCGTCTCTTGCCGGCGTATACGACACAGGAACCGGCCAAAACAACCGTGGCCAGTCAGAACCTGTGTCAGCCGGAAGGTGAGGGCGCCATGCCGCCTCTCCAGCCACTCCTCAAACACGGGACTTACCACCACGATCGTGGCGTGCCCGAGCTAGTACCCATGGTACAAGCTCTGCTTAGTTTGGGCTAGATGGCGTTGTATGTATGTGATAGAATATTATTATTATTATATTATTTACTATTTTCTGGATGTCATATTAATTTGCACGATCATTCATAAATTATTCTTGAACCATACGATCGTGCAGTTAGTTTTGAACATGATGGAAATCTTCAGGATTTATTTAATGATTTTCCAAAGGCTTATAGGTCCAAAAGAATCCTATCTACCCTCGATCAGCATATTTATTGGTTATCAGGAAAAACTCATTCCGGTTGGAAAGGGTTAATAGTAACAGTTTTATCTAAAGGTGAAAAATGGAAATTATTACATATCCAATTAAAACTTATTTAACTGCTAATAAAATTGATATTGGTGCACAGACTAGAAGTCCAATTCTTGTAGTAATATATGTTTAAAATAGATTTTCAATCTCTATATATAGTTATATATGTATATTTAATAATATATTGGCTCTCTCATTTTTATAACGTTACACTGTACTTTATTATGAGTATCATTTTAAAAGCATGTTCCACACTACATTATTCTACTAACACAAAGCTTAAAGTGTTTGCGAAGTTCCAACAATATGAAGGGTGAATTTGATATCACTGAAAGTTGTTAATGTTCATAACAATACGAGGCAGACCCACTTAAAATTATGAGGAGAGATGTTTAAACTTCTGGTTCCACCATATGTCATTGCGCGGTCCTTAATTATGCGCGGTCTGGGCTACTGTCCAATTATTGCCCCTTTTAGACCCTCACTTGTAGGGTTACCTAAATTATTACCAGCCAGGACTCAAGCGAAATTAAAACTGTAATTTGTACGTTACAAACCCAACCTGTCTACTTGAAATTAGTATTTTAGACAAAGTATCGACGAATTCTTTACTTTATTATTTTAACTCGATTGCTATGTTGCTGTCTACACGTGATAGATTAAAATGTTTAATGTCTATATTACTGACTAACTGTCCCGCGCATCTTCAACAGCGTCATAAAAGAGAATATTCCCGTTCTTGCAAAATTTTTCAATGAATCTCCGCTCCTATTGATCAAAGCGTGATGATACCCTATAGCATTTTTAGATAAATGGGATATCCAATATTAAAGAATTAAGAATTACTAAGAAAGAAGAACTAAGAATTTTGCAAATCGAACCAGTAATTTCTGAGATTAGCGCGTTCAATCTAACAAACAAATTCTTTAGCTTTATAATATTAGTATAGATTTAGAGCAGAAAACTAGCAGAAGTAGGTTTCATATAATAATATCCTACCAATATAGACAATAAAAGTGAAATGACGTGAAAATTTTATGTTTAGGTTTTTGTTACTTGATTATCATGATAATAGAATGTCTGCTAGTATAATTGAACTTTATTGTTACGAAAGAAATTCGCCTCTTTTACATGGGCGAAACCACGAGCATATTCTAGTTTAAAATTATTTTATAACGCAAATCAAATCCCTTGCTTTTGCCCAGCAGTAGCCGTAGATATTATAGCTGTTTTTATCTGCAAATTGTCTTTTTATGAAAGAAGTTTACATTAAAAGATGGTTATCTTTCGATCATCGAAACTAACTGCAATACAAAAAGTTAAAAAATTTAACGTGTTTTTGTGTTTTGTTTAGAAGCGTCAGTGCATTTTATACAATTAGAGATGCGCATTTGAATGATATTAAAAAAAGTTGTGCGCAATGTGGTATCTATCTTTTAAATGGTGGCAGCGCACATTCTTATTTATGCACAGTGCTGCCAACATATTACAGAATAATACAAATGCACTTCTACAATAGATTAAACCGTTTAATAGAATTTTACGACTAAAAATCCACCCTGTACTCTCCTATATTATGTCTTTTCACTGTCAAATTTAACTTTTAGCTCTTTTTACAGCTTCATTTTCAGGATTAATGTCTCGTGTAGCCGAGACCTTCCACTAAAGCGAATGCGCGTCCTTGTTTATGATTAAATGGTCTGTGTTATACGGAAATGACGATAGTTTCCTCACGACAACATGGCTCACTCACAATATACAAATATACATTCTGTGAAATGTTTTTATGCACTTCAGTATGTCCTTGACCTTACCGTTTACGGCTTCCATTGTTGAAATATACTAGTAATCGAATAACATAATCGGATTCTGCGAGGATAGAATCGATTATAGGATTTAGGGTGCAATAAGAAATGAAAGTATATGAAGAGAACATTACTTTTAGCACAGCCATAGCAGCTGTTGAGAATATCTTAATATTTTTTAACGTACGACGCATATAGGATGAGTCTGTCTGTGGTCTTGTAGTATATAAACGAATGAACTGACTTAAATGCTTTGTTTGGCAAGCCGGTATTTGATGATAATCACTTCAGCCACTTTTGGATTATTAATTCATTAATAATTGATGTAGGCATGTGAACCAATAAATATACATTTGTGTACTGTTGAATGTTGAAAGCTTATTTATTTCATTGAGGTAGAATATTTTAATAAAGTAACAATAACATTATCGGAGTTTTCAATTAAATAAATATATTATTATAGTGTTTATTACCTAAGTATTAGAGAGTAGTACGAAATTTAAGTCCTTTCAATCACTTCATCATCATTAATTTTAGTAACGAATAAGCGCATCAGGGGCGTATGAGAATACTTTGATGGCCCAATGGCGGCTGCTGTGCATTAAACCGCGAGTTTAATTCCCGAGTCGTGCAAAGTGTTATTCTATTTTCTGTCGCGAATTTTTAGGCAAAGACACCTAGTTCAGAAATGTGTGCGGTAGAGGACAATATACTCTACTCCTATCACGTGGTATCTAGAACTATTGCTAGCAAAATCTGGTACAATACGGTTTTGCGTACGCCTTTGTATAAATAAGACATAAAATAAATTAAATTTTTGTTCTTGCTCCACCTAATTCCCAAGAATTCAAATGAAGAACGACATGATAAAACGTTCCCTAATCAAATTAGACTTACTCAATTATACGGGGTCCTCCTAAGTTTAATTTGCCATTTTCTATATTCACTATAGCAATGCCCTAACTTCTTTTAAAACTACACTAAAACTAATGTTGTATATCTTTCCACAACTGGAGTTTCACATGCCTTTGCTATCGCCTGTGTTGTCTGGCTTCTTTCAGTTTTAAGGCACGACAGGATTAGCTTCATGACAGTGTTAGAGGCAGCAAGTCTACCCACATCGGAATCATATGTAGTAATTATCTTCGGGACGTCCAAACTAGGTGTCAAAGTTAGCAAGATACTTGCCAACTGCCCTTGACGCTTACTTTGGATGCCGTTTTGGTAATTACAAAATGAATGCAATAGATAAACACCTCTACTTTAACATGAGACACTTTGTATTTTCTCAAAGTAAGCATTTGGGTATAGGGAGCTAAAAGTAACAAATATGTATAATCTGTTAAACTTTACAAGTATGTGACTCCATTGGTAAGATTTGGGAAGCTAATGTAAGCAGAATATACACGCCGACGAGTTTGAGCCTTAGACAAATTGAATGGTTATCCTTCACTAACACATTGTATATCTGAATATAAATAAGTAGATTCGCTTTGCCTGTCGACAAAAAGATGTTATATCTGTACATAGAGACTCAGTAAACGGCCATGAAAAATAAACACTAGTTGCGAGTTTCAATTAAGGCGTGTTTTGAAATCTTGGGTTAACGTTTACACACGTTTATATGTATGTGTGTAAATAACACACAGAGGGATAAGTATTGCGGGCTTTTACTGCCTGCCCAACACAGTAATGTCGTCAAATGTTCTTAATCTCTCCAATTTCATCGCTGAAACTACAGTGATCCTAGACCTTCAATTATCTACTGACCAAATGGGCAATAGTATGTATAATGTACGTATGGGCTTAAATGGGATGTTTATATCCATATCAGCTGAGACTAGTGGGCGTGAAGAGAGTTATCCTTTAGAATTATAGCAAGGATATTCTATGGGATTATGCGTAGGACACCATATCTGTATTTAAATGACAACGGGTGCACATCATTTTAATATAGAAAATAGGTATAAAATCGAATATATACCTGTCTCGGGATTACGAAGATATTTTTATATGATTAATGGCACACATGTATTAGGCTTGTAAGTTGCGCAGACCCTTTCGACACGTAACAATATGATCGCTATCTTATTCTCCTGATGTTACAGACGTGATATTTTATGATAGCTCTTTGTAGTATACCATAAAAATATAGATTAAATAATACTAAAAATACAAGAGAACCATATGGCGGGCGCCTACATGCGAATACGACGCGAATAAGTAAGTAATGCTCGTACGAATATATATCGTGAAATGGCGCAGCAATTCTTTTGACAACACCTTACATATTTGTCGTTCATTGAATTGAGTATACAATACTTAACATAAAATTCTCGAAATAAAAGCATTTCAAGTGAGATAGGAATGAATTGTAATGATTATGAATAGGTAACGAATGTCATAATAATAAAGCAATAAATTCAGATGTAAATGCTGAAAAGTGTGGTTGATATGAGAAAATGCGGGCATTGTGCCAATATGTGGTTGATCCGAGCTTCGATTAATGTGATTGTGATAACTGACATTTTGTACATCGCCTACGATAATATACCTGTGTGTAAGCTCGGTACGATAACTACAATGTATCTTCATTAATCTATGTTCTACCACCTTAAACATTACCCCAGGCTTAGTTACCAACGTCCATTTTGTAGGATCGCGCGTGTTCGCAAAGTGGGCGGGCTGCGATCATCGCCCTCTTATAGCTCTTCAGCACGGTTACAAATATCTATACATTATTTTCTGTTGACAATCTTGCTCAATTTTATTTATGTCTTGGCTCTGATAATGTAGGTATACCTATATTATTTTGTATATTTGAAAAGGAAAATTAGGCGCTATAAAAAATATTATATCTATAAATACAAGACTCGAGAATCGTGCTACGATCGCGTCGTAACCAATGGAGTTTTGTAGTGAGTGAGTTAGATTGGCAACCTCCGGAACAGCGGATCCCTACCCAAAAACTACCCTACCCAGAAAGAGAGATAACATTCCCTATTGTCCCTATATGGGGACGAAGACTCGACAGAGAGGCGCGCGTTGGAACACGTATGCCTCCTTTTGGACTTCGGACTGGTCGGGTGGTGAGCAGGCTCCAAAGTCCTCATCCCCTAAGTATTACTTCATTTCATATAAGTAAACACATACTAACATTGGGTAATGCGACATGTATTTTATTATTTATATGAAGCTCTGGGCAACAGGCCTGAGCACTTATAATTGTTTTTGGTTAAAAGATAACACATTATTCAATCACGCATAGGATTAATATTGTACCAATCAACGAACGTAGTATAATCTTCTTAGTATTTGCCCCGAATATCACACATTGAAATTAAACTTCATTATTCACACTTATTAATATTTTATAATGTTTAAAATGGTAATGCTGAAATGTATCCGATACGCTCATATAAATGCTGTAGGCCAAATAAGCCGTTTATTTGGCCTAATAAAATTCATAAACCACGTAAGTTTTAATTTGACCAGTGTATTGAAGTAGATAGGAAAACGATGACGTGGAATAATTGATCGCCGCTATGGCCTATATCCGAACTTGTGTTACTGAATTTGGATCTGATAATGAACGAAAACGTTTAGCGATTGATCTACCCACACCAACCGCAACTATTAGTATAGTATTATATAACCCTGGGTATCTATAAGATTGTGTACAAGCAGTTCGAACTTAACAAGATTGGAATATTATTATGTCCAGTCTCGCGAAAGGTTGAGATTTCCAATCTAAGTTCGTCGATTTTTCTAGAGATACTAATACAAAAAAAGGAACGGACGGAGTACTACTAGATAAGATTCACCAGTTCTCAGATATTTATGACACTATTTGGTTATCACTTTTATAAGAAAATACATGAATTTTTGTTATACTAGAACAGAGCGAATTTGAAAAGGGTGTCAAGCGAGATTAGATTTTTAATGAGAAGTTATTATTATTCTTGCCTCATTGCTCTGCATACGACATTAATTTTCGACTTCGTCAAACGATGTGTCATGAAGCGAATGAAATTATGCGCAAATTTGATTCTATATCGTCTCCTATTAGATGGTCATGGTTTTATGACGTACATTAATATGTAATGTCTTGATGTCTGACGTACAATTTAGATTCAAGTTTCGATATGCATTATTGTCAACTGACAGAATAACCTTGGTTGGGTTAAACTTGAAGTATCAGCAGCCTATATAAACATTAAAAAGAAACAAATTCCATGCTAGTGATATCACTGCGCTATTCTTAGTACATTAAGATTAGTCCTACGGTTCCAGGCTGTAGACACACGCATTACATACCCATATTTTGCAAGCTATGTTTTTAGGACCTTCGTAACAGGAGACGAGTTTATTGACGTGTAAGGGGCACAGCTTCAGATTGTGTGCTAGTATCTACTTAGAAATTTTTGACAGAAAAATACAGCAACATTTTACCTAACCTATAAATTGAACCCAAGACTTCAGCACAGAGGTCGCTGACATTCGCTACCAAAACAGTAATAAAAGTGTAATAACCTTTTGCTTTATGAGTAAACCCCATATCATCAATCTTAGGTGTTTTAATTGAATTTGTGTTGATAAAACCGCAGCTGCCTCAACACGCACAACATATAATACAATAACTAAGCTTCTATTTGAAGAATGTTCATGTGAAAGGTGTCACGGTTTAGAGACTTTCATTTAGCTCAAACATCAATCTGTTATATTTAAAGTTTCTTTGAGAAAGTACAGGGATTCAAGGATGTATTGTAAGGAAGTACTGAGAGTCAGCTAATCAAATCGGGATCCTTTAAGAATTGTTTCAGTCTAGTCACGTCGTCTTTTGTCAGCCGCCGTCGACGGCAGTAAATTATTATTATGACGTCATATAATTTGACTATCTCGAGGATTTATTATCCGTATCACAGTTAAGTATTGTAGTTAAACGGAAAGTGTTTAATGGCTACGAGGAAGTAGCCCGTCTGCTGTGATGAATATTATTCCAATTAAAAACGTACTTACTTTTTATGTTGTACTTTTATACACTTTGTTATTTTTGTGAAAAATATTGCATGGCACATAGTTTCACTGCATAAATATTTGATATGTAAAAACCTGTATTCGTAACGAATGATTTAACTTGTTGGCTTGTTTACAACGCTTGTAGCCCAACCGAAGTCTAAAACGTGCTATAGGAGTACTAAAAGCAATTAACGGTTAAACACTTTATAAAATGTTTTTCTTGTAGCATTGTACATTTTGCTTCCATTTCCAGGAAAAATCTGTTACAAAACGTATTGGGTGGAGCTGCAGCAAAGACTTTTTAAGTCAAATGTTTTAAGGCGTTATTATATAATGTATAGCTAAACGTCTCATTTTAAGTATTCTATTGAGTTGCAGCGGCACACTGACGGCTAGACGATAGCTTTTTAATGATGACTAGCATTCCAGCAATTGACAGGTTAAGAATATTTCCTATATATTTACTACTTGTCAAAATGAACGGATCAGAACTGATGTTTAGTTGTAAAAAGTGCTTTCAAATCTAACTCTGCTTTGTTTGGTAATAAGCAAAATAAGTATTGACATAGATAAATTATTTCAAACAATGGAAGAAACAATAAAATAGCTACATTTTCTTACGTTTTCGATATATCAACAGATAGTTATAAAGAATTCATCAATTGCGCGCTGAGATATCGTAGAAATGTATGCACGCCCAATGGGTACAAAAGTAAAGGAACAGTGTACAGTCAATAAATTGGTAACAGATTTTTATCAAACTTCGATATGACATACCAAACGATATTTTATTAACGGTGATATGTACCTTGTAAAGCTTGCTTATTTGTCTAGTATTTTATATGTATATACAACTTATTATAGATGCGGCAGTGTTTTTGATGGTTTGTCATTATTTCATACAGCGATGGAACAACTGATAGTCTTGAGTTATTGCAATTTGTATTGAGATAGTTTATGGGTCAGAGGGAGATATAGGCTTCTATTTATCTCGGCACAATGTACTGTTCGTGTGGTTAGTTATTTCTTCGTAAAACAACGGTAGAGAAGCCGCATGATGCGCTTGAGAACTAGTAACGTTATAATTGCAGAAGTTTTAATAACAGATTAGGTACGTAATAAATCATCGTGAAGACTTAAAGTTAAATTAACTTAAAGTTACAGGTATGACTCTGAAACATCGCGTGGAAAGAATGAGACTCCTTCATAATGTTTTCGAAGGTAAGATATTTACGATTACACTCAGCCTTTGCCATAATCTTTTCCAGTTTTGTGGGCATAAAAGGAATCTAATATTTAATGTATTTCTTTGTTTAATACTACATTTATGTAATCACTGACCGCTTCGTTATTTTCGCTACATAAGATTGCGCCTGTATTGTTATTGGTTGTTACGTTTAGGAAGTTCTTAATAACTGCACGAAGTCTGAAAATGAACTCGGACGGCAATAGGCTCCGTCTTGCTTCTACTACGTGGCACTTTAAAAAAGGAGCAAGGTATTGAGTGTATCACACTAATACTTTGCGCGATAAAAAATACTATTTAATTAAACAGACTATTATAGATTCACGTAGGAACGTGAGTCTATTATAGTCAATGATCATTTATAATAAATATTTAATGTTAATTGCATGGTTGTTTCTAAGATATTGACGTACTTCTATATATAGCTTTATATACATAAGATAAACTGTAAGCAAATCTTATCGATAACTGATTATTAATGAACAGTACGTAAACACACAGTTACAACATGTTACTTGGCTTCTTTTACAAGAAGGAACTAACAATGTCAATAACTTTACTCATTCATAATACGAATTGACATTGCTCGATACGGTATTCATTTGTTTTGTTGGTATGTTGATTTATTCCTTTTTCGAATATGATTCCACGAAGGGTCGAGCCACTATAGAGGTTGCAAATGTGTTTAAGCCTTGAGGCAACGGTCATTGTTGGACCCACGTCGTCATACATAGCTACATGTACACATAATACTTGATTCGGACACTTCTTACATCTGCACTAACATGTCAGGGACAAAGGGCACATATTTCCACTTTGTATTTGAGCTTTGTGGATTCTACCAGTAGGGGCCTCTATTAAGTTTATCACATAACATTATACCGCTCTTCTGATGTACTGTGAGAAGACCACAATAATCCATTTTATTTGTGAGCATACATATTATATGCTTGCTTTTAACAGATGTGACTATTACATAGTGATACCGAATGTTTAAATCATAACTAATATTATAAATGAATGTGAGTTTGTTTGTTTCGTTTGCACGCCTTAAATACGCGAACGATAATCATGACATTTTGCATACACGTTGTTAGAGGTACAGAAAAGAACATAGTGTACCTTTCATCGAGAATAAAGTACTGTTCTTGAGGGATAGAAGATTATTGCTAAAATCTACACTAACTCGCGTTGCCGCGGGCACAATCTAGTAGTAATAGAAATGTAAAACTTTGCAAAGATGTCTAGCGTAAACTGTTGAACGGATTTGAAATAAATCTTCATTCACTGATAGACAATATTCTGGATTGATGCATTGCACTTTTAATCCGGCATAAACAGCATACTCATTAACGGTGCTAACAATTTTCAACTAATAATGCTAATAGGGTATTACACCCATTTCTGAAGTGTCTGAATTAAATTCTATGGTGCTAATGGAGCACTAAAAATGCAATTTCGCGCGTTATTTGACAAAATCGCTGGAGGCATTGGATTCCTTATTGCTCTGTGGTCATTACGTCAGTTGGCTGTGTAAATGCAGTGATATTTTGTATGTTATATTAATTGTTTATATTTAAAAAATGAGTTATTATTCTACTTATCCTTGGCGTGCTGTTCCTGATTGCCAAAATAAAAATAATGAAAAGTGTATAGAGATTAAAGGTACGCTGATCAGTTGACACTGTTGACAGTTGACACTTCTTAGTTTACACAGCTGAATGACGTACTAACAACATGGCGATTACTATTTAATGGTGTTATGAAACAGTTGAAAAACTAAGATTATTCGACTCTTTTTTGCTTGCTATCTGAGTAATAAATTTTTGGATTTTCTCATATAGAGTAAAATACCCTATTGCAACATTAACGCGAAATCTTTTATAACACAACACAGACATTTAGGTTAGTTGCCTACCAACTACCCAAGAGTACTAGACATTTGCAATTCAAACTACGAGCAATTATTCAAAACCTGTATTATTTCAAAGAATAATGTAAACTTTAAAACACATTTTGATAGTTATAATTATAGGGGTTTAAACATGAAGCGCCGCTTTGTATGAATAAAACGGTAACAATGTGGTTTTCATACAACTATTTCATCAAGTTTTTTGAATGGCCAATTGGAGTTCTAGTATTATGGTTCTAGTTATATTTTTCATGTTTTGTTGCTTGTACTTAAGCTACTATGGTTTGTCTTAAATTAACATAAATATTACCCATCATGTAATTATGGCGAATTAAAACAATGACTACGGGCCGACACTAATCCATGTAACTTTAAATACTAATTGTATAAAGGGTTATTGATATTTATTATAATTAATACATTTTATTAATTACTAGCTGACCAAACAGTCGTTGTCCTGTCAATCTGAACAAAAATACATTTCACGTTAATAAATTCAATATCAAAACTTCAATAATTTTTCTATTTAAAAATATCATTAAAATTTTGACAAATCTCGCGGCATTTTCTCAAATTTTTGTTTATAAAAACTTTGTCCTAGCAATTACAAACACATAAAATGATCGAATCGGTCGAGTCGTTCTTAAGCGATGCTCAGTCATACATGTGGCAATTGATTTTTATTTATATAGATATACTTATATGGTCTACCCTTGAAATTAAATTAATTTTGAAATAAATTTGTACAGAAACCACGAATTAGATGTAGGACATAAACGGCGATTACATAGCTAAAATACCCAATATGGTCCAATTTAATACGGGCAGACTTTATTGCCATCGTATGAGGTCAGATCAAGACTACATGTTGCAGTTGAATGGTACCTGCACTTGCTCGACTTGGGATTCAAACCGACGATTCCACCAATCTCAAATTGCTTACGATATACCGTAAGACAGTATACATATTCAAATATTAATATTCCAAGACTTCCAAGGCAAGAAACTATAACTTGGATCAATACTGATATAAAAATAATACAGAATTTTCTTTTCAGGCTGTATTTTTATCCTTCTGATGACACAAACTTTCTGACGTGACGTTAACCTTGTCACACCGGGGTAATTCTTGTCATCTCATTGAAATTCTTATGACGTTATATCAGTGAAGTGACGTTACCGCTGCTATTTTTATCTTAGTTATCTGTGTTAGCACATTAACCCGTAAAGTTTTATCATCTACTTATAATTTTGTTACTTCATTAATTCAATTAAGTAGATTTTCTAAGGCAAGCTAGAATATTGAGTACTTAGGATATAACCGTACATTGTTCAAAGCCTACTTAAAATTGAGCTGTACCTGTTTGTTTGTTACTTCGTTGCTTATGTGGTTTTATAGCGGTTGTGTCTTTCTACAGTACCTATAACTTCTTACATCTGTATTCAAGACCATCTTAGACTTAAACGTGAGCATTTCCAAGTAATATTGTTCTTGTATCACACGTGATACAGCTGTAGAAAATAGACTTACTGATAGTTTCTCACGTGTCTTTAGAATATATTGACAGTGAAAAAGCAATACGTTTAGTATGCCTTTTAGGGCAAGTAATATTCTTTTTACAACGAGCACGAGTGGGTGACTCGTAAAAGTATCTGTATTATTTTTTGCTAAGATAGTCTATACAAGTATCTATGTATACTAGCCAGGAATAATAAGTACATGCTGCGTAACATTTCTAACGTAGGTTATATTTCCTACATAGTGTCTACGTAATCAGTTTTGTTAGATGTAGATAGTAAATAATATGTAGTAGGAATTCAATACTTTGTTACTTATATTCGTATATATTACTGTAGATAAAATAAGGTTTGTGTTTCATATCTACTTACAAATAAACAATATTTCATCAAACTTACAATAGTTATAAAATAATAATCAAGACTTATAATTGATATTGTTACTACATTTTATCTAACCATGACTAAAACATAATTATTAAAATTTTGTAAATCATAGGTGCGATGTATATTTTAAGTAGGTATGCTATTTTATTATAACTTGAACATACATTGAGTCAAACAAAAACTTCAAAAATGTCAAGGTAACGTCTAACTACTAATAACACCAAACTTTTAAATATCACACACAAATGCATAAAAACTATGGACCGACAAACGATTTCGGTTGCAATTTATAATCATTACATAACAATGTTACTACGGGAATATTCTTGGAAACTAGAAAACACGTTTAGTTAGCTTAAAAATGACCTTAAATATGACTATAATTACCTACTATGAAACAGACTAGGTCAAACAAATAGTCTAGACTAACGGCTACTTGTGGTGACTGCTAGACCTTGATATCGTAGACGGGTGTTGAAATTAAAAAAGTTATCGAATATCGTGAATAGTTTAAAATTTACCATTTGGAATTTCGTTACATTACATATTAATAACCAAATAAAACAACAAAAAATGTTAAGTGAAAGAAATCCATTGCTATTAGTACCATTAAATTAGTTAAGTATGTCATTATTGCTTATTCTTCCTTTCCGTGTTCACATGTCAAGGATCGTCATGCTCGTTTGAATGTTAATGTTTGTGCGTTATGGACCACTTCGTCTCCGTCTCTATAACTTGGCCAAGGAGAGTAGTAGTTCTTTACGGATATACAGAATGTCCCAAAAGATGGATAAAACAATATATGGTATATTTTTCTATTATACCTTGTTATTCTGTATATCATAATTTTTTTATTCATATAATAATATATTATAAATCATAATATTATTATTAGCTATATTAAAAAAAACATAAAAATGAATACATTATTTTATCTCGTATAAATACGAGGTTACTCCAATTAATATACAGAAGGAGTAAATTTCATACTCGTATTCATAGATACTACCTAGAAACATTTATTTATACTAGCGGTCGCCTAGTGGTCAAAATTTGACCAAAATTCCTAAGCTTGCTACTTTGTTTTGTTTTTTCTTTATTACATGTAAATAAGGTATAGGTAACCATAGTTACAAAAAATTGTACGATCAGATGAACAATGCCGAAATACTACGCACCCGATTCGATTGCGTGTGTCAAATGCATGGATGTGTGCGTGTAGTATTTTTCCATTAATTTAATGTATTTCTAATTCATATTTTATAAAAATATTAGGATTTGCCTCTCCTTCTTCATATAAATTTTAACTGTGCCAAATACCATACTCCTCCGTTCGCACAATTTTACAAAAAGGGTATTAATATATACATAGATAACACTTGATCTTCATCATCTTGATGTGATGAAAGTCATTCATTTTTCGCTTGCTTGACAACATTTCATAAAGTCACGTCAAAGTTTCTTTATAAATTATTAGCACTAGCAATCTGGCCATGTTACGAACTAAAACGTATTAAATCTGTTCGAACACATTCAACTAAGCTAGCTTTTAGTAAAAAGGGGTATAATGATTTTGCTTCACGTATTAATTTAAAGATATTGTTTTTGGCCCGTTAATAGCTTTAATATGAGTGTTTCAGGTATATCCACGTTTACGGACATTCTGTATGTTGTATAAAATGTAAGTAGTGTAAAAATGGGGGACCTGGATCAAAGATCCAGGATCCCCCATTTTTACAATTCTTTTCATTCATTCACAGCAACATAATTTTACTTATTTTACCACTCATATAATGTACATCTTAATTATTTTTTCGCTCATAAAATTAAATGATTAATATATCTAGTTCTGAGTATTTGATAACATAGTAAACATCGAATGAACAGTGCACGTTAATTCACTATCCTCATGTAATATATCTATTCAAACACAATTTGACAGAGATTGATTTTAATAATTAACAAAACCAGTAGTTCTTTGTCTGCACACTGTACAACTTCATGTTTTGCAGCACAGATTTGCTCAGGTTTTCGTTTTCGCTGGCTAGTAATCTTGGCGATTTTCTCCCGAAGCAGCTGTATTACTTGATCCTGCAGCTGCATAATCTTTAAAAGATCAGCTACTCTTGGTTCTTTATTTTCTTTTAGAATGTTTATCTGTTGTTCAAGATTTAATAAGACATCATTTTTATTGTGTTCATACTTTTTGATGGACCGAAATTTTTTGTCTACTTCATTCATTTTAAAAACCAATTAGATTTAGAATTATAATTAAAGCAATAGTAGTTTTCTGAATTATTTTATGTATTTATGATAAGTGTATAATAAAAAGATAGTCTATATTATTACAATTTTATTATGAGAGTGTAATGAAATCAATGTATTCTTTAATAGGTACTGAATGAACGCTATGGAGAAAACGTTCGTTCTCCCTTTCAACGTAGTACACGACTGGATCAAAGATCCAGGATCCTCTAATTTTACAATAAATTTTATTCTACTCATTCATTCACGGCATAATTATGTCAAACAACAAAAATTTTAATATTTTATTTTTTAAGTAGATATTACTAGGTATTCGTTATACACACATGTGAGTCCTATGAATTGTTCGTTATTATGTATTCAAATGGTTAAATGCGTTCATTTTACACTATATTCAAATAGAGTTTAAGTTTAGGGTTTAAAATATTCTTCTATTCAGATTATCATGTAAAATAAGAACACAATTTCATTTAATTTAAAAATTTTTATTATCAAAGCACCATGTTTTTAAACACAAAACATTTTTTAAAGCACATATTGAGTCATGATACATACAACTATACAAATCTTTAGAACATTTATATCGATCATACAGACTTAACAGATTAGGACAATTTTTATTTTCTAAATTAATTACATTATTATGATTTAAAATATTTTTTAACCATTTTACTTTTTCAAGACCTTTAGTGTAAACATACTTATCTCTTAAGAAATCTAAAATTAAATACTGATAATTGGAATAAGGTATAAATCCTTCATTCCAGTATATTTTCCTATTACGCTCAATCCTCAATCAATGATTTGTTAAATCATAAAAGGGAAATGGTGGCTTAATTAAAAATACTTGCAATGTATTATTACACCATATAGCAATTTCTTTTATTATAAATTCGTTTGCTTCTGTTTTAAAACCCTGAACGTCTACAATGGCAGTCATGACAATCTGCGCACAATGTTGCTCAAAGGTTTGTATTCTACAAGACGATCGTTAATAATCAAGCAATATGCAGTCGTTTTATCTGGTATTGTTGTAGAAGTTTCAATTTCTAACCTCACGTCTACTGGACCTGTTTTTAGACTATCGTTTTGTCTTGAACAGTCTAAGATAAAGAGGGGTGCTTTTTCTTTGAAGTCCCATAAATCGAGCAATGGGTCAGCTTGACAGTTATAATATGACTGACGGAATTTCACATACATTTCGTATAATATACTGTATTTGCTCTCAGAAAACTTTAAATTTAAAGGTTCATATGGATAATAGTGTGAATTCAAAAAAAGCGTTACGTTTGTAACATCACAATGGTCAAACAGTGAACTGTCCTTTGTTTTATTATTTTTTCTATTAGTTTGTAAACAAAAGATGACATATCTGGGCTTCTCCAATTGTGAAGCAGTCTTAACCGACCAAGAATGCTTTGTGGTTTTAGGTAGTAAAGGGTATTCATATAAATCCCAATTTCTAAATGCCATCTGAATAGGTTTATCTCTTTCTAAATGCTTTAAAAGTGTTAATCGTTCCCGATCTGAAACTTTTATATGTGGCACTCTCCACTGAACCCTTTGTATATCAATTTGACATTGAGCGACATCATCAGTAAGAACAACACTGTTTAAGTTCGAGTTACTTCTATTCAATATAAGTTCGTGTTTACAATTTATCACAATTTTATTATAATCCTCTGCAAACCCTAAAATCTTATTTAATGGTATCACAGCACTAAAATACCCATCACTTTCGAATCTATTTAAGTTCCAACCCCATAATGCAGCAACTTTATTTTCTGCTTGATTTAATGATATATATGATTTTATTGTTGACGTTATCCCTGAATTTTTTATACGATCTATTTCAATACCATTCATTTCGTATCTGATATCTTGAAACAAATACATAACAGGGTTATTAGTGAACGCAACAGTTTTCTTGATCGGATTCCCATCTTTACCGAACAGCCTTGCCTGACCTTCGATGTAAATTGAACTGGCTGATGGTAGCACGTATATGTCTTGTTGGTGTATGGGGATTCTGATTTCATCGTTTTCTCTAAAGCTGTTATTATAGGGATTGTATGAATGGACTTCATAACTTTCGATTGAAGTATCGAAGTGCGGTAATTCATTAATTTGTAGTATATTCATATTTTAAAACCTAGAGCTTTAAGAAAATCTTTATTTCGTTCAGTCAATTTCTTCACTATTTTCTTACGTCTATGCACTTTGGTGGTTGTACATGGAATAAGATGTTTTATTTTTATTGGAGTGTTTTTATAATAAACTATCATTTTATTTTTCTTAAATGAATACGTATTTCAATATAATGATTTTCTCCAAAGTTAATACAGCGACCGAACTGATCAACAATTCTTATAGATATAGATGGGATTATATTTTTGTTTATTGGAAAGTAAATAACACTTCGTGGTATTTCTATGTAACAGTGACCTGGAGCAGTATCAGATACAAATTCATGAATAAAATGAGTTGGTAAGCCGTTGCAATATGAACTGTTTACAAGATCACATTCGATTCTGATTACAGATAGATTGCTGTTGTTGACTGTCACATTTGGTCTTGAATTTAGCACTGAAAAGTATAGCAAACCGCACTCATATTGATCAGATAAATGCAGTGGTGGTTGAAAATATGAAATTAATTCTGATGTATTTCCAGAGATGGTAACTGTTGTAGACATGCTAACATAATGAACGCATTTTGAAGATCCTATTTATTTTATTCCTTGATTACACCAGAATTTTTGTAAAAAATTTAAGCAGAGATGACCACAATTGAATGGATGATCACGCTGTATATTATCATAATTATATTGGACTTTAGAACCTACGTATTTTATGAATTCCTTTGGAGGCTTAAGATTGCCGTAACTGTCGAAATACTCAATGTAATCTTTATTTTTTGCATAGGCTACCCAATGAGAACCATGATTTTTAGAACTATCTAAATTAATAATTCCACATTCTTTTTTAAAGGGATATTTAGGGAGCTCATCTCTAATAAATACACCTCTAAAGTAAGGTATACTGTTTCCATACTTTAAAATATCAAAGTTAGTTAAGGCTCGTTTGGGTAGCCGATATTTTAGTTTTTTTCTTTCGATACAAAAATTCCAAGTCCATCTTTATGCGGTTTAAGGTGTAATCCTTTCCCAATACATAGTGCTTCCATTTTTTCATTATGTCTCTTCGACTCAATCATCATCTTTTTAGCCATCTTGAATTCATTAATGGTTTTAGCAATACCAGCTGCACCGCCTGCTAAAGCTCCCACCGCTGATAGTCCCGCGAAGATAGGAATCAAAGGTAATACACCACCAGTTTTTGGTATAGGAATTACACGAGGAAGTTTAAGGGATGAATTATCAGCTAATTCTCTGGCAGCGGTAATAGCTAATTCGATAGCTAATTTCTTGGTCTTTGGTTTTAATTTTTTAATGTGTTTTTTAGTTTTAGTAATCACATTTTTCAATTTACTTTTTAATCCTTTTCCAGGTGTAATTTTTTGAGAATACTTTTTGCTACTTGTTTTTAGGCCAGAACCAGTTTTAATTTTGGTGGATATAGCCTTGCTTACTAAGCGTGCCGCAATTTTTTCACCTACACTCGCATCTGTAGCAGCTTCTCGCTCTTTCGCCATTTTTAATAGAATTAAATCAGCCTTGTGCCGATCTCTTAAATCTATTGATTTGTGATAGGCAATATCGTGGTTTTTGCAATATTCGTCTAATTTGTTAATACCGTTATCCCCACGTGTAAGTCTTTTAATTAATTTTGTACCTGGACCGCAATAATTGTATCCAGGTAAATGTAATTCAAATGGTAAATTGTTAATAAGCCAATTGAGAAGACTACTCTCCCCAAAACACATTATAAGACTGATAAAACTAGATTGAACATATTAATAAATACTTAAACGATTCATTCATGATTTGTTATTAGGTTAATATTATAGTAATATATTCGTTTTGTCAATCCAACTATTTTCAGCTGACGATAAACCTAACCATTTTACTAAAACCTTGTTACCTTTTCTTCTAAGAACTTTCTCGACTAGATATATATTAGGATGTTTTGTTTTTTGAAGCTCTTGCGTATAAAATGCACCTAAAATAGGCTGACCTCTGATAGTATCTTCAATTAAGTAAGTTACGGGAGTTGTATTTTGTATTTTACGAATTTTAAATATTTCTGTTGACCAGTTGGGAGTGTAACCTTTTTCAAATGTTCCTTTGTATTTACTGATACGCACATAATCACCTACTTTATACTTAGTTTTTAAATTATCATTTTTTAGCAACTTTAAATACCTTTCTAATATCAGTTTTTTATTAATGTTGTCCACATTAGCAGGTATTTCATTAATAGTTCGATGATAAGTGTGATTGTATTTGTAAATAACATTATTAAGGGTATTATTAACCCAATTGTAGTTGCCTTGTAAACTAAATTCCTTATAGATTTTAGATTTCAATGTCCTGATAAATCGTTCAACTATTGAAGCCTTTTTTGTTGAGAAGGTTGAATAATGGTTAATATGATACAATTTCATAAGCTTCTGAAATTTGTTATTATAAAATTCTGTTCCATTATCCGTTTGTAGATTTTTAGGAACACGTCCTTTATCCAACAAAATTTTGAAAGAGTTACACATATCTTCTTTAGTTTTACTTCTTATAGGAAAGGTCCAGGCATATTTCGAAAATGTATCAATAACAGCGAGAATATATCGGTAATTTTTATTTTCTTTTGAAATTGATTGCATATCAATTAAGTCTGCTTGCCACAAGTCGTCTATATCTTTCATGATAACATGTCTTCGTGGATAGTTCACCCTAGCATTTTTATGAATTTCGTTTACCACGTCAGCTTTGCTCATGTTCACAATTCAGTATAATTGTCTTGACTTCAGCTATAGTACTGAATAAAAAGCATATTATTATGACTATTTATTATTTAATTATGTCAGCTTCTTTTAATTCTTCGATTATTGATAAAATTTCATTGTCATGATTTGTATTACCAGCATCTCTGGAAGCAATTAATAGTTTCAATCTATCAACCAGTTCGTTAGGATCATCCCAATATACCAAGTCAGTGTTATTTTTGTATTTCTTTAGCGTTGGTAAACTTCCTCCAAATTTAGTGATTGTATTATCGTTTAACGATTCGGAAAACAAAGGTTTGATTATTTCACGATATTTTATACCTTTATCGCCTCTAATTTGCCCATTAGGACTAAAATCTCTCTTATGTGCATTTGTATAATGCAACATGTCCTTATAGACAAGTTTGTCTTTGTTCGATATTAGTTTTAAATCAGGTTTTTTTCGAAGTAAAATTTCTTTTAAACCAGGAGTTAAATTGTAGGTTTTGTCACCTATTTTAATTAAAATGACACTATCGTCATTCAAACTATCTATTTTAGAAAATGAAACTATTGAATTACCCATTAATAATTTTTTGTTTACACTTCTTATTCCGAATGGTATATTTACACCATCATAAATATCATGGATATTACGACTCTCTAATGATATTTCTAAATCTTCAAGTAATTCCGTTGTAGGAGACTTTTTAACCAACTGTGCAGAATTCAGTTTTGGATCGTAGCAGTCTTCAAACTTCATAGATGAGCTAGTATTAATGTCAGCCAATTCAATGTCGTCAGAGTTATGATGTGTGTTTTTTAAATTTTGTATTTTTTCCATTGTTTTATTCGAATCAATTAGGGTTTTAAGGGGATCTGTGACAGGTTTTAACATTTTATCAAGTGACAAGTTCATTGAGTGTTCCTGGTTTTTCATTTGTTTTATTTTATTCTTTATAGAGTTTACAGACTTAATTAATTCTATTTTAATATTTTTCTCCATGTTATATTAAAACAACTGCCTTTAGTTAAAGAAAAAATAATAATGATTTATTTTTATGTGTTTATTGCTTATATAAACTATTAGTCAAATTTAAAATATATATCAAAATTCTGTCTATACCGTCCATTATTCAATGATGATTCTTTGTTAATAAGTAAAAAATTGTAAGGTTTACTCCAAACAGTTTGACAAATGTTTCTGAACTGTTTCCATTGTAGATCAGAACTAACATGCTCTTCATAAATATGTTTTAAATTCACATCGTCTTGTTTAAATACAATAATCAAATTAACATTGTCACGTAGCAGTTGTTTCGGAATTTTAGAATAGGTTTGAGATAAATAGAAACAATCGATTTGTTTATGTCGACCCATACAGAAATAATTACGGATATTAACTTGATTTTCACACGCAACATCATCAAATATAAACACTGAATTTGTTAAAGCTTCACTTGGAGAAATGACATCTTTTTCGTTATTAAACTCATAGAAATTAACCTGTGGTACTCTTTTTAATACTTCGGTCAAGAAACGGTATTTAGGTTGAAAAAAAGTTTTAGAGTAAAGATATAGATTTCTAAATTTGAGCCCATTTTCATGCAGCAGTAAACTAATCATAACATTCGTTTTACCACAGTTTGATGGGCCGCATATTATACAGCGAATGGTATTCGGTAATAAAGTGCTATGTCTAATGTGGTGAGCAGAGTCAGTTAACCTTATATTATTAACATTTAAGGATATGGGTTGCTTGATCAACTTCATCTTGTCGATTAATTCAAATGCTATTTAACATTAACATATATACATATGCAAAATATTATTATATACAGAGCTAACTTACAGGTTTGCATAGCAGGTAAATGCTCGAGTTAGGTTTGTTGAAATAAAAGCGTTCATTTTGTATATTCTTATTTATTAATTCTTGTTTAACATAATACACATTTTGTACTATACTTATATGCTTATTAACTATATTGTATTCCTATATCAAATAAGTATACATAGCTACTCTAGTAAACATATATTTTGAAATAAAAATGTTTAATTCAAATAGTCCACAGTTACACTTGCAGTAATTAATAATAGTAATGCTATTGTCGAAATAACGAAGTATTGTAAAATACTGATTCAGAACATTGCATCAAAATATCCCCAAGGCAAGGTATGAATCTGATCTGGAAGTATCTGAACCTTGTCATCGTTTCTATTTAATGTCTGCTTACTCACTTGTTGAGAGTACAATACATGTTTGATAGATCTTATAATATTCATTTTAAACGATTGACTTTTATCTAATAACAACGAGCCATTATAATCACTTAATTGTAAATGCTTAGTAACAGACTTAGACATACCTTTTGCTTTAGTTATCTGTGTATTTAAACTATTAATACAATACAGTTTTGCCCTTAATCCTGTATATTCTGTAATAACATCACCTCCCATTTCATCTTTAAATAGGCCAGGGATTTTGGAGTTTACTCTAGGTAAATTATATTTATTATCCACTGGAAAGTTACTAGTATCAAAATACGATAAATCGTCATGCATGTCATGATAAAAGTCTTCTGTATGAATTAAGTAAAGTAAACTATCGGTATCAGTATAACATAATTCAACATTGTCTCTATATTTTTTTTTCATAAAATCGTAATGAAATTGATACAGATGCTGCTTGGCATATTCTAAAACTGTAAATCCGACATAAATTGGTCGGTCTAATAATATTTTATCACGATTTAATTGTATAGCTACAAAATCCTTAGAAAATATTGATACACTTTTAAAGTTAGGTTTTGAAATCAATTTTTGTGCACAAAGTTTTTTATTCGTGAAATTATCCTTATCGTCCCATTTAGTAACTAATTTTATGTCCACCTGTTTTCTTCTATTTTCTATAGTTTTACCAAAAATTGCATTATTGAGAAGCTTAAAAAAATCTTTTTCAAAGGATGTTTTAGATGCTATACGTAGATTGGTATTAAGATCTATATATTTTTTTAAAAAGTCATCTTGTTTGAATGTGAGAATACGATGAATTCTTTTTAAAATCAGACCATTTTTTATACACTGTTTTAAATGTACGTAATGTATGACGTAATTTAATTTATCGTGCAAGTTAGCAATTAACTTAGCAGATTTACCACCTGGGGGTACGAATTTCTCTGCAGCGAATGGTAAATCCTTATGCTGATCATGAATACTATCCGGGTAAGATAGATCCACTTCTAAAATAAAACCGTACAAGTTGTCATCAGATACTTTTAAAACATTAAAACTGTCCATTTCACATTGAGTTAAAAATCTGAACTCTGAAACAGGTAACTTTTTAGTCATTGCATAACCATAAAGGTTATTGCAATCCAGATATATCAAATAACTCGGGGGTTTTAAGTCATTATAATGAGGTAAATATTTATTGTTAGCTTTTGCATGACGCAGAAAGCACTGTGCTAAGCCCCCACGTATACCTTTTTCAATAAATGTATAAATTTCTAAATCGCTAATGAGCTCTAGTTCAGCATTCGTGTAAAGAAGCATAGCATCCCAGCTCAAACTTGGCGATGTCACATAGTGAGCCGGATCCAGTTTGTAAAAATTTAAACTCGTCTCCCTAAATTTTTCAAAAATGTCACATAATAATAAAACATCACATTTCAAATACAGATCACTGTATTCACCTAGTGATTTAATATTAAATTTTTTCCAAATATTTTGAGCATGAGCATACTCGTCATTTGTAATAGATTCCATTGTTAAACTATTATAAAAATTGGCTTTTGACGGTAGTTGCTTTTCGTTAAATTTTGACCAATCGTCTATGTACTCATAAGGATAAATGCCTTTCTTTCGTAATAAATTAAGTTTACTTTTATCGATAAATTCTCTTGACAAATTGACAAAATCTTTTTCTGATAAACTTTTACTTAAAGAATCTAGGCTTGAGCTTAGAAAATGAAAGGAATCAATAAATTTTATTTGTATTGAACGAGTGCCTTTGTTTGTTCTAATTAGTTTAGTTATCGAAAGATATTTTTCTTTTGTTTTTGGTATTATTCTGATTGAACCTTCATATTTAGCCAACTCTCTAATAAATATATGTGAGTCATAACCACTTAAATTATGAAATACTACCGGTATGAATGGACACACTTTGTACATTATATTACAATATGAGTGCGCCGCCCCTCTATACTCGCTAGTAATATGATCATGATCATGAACTTTATCTCCAGACAATAGCTGATTGCATATGTGACACTCAGTTGCATTTTGATATTCTCTTTCTTGATCATGAGTTAAAGGTTTCATTGGTAAATTAGTATATAAAACTTTGGTTAATCTCTTGACATCTTTTATTAAACGTTTAATAAAAACTTCAACGCAATCTATACCTCTATGAGTAACAAACTTATTGAGATTGCTGTTATGAGAACAGCATATATAATATGCAAAACTTGACGGCTGATGCACTTTTAGTGTTGTGGTATTTTTAGAACTATTATCATTACAATTGATTAACAAACTTTCGAAATCAGCATAAATAATAAAATTAATTTTAAGTTTTCTTTCATAATGTTTAAATTTCAGTATAGTATGTTTTTCCGGTAGTATAGTCAGAATTTTAGAACATGTATGAGAGACATATTTATTTTCATTAGTAAAAAATTGTAAACATAAATCACATAAGAAAATTTTACCATGATGATGAGTAACCTGACGTCGTACTAATCGTATGAGATCTTTTATTAAACAGTAATGTCCTTTATCGTTCTTTTCTATATATAATAAATTTACATGATTTTCTCTTTTCTTATTTGTTATGTATAACGGTCCAGTGACAACACTTTTCTTGTCTAAACCGTATACGGTAATGCTTATTGTAGGATTTATCTGTTCAAAAAAATTTATGTCTCTATATGAAGGAGGTAATGACATTCCTTGAATATTAAGTACTTTGCTGTAATGAGGATAAGATGTCGTTCTGCACACATTCTTTTTACAAGGAAATAATGCAGCTACGATACTCCATAAGAAACAAGACTCATCATTATTATGTAAATTCAAACAACTTTTAGTATTTTTTATTATTGAAGGTAACTGTATGTACGTGCCACCACGCATGGGGCAGTATTTACATATATTTATCTCAATATGACTTAGCGAAAGGTATGTCCAACCTGACTGTACATGCTCAAATTCTGAAAATTTTTGCATCAAGATATGTATTTTATTTGAGAAAAACTCATGTATATCAGTATGTTTATAAATTATATCATACTTGGTGATAAAAGATTTCATTTCAGTTTCTTCGTGATCAGATTTAATGAGAAGAAACTTAGCAAAAAGCTCAAAATTTACTTTTATACAGTCATATTTTTTAAGTATCATAATTATTAATTTCTCAATATCAGAATGTACAGAATTCAAGATCGTCTCAGGAACGAGGTACTTGTGATTCTGATTTGTATGTATATTACTCGGGATCGCCTCATAAGTGAGGTGCTCGTCATCCCGAGCTAATTGTAATTCACAGATATTTGAATGCATAGAATTCAAGATCGCCTTACGGATAAGGGGCTCATTATCTTGACCTGTACGTGTCTGGCTATTACTCGGGATCGCCTCACTTATGAGGTGCTCGTCATCCCGAGCTAAGTTCAGACGAAAAGATACAATTCTATTTTTAAATGCTGTTGCTACAATAGAAACATTTTTAAATTCGGTACTCAATAAGCTATTTGTCTTATGTATATTAGTTCTGTTATGATATGCATATCGATTTTGCGGTATTTCACTTTTACATTCGGGACAAGTTCTCGTTCTGCAGTTGTCGGACTGTGGAACTGTGAAATAAAACATTAGTTTTGTATGCTTATTTATTTAGTCATTGTTTATATTTAGTAACAAGTGAATTATAATAATAATAGTAATAATAAGCCTTATGTATAGGGTACAAGTAGATATTATATTTATTATCTTAATATAAACATAATTGATGTACGTATAATTTTAATTATACTATTTAATTATAGTATGAATTTATAAGGGTGACTGGACAGTTACTAAAATCTTTGTTAACTGATGACATCAACTTTTTCAAATGACGCCACATTTCTGTATCAGTACCTAGCTTAGTTTTAATTGTAGCGATTGAGTGACGCCACCTATTTACTGGTGGTATAGATTTAATTTCATCACAATTATACACCTTTACTTCTATATAATAGGGTCCTTCTTTGGTCTCGGAAATTTTCCGGGCATAGCCTTTTGCGACTCGTTTAGTGTAGTACGAATAAAGAGGAGCCGGTTCTTTACCCGTCGACGTAGACGCCTTCGTAGATGTATCTTCCCTCTCGCTATCACTACCGAAGAGATCCTTTGCCGTTAACTTATTGTCAGCTAAAGGCACTGGGTTTATTCGAGGCTTCTTAGTTACATGCGCTTTAGATCCCTCAGCAGGCTTGGAGCGCTTGCTTACAGCCGGCTTTGGGGACGATTGCCGCTGCTTCGGCTGCTTTTCAACATCTGAGTCTTCATCGGATGAGAACAATTGAGGCATTGACTTGGGCCTGGAATAATAAATGAAATTGGAATTAATAATATTTAATATATTCTATCACATACACACATCACCATCTAGCCCAAACTATTTTTATTTTTATATACGTTACGTCTAACCATAAATTATCATGTCCTTAAGTATGTACAATGTTTAACCAGTCACCCTGTATACTTTTTGTAAATACATACATATCATGTATAGAAACACCCAGACCAAGACAAACATCCATGTTTATGCACACAAATGTTTGACTTGTGCGGGAATCGAACCCACGACTTCAGGCGTGGTAGTCGGTTACACTAACCACTACGCCATCGAGGATTAATATTCAATCAAAGATTTACCAATGTAAGATACATGCTTAATCTAGAAATTCAACATAGGTATCTTATAATACGAAACGTTTAATTCATATGCATAAGTAGGTGTCAGTTAGAACGCCGTACAAGCTTGATGAGATTGTTATTTGATATTAATCATCAATAATCATCATACATGATGGTAAGAATACTGAATGATGAATGAATGAGACCTATGATTCTTAATCATTTTAACTAATATAATGATTGAGAATTATGGTTCTCATTCATTTTACTATTCAAATCACTTGAATGACGAGCGATCAAATCGTTTGAATGACTAATCATTCAAACGATTGCAAGATTTAAATAATTAATAAAAGGTGAGAGAGAATAATATAAAAAATTGTTTACTTACATTTTGTTCTGGTTGAAGCGTTGCTGTCTAGGTGAAGATTCTTTCTCTCGTGGAGAGCTGTTTGTGAATTAGACAACATCGATACGCTTTATATACAGCCCATCCAGACGATATTCCTCCAAATATGTCCTTAATTTGCTTAAAGTGTAAAATAAGATACGTATCCATTTAATCTTTTAAAATCATACAACCCAAATACCATGTCTTCGCTTATGACAAATACTTACTGAACACATGTTTTGTTCATATAAAAAACTGTACCGAACATACAAACAATCCGATACTAAAACAATATAGTGACTTACGAATATAAAAACATGGTTGTAGAGCTCTGTCAGCACTTTGTCTAAATAAGTTACCTATCATAAGGATGATGGTACACTGTTACTCATGTTGTATTGGAATCTTATCTTTATTGATTGAGATTGTTTGATGTACGATGTTGTATTCTGAATGGTGTACCTATACACTCCCTTAAGCTTTAAGTGGAACGTACTATTTAATTCTATGGATGTACTTGTAAATTATATAAATAAGGGACACTTAATGTCCACCAATGAGACGTCTATTCTTACTACACAAATAACACGGGTTTGCTCGTACTAAATATGTGCATAGTCTGCATAAATTTTTTATAGTACATGTAACGCAATAATGATTTCAACGATACCTCGTTCATCAAAGACAGGGCATTGCTATGATTGAACATCTTTAATAAAAAAAAAATATTACTTTTCTTGCTAAAACCATTCAACCTTTTTACGTAGTCGGTTAAAACAGCAACGGACATAAAAATATGTTCATAGTATTACAATACAATGACATACGTTTGGGATCAAATAGCTGTAAAGCTCTGTCAGCATTTTTATTCGAGTCTCATTAGGGTTATGATACACTGTTGTTACATGGATAGTAAATAAATCTAATTTTATAATAAAATATATGAGTAGTATGCTATATTGTGAACAGTAGGTTTTAAACCTTAATTTTTTTTAGATATACACACTAATTGATTCCTATGGATTTGCTCATGTTAAGTATTTATTATAGGCATGTTAGTATAATAAGGTATTAGCAAGAAAATCAAATTTACAACGAACAAACATACCTTCACATTTTATAATATTATGTTACACCTGATCTTATATTACAAATGAATATTCATTTTACAATACAAAATGATCGTTATATAAGATCGAGAAAAAATAAAATAAAATTATTTAACTTTATCACTTCTTTTGACGTGCACCTATGGAATACTATAATGTCGGTCAGTATATTAACTATACATAATTTGTTTTTTTTTTTAAAGTTCATAGGATAAATTAGTATAATGTTCTATAAACTAAATATAAACGAATAATATGTTTCAGCTACCCACTTGGGCTTATTCACCGGTTTCACCTCCGCTGATGATAGACCCCGATGTGGTTCAAAACGTCATTGATTATTTGGATGAGGAAGAACGGACGAACAGTGCGGATAGCAGACAGTTGTTAAATTTTTATAAAACTGTTTCAAAGGGCTCTAAAGTAATTCGGGTCGAAGTTTATAATGCAAACCAGTTTGAAAGCATTGAATCATCCGTCTGTCGGTGCAGTGCTGAGATATGTTTTCAGCATATTGTAAAAGACATTTACACTGATAGCATCTACTTGCGAGTTAAAGATATGTTACATTATTTGAACAATACGTTTTACCAGTCTTTGTAAAATAAATGTTATTAAATTATTATCAATAAACACTTATTATTTGCAAATGAATTGTATTTTTATTTAAAAAGATGTAAAGTTGAAACATAATTAGATACCTATATTTTAAATAGTGTATTAAGAGAAACAGATATAAATAGCACGAGTAATAATCTGCATCCCTCAGTGATGAGATCATTATTACATTGTACGGGTCAGATATCAGTGTTCATTCGATGTTTACTGTGTTATCAAATACTCAGAACTAGATACATTAATCATTTAATTTCATGAACAAAAAATGATTAAGATGTTCATTCAGTACTTGAATAATACATTATATGAGGGGTAAAATAAGTAAAATTATGTTGCTGTGAATGAATGAATGAAAAGAATGAAATTAATTGTGAAAATGAGCGAAAAAAAATTATTAAGATGTTCATTCGTACCTATTAAAGAATACATTATATGAGTGGTAAAATAAGTAAAATTATGTTGCTGTGGATGAATGAAAAGAATGAAATGAATTGTAAAAATGGGGGATCCTGGATCTTTGATCCAGGTCCCCCATTTTTACACTACTAATGTAATATGGTAAACTTAGCGATAGTGGCACCAAACCTTGCTTTGTTGAACAGGTAAGACGAAATCACTAATAGTAAATTCACGGAATGATCTTGTGAGTGAAAAGGGTGTTATATGCTTACGCTGGTTGGCACATACGATTCGACAGTATTTTTTTAACAATAAAACCGAGCTAAAACAGTTACTACATAAATTCAACTTGTGCCGATCGGTAAAGGCACTCGAGTTTACTCGAACACCGGGATGTAGTTTCGCTAAATTGGCATTTTCGTTATTGTTAGTGACACTGGACAATTCTTGTTGCTCGATTTTGGACTCCCCTTCACACCTAAAACTTTTTAGGCCATCGTAAACAAGGTGAACTAACAATAACAACAAAAGCTGACGAAATAAACAAAACGTACTGCGTTTTACACATTTTTAGAACTCCTGTAGCAATGTTGATCGATCGGCAGAACTCGCCCGGCATAAGTCAGCAGTTGATTTTACCGCTCGGCTCGGCTTAACCACACGTACACAGCTGAGTGGCCTTGTTCCCTGAATCTATCTAAGTATATCTATATTATTGTATATTTGATTTACCAGTGCCGATTAATGGCGTCCCGCACAAGTGTATACCACGCTTTATGTTGACTTTCATAAATATCTCTAAATTAATTTATTTATCTAATATATATATGTAAATGACAGCTATGATTTTAGGAATAATTAGGATTAATATAAATCTTGTATCGCGAGGGTCTTTACAGACATTCAAACAACGGACACAAGAACACCCAGGCTCGGGACAGCTATTTGAGGATCACACAAATTGTGTCCCGTGTGGTGATCGAACCCACTGCACTCAGCGTAGTGGTAATGATGAGATGATTACATAAGTATATAGGAATTTTTAAATTTTACTAATTGAATACAGAAAAGATCTTAAACTAAACGTTTCATGTTTACAGTATGTAACAATTAACAAAGGCTGTGAAGTTACGTATTTTTTTGTTTTATATATATTTAAGTAGTAGAGCCTCGCTGATTTCAGCATGAATGGGCTGGCTCGGCGGGGAAGAACTTTCTCGCAGAATATCGACGTGAAATAGCAGTATTCCTACTGTTGTGTTTCGTTCGGTGAGTGAGAGTGCTGGAGGCCCAATCATCCTATATATATTCCCCCTTCCCGCTCCTTCTCCTTCCCACATCCTTTCTTAAAGGGTCGGCAACGCGCAAGTGATGCCTTTGGTGTAGCAGGCGTCCGTAGGCTACGGTGACCACTTACCATCAGGTGAGCCGTATGCTTGTTTGCCATCTTAGGTGAATAAAAAAAATATCATCATATTTTATGGTCATATTTGCGAGTTCGCTTAACAAAATATGGTTTTTCTAATACATGCATTACATGGGTAAACGTATTATGTTATTATTTTTGTTTTTAATTAACGCTTATTTTGTAGGTACTTTATACAAATTTGGGGTTATACATTAAAAGTAGATTAGTACTGTAGCACTAATAATCTACTTTAAAAACTAATATATAAATGGGATTGTAAACGACATAATTATAGTTATAGAATAACGCAGTTTCTACACTCAATTAATGAAACAATAGTTAACTTTTAGCACATTTCTGGCAAATTGTTAACTAGTAAACTTTCTCCATCTCCATGTCTAAAATGTATATGCTGTGCCCCGTAGGATAATGATGGCTTAACTGGAAATTCAATGGATTTGTGGGATTTTGGGACTATCTAACGTATCGAACTTTACAAATTTTGAATAGTAAACGATTAATTTGCTATTCCAACCATTTTTCTAAGATGTATATATTCTCACTCGCCTTTCTCGCACATCCTTAAATGCTACTGCGGTGCATGATGACTCGAGCTACCTCCGGCAAAGGTAAATTTCTGATATTCCGTTTTGAAATTCTCAGCAGCAGTACTGAGTCAGGAACTGCGCCCGGTAGACGGCAATAGGTGGCGTAACAGCTTATTAAGTGAGATATTATCCATAGTTGGCTAAATGTGCGTGAGTCTATGTATATATCGTCGATCTATTCGGGTATTGAACGAGGTTCACTGCCGCAGTGATATATTTATGCGTAATTTGGATGAATTAGCAAAGATTATGTTATATATATGTTGTAACATATTGCGATTATGAATGAAATAAATAATAATTATAAGCTTGTTTTTAAATATGTTAGTATAGGTGTTGAAATTAAACTACTATATACGGATTTTATCGCGTTGTTTATTTATCACTGCTTTACAAAATTTTGAAAATTTACATTACTACTACTATTGATTTTATTTTACTAATTTATAAGCTAATAAAATTATTTAAACTATTAAATCTATTTATTTTTGGTTTACACTTTCCCCGACGTTTCGGTTGCTTTTCAGCAGCCATGGTCATGGGAAGACTCACGGAGAGTCTCCGTTAAATTAGTAAAATAAAATCAATAGTAGTAGTAGTAGTGTAATATTTTCAAAATTTTGTAATACAGTGATAAATAAACAACGCGATAAAATCCGTATATAGTAGTTTAATTTCAATGAATAACATTCGCGTAAACAGAAGACAATATTAGTATAGGTGGTTTCATAGATACTGTATGTATTTAAGTGATTGTTATAAGTTTTGTGTTTTCTATATTTTTATATAATAGTAGTTTTTATGTATATAGTAGTTATATCGCAGGCGTGTGCGCTTCATACAAGCAAATAAGCACTGCATACCCTAGTCCGCTGGCTTATGTAAATCTATATAATCGAAATCTATTTATTAAATACTACAATATAATATACAGATATATATACACACAAAAACATTTATAAATGAAATGTAGTGCCCTCGCAGAGGTTTCGGGTAGGGCGTGCATAACCCTACCAGAAATCTTTGTGCACGCCCCTGGTTATATGTGTGTGTATAAGTAGTTTTATGTTCATATTTAGAATAAGGTGATAAAGTATGAAGCGCACTATCGAATTGGGTGTACCTGTAAGGAGAGTTGCATGAGGTAAATAAATAAATAAAAATTGATTTAATGTTTTAATTACTTATGTAAAAGTTTTATCTCAGTATAAGTAAGTATAAGTACTTAGTTAAAATTTGCATGCAGGCAACTTATATCGTACATTGTTGGCTATCCTTTCGGCAGCATAGATCTGAAGCTACGTATGTATATATTCCTTGGATAACCTTAGAATAAATATTTTTCGTAAATATAAGATTGAAAAAAAATGTCGTAGTCCGTAGTACTTAGGCAGCCACTGAAGGAAGAGAGATATAGAGAAAATATCAAACAGTTTCTTGAGGATCTAATCCATAAAATATACTAGTTCCACAGAGTAGGTATTTGTTTGCAGGAATCAATACCAAGAGATTCTTATCGTCAAAATGTATGACACCTATTTAGACGTTACTTCATGTTGACTTTATTCTTTATAGGTTTGTTGATTATCGAATACAGATCAGACCAGGACTATCCGCATATAACAGAGCATAAAATAGTACAGATAGCTGTTTTATTCTCCTCACAGTTCATATAAAAAGAATCGTGAACCGTGGTTGTTACGCCTAGAACTCACAATTCAATCCGGTTTTACAGGGTTATTTACACAATATTATGAAGCTATGTATCTATAGCGGAAGGGTCGAGCGACCAAGGAGGGTCATTCGGCGGTTTGTCCGGCTTCGTTGTTTAATTTATAATTATAAAATACAAGGGCTGGTTACTATACCGTATTTTCGACTCTTTTTAATAACATGTACGTAATCAGGCCACTAGGATATAAATCAAAAGTTCTCGATGAAGTGAAACTTTATCTAATTGTTGCTTGTAATTAAATGTTGATATTATTATTGTATTGCAAGGCCTAGTGATGACAAAAGTAAAAATTTCTTTACGTAGTAATACTAGGTATAGAAGCGACACTTAGTTCTCACGCCAATTTATCGTCACGTCAATGCAGCAGTACGTTTGACATCACTGCAGCGCCAGCTTCATTTGGTTGTCACCGCCTGCGCGTTTTAGAATTCACGTAATAATCCTATTTGTGCAACCTATTGATGTTGATTGAGATCAGTAATAATTCAATTCTTGTCATTAATAGTAAATTATAAACCAAAATGGTTATTTTATTGTTTTGCGAATGGATGCTTAGAAAACACGAAAACAAATAAGAGACAGAGATTTTTCTTTTGACATGCTTATAGTTATTCATTTCTTTTGGGTGTTGTTTTAAATATATAATAATATCAGCCCTGTAGTAAACTATCACACTAGGTACGGGCCTGTTCTCAGAATGAGAAGGGTTAGGCCATAGTCCACCACACTGGCCCAGTGCAGGTTGGCAGACTTCACATATCGTCGAGAACATTATGCAGAACACTCAGACATGGAGGTTTCCTCACGATGTTTTCCTTAACCGTTAAAATGAGTGATAATTATATATTTGTAGGTAGATACATAACTTTGAAAACTCAAAGATCTAAGCATGGCAGTCCAACGATCTCCCACTAGGCTATCGTTGTTTTAAAAGAGCTTTATTCTTAACTAAGTAAACATAATAATTATATCTTTAAGTTATTCTGATCTGACCTCCATTCTAAACAACAAAGATAATACGAGAAGAACTTATACCTTGATTACGAATGGAATTGTCCGTACCATTATAGTTCGGTGACCTCATCTCTACAATGATTACCTAGAAACATGAGTCGTATGTAGACAATCCGATCTTGCTGTCGTGGGGTTTTATTCCGTATGCCCGAAGTACTGAAGAGCCGAAGATAACCCTCTCGCCTCACCTTGTGGTGAGAGGCTATGCACCAAGCGCATTGCCCGAACAAAAATAAGGTAATCGTAATATAATTAGGTCACTACAGTAGTGAAATGATTTCATTACCATTACTGACGGCATAATCCTAACTAATATTATAGATGCAAATGTGAGATTGTTTGTATGGTGCGCTTTCAGGTCTTAACTACTTGACCGATTATCATGAAATTTCACATAGATACACTTTATCAGGGGTAAAAAAGAGGACATAGATGATAGTGTGTAGCTTTAATCCAGAAAAAGTACTGTTCCCGATGGACAGAAATTTATTGACATAACCTACATTAGCGCGAGCGAAGCTGCGGGCAAAATTTAGTGTTATATATTTTGAACAACCTACTTCATAAATGATCATAAGTGGGCGGTATAGTTAAACACTGAATAATGTTTGCCATTTATAGTATAATTTACAGTCCTTACTCCTTTGCGGGAATGTTTGTCTTTTTCTTACGTGCAGCTTTACCCATACAGAAGTCCAGTAATATATTTCACATTACAATTTACAATAGGTACTCAAGCTGCGCTAAATGGCCGCTATATATCTTTTAAATCTCTTTTTCTATTCCAAGGAAGCGTCAGCCCGTGTTGGCATTTTATTGCTACTTTTCATCAAGCGACGACCAACAACCAAATCATTTTAGCATTGATTAATATCATTATATGCGTTTCATTGTTTAAATTTTGTAAAGATATCTTCCGGTCTCGGAATAATTCTTGTTTCGTGGGGGACCTAACAAACACATAAAAACGGGTACAAATAAAAACAACTAGACACGGAACAACTGTTTGTTGTTTACACATTTTTTTGAGCGAGTTGATAATATCTGTTATTTATTCATATGAAAATAAAATATATTTTAAGGGTAGGTTTCGCACAAACATCAATAGACATATACAATTATATAATTAATGGACACAGTAATTGTATGATTGTAAATAAGGAAGTGTATTTTATAAAAACCAAATGTAAAGACTAAGTATGTTTCAATATATTATATGGCGGCATTTGACGCCAAAAATATCACAAGCACATTGAATGATAATATTTATGTTTTGCTTTGTTCATAAGGTATTGAAGATAACAAGATGAGTATAAGATACCGCGTTGCTTATTATCTTGAGAAAATTGTAAAAGTTAAGCAAGGGAATGACGCATCATGGAGTCTTTAGGATTTTTGTCGTAAAACTTTACCTGCCGCCTTTTGATGCTGTATATATTAGTACGTGTATACCCGGAAACACGTTCAACTTGGAGCCCAATGTCTTGAGCCCAAATTTCAGAAGTTCATCAAGTTAATTACAATAACTATACACCCTGTCACAACTGTCACAGCTACATTTGAAATAGGTATAATTGAATTACTGCAATTACCCAAATTCTTTATGTGTTTCAAGTCATAAAATAAATCAGTGTCAACAAAACGTTTGGGAGTTGGATTTTGAGATGTTCATGAACATTGGGATCAAAATTAAAGTTAAGTACTAAAGATCAAATCTAAAACTTATCCACTGAATAATAGGTATAATTATTTTTAAAGAAATGGAGATACGAATCTAGAATAGGATAAATGTCACTGCACTTCCTATAAATTCAAAGAGAGTTTAATCAAGTACCAAGATAAATCTCAGAATCGTAACTCTACTATCCTGCCATTGCCAATTTAATTGGCTTTTCACTATCTCTACTATCTCTTAGACCATATACTCTGAAAGCTATAAAAATTTTGAAACTTCCTCTTAGACAGTACACGGTATTATATACAGTAACAACGAGTAATCACTTGATTCGACCTTCATCCCAAACTTCAGGACAATCCGATTAATATGCGATAAACAAATTACCGAAACAACAGTCCTTCATAGAACTCTGGAAATTGGCAAAACTTTTTTTGTGTGAAACATCGAAGAGAAATATTAATTTAACAGGAATATGTGTAACGCGCAGATCGAGGGAGAGCCATAGATACCGACGGTCATTTATTGCTGTCAGGGAGTAAAGGTCGAGGGACACTTGAAGGTGTGCGTGAAAAATTAATAAAGAACATGCTGACTATCTACCATATGTCAACGTCACTTTGTAGATGGACCTTCAGAGGCTACTTGTTAAAAAAATGTAAGTTCAATAGTTCAGTCAAAAGTTGTATAGGGTGATAAATTATCCTGTTGTCAAGATCAACCTCTGCCATGGTTTGAATGATGAGCGTACTTCAGTTTATTGATTTGATCACTACGGCTTAGTTTCCTTTGCTTTCGCGTCTTACATATACGGATATAATAATATAATATCTTATTTCATAGAAAACGTGTTATGTTGGATTACCCGACTTCTTCATTCTGACGACATAAGTATTCTAGGAATAATATGTCACTTGTCGTAAGAGTAACAGAAATTGTAAGCAATTGTTGGTAAAATTATTTTGTAGTTAGGAGTCAATATCAGAACAGCGACTTTTTAGTGCATGCAAATTAGCGAAAGTGATGAAGTATCAATTACCGTCGAGTATTTAGAGTCTTTTGTTTAGTAATGGATGTTTTGATAGACATTAAACAACGTAAAATATAGTTAAGTCAATACTCACCAAAATTTATTTCATTTCCCTTGTATTCCCTTGCCTTCATAATTCTTTATTAATAACGGAGCGAGGTTACCTACTTTTCAGAACACTCGACCAAGTCATCTCATACCAAAGGTTGCTATGAATTGTAAATAATAAGAACAGCAATTTATTTATCTCTTATCTTAGGTTTATTAAAGAAATTATATATTAAGGTATTATTAAGTGAGTCAGATCACTTATATTACTTTAATTTAAAAAATACTGGTATGCCTTCGACTTACAAATTGTGAGTGGCGCAACATCTGGCAGCGGTGTAGGCATATGGCTTTTACTATGTTCTCAAACTAATATCGTTCTGTAAAATGTAAAACAGAATAATAGTTTCCTTTGTATAATTAGAGGAAGCATCCAAAGTTGTTTATATTCTGTAATAATTATTAATATTGATATTTAACGTTGTTAACCGCAAATGTCTAATGGATCGTAAACATTAACAGTCCTATTACAACAAGTTGGTTATATCATATTTCTCTATTTTGCGTATATGGGTTACCCAGTTTTATTAGATCCACATGCGCGAAAAGGCTACGTTACCGGCAACATATTCATTATCGAATGATGGCTTGTTTCATTCTCACATGATATGTTTATATTCCTTGGGTTGTGGTAATTGTCACGCAACATGGGGAAATTCAATTACGTCCCTTCTTATTTCTGTTTCTCAACATAATTAACATCGTTACACTTTATGCTAGGTTCACATAGCTTTGATTTTCTCTACGGTGACTGCTTTTGGTGTTTTGGAAGGCCTTTTCTTTCTGCTCACTCGCTTCTTAATCATGTTTACGCTTTCACATTTGTACAGTCTTATACATTGCTTCTCTGGCGGATGATAAGGTGGTATGTTCTGTATCTTTTCTAACTTTAAAGAGTTAGCTATTCGAAGAATTGTCGTTTTTAGCTGGTCCATCTTATTTTCATTCGGATTTTTTATATTTTGTTGCTGAGCCGACCAGTGCTGTAAAGCGAATAATGTTTTGCGATGCTGTTCGCATACCCTCGGTTTTATTGTCATAGTATCTGCATCTTTTTTGACTACTACTCGTGACCCGCCAGTGCTGCGGTTTGAGAAATTCACATGTTGTGTACTAGTCGATTTGCATGTCCTCTTGTGATGTGATCTTTGACACTGGATTGATATTTGCCGTCGTTTGTTAATTTCTTCGCCTACCTGAATACATCTTGATCGTGTTTGAGGTAATTCAGGTTTCTCTTTAGTGCAAGTAGTCTTAGAAGTTGTTGCAGCTTTATGCTGGTCAGCAGCATGTACTTTGCTTGTTGTAGCGGTGGTTTCATTATCTACATGTCTAGCTGGTTCACATGATTTTCTAAACACACGTTGTCGTATTTCATTGATTATTTCTGTGGTAGGATCATTTACTAACTTGCCGAGACTCCATACTAAATGTGCCATGATGAAAAAAGCCGATACTACAATTTTGTCAAGGACATCAATATACCTAAGTATCAATAAAGAATTCTTTTATTTAAACGCTAAAATAAACATCATAAAAATAATGACAAAAGTCACTTCAGTTATAGCAAAGTCGTAATTTATCTCTCGTCTTTAGGCAATAAATACAGACTATAAAAAATTATAGGTAATACAACTCAACAAGTTGTCCTATCTTAGTACATATTAGACCTGCATTAAAACTACAACCTTACTTGAACGTTTCCAAACATAATATTTACAAATTAAATAAATATTAACCAAATAAATTAATAGAAAATAACGGCTAATTCAAAAAGGTATGTGGGTGACAGCAATATTACAAAATAAATCTAAAAAGGAGGACATTGTAAAGGAGTAGCCTAATAAAATCGCCTTTTGATTTATGTCCGTCGTTCAGGCAAATATTTGAATTATTACAGTCACTGATTTGGAATACTCAATTTATTACTACATAGGAAGTTATCACGAGTATATGATTGTTAATAGTTTAGGGCAGACTGGCTTTTTTCTTTTTAGTTATAGAAAGTAATATATAAGTTTAAAGATATATCGTACATCGACAATAAAAGTATATATATAATATATATATATATATATATATATATATATATATATATATATATATATATCTATAGTGAATATATTATATAATATCGAGTTGTCGAAGTTCATATTATAAGTGGGGCACTAGTTTTTCAAAAATAAACTGTACAATAGGCGTATAACTTTTTAGTTAGTTTGTTTTATTTCATAAATGTAACGTAAATAATTCAATACAGGTACTACGGTACCTGCGGCAGATAAAATATCTAAGTTTAATTTATTTAACACCCACGCTAGGGATTGGTGTGTTGTGTAATGCTTTACGAATATTGAAACAACGGATACAAACCAAATATGAAATAATGTACGAATCATTTCTTTTGCGCTCGTGTGTACCAACGCAAAGGTTATCCAATAGGTATATCCAGTGGATCTTCCATGAAAATATGTATCGGAAACTTCGGTCTTAACAAAATACTAAGCTTAAAATATCTTCCATAAAGTTTATTCTGATTTCTTACATCTTAAGTGGCTTTCAGATACTGTTGCTCCTATGACTTAACGGTAAGGTTAAGGCAGATCAGAAGATTAAAACATTACGTACTGAATTCGAGTCAAATGCCATAATGTTGCACGAAACATCAGCCTGATATTTCGGTATTTACATTTCATACTCGTAGCAAGCCGGTTGGTCACCACTATACTGTGTTTATATAATAGTCAAAGTAAACATAAAGGTGCTGATTAACTTAAGCATTCACTTGTAATGAGCATTCTAGCGAATGTTACATTACAGAAAAAGGAACGGGTGCGTTTTAGCGAGCATTATAGCGAGCGTTCTAGCGAGCATTCTAGCGAAAGTACAGTAAACTTGCTTCGAGCTTTTAGCAGTAAACTTGAGCCGAGCCGCGACCGTCAAGTCTGACATCTCCGTGAAGAATATTTTTTGACGATCATTGACTAGAGCGTTCGCTAGAATTATCGTGAAAATGTTCGTAGCGATGTATGGCTCTATGCTTAGCTCTGTTCGTTGAAGGTTGTCACAAGTGAAGTGAACGCTCAAGTCTATCAGCACCTTTAACTTATCTTTGTCTATTGTCAATTCACAAACGGGATCGGACATGGAATTTATTTTTTAATTGCTATATAAATATTTGTTCTTGCCAGTACTCAGATGTTACCTTTCGTAATTATTTACGAGTAATAAAAATAAACGTACTTATGTGTATTACAAGCATAAAAAGGATGCCTGGAAGTGCCGGATATTGTAGCCTGGAATAAAGCATTCCGACTTTCTTACCGAATATCAAAAGCTACAGTCGACTGTCTTTGAGAGGAGATTCCCCAAATCTTATTTCCTGTACAAAGTATTGACAACTCTTGGAATCAGGTGTCTTGTTTGTTTATTTCCGTTTTCGGATGAACGTGTATTTGTTTGTATTCGCACCGCACGCCAAGGTACGGCTTTCAAATATATTATTTTGTTAAATTTCATTTCAAATAACATTTATTTTCTCTTTGAAAAAAATCTACTTCTCATTTATTTTATTTATTTATTTATTTATTTATTATAGTTAATTAAAACGGCAGTACACCAATTACATTAATTAACATAGAGACAATAAAAATCATATTACAAACATAAAACATAAAAAGAAAGAAATACAATAAAAGACTATAATAATTACAACAAAAACAGAAACATAACATAAAAATTAATATGGAATTGTTGATTCCCTCTCATACCTCTTCTCGCAGAAAATTAAGCACTCTCGCATAAGCTTCTTCCATTCATCCGCAAACACATCACATTTAGGGCAGGCAGTCATGAGGGCGTTAAGCACCTCCAGGGAACGGCACACTGGCGACTGAGCTCTAGCAACAGTGCGGCATTTCGGTTTGGCGAATAATTTGGGCCGGCAGCTTTCACGGTGCCTGACGTATTTATCAGGCACATATAACCTAAGCAACAAAGTAAGGAGCTCAGGGCTGTCGATTCGTCCATGAAAGACTTTATTAGCCATCGTGAGTTGATTAAAGCCTCGTCTGACCTCTAAAGAATTGAAGCCTAACATCCCTAAAAGGTAGTTAGTAGGGTACATATACGGAAAGAAATTATAAATCTTTTTAAAAAGAAATCTGAGGAAGGTCTTTTAAATTTTTTCGAGCATGAGAGTCTGGGACGCTGTATAAGGATTCCAGACACATGAATTGGCCTCTAATTTGCTTCTTACTAAGGAGGTATATAAAAGACATATGACCTGAGGGTTCTGGAAGTCTGTAACATTTCTCAGAACAAAACCTAGTCGCCTATAACACTCCTTAGCAAGCTCGAACACGTGATTTTTAAATGTCATGCTACGGTCGAAGATTACGCCTAAATCCTTAATGTTGTGGACTCTGGTTATGCATGTACCATCTAATGTGTATTCGTAGTGGATCGGTCTCAACCCTCGGCCATAGCTCATCACATAGCATTTATTCGTGTTAAAATTAAGTTTATTAATAATGCTCCACTGATAAAGCTTGTCGACATCTTTTGTAGGGCGATGCAGTCCGCAGTTGTTTTGATCTCCAGAGCTATTTTCAGGTCATCGGCATATAACAGGCATTTTGCCGATTTTACCTCATTAGTGAGATCATTTAGCATAATAAGAAACAAAAGCGGACCCAACACAGACCCTTGACTCACGCCTGAACTGGTGTCATAAGCCTTAGACTCGAAGCAACCATGCCTGACAAACTGTCTACGGTCCTTTAAATAACTGGCGAAGAAGTTGAGAAGGCCTGGCGTAAACCCAATATTTCCCAACTTCTGTAAAAGGACATCATTGTCAACTCTATCAAACGCTTTGCGGAAGTCAAAATAGAGAACGTCAACTTGACCTCCCGTATCCAAGCTTAGATAGATATAGTCCGTGTGGATCAGAAGATTTGAGTCTACAGAGCGTCCACGTCGAAAGCCATGCTGTGCGTCAGATAGGTGTTCCTCTATCTGTTTATAAATAATTGTGTGGAGAATAATTTCAAATACCTTGGCAACAGTTGGGAGGATGGCGATCGGTCGATGCTCCTCAACAGATATTTTGTCACTACTTTTAGGTATAGGTGTAACTCGCGATAGTTTCCACTGCGTAGGATACACGCCAGTCTGAAGGGCTAGATTAAATACGTGACACAGTGGAACAGCCAAAATTGCCTTGCAGTCCTTCAAGATGAAGCCGGGTATGTTATCAGGACCAATCGAATTACCAGGTTTGAGCTTCCTAATCGCTTTAACTACGTCCTGTTCTGTTATGATGGGAAGTGCAACGTTACCTCCACCGGCACATGGTCTAAGACTGCTAGGATCCAATTCAGGTTTGTCGGGCAAGAAGACGCTGGAAAAATACTGAGCAAATGCTTCAGCAGCTCTGACTCCTGAACTAGCGACACCGTTGTACGTAACATTTGGTTCAAACCCACCTTTCGATCGTAAGTTTTTCACGTGTTGCCAAAATTGTAGTGGATTTCTTTTAATATCGTTCTCCACAGTACAACAATATAAGCTGTAAGCATGCCTAGCTCGAGTCTTTAATTGCGAACGTAAAATACTAAACTCTACATGTGCCTGTTCATAAAGTGAGACCTTCCATTTTTTGTGGAGTTGGTTTTTGCGTCTCACGTCGTGAATTAGATCTTTAGTGAACCAAACAGGATAACGTCTATTTCGAGATGCCAATCGTTTTTTCTTCGGGATATAGGAATTAAAAATACTATATATGATTGAATAAAACATATCAATACCAGAGCAAGGATCATTGGCACTAAGAACATCCTGCCAATGGGCTGTACGAATTTGCTCGTATATTAGTGAAAAGTCTGCTTTACTGAAATTCCAGTCCTTGCTTTTCTCAATATTACTGGGGTCTAATGTGTCATTACACTTAGGTGTAGAAATATTAAGTGTAATATCTAGTGCAGGATGGTAAAGATCGATTGGCACTAGTTCCAAGCCCACGCCTTGTTCGCATTTTACACTAAGACTCGCTCGCACCAGTACCACATCCAACTTACTTCCACGCATGTTCATAACTTCATTCATCTCAACCAGGTTACAAAAACTCAGAAAATAACAAAAATAATTATTAATATTGACAGAGGCACTCTTTAAATTAAGGTCGCCTAATATTATAACCGATCCACTCAAGTTCGAAATAAAGCTCTCGACTTTGCAAAACCATGTCATGTAGTCCTCATCAGTAGCAGAGGGCTTGATGTAGACAACGCAGATATTTACATTAATTGTACCGCGTGTAGTAAGTGCTGCCCACATGTCCTCCCCGTTGTTTGTCTCATATTCCGTTCGTCTAATCAGAGAAGTACCAGGGCGTGCGGCTAACAGAACTCCGCCACCTGCAGTTGATCGGTCTCTACGCAGGATGCTCCATTGTCCATATGATAATTCCGAGTCTTCAACTGAGTTATCAAGGTTTGTTTCAGTAACTGCCACCAAATCGTGTTCAGTGAGTAACAAGTTCGATCGCCAAGTGGGTAATTTGGTTTTCAATCCACGTACATTTTGATACAATATATGCAGGTGGCTGTAGCTTTTGTTTATAGCGGGAGTAACAAGTCTAAGTGGTTTATTGAAGTTCGTCATTTTTAGGACGAAAGTTATGGCGCCATGGTTTTACACATATATCTTCTGCCCAGTTTTTAGCCGCCATTACTTGGTCAGCGAGCCTCGACGGTACACCCAGCTTGAATGACGCGTAATTTCCACGAGCTTTAAGTAAATCTACAGTGCAGATATCGCTTCCACAGATATTAGATAGATGATCACGTACCTGGTTAACAGTTGTACCTTGTTTGACATAAAATAGGTGAAGATACTTCCAACTTTCTGAAGCTTCTAGGCCAGTAGAACCTGGTGCGGCTGTACCACGCAATACAGTGAGAGTGGAGAGCCGTGAGTGTCTTTTTCGCCGAACCTCTGTCCAACTGTTTGCTGTCTGATCTTCATCCCCCGTAACTGTGTCAGTCACAGAGTCAACAGAGACCGGCACTGGCAAGGAAGTGCAGGAGTTCGATGCTTGTGGTTGTTGGAAGGCGGCTGACGTTTGAGACTCCGATGTCGCAGTGGTAACGATGGATGTAGACAGTGGTCCTCTACTATTCCTTTTCCCCGTGGAATTTGGCACCGCGACGGCATTCATCCTAGACGCCATTGAATTAGCAAATTTTTTATATTATAGAGCAATACGGTCCAACGGATACAATGAACAGAACATTTGTGCAATATATTTTTGTTGCTTGTTGAAACTTGCATACTTGGTATGTTTGAAGGCGGTATCGTGGACTAGTTTATTCGCTGTGCTATTTTAAATATTAAGTAAATTCCATTCAAATGCTTGTCAACTGACAATTTTTTTATTTATCCAATGATTTATAGCGCCAATTCCGTAATAAAAACTGTTCATAATAGAGTTTCGATCTTATGAAATTAATTGAAATGCAATTTATGTTTATATTTGAAGGTTGTGCACATATCTTTTAGCTCATATTTTATACGTAAGGAACCTTTTTTGCAAGATTTCATGAAGATTAATGCAGTAGTTAGTCTTACCGCTGAACTCCGGGAAATCCATCTAGTAAAGACCATACCAAACAGTAGTTGCTTTTGCATTTATAATATTAGTATGGTGACTAAAAGTATGCTCTTCTGAGTTTGAAAGCCAAAATGACATTTTCTTGCTATTACTAGCTATTAAACATCTTTATTGTCATCAAAATGTAAATTAATCCATTGAACTATTCAAATTTATAGTCGAAATCCCCTTTGGTCGTCGAAAATTAATTGGGTTATTTTAGTTATCACAGAAGTAAAACGCAATCAACCTTTCTATTGCATTCCGTTTAGATTTAGCATCTGCTAATTTGCGGTCTTCTGCCCGCTGCATCCATACTGTTCCAGTCACGTTCTTAAGATTATAGATTTTGGGCTAATTCTTTCACGCGGTACTCTCGTAATAAGACAATATATAAATCAAGACTGAGGATTTTTAGATTAGGTATGTATACAATAATGTTATTAAACAAGGCCGAAGAACTGTGCAATTATCTTTAATATGTCTATGACATATTAAAGATAATTGTACAGTTCTTCTTCGTTTATCGTATATGTAGGTTGTTGGCTAGTTTGTTGTAGTAAAGAAAAAAACGATTATGTCAAATCACTGGATTTTACTGTAGGCAGGCAATCTCTCTGCAACAGGAGAGTGATATAAAAATATAACGCGTGACTTTTTTTACCGTCTTGATAATAATATGGTGTATTGTGTAAGTGGAATAGAATCGAATAGTATTTGTATTCTAGCATTTTGAGATCACGTGACGTCACATTGTGCCTAATCGCATGCGACTAATAGGGGGGCGGGCGACCGGGAGAGGGTGGGTGGAAGCGGGTATTGGGCGCTAGCGACGGCCGGCGAGTGCGAGTGCCCTTGAAGATAGTTTTTATGTTATTTGTAACGAAATCATTCATAATTTGTAGCACGTTATTAGGGTGAATACGTTTATGATTCTGAAATATTTTCATTATTTTTTCGGATTACTTTTTTAAATGTTTTAATATGAAAAATAGATTATAAATAAGGAGTGTACAATGGCAGATTAATTTCAGACTGTCAGAAAAAAAATAACTGTGCCTGAGGCTTCTACTCTATTTACCTATCACGCCCTATTTTTTTCAAGACGGTAAAAAATGTCACGCTGTATAAGTAATTATGATTACTTTTGTAATTTTGCTTTTAATGGAAGCACCACACTCATATCATAAAAACTAAATCTTCTATCAACTATGTGTTTATTATTAAGTTTTAATCATTTAGTCTTAAAACAGGTATAAAAACACCTTAGGTCTAACGCAAGATTAATTTATTAACATTGATTAAGCTTTGATCCATTCCCGATGCGAAAATATGGTTGAAGTTTAGAACAAAATGCAAAATTCTTTTTGTAGATTATTAAGGGCCCAGATGTTGGGCTCTGACACATATTCTGTGCCTGACATACGCTTTAATTAAAGGACTCAGTTCGTTGCGTGACATATTTGAGATAACATAATATATTATTAATTAGATTATTTAATTATGAATTGAGATCTCTCCTAAAATTGAACCGTAGTTCTAAATATTATACACTGACGGACTCATAAACTGCATCAATGTTCAAGACGCCTTTGAAATAAACATTTTAACCAAATATTCGAAACATTTTATACAAATTTAAATTGAAACCTATAGTTTGGTTCGTTAACTTCATAACAGAGTAGTATCATATCCTTAATTGTATGTTTGTATACTGGAAAGGACCATTCGATTTTTTTGAACATAAGCGATAAATGTAACAAAAATTGGTTTTGGTTGGTTTATTGAAAAATTGGTTTTTACAATCAAAAAAAAGTTGAAACACAGGTTTGTTTTCTTTTAATAAGGTGTATTGCCTCCACGTGCCCTTAATACAGATTCTAATCGGTTCTGTATAGATCTGATTAGGGTTATTAAACGGCCTTGCAGAATATTGTTCCATTCTTGTGAAATCGCTGTTCTTAGTACTGCCACTGTTGTGGCCACAGGATTTCTTGCACATACAGCTTTTTTTAAACAGTCCCAAACATGCTCAATGGGAATAAAATCCGGGCTATGAGCTGGCCAATTCATGGTACGTATCCCAACCTCTTCGCAATATTGTCGAACTTGTGCAGCAGCGTGGGGTCGGGCATTATCTTGCATTAGAGTAAAATTTTCGCTTATTAATCCAATGTAAGGTTCTCTATTATATAGCGTTGTGCCGTCAAACCACCTCTTCTACCGTTTTGACGAACCATGTCGATAAATACAAGTTCCGTTCGACCGATCATCGAAATGCCATCCCACACCGCCTCCAAAAGGAACACGCTCCTCAATGCAACATTGAGCATATCTCTCCCCACGTCGACGATAGACGCTTCTGCGACCGTCTGCACCATTTAAACATGTCCTACACTCATCAGTGAACAATATGGAGGCCCATTGTTCTTCAGTCCAATTAAGATGTTAAACGAGCTTGTTTGTGAGCTGCAGACAGCTTTGGACATTTGCTGGTCTAAAAGGGGTGATTACCGCTTCCTTAAGCCTCCTTCTTATTTTTGTGCACTCACGTTTACTCCACGCACTTTATTCAGCTCTGTTTTGATGTTTACTGACGTGAGGAAACGATTTCGTAAGAAAGATGAAACAATAAATCGGTTGTCATGACGGGTGGTTGCTCGAGTTTTGCCGGTACCGGGTCTCCTTTTGTAAGAACCTGTATCTACAAACCTTCGGTATACTCTAGAAACAGTAGATTGGTTTAAATTGAAATTTTTAGCAATCGTTCGTTGATCCAAGCCTTCCCGCACCAATGCCACAATTTCGAGCGGCTTGTTCGGACGAAGTATCCATATTTATGGTTACGAAACATTTGTTGAGTTTAAAAGACTAATAATTAATACTATTAGTAACAATAAATAGCAAATGAAAAAAAAAACAAGACTTTAATTTCAGACTTTAATAATAGACGAACTTGAGACAATGCATAAATTTTATTTTCACGGCTATAATTTTGTCATTTTCAGCAGTTCTACTTTTAAATTTTTTTATTTTATTATTTATGGACAGTCTCGACATTTTATTTAGTTTAATCTAAAAAGTTTATCAAAAATATTAATTCGAAGGTAATCCTGAACTTTGATGCAGTTTATGAGTCCGTCAGTGTATATACACATAGTACATACATACTTAACGTATATAAACTGAAGTAGTAGAGTATCGAGAGCATAAATGTTTTATATTCCTTTGGAGACTGTTATTGAGCGATATGTTTCCGTATTCATTACAAGTGTCGAGCTAGAATGTTGCAATATGTATTAGATACTTTTCGAAGGGTCGGATATTGCCCGAATGGCTATTTTTTATTTCTGATCTTGATAGGTAAGTCAGCAATTTGTAAATGTCACACGAAAGCCTGGCTATTGTTGCTTTAGCATTTTATTAGTTGATTTTGCTCTGAACCCAATATAATATATACTTTTGTGAGGCACATAGGTATACACATAGTCTCCTGCTTTTATCCTGTAAAGGGTAGATAGAAATGTATTACATCCACATTTTATCAGCTATGACTTCAAATCCCAAGTAGTAGAGAGCAAGCCTATTGTCGCGTTTTACCGGGCACGGTATTAAACTTGATAATGCTACTGATTTCTACGATTTGATTTCTAGACAAAAAATAACATTTTGCCCGACCTGGGATTCGAACACGCGACCTCATGCACAGCAGTTATATTCATTACCGACGCATTGTTTACTTATTGAAACAAAATATTTATATATGAATAATTCCTTACCAATTTATTGTTACATCAATGGGACATTGCCTCAATTATTTCTGTAGCAAAGTTAAATTACCTACAGATACCGAAGCTCTTTTTTGAGCCTTGCCTAATAAATAACCGTCACGTCTTTAATCCGAGGAAGGTGATCCCCAAAGGTGTAGGGAGAGGCGCATTATAACACACTCACAGTCCACCGATTACGAATTTAAGTCCCAGTGTGATTTGAGGGGACTCAATGGCAATTTACTAGGAGTAGGCCGATCTCAGAGCGTAATTGAGATCATTTTATTGAATTAGCAGTATTTATTATTCACTTTACTAGATCTACCGGTATTTAACTATATGAGTATCACCTTGTTTTAGTATCTGTAATTTAAATTTATATGGTTTAAAGTTTCGATTTGTAGTGAATGTAATGTATTTTATACACGAGTAAGTAGACACAGTATGCAATCCTAGGTAAGTGTATGTGCTTTGCAGGTATCCGAAGCATTCAGCGCTAACATTTTCTTTAAAAATGCAGCGTGTTCAGTGTGCTGTATAAAGTAGTTAAATCTTAGCGTAGGCGAGCGAGATGCCTGCAGAATATCTGCTCCAATATGAGGTGCACCGTTCACTGTTCTGTTTGAGTGGCGTGCTGATCCTCGCAGAATATACGCCTCTCAAAGCTCCTTTTAAGTAAACAATCTGAGCGATTCTTTATACAGATCTTTTAAATCAATTCTTTATTCGTCTGTTTAATACAAGTGACTTTTCTTTACGGTTCCACATACAGTAGCAATGTAATGGACGGATATAAAAATATATACTGTGTGATAAAACCAATATGAGTGATTGGTTTTATTATGGACGCAATATATTTTCGTCCGTATTTAGTGTTTTTATAACTTTTATTATTTTTGATAATGTTACATACTAATAAAGCACATTTTATGAAGAACTGAAGGTCAGTGATAAAGCATTAATCAGGTATAGTTCTTCAACTTTAGTAAGAAATACTTTAGGTGATAATTAATAGACTTGCTAAAATTCCAAGTCATAGAATTTCGGGAAGGTGTGTTATTTAAGTAGTTGCAAAACTAATTAAGGCTTAAACAAAATATTGATTTTATAATCGTTTCGCTTCAGCTGTGAAAGTTGAAGCTGCAAAATAAACATTTTAAGATCAAATTTATGTTTATTCAGCTTAAGTTTTGCTTAATTGGTTAAATTGGCATTGTTACCAAAACTACAACAAGGATCTAAAGGGATGTTTAATTTACTACTAATAAAACAAAACTATGATAAGTACGAGTATAATCACTAAACAACTAAACAAGGATTATACAAACTAAGAACATATTGTCGAACTTATGTTAACATTTTATAGGAGACCCATGCGAAAGGGTTCGCGTATATTGCCATTTTTATTGAAATTTCGTCCAAAATTGAGCAAAGTTTTGTCTTTTTTAAAAGTTTCAACATAATATGTTAGGTTTTATTCGTGGGCTGTTATGTGTAAATGTGAACTGATTACTTTCGTAAAATTTCTTGTAGATATTCTTTAATCACGAATAAGCTAGCCTGTTGTGTAATAATAATATCAGCCTTGTATTAAACTGTCCCACTGCACGGGCACGGGCCTCTTTTCAGTATGAGAAGGGTAAGGCCATAGTTCAGCACGCTGGCCCAGTGCGGTTTGGCGGACTTCATATCTTCGAGAACATTATGGAACGCTCAGACATGCAAGTTCCCTTACGATGTTTGTTTTCACAGTTAAAGCAAGCAATAACTAATTATTTAATTCGCACATAACTTTGAAAAATCATAGATGCGCGCCTTGGGATCGAACTCGCGACCTCTGCGTGGTAATCCAACCGTCTCCTACTAGGCTACTGCTAAGTTGTGTAAGTAAAAGAAAATTAATGATAAATGGACTGCGTTATTTGTTCAATTAAGTGTATGTGTGTGAAAACTGTTTATATTGCGTGCAAATTGTGGCAAATAATATTGTTCTTACAGCTCTGTGTACAAATGTGGCAGGCACTGGGAGGCTTTTAATCTATGTTAGGCGACACTAGCAGGCGCTGATATTACTTGCCACTTTACTGGTTTAATACACGCACTTTATATTACATATTATTGACGAGCTTAACATGGATTGGCAATTAACGATTTTCAGAGTTTATCTTATCATAATATTTTATTGAACGTAAATAGATATATTCGAGATTGTGTACAAACAGGGATAGGCAGATAATACGGAGTGTAACAAAACGACGATGTCATAAGTATGCGCTCATATTTTTAGTTTAAGCCAATTAACTACATACACTGCATGATGGCTTAGAAGTTTAACTGGCCGCCTCCTCACTGCCACCACGTCGTGTATTATGGGTTAGATTCTCTGACGAGATAAAATATTTTGTGTTCCGTAAATAGTCAAAGCGGCATAGACAGTAATTTAAAGGTAGCATTTAAAAACAAATCGTTTTCGATTTCGATTACCGAGTCGAGCATAAGCACAAATTTTGAACGTTAATCAGCAATAGGTTTGTTCTCTATTTTATGGGTCCAAAAACTATATAGGGCGTAAGTAATAGAAAATACAACACTGCCTACTCTGTCGGGGTTATACGGTTACGGGGTTTTAAGCGTGAGTTTATATCATGTATGTCAACTTTTGTTAGTAGGTCGTATATTTATCCTGAGGGCTAAAACGTTCGTTGTATCAATGTATCTTAATCGATCAGAGAACCCTTTTATTATTCACTGGAGCTTCTTCCGCAGCTGTAATGAATGAAAATATATGAGAGCATATCGCTATTTGGGATCGGCGAAAGTAAAATGTGAGTTAAACAACAGTGCTTATTCCGGTGTACTTCTGTCTTCTCTCTAAGGCTTCATCCACACGTACCACAACCACACCACATCGATGCGACAAAAGGTGATTAAGCAGTGGTTATGTGTAAATAGTGTCGCTGCAGCTTTTTGCACTTGCATTGTGGCTCCTACAATATGTGCATGTGGTTGAGTTGTCGTTAGTAGTTGCGATGTGGTTGCGACGACGCAATGACGTTCACGAATACAGAAAGACAGTTTGACACCGGTTTTCGTCGAGGAAACACGCCTTGATTGAAAAATCTCATGGAATTGGAAGAGGAATCATTGTTGTTGCTATCCTTGTTATGGATTTTATTAAGAAAAGGGAGAGGGCGCAGGCGTGCGCACTGTGTCGGTGCGTCGATGCAGCGTTGTGTCTGCGATGTGGTCGGACGCTAGTTCGCGGTGTCGCTGTTGGTTGCGTTGTGGTTGCGATGTGGTCGGTATCACCCACGTGGTCGATAATGACGACAAAATGTGGTCCGTGTAAATTCTACTATTAATGTTCAATACAAAATTGCGCCCGCCCACGTGGTATGGTTGTGGTGTGGTTGTAGTGTGGTTGTAGTACGTGTGAAACAAGCCTTAATATTTGTATTTTTATCACAACATATTTTATTTACGTTATATACCATATGGTTTTATTTAATACCTTAGTGGGAGACCGTTAGAATTCTACGTAGAGGTCTTGAGTTCGATCCAAAGGCCTCTGACATTCCGAAGTTACGTTCGTATTAAATAGATGATTACTGCTCACTTTATCGATAAAGGAAATCATCGTATGTGTGAAGTCTGGACCACACGCACTGGACCAGCATGGTGAACTATGGCCTAACCCTTTTACACTGAGAAGAAGAGGCTCGCGCCTAGCAGTGGGCAGTTCATATGCAGGGATGTTATTATTATAATTATTTATATTTTTCGCACAAGAGCCGAAACTTTCTAACCTTTCTTAATTAGCTCAAGAAGAAAATGCACTTAAAATTAAAAAGAAATCTGTGGATATACAAAAAGAACATTAAAGAGTAAGACACGATATATGCGCTACACTCGCTGGGACGATCTTTTAAAAGAAAACGGCATTGAAGAACTGTTAATTGTTTACTTAGGAATGTGGTACAATTTTACGAGCAATTCATAGACTCGGCAAATCAATTCAAAGGTTCCACATATCTGTTTCCGAGAATTCGCAACCAATACAATAGTAGTAGTGACCACTTGAACAATTGCGACATCCCTGCAGGCGACTTTGTGTTTTTCATTGGATTATACGAGAAGTTGTGAGACGCAATAGACGTCCATTGCTACGTGGAGCTTAATCATAGCCACTGAAATATGATGGCTATAGATCTGGCTAAACGGACATGTACACACGGCTACACATCAAGTTAGACACCCTATATACGCATAACTACGCTACATACAAAATAGAGAATTGTCGGAAAGGGACAGTGCATAGTGGTGTCGATGTAATGGTAAGGATAGAGCGTCGCGTCCTGTTCAGCAAGAATACGACAAAATAACAAAAATATATCGCACTCTCTCGCACGATTCGCAGCGTTCAACTTCTAATAGTTCAAAGTCCAAACAGTCTAGGTTGATGTGTCGCTGTGTGTACAACTTAGCGACGCTGTTATATTGTCACTAAAAAAATCTTTAATTATATAGTCTTTTAGTTGGTAATATTAAAAACGAAATTATGTTATGTTAACCATAAAAATGGTAGTTCTTTGAAACTATCACCTTATCTAATAATATAATATAATATTATAATAATATTCTACCACATACATACAACACTTTCTAGCCCAAACTAAGCAGAGTTTGTACAATGGATAAACATACATATATACTTTTTTTTGTAAATACATACATATTATATAGAAACACCCAGACCAAGACAAACATCCATGTTCATGCACACAGATATTTGTGTGCGGGTATCGAACCCGCGACCTCAGGCGTGGCAGTCGGTTACACTAACCACTACGCCATCGAGGTCGACGATAATGATACGGCATTGGAATTGCGATAAAGAGGTCACGGATTCGAATTCTATCCGTTGCATTACCGACGTGCAACCACCCCTAAGGCAAGCATTTTAGCTTAGCTGGAGTGCTTAACAAGAATTCTAGCAGCTTGTAAACCAAATCGCTAGGAATCTTTATTAAGGAAAAGAAAGAGAAGCAAATATGAAACTTAACTATAAAACAAATGTATGTAATAAAAGATTTTAAACTTTCGCGATTTGTACACATACTTACTAAGACCCGTTATATTAAGATATAACATTATATTAAGTAAATGTATGTAAGTAAAATTACTTCGAAACAGGAGAATAGGTATTATTGTTCCTTGTACATTTGATTATACTGTATAGTTACTTCTAACACCACACTCACTGATAGAACGGATACGAAGATTACTATCATACTTGTATATTGCCAAAGTTTTGTGTGTTTGTTGGGGAGTCACATCAATGAACGCGCGGAACTAATCCGATTGACACGTAATCCCAACCTCTAACTTGACGTCGAAGGTGTTTTGCCACTCGAACTATCAATACGCCTCGGTGTCAGCCTTGCTATGAGCACTGAGTAGGTATAATATAATATTCAGGGTTATTATGTGGAAGACAGGATGATCTTCATAATCTTGTTGAGTTGAGAGAGTACAAAATGTATGTTGCGTTCACGAGATTTCTGTTTCCCGGGACTGGCAAGTTTAGTGTTGGTAATTTTCGGTAGAAGCATGAAGTTTGGCAATTACGACACTAGAATCTTATAATGTATTACGTGGTTACGTATTACGTAGGAGGAGTGTAGCAGGCCAAATGTTGGTGAAATATAAATAATAATAATAAATAATTTATTTTCCCATCACTAATGTTTGTTCAGTATGTTGTGGTTTAATCTAATATAAATAGAACAATACATTTGTGAGAGACTGGTGTCCGAAATAGGTATAGGAATACCTGTTTAACGGGTAATATACGGGTAAGTACGAGTCGATGAGAAATTTTGTCAATTTGTAAGAAATTTACATCGAAAAGTAGTAGTGAAGCTACAAAAATTCGCATCGAGCTAAAAATTGGAAGGAATGTTTGGAGCACCATTATATGTATGTGAAATCTGAAAAGTCCCCATCGATCCCGTACCTGGAATTATTTTTATTCAAGATCAAAGGTCACAAATATACGTTTTCCAGCAAAATGGTAAGTTTTATCAAAAATTACTTCAGACAAAAATTATAGATGATAAAATGATCTATAAAATATTTCAATACATTTTTCTAAGAGCCACCATTTTTGAGATATAACGGTTCAAACAATTGAATAAGTTGTATTTTTCATAACATACATACGTGGATGTCACTGAAGCGGTAATACAAGGAAAACTATTTTTCTATCGGTCAGTGTAACTTATATATACAAAATAGTATTTTTACCAGAAGTAGTTAAAAGTATACAGAGTAAGACTTGATACACTGAAAAATATCTCATAAAATTAAAACAAAAATGCAAAGCGATCCTATTTATATAGGTTAAGAAGTTAAAATAATTATTACAACTGACGCTATTGATTTGTAGGGTATTGTGGATTTGCAGACTGCGCAGAACAAACGTGTTTGTTATACACAATTAGTGCTTCTCTAGTGTGGCACTCGACAATAGTGCGATGGTGTGATGCGTGTATGACCCCAGAATTGAATTTTGCTGAGGTAGTTAACGGTCACAGTAAATAATATAAGTTAGAAACAGGTAGATTTAGGTACTTTTATATACTCGTACATACGTAAGACATATAGTACTAACATGGTTAAAATGTTTATATTAAAATAACATCAAATACATTATTTTAAAACCTATATGTAATACTATACGCCACACACATGTAAGTTATAAAGCTTTTATAAGTATTTGGCAATATTATAAATATAATAATTTTCGTAACAAAATATGTTTAAAATAGAGTGCTTACTTATTAATTCCATAATCCAGATCTGGTCTAAAACGCCAATTGCCATTTATCACAATACCATTTGTGATATTCATTACACTGAGACTAGATCGGAAATCTATTCCGAACAGTTTTTATTACGAGGGTTAGCCCTCAGATAGAACGCAAGAAAACGTAGGTACAGATTCTAAAGTTTTTATCAAATCGACGATCAACTCGTAGACGATTACATAAGACGGCGGCATAGTAAAGAAAATCACACTTTTTAACAAAAAGGCGTTTTCACAGAAATGTTACTCAACTAAACGTTTTAGAATAAAAATAGATTTAACAGAAAATAATAAGTTTTAGCACCAAGTGAAAAACATTTCAATTTTAACATATTTTAAAATATAATCTGTTATATAAATAAAGCAATTTGCTACGCTGCGTTTCTAACATTTAAAATCTAAATGTACATTACAGTTAATTGCAAACATAAATAAATACACTCGTGTGCTACGTTTCCTCTCCAAACATCGTAAAAGAAAAACCATTTCCAATCGAAACCATTAAGCTCTCTGTTTTAGTACCACTGTCACACCGTTCGCCTCACACTTAGCTGTAGCTAGTAATTATATATGAGGTTTAAAGGCACCCCGGTCGCTTGGTAACACTATTGTAAGCAATCAAGCATCAGTAAATTGCATATCTATGGACTTTTTGTGTAAGTGTATGCTAGTAATACATACGTATCTACATAACACAAAAGGTCTAACAATAACGTATTTGATAACAATAACAACATCTCATGTTATTTGATTCTTAAATACGTCGGAGACAAGAGCTCTGGGTAAGTTTCGTGCTACCTAACATAAAAAACACCTTGCCATAAAACTATTGGTATTAGAGGACTCGTACTTTTTATTGTAGTGATGTAAAAAGTCAAACTTAACTAAGGCCGCTGAGTGTAATTCCACTGAAATTTTAAAACGTTATACCTTATTAATTTTTTACATAAGACACCCGTATTCGTAGTGTGTATTATTTTAATTTAGACGAAAGAACTTCTGATTACGTGTCTTTATTACAACTAGACAAATGCCACCATCTCGTAAGTGGTTAGGTGGGCTTTTTCCAAACGGAGAATTAACCGAATGTCTAGCCTCGAGGAAGATGTCTTTAACCGGTTCACAAAGATCTAGGCAATGATAACAACGTCGGCCTCGGTGGCGTAGTGGGTAGTGTAACCGACTGCCACGCCTGAGGTCGCGGGTTCGATTCCCGCTCAAGTCAAACATTTGTGTGCATGAACATGGATGTTTGTCTTGGTCTGGGTGTTTCTATGTATAATATGTATGTATTTACAAAAAAAAAAGTATATATGTATGTTTATCCATTGTCTAGTACCCATAGTACAAGCTCTGCTTAGTTTGGGCTAGATGGTGATGTGTGTATGTAGTAGAATATTATTATAAAAAAAAAAAAAAAAAAAAAACTGCTTGAAGGAGCGCTACGTTCCAATCGGTTTTGCCACCAATCAATGGGCGAGAAGACAACCAAACTGTAAACCACGCTACGTGCCAAGTCCTCATGTATGTATGGATGATACATATTGATAGGGTGTACATGTCACCTACGCTTGACGTGACACTAAAAATGTAAAACAGAAACGTGCTGTCAGTAGGTTTTGTTACGTGTGTATACGAAATGCTCTCGTTAGTTCTCAATATATATTTTTTTATTTGATAGTAGCATATTGACAGTGATAGTTCTTCCATAAAAGCCTCAAAGTCCAGCATGGATTGTTAAAATGCTCGATCGAAAATATATATAACAGTATTCAATTTAGTACTCGATAAGCTCATAGAAGCACACTAAAAATACGCTTCAGTGTGCTTCGGTGAGCTGATCTACATCAAGCAACTAAAGTTGAAGAATAAAGAGAGAACACGATGGATTTTTCTTGATTTACTGATATGTAAATATATTTCAGACTTGTATTATTCCGACACGCTACTGCATATTTAAAATGCATAAAATTTTTGTATAATTTTACACTTTTTATCTAGTTCAATTGATTACGTAATATTAATTCAAGTCGATAGTCGATAGCGTCATTTGTAGTATAGACAAAGTGGACTTATTTGATCAACAAATGCATTTGCCATGTTGTTAGTTTGATAAGCTGTTAATTGTATTAAACTATGTCAAGAACAGAACCCCATACTTAATGGTGTGGGTATCCTTCGATAAATATATTAACTATTTACTTATTTCAAGTAGTAAGAAATAAACTTTTATTAAAAAGAATCAATTATAAAGCGTGTGATTACTTACGGTCGTATTATATCTTATGAAGGCGGTCTATTGTTAGTACCTCAGGGTGCACTTTACAACAGTCTACATTATGTTCTTAGTCTTTTATTGTGTCGAGACATGAAGTTAATACATTACGGCTGAGTTCTGGCTTATCTGATACTAGATGTTTCCGCGGTTTCACCCACGTTTATCGTTACTGCGCCGCCCCGTTGGTCGTAGCGTGATGTTATATAGCCTATAGCCTTCCTCGATAAATAGGCTATCCAACACTAAAATAATTTTCAATTCGCATCAGTAGTTCCTGAGATTAGCGCGTTCAAGCAAACAAACAAACTCTTCAGCTTTATAATATTAGAATAGATTCGTCGTCTATAGCGCGTAAAAATTTTACGACAATGAAAGGAATCATCAGCTACGTGTGTAATATGTATTTCAATTAGGCTGGCACGCTATGTCTAGAGCGCATTCGTTCCTTTTTTAATTAAATGTGCATACACGCAAACGTAATAGAATGTCATACTATCAGTGATACTATCTACAGTACTACCCACTCCCCACGAGACACGGACAAAAATTCAAATTTCATTTTTGTTAATATTCTTGCAAACCTTATTGAAGTTGAGGTTTTCCCGTTTAACTGACCCACAGATTAGATATGTATACCTCCTCATTTTATTGGATATTGGCAATTACCATAGATACGAGACGACTAGCAAATATTGGAAATTGGACACAGCGTTGCAATGACATCATGCCAATTGCGTTAGTAATTTGATTACTGAATTATAATAGGTACATATGTAAATCCCGTCCTATAATAATTAATAATACAACATTTTAATTACTAGTCTGTTTCATTGCTTAATTAAGATAATAATATGTTCCAATAATTATTGATTGTAATTATATTCATTATGCGCAGTTGTTTTCATCATTAAACTATTCATAGGTTAATTACCTTAATTATATACAATTTCTTTTCTTTACCTTTGCTGTCCTATTAATAGGCAAAGGTCTCCTACATTTCACCAACAAACCTACAGTGTCCAGATCATCGTGCTAGCTTTTTATTGGCCAACCTCGACGTCAGCTTCTCTCTGGTGTCAACCCCGTCTTTAAATATACGAAAATTAAAAAATATAGAGATGCTATCTTCTGTTCTAATCAATTGTATTTTGAGGTATACTACGAATTGTATGTACCTAGTTCTAGAGTCCAGTTGTAGTTTCAGATTGAAAATGTTTACGTGGTAGTTCGAATTATGTATTCTTCTCAGCCTGGAGAGTTGTGGATCGTGCTGGTTTCTAATTAAAGTCTGACCGCGATAACGTACCGAAATAAGTCTCGTATGTATTTAGTCTTAAGTTTCACGAGCTTTTTTGAAACCTGAAATTCATTTAACATAACACTGTATTTGAAAATTTGTATGTTAATTCAGAAGAATTGCTCCTATATCGAAAAATACTTGTAGACGTATAACTTTAGAATTATAATTAAGTATTTTTAAATTTTATCCAATATTCAGAAGTTCATAAAGGATTCAGAATGTGACGCACGCATACTGTGGCTGAGATCGTATATCCACTTAATTGTTTGGTATTAGTAAAGCGAGTTGGGTCATATTCGATCGTTGGACTTCCTTAAGGAAATTAAAAATATATGCAAGACGTTTCTTCAATAAATTCCGTAAGCTTTTGGGGTGCGATATATATTTAGGTATCTAATATTTTGCATGTATACTTGTACTACATACATGTACGGCGATCGGCTTCATTGGACTTCTAGCGGGAGGAGACAAACAAATAACCCGGTTTGTATTTAGTTGTTTTTGAACCGCTTATTAACATTGTACACCAAACATTTTCCAACGTGCGATGCTATGAACATGTCCGCAAATTACTTATTTAAATAATTGTGCACAATCTTCATGGCCTGCTTACATTAACCAAAATTCACTAATTGTTATACCACTAAGGTTCTACCTACAGATACTTGATTTTAAATGTACACTGTTTAGGTGGAACATATCAACTACCATTAAATACCGGATTACGCTTTTAAATTCCATTGGCTTTTAAGAGCGCAATATCATGAAAGTGCAGTTCAGCAAGAGTCACGGTAGCATCGCTGACCGCTGTGTTTCTATATGTCACGCTCCTTAAGGTGACGCTAAATTATTAGAAATTATAACATCGTATTGAACGGAATTGTGACATGATCACTCTCTCATATTTTTGGACAAAGCTTCTGCAAAACCTTACTCGGCATATATTTTTCTTGCTTCTTAAGCCTAATGCAATAATTTAAGTGATCTGACAGACTGCAAATTCTGGGTAAGTGCGCCGTTGCTCTCAGTTAAAAACTCAATTAGTAACCGTCTAAAACAGTGACCTAGGTATATTGAATAAAACAGCATACGTTAGAAAATCTAATTGAACGATCGCCTTGTGAGCGGAGCCGATGCGAGTTTTATTAAACTGTATGCAAATACGCTTTATTTATAATGCTTTAAAAGTTTAGGTAAACATATCGAATTTAGGCAGTATTCTAAGTAGTTTTGCTCACTTAATACTGAGCTGTGTTAAAACAATGTAAAAATATGTTAGATGTTCTAATAAACTTTTACAAAATAAATATATGTAAATGAATAAATAATAATGTGTGGCGACTCCGCACAGACGAAGAAGTTCAGCCTACATTTAACAGATGGCGATACAATCGCACTTCACATGACGTCATACTATTCTGCATCGTACAAGTGAAGTTTACACAGCGACTGAGTATATATATAAGCTCCCAACATCAAACGTCGGGCCACGGCCCGCCAGGCACGATCAACCAGCCTGGTCGGAGGATCCTCCCTTTATGTTGGAGGGACTTCACACCCTGTTCCTCCACAGTTTCTTGAAATATAAAATTTTATTTATTTATTTTAGGAAAGCCTACAGTCTAATAAGAACATTTGATCAATCACAATTAAGGTACACATGTTGCTAATAACAAACTTTCACATAATAATTAGTACACCACTTGTTTAACTACTCTGATTCCCTATGAGTTTTTTTTTTGTTATTTCCTTATAGTTAGTACGTTTATTTTAGTGACATAATTAAATAATTAACATAATATATACACAAATTATTTACAAGAAATATAAACTAAAGAGAAAAATAAAACTTCAAAATTAAAAAGCGTCATAATATTCCTCCGCATCGTCGTCAATTGGCAACGTGCCCAGAAGACTGGCAGCATTGCTAAGTTGCATGGCAATACTTATTCTTTGTGCAAAAAATATACTAGCTCTCTGGTCACGCGAAGCGTCGATGAGCCGCTTAGCTAGGTCTCTATAAACAGACCTAGCACTTGGACCCCATGGCCCCAGCGTTTCGACACCAAACGGCTCAAATATGTACTCACCAATAAGGTTTTGATATTTATGCCATTTGAGCGTCTCCGCTGATGCAGCAGCAGCACCAGCACAACCCGCTGTACTAGAAAGATGTGATGGCGCAAGGGTGTCCACACAAGTTGCGTCCTACACCAAAGGCCTACCCATTTTCTATGGCAGTAATGACATACTTCTGGTCTCTTGCCGTCGTCCACCTAAGCAAACTGGCAAGCTCGCTTGCTCGCTTCGCTTTAACTAAGAGTGTTTTGCATAATTTTATTAATTTTTGCTAAAAGTGTCAAATGTTTCCAAAAGTGTGAAGATCGGAGGGCATGGGTAAATTTAGCGACGAAAAGACAGTATCGAATAATTTTAAAAGCCAAATATATATTAATTTTGAATAATCTGTCTGTATGAGTCAGTTATCGTATCTTCAACTAAACAAATGGAAAAAAGAAAGAACATAGATAAAAGAAATCAACAATAAAGAAGAAACATAAAAATACGTTAATAATTCATACGCATTACACACAAACAAGAAAAACACATCGTAATATAATGAGATTATCCGAGACCAAACAAAAAATAATTAATGTGTAAAGAAATCTTTAACAACTTTATTTTTGATTGAGTTCGAACTTGTACAAAATAAGTCAAATACCAATTTTGATGAAATCGTGTTAAAATTGATTGCACTCCGCGAGAAGAAAGTATTTCGTCTATAATTAGGGAGTGAAAATGGGACTACTAAAAAGGACGCTCTCTGAAACCCAATTGATTAGTGCATAGAAATGGCAAAGTATATCTACTATAAAGAAGATCACTGCTATATACTTAGACCTCTGGTTAACCTTTTGAGTGGCAGCGGCTCACTGGGAGCCAGACACAATAGGTTTGAATTTAGTCTGGCATTACAATAGTTAGACAGGTTAATAGGGTTTTCAAAATTCCTTAAATAGGTGTCCTGCACTTACCTATATCTCATGGTCCATGGACCCTTCCACTGGTTACGCAGCGACTTCTTTGCGGTCTACGTCTGCATAAAACTTTGAGTTCGTAAACATATGGAAATAACCCCTAACAATCAGGCTACCTAGTTAGCTACTTAAGTTAAATAATACGAGACAACGGGCATCTCGTTAAACTAAACTAACTGGATACACAAAGAGATTAATTGAAAATCTGGTGCCCCTGATTTTAATGTTTTAAAATAACAGACTGCTTCAGTCTGGTAACTACGGTAGTGTATGTAATGCTGTGCATAAGGCCTTAGCTTGGATACTCGGAACGGATAACGTGTTATTGGGATTTTCTGTCAAGACATTTTCAATAGCAGCACAGAGCGTGTATTTTCGTTAAATGGCAATAGACTTTTCCCCTACCTATATTCTTATCTAAAACCATAGCTGGCAAAATGTGGGTCTCATACCTCTGCCCACCCATTCGTCACGCTTATACGTGAGACATGTATGTAACATTGTATGTAAAAACCAATGCGAATTAAAATCAACGTAGAAAATATGTTTGTATATTTATTGTTGTTTGTATCGATCTTCTTTTAGAACCAGTCCTGCTCTCTACGCTACCTAAACTAAATAATTTGTAAAACAAACAACACAAAGTTTTAATTTCACTCCATTAATCTCGTTTTATCATCAACAATATTGTGATTAATGCTTACGTTGCATATTTGTTTTAAATACGGTGAAATTTATTTATGGATTTGTATTTTCAATATCTGATATTCCATATAAAGAGTTTTTTTTATATCCGAATAGTTGTCAGATATTCAAAAACATGAAATTATTTACATAAAATCCTCTTTATATTGCAAAAACGTCTTCAAGTTTGTAATGGCTCTAACATTTTTATAAAATGACAAAGGCATTACGGTTAAACCTAAAAATAAAGGGTTTAACCGTTATGCTTTTTGTTTTGGCTACTACGGATTTATTTCACAGAATTATGCGGCTTTTCATAAGCCGGCTGTTTATCATGCCTGCTGTGCCTGCCTATTACTCATAATTATAAAAGTATATTATAAAGAAATTCTTCGAAATATAGTGCTATCTAGTTACATATTACAGTAAAATTAAATTCTTCAATGTTTATTCTAGAACTATGACTAACTCTTTAAGTAAGTGTGCAGGGCCTTATTGCACGACACGTCAATTTTTATGACATAATCCTTCGTGTTCTTGTCACCGCTGGTGTTCCAGCTTATCTTGAACCTAATGGTTTGGCGACGATGGGAATTGACCGGACGGTATGTCACTGATGATTTGAAAGATCGATAGGGTTATGTTTTGAGCCGTTTGGGGTCAAAACTACGGGATCAAGAAATAGTTAAAATTGTGTTCGACTTTTTTGGCAACCAGATGATGCTGATTGCTGTTCTACCTGGCAATGATGGCAGTTCTCTGAGCACTTTATAGTAGTAGTGCTAAGAAATTCAAGAATGGCTATTAGAGGTTTATATTTTAGGCATTTTAAAATTTCTTAATAATAATAACAAATATTCAAAGGTGGTTGTTTAAATATTATTGTTATTGTAAAACGTATCTAGAAAAAGGTTAGTTATCTTTACATTTATTATGTAATTTTTTTTAAATTATACTTCTAAGCATAAATCATTTAAATTAAATAAATTCTTGTATCTCTTACTTAGAGTTTAAATTGTAAAATAAACTTTTAAATTAAATCTTTTTGCTGAGAAGGCCTAGTAAGTTTTTCTGGCGCGTTATCCAGTCTAATGCTAAGCTTTCTTTACTGAATAAATCTTCGACTTAGATTTTCAACTATTAAGCCAGTCTTACTTAGAATAAATAACATTTCTTTTTTAGCCCAGGCTAAGCCCACTATTACTGTATCACTGAAGGGCGCAGTGCTAAATCAGCAGACTCGGTAGCCTAGGTAAGGGATGTAGTGTCACATCAAATGTGAAACACACAATAATAGTAAGTTTTTACTAAGACATACATACGAGTACATATCATGTACATATATAATACTTAAGTATTGTAGTTATGTAAAGAAAGTTTAATTTTAAAGGAAATTGGTACTATCTGCCTGAACTAGACTAGGTTAAAATGTGGTTGGAATATATTAATCAAAGGACCTACTATCCTTGGTCTCCGACGAGTATTAGAACGGGTTTAAATCTAAAATAAATTGATAAAATGATTACCTACTATTTTAAGGTCCGGGCTATGCTCATCGATCTAGTAGTTTTATGGCAAAATATGGCAATGAAAATTGTTCTAGTTAATTTTATGAATTTTTGGTTTAAAAACCATTCAATATATCAATCAGCTTGCATTTATTTTTGCGTGCGGTTGACGACAATAGGCTTGTGCTTTATTACAAGGGACATACAGAATAAGACGCAAGATATGTTAGAATCACACTGTATATCCCTTCAGGGATATAGATATCATTTTGTGCATGTGTACCACATTTTATCGAAATCTGTTTCGTTGTTTAAACGTGATTGTATAACAAACATCTAAAGTTTTACATTTATTATATTTTTGGGACTAGTAGTAAAAATCAGGGCTAATGCCCGACCCGACAGTCAAACGACGTAATTAAAATTGCAGGACGCCGATGGATGAGACTGGCAAAGGCTCGAAAAAAGTGGCGTAATTAAGGAGAAGCGTACATATGTATGTACATATGGGTATACTGGGTAGAGATAGACCGAATACTATATGTAGATTTTTGGTGAAGTTGATAGGCTTTTTGGTCTAGTCTAGTAATATCCGTATGAGTTTATTTAATGTAAATAACTTACGAGTATGTATACCTACGAATACTTACGAGAAAAAAAAAATATAAATGAAATGAAAATGTTTATTTCTTCACATACAGGGTTTTACATTAAATCGTCTTGGACCCCCTTTTAAGCAATAATTTGCTTGTATTGTATTGCTAATTAATAATATAATTTTAGTGACAAAGTTTGTTGTAATTGTTAATGTTATAAAATTTCCATATATTTTTTATCGAAAAGTTGGATAAAAAAATTCATTTTATTAAAAAGGAAAAAGTTTTTAGCTTGCCACGGCACAAATGGAGTACAGATTTTGATCGTCGCCTCTTACAGCTTTAAGCCATGTACTTAATATAATGTTAGACAACGGGTCTTACTCGCAATAAAGTATTTAAAGGGTAATAAATACCTATTGATTGCCCGACGTTTCGACCGACTTGCATCGATCGTGGTCACGGGTTGACTGATGTGAGCTCAGCAGCGCCTTCGTGAAGTGCGAGTTTCGGCAACTACCCTCTCTTGGTCACTATTATTTATATTCGCACTGTCGGTATTTCGACACACAACACTAACGACGTCTACACACTGGCTACCTAAGTCACTACGGCGACGATAACATTATATTAAGTATGTCTACAAATCGCGATAGTCTAAAAACTTTTAAGCCATGTGTTGTGGGTTCAATCACTACACGAAACAATCTTTATTTTATTCTACAGATTGTTGTTTCGATTTTGCGTGCTATTGCAATGTTTGTTATCAACATACCTCAATATATGTATGTCGAAATTCAACAATATCATTGCATATGCATTTACATTTTCCAACTTTCTTTTTTATTATGTTGTTTCTACACAAAAAATATGGAAATCGGTTGAGAAACAGATAATAACAGGTACTAAACTGTTTTGACTTTGCCTATTTTTATTTTTTTCGTGGCTGAAAGGCCTGTCGTGTTTGAAAGACACTTTAAGGAAACAAAATTTACTCGCGACTTTAAGACACTCAGTTTGTATTCTACGGGGAAAACAGTTTTAGGTAGAGAGTTCCACTCCTTTGCGATACGCATTATAAAAATGGAAAGGTAACTAGAGAGTTCCACTCCTTTGCGATACGCATTATAAAAATGGAAAGGTAAAAGGTTATTACAAAGGTTATTATAAAAGAAATGTTGAACAGAACACCATCGCAAAAGTAAATGCACTTGTATCGTCCCTTAACACGCTCACTGCATTATGAGGTCGAACAAGCCAAATGAGTGACTTCTCGCAGGTGCGGCAGTCAAAATCGCTTTCTTTCACTCTGTGCTGGGAACAGCTATGTTAACATTTCTATGAGTATAACAGAGACAAATATACAAAATTGATTCTCTCACGAACGTTAGGCTAACGGCGCAGTTAACACTATATGAGATTGAATAGACCTAATAAGCACTTAATAAATTATTGGTCTAAAAATCAATATATAGAAACGAATACATTTGCTCTACTTTATCCAGGGACAGATTTTTGATTATATTAAAATATTGGCATTTCTGCAACGAATCAATCGATAATACTGGAGATAAATTGTATTAAATTCGCCAAATACACGACATGTTGAATTCTCGATTTCAACAAGTGCTTCGTCCTGGAAAATTATAATCGTTGATGAATCTATGATATCGTGGCGCGGATGACTTAAATTTCACCAAAACATCAAAAATAAGTCACAAAAATATGGCGTCAAAATATAGAAATTGTGTACTCGAAGGATACTCGTACGATACAGGCAAAGAAGGCAACAATCGAGGGCAAGATCACGGCCAAAAAACAGTTTTGAGACTAATTAGAGGGTTAGAAAATGAGGGGTGTATTGTTGTTGTTGACAATTTCTACTCCTCTGTTGGATTGGCTGAAGAACTTTTAACAAAGAAAACTTTTTATTGTGGTTCCCTCCGATCAAATCGTAGAGGACCACCTAAGAAAGTTATACCCACAAAATTAAAAAAAGGTCATACTACGGGAAAATTAATCTAAAGGGCGTAAAAATTATAAAATGGTGTGATAAGCGCCAAGTTTTAACGATCACCACCTGCAAAGGCCACAATGCTGTTTTAGTAAACACAGGCAAGAAAACAAGAGCCACTAACGAAGACATTAAAAAGCCTTCATGTTTTCTTTTGTATAATGAAAACAAAAAAGGTATAGACTACAGTGACCAAATTTCATCATATTACTCGACTTTAAAACGAGGACTAAAATGGTATCGAAAGGTTATGGCAGAATTTTTATTTGGTACTTCTCTTTGTGAACGCTTGGATCATTTATAATATGGTTCATACTAATAACAAAATGTCAAAAAAAGATTTCACGGATTTCGAAGATTTTAGTGATGATTGGTGATGATGATTTACTTCGACGTCTTGTTACTTCATCACATTTTAAACTACTGAACTAATTGCATTAAAATAAGGCATGGCAATAGTTTTAAGTCCGAAAATTTAAAACTGTCTTTATCCGTACTTTTTATTTATGTTCATACTAGTTGTTTGTGTCTGTATTGTTATTATTTTTTTAAAAGCATAAAATTGATACCATAGTTAGTACTTCCTAAGACAGTCATTTTAATTCGAACTTCCTTCCATATCTAGACGTATTATCTTTGGTAGAAATTTCATACCTTCAACAACAATAGCCAAGCTGTAACTGTTAACCATTCTACTGAAGCTTAATGTTTTCATAGCATAATTATATTCATACGCTTACTACTTACACTAATCCATACTTTTTGTACTCAAGCTTAATGTTTTCATAGCACGATTATACTCATATGCATTAGCATGCGTACGTATGCGTAGCTTGAGTACAAAAAGTATGGTTTAGTGTAAGTAGTCTTACACTAAACCATATTTTTTGTACTCAAGCTTAATGTTTTCATAGCACGATTATATTCATACGCATACTACTTACCTACACTAACAAATCCTTAATTATAACCTGTCTTCTTTTGTACCCTATTATGTTTGCTTTTAAATTATCTACACATTAAGACGTTTTGCATATCTTTCATACTGTAAGCAAGTCACAATCCGACCGATGTTTTATATGCAATAGCGATTTTGCAATATAGTATGCTGAAGTGATTTTCTGCAGAGAACGTTGCAATCTCTTTGCTAAATATTCGCAGTCGCTTTCATTTAAAACATGACCGAAATAATTCAATAAGTCACATAATTTTAATATTTGTACGCCGGCCTTGGCAAAATATGTTGATACATAACAATTACGTATGGTGAACAATTTTAAAGGATGTATGTCTTGTAAACTACACATGTTTTATACAAATAAATATATCTTTATCTTTATAATTCACTTAAGCAAAATCTTCTGTATACTTTTGCGTTTTTCCTGCTCTATTGGATTGTTTCAAATGCATTTTGATCAAGCATGGATGTGGTTTTACACAATTTTTTTTTACTTAATGCCCTACTTGTATTTTAAACTTTTTGTTTAGTTAATATTTCCGGTTTATAATTCCAGATTTTATGTTATGTGGACTGTCTTCCCTTTTGGCGAATTCGCGTTCAATTCTGCAATGGACACAGCTGCTATAGTCAATGAGTAGAAGTACATACACATTTTTATCGCAGATCTATCCACTAACACAAACATACACTCATCCACCCACACATGCATACACATAAACACATAGTCACACGTCTGGACACTAACATAAACACACACATAACCACCCACACAAATACCCATACACACGCGCACATTAATACACATGCCTATACATTTAAACACCTTAAAACTAAAAATGCCGCTTGTAGACACCTAACGTAAGTGTTTATTTCAGGATTTCCTCCTGGCAGATGTGCTGATCATGTGTTTCAAAAAGGTGGTCAACTAAAGCGCTGTTTAGGTTGCTATAACAAATTAAGGCTTACGTTAAATAGCAGTCAGGCTGCAAAAATAAATAAGAAAATTGTTACTTTTTGTGTCCAGTGTGCGAAATCTTTCTGCTTGCCCTGTTTTAATAAAAAACATTTTGACTGAACTCATTGAATAAATATTTTAATATTATCGTAACTGCAACTCTCTTTTATTCCCATCCCTAGTCGAGATACAAATCGAACTTTCTTTCAGTGCGATGTGAGGCAGAACAGATGTCATATATATATTTTTATTTTATTTAATACTAATAAGTTATAACTGTGGGCGAAGCTGGATTCAACTTTAGCATATATTTAAGTTTGTAATGGTAGAGCTTCAAGCAATTATTGTCACATTTGGTTGGTGTTTTTTGGAAACAAAATTTTGTGTGGCCGGAAAGGTCTCATACGCACTGCAAAGAACTTAAACTTTGCCTCTAAAAGACCTTATACGCACTGTCTGAAAGTTCATGAAAATGGCTCCGCAGCGAGCGTGTTAAATAAAAATATTTAAGCGGTCGACTTGTATAGCTTCGAAATAAGTAGTACAATTAGAAATAAAATAGATTGTATTCAAAGATATAATTTAATGGATGGATTCGAGTGTAAGTCAAATTATACCACTTCTGCAGTTTCGCGAGTAGAAACAAACGCATAGTTTTGTGTAGATTACAAAATGCTATACTATGTTCCGATAAGTTGTAGATAGCTGACATAATTTTGACAGATTATCTAAATAAAACCTGTCAAAACACTACATTTTCCCTCCGCAATTTATTCTGACATTTGTTAGAAACCAGTCCGGGGCCGGCTGATTAAAAACAATATAAAAACGCAGCCACGTCATGATTATAAGTATGCTAGCTGTAGCTATGTGACGTAATATCTTCTAGTCCACCCTCATGAAAAAGACTCGTGATGCTAAATAACATGTCGGTAAATTTACTTATGCTTGTGATTGGTGCTGATTTACATTTGCCATGTGTTTTGCTTCCCGGGATATATTTTAGCGTTGCGAGTGGGGTGAATCAGAATACCCACATCTTGATATAAATCTATCTGAATCACATAGTGTACAAGAATATGTTTATACATATATATTTATAGACAGCAATTGCATAAATATAGAACAAATTATTTAGATATTTTGTTTTGCAGGCACGAAAAGTCAAATTAGGTGAATAAATGGTCACAGATGTTTATTGGACGTGAGCCAAAGTTCTATCATGTCGTGAGTGCTATTGATGATTTATTACTCGTATAACTTAAAAGTATGTTTATAGTCTTAACAATATTACATACAAATAATTTATATTATTATAGATAATAACATCCCATATAAGAAGTACACGATAGTTTACTGTTAGGAAAGAGGTATTGATTCGATCACTTGCGCACTTAAAATTTGTGCAGTCTTAGGTTCAATACCAGGGTTCGGTAAAGTGCTATGACCATCACCAAAACAATTTTTTTTAAACAGGGTTTTTGTCACTTCGTTTGAAATAGCAATAGGAAGTTTAAAAACAAGTACTCTGTGCCCTGGAGTGCACGCAATATAAGCCACCGAAGTTTTCTGTGAAAACTTACATGTTGGACAACTCTATAACGGCGGTCCTTATAATTTGGGTCCCGAAATCCGAAATCCCAGGATTTCATGAGTTTTAATTTTTGGATGACCTGCACGGTACTTTTTTTTTATTTTATTATGCACCGTACTGAAATAATGAAAGCGTATCCTACATACTACTAGACACTTTTACATGCGTTAAATATGAAACAGAACTGATTCTATTTAAAATCAATGAAGACAACAAACATTAAAACAGATTTCGTGGCGTTACTGTGTATCTATTGCCCAATAAAAAGCAATAACAATTTTGCCAATCGGGGTTCCAAACTGAAATCACGACGCTTATGTCGTTGGGTCAACCAAGCAGTGTACTACATTACACTTACATTATGTTGAATACTACTAACGTATCAGCCATACCTAGTACCTTTAGGCTCACCGACCTATATAATGCCTATTTTTTATTTGGTCCATATGCTTAAGAAAGTTGTGGACTTTTTGGGTCGGCTTACTGCCTACCCTTGTATTGCTAGCTGACAATTTACAGAGGTCGTGATCATTTCGTAGATAGCATTTTCAATATTGTGAAAGCCGTATTGCGGTGAAAACAAGCTTCGGTTCCGATCAATCTGTGCGTTTGTAACTTTTGTTGTGGTTTGAATATAGAATGAATACATTTATGTTTTCGTTTCATTTCACATACTGTTTATTTAAATTTTTTTTTTTCTTAAAGAATTACGTAAGGCTAATAATAATAAAGGCATTGCTAATATAGCAAAATAACATGTTTCATTATATTTATATATTTAGTGCAAATTTCGTTATTCCGGTAGCCTTTAGTATATTGTAATACTCTTAATGTATACTAAATTCTATTGTGATTTAAGTATACATAACAGTATTACAATATACACAGAATATGATTAGTTTTATTACACATTTGTGTAATAAAACTAATCATGTTCTGTTTCATAATAACATCCATAAGAAATGGAAATAAGTTTCTGACAGCTAGGTTCTCATAGACACCAAACACCAAAGAAGTTAAAATATCACTAGCTCAACACCTTGCAATACTAGGATCGATCAACTTCATTGCAACTTAAATGTAAGTTCATTTGATGTATTGAAAACATTGTTACTGAATCGTGTTCCGGCAAATGTTCTATTATGTCTCTTTAATGGCCAAGGAAAATATTGTGGAGACATGCAGTTTTATAAGAAGATTTAGGTTAAGTTAAGCAGTCTGGCTTAAACTTTCTTATACTGGGAGTAGGTCCATGCCCATCAGTAGGACAGCTTATAAACAGAACTGATATTTTACGAAAGATTTCACATTCATACTTGTTCTGTAAGCTAACAGATTTGTTCAGTAGATTTTGCATTATTCATACATAAATAAAAGGAAAAAGTATTCAATAAAAAATGCAACAGTCAACTTTACTGTCTATCAATCGATCGTCATTGTAATCTCAACCTTTTAATCAGACTAAGAATCTATTCATATACATACATATATGTATCACTTGTAATAGCTGTTATTATATTAGTTATGAGAGATAAATCTTCGCTTTATTGTCTACCATCTTTAATTAGTCTGAAATATGAATCCTTACTTATATTATAATTGCGAAAGTGATTTCGTTTGTTACGCATCCACGCCTTGACTGCTCGACCGATCATTATAAAATTTTGCTTACACGTTTTTAAGGATACAAAAAAGGACGTAGGGTACTTTTCATCCAGAAAAAAGTACTGTGCCCGAAGAGTAGTTTATTGATAACATTTACATTAATGCAAGCAAAGCCGTTTGCAAAAGCGAATAAAATTTAACTCCAATCTTTTTAACAAGTCATGCCAAATTTTCCAGCTAACATACGTCTGTTCCCTTTGTGTATCGTCGTCAATTAGATATATTTGTAAAGATACATGCATTCGCTTTAATTATATTCTTCGCAGGTGCAAAACACAGATAAGTAAATTGTCGTAGTTTCAGCAAACCGTAATAGCATTTCGAGACGGCAGCTCAGCATCAAATGTTCCTGTACTGTTGTTTTAACGAATGGTTATTTTAGAATATTATTACTATATTTCGACTCTTGAAACTCTCGTATCTTATTTGAAACCTTTGAATACAAGGTTTATATAAAAGATGAAAAGAGTAACATGGATTAATATTTGCAAATGTAAGAATATGTCGCATCTACATATGTACATACATATTATCCGTTGCTTGACAAAATACCTAGTTGTTAAACGTAAATTGAAGTAAAGCATTATGTTTTATTTGCTAACGCAATTGTGATCTTAAAACATAAAATTTAAGAATAGAGTACATGTATATACATATATTATTCAAATGTCAGCAGTTCTACACTCTGGTTGTAATAAATTAGTTTACAAAATGGTATTGCGTCCTTCACTAGTATTTTCACACGATACCTTCACACGTCCTAGCATATTATGTTTATACACGATTTCTTTTAGTGCCTCAGTTTTTGTAGAGGCGGCATGATATGCTTTGAGGCTCAATACAAAAGTAGCTGATATGCAAATTGGCTAAGCCTTTTGTAATACAAAGTAATATATGTTATTCACTTGCCACTACCTACATCATGAGAATCTTGTAATAAAACCTCTTACATAGAGGTCCTAAATGGTCTGCCTTATCGACTATGATTCGAAACAGATTGGACGTTATTGACCCTTAGATTTAATGTATTGATTGTTAAACTCTCTTCGACCGTATCGTAAACGTTGAAAATTTAATATGTACCTAATCAATATTCATCGACAGACTAAGCAATTGCAATACTTTTAGGAAGTTCTGATAGAGTGGAAACAACAAAGTCAGTATGTTTAATTTAATAAATTATGTACTAGATACTATTTACAGATTCTGTTTAATGTCCGATATTTTATTGAGAAAATATAAACAGCTCTAGAATGTAGACCTAAGTAATTCTTGGAAGAAATATGTGCCTACGAGTTTCAATATGAGTTAAAATGACCTAGATAAAATTTGTGTACCTATAAATATCAGAGCCGGGCACCGGAGGGCGCGAGATGACCTCCAGCCACCCTGAGGATTGACCTGGGGGTGGTGGGCTTTGTGGGCCTGCCCGCCATCCGTTCAGCACCAGGTCCGAGAGGCGGCGTGCGTGTTCCCACGCGCGCCTCTGTGTCGTGTCCGTCTCCCCTTTAGGGGGGAGACAGTAGGGCTTTTAAATGAGTAGTGCCTATATAGGGTAGGTATTATTGTGTAGTGGCCTGCCGTTTCACATGGCGGGCTGAAACCTCGGCGGGGTCGCGACCGTATGCGAAAGTGATTCGCGCGGCCCCGTCGATAGTAGTTTTGTCGAGGAACACCGTGGTAGGTTTAGTCGGTATTCCGGGAGGTGCATTATTCTTATTCCATCTTTCTTTTACCCCGGCGAGTCCGACATAACCCCTCCGCCAGCCCCCGCGGAGGGGTGTGCGTCAATGCATTAATAATATGAAAGTATAGTATTTGATTATGTGAAAGCGTAATAGTAACGATTCGTAACAATTTATTGATATAGGTTTATGACACACTTATGATCGCAGCCATAATGGCTGTGCTTATTTCATACCGTTATAGAGTTCAATTATCATAAGAGAATTGGCGAAATTTGTTATTTTGTAAATTAACTTACGTTTCTAAATATTATCCCACTATCGAGTAAATAGTTTTGAAACGTTTTCCTTTATTCGGAAAAATCATATTTAGCGAAATTCGTATAAATAGGCATTTATTATTTTTAATTAACGTTTATTCATAAACATAAAAGTACAGTAACATGTGTTGTATTATTTTTAAAGATCGTAGAAAATATAATCTTATACATTCAGAAGTTTTCGGCCAGAATATAAATAACTAATATCATCTTAGTAGTCATCTTTAGGTTCGGACCTTTGCTGTAAACTATTATATTCAACGATGTGTTAACGTAATAAATAACAAATTACACATTATGTATTATTATATATTATTACATATTACATATTATACACCAACACTTTTTATTATATTTGTACGAGAAATATTTACTGACATAAAATCATTTTGCCGGGTGTTCGTTATGATTGACTTAGTTTATTATGTGAGTTTCAACAAAATCGTTGGAAATTTCCTAATGTGTTTAGTATTACGCAGAAATAAAATGAAGGTAAAAGTTTCATGCAACTATTAAAAATTAAAAGCCGGGAAATAAGTTGAGTATAGTATAGAGCGGCGATGATTTCCTTGTTAAAAGCAGAGCAGATTTAATGCGTATGTATGTTAAGCGATTAGTAGGTATTTAGGCGAGTTATTGTTTAAGATATAACGGGTTAGTATTGCTACGTATAAAGAAAATCTATGAGTTATGAACTATAAGCTATATGAACTATAAGGTAATTTCTATAGCTTAAACATGTAGTTATATAGCGCTCTGTACTAAAACTACGCTACAATAAAATCTGTACGTACAGCTATTCTGTGCTATTATTATTGAGATCCTTTCTTCAGCCTTTGGTCTTGCCTGACCGGCTTTTAAATACATATATGGGTCTAAACATGGAGTAGGTACGCTACATTCTTAAATATACTATTATCATCGCACACTTTTTTAGTTCTATACCACAAATGATGACAAATATGAACACAGGACATTGCCTATATATGTTCACTACCCAGTCGTCACCGGCAAAGATTGGTCTTTGTCGGGAACGACTGGGCAGTGAAGCCTAGTTGGCTTGGCTATACCAAGTCTTAAACTGCTTGCCTGTCGATTACGTAAAGCGCTCTTGCACTCCGATTATTTAACTAATCAAGTACAAACATGACGCAATTCCGACATAAAAATACAATATGGCGTCATATGCGTCGGTAGAAGTCCTTTGCTGGCACTAAGTAGCTTTGTCACAGTTAAAACCTCCGATGACACCAGTACAAGTTTAGATTGCTTCAGACAGCACTTTTGCTTCGTAAAGCTCGCCTTGCCATGGTATAAATATCTAAAACAGCATCTAGCAAGACAGAATGGCAAGACAGTACCTATTTTCAAACCTTTCCCATCCTAAAATTAATAAATTATTAGTTGTTGCCCAAGGGCAACGACTATTTTAGTTGTAAAATATATTTTATTTTCACAACGACATCTCTCGCACCAGGGTAATAACTGTATCGCAGCAAGTGTACAAACATTCAAACAACAAACATAGAAGACTCGGACAGAACAACTATTTGTAGTTCACAGACGTTTTTATCCCGTATGTATCCACGGGAAGTAACGTATTCTTAGACATTTTGCCGACTACCATATAATAGTGATAATTAATTAGGACAAAAATAGAGAACAGACGCAGGTACGGCTATCCAAGGCACGTGGATCAAAAACCCACCAACATTCTTATAATATATGATAAACATTTATATTTTTTAAAGTCTTTTCATTACCTACTTTTCTTGCATTACTCGGGATTCAGGATTAGCGATTGGACTAATGAGGCAGTCGAACGCCATAAAGTTTGTGGTCACCTCGCCATTGCCACACACGAGATGAAAGATGTGTGATCCACAAAATGTTGTATGTTTGAATGCTTTTCAAGATACCCGCGCGCGACACAGGTCTTATTCCTTGTGCGGGTGTATAAAAAAAACAAAATAACTGCTATAAAGGTAACCACGTTTACAAATGAGCTGTCTTTATTTAAGTATCTCTTGACTCAAGCAGCTTTTAAAACGTGTTTTATATTGCTGGCTACCGACATTATTAAAACGCAAGGCTACCTTGATGATCAAGTGTCGTAACGTAGAAGGAATCCACAGCAGCGATTTGTGAAATCTGTGACACTTATTTTTTTTTTTGTATTGTGCCAATCAAGCATGCGGCCCACCTGATGGTAAGTGGTCACCGTAGCCTGTGGACGCATGCAACACCAGAGGCATCACTTGCGCGTTACTGAGCCTTTAGGAAAGGAAGTGGGAAGGTTAAGGAGTGGGATGGGAGGAAAGAGGGTGTTTCGGCCTCCAGAACTCTCACTCACCGAACGAAACACAACAGCAGGAATACTGCTATTTCACGTCGATATTCTGTCAGAGGGTAGTCCTTCCCCGGGTAGTCTTCCTATCTCGATTAAGGAATCTATCAAGAGACACTTATCAGTACTACAATGACCAGACATGCGCTTAGTGGAATGTAATTACTAAGATATTCCACACCGAATTTCGATCACGGCGGCCAATATTTAAGAGGACTGGCCATTGTACTTGACCCATAGGAGACAATATTAATCTGCATCATTGTGTGTAAACACTAGTGCACTGTATATTGCCTAACTCTCATGGTCCGATGTGAAGGTAGACTCAGAGAGCAAAGAGAGCAAAAGAGCGAGCGGCTTAACGTACTTGCTGAGCTTGCCAACAACTGCCTAACTCCGAGTTGCTATTGAGAATTCTTGAAGCAAAAACTCAAATACTTTTTGTTGACCTGATACGGGATTCGAACCCAAGATCATGCACAACAGTCGTATTCACTAGCGGTAGTGCTCGCGATCGAGGCAGTTATAGATAGATACAGAGGGATACTTGCTTTGTATTACTCGAAACTTATAACTACATATCTTTGCAATATATGAATGACCTAATTTAGGCCACTCTGAATAACCAAGTGTTATTTTAAGCAAAATATAATGCGCTGTTGCCATTTGACAACATTAGATAATGGACGGCACGTGTTTAGACGATCAATGCCAATAGACCATCCATTGTCATCTCTTGTATTGTTTAGTAAAATATCAGCTCATGTCCGGCCTTCAGGCATTCAAACAACAAATTAATTTACCCGTAAATACGTTTATATAATATTTAACAAGTTTCAAAAGGTTTCTATAAACGATTACGTAAACTAGAAACTCAAATAGCAATAACAGCTACAGTGAAACTTAAAGTACGACTTTAAGTTTGCCGTAGTATACATATAATATCAGCGAATTTGTTTAAATTGTTCCATGTATTGGAGTACCTACCTAATATAATAGCTCAGATTTTGTATGGTAATTAGTTTATTTCGTAAAGCTATGGATATAAAGCAACTTTTTGACTGAAGAGTTTAGTATTATAGAATACTAAAACTCTCTACCCTTTACCCGATAGGTTACAATAACATCATGATAGAATTTTTTTCTTATTGCCGTTGGTGGCAGACGAGCTAGTGGCCCACCTGATGGGAAGTAGTAACCGCTGCTCATGGACTTCAACAATGTCAGGACACAGCAAAGCCGCTGCCTACCGTGAAAATAGATATATCTAAACAAAGTTTTTGGGAAATTAGATGACAATTCAAAAGACTACGGGGCTACGCCATGAATGCACAAACCTATCTAGGTTAGTTTGTCTACGAAAGTATGTCCACCATACATAATATCGCTGCTATAATAATGTGTTATGTATGTCTCAATAGAGGAATCATGTGGGTACTGATATAGTAGACATTTTTATTTTTAAATTGGCGACGTTGGCGTTGCAAGCTTTCTAAGTTTTTGATTATTGTTTAGCATTTAAATTGCTTGATCGCCATCTCAGTGGGGTAAAATTCTGTTGATGCTATATAATTATTTATTAATAGTTATGGGTATGGCAACAAAAGAATTTTATCCGATAATATGTATCCATAGATACATACATACCTACATAGTCACACACCTCTGTCCGCGAAGAGGTAGGTAGAGGATTTTCCTGATTTTAGTTCTTACGTAATTCGGGACACGAGAATTTCTTGACAGAAAACCCAATGAAAATTGCTCGATCAGGCAATCAAACCTACTTCTTCCAAAGCGGTCATCTTCACTACCGCTGAGCAGTCAACATTAAAAACAACTACCGCAATAACCAGATTGAACAATTTATATGACAAACCAAAATACTTTTATATGTTTCTTAAGATAGTTCTAAACTAAAAGTTGTAGAAACTTATAGGGAATAGGTTTTCTCAGAATAAGATCTCAACTTTTATACGAAATTTAAGACGCGCGTTTATAGCTAGGTAATAATATCGGAAACGAGTCCTTGAAAGTTATACCGATAGTTAAGGGTTTATTTACTTTGAAAGTTCATATGCAGTGCAGAATTGAACTCGTTAAATGGAGGAAAACTATTGCTTTCATAAGGATTCTTCTAAACAGACGGCTCCTAGTTATAATAAATACCTTACGAGGTGCCCGTGAATACATTAATACACCAGATGGGATTACACGTGCAACCAAAGACATAACATTCGCATTGGCAATCACTTAAATGAGTAAGCTGTCAATACAATCTGAAGCCTTCTTTTATGTTTATTGACTTTGAATATTAGTAGCTATAACTACTGTATAACTACTCCAATTGTGTATGCTTTACATTCAATATACATTGAGCTACACCGCGCTCACCAGTTGTTCACGAACAATAGTAATACTAGATCTTATGTACATTAAAGATATTACAGCATTAGTTCAAGGGCGAGCTGAACCTTAATGTAGAATTAGCAAACTGTGCTAGCTATTATATTTGCAGTTGGTAATAAAATGTTATTCTTGTTACATCCCTATAAACAAACCAGACACGAACTTATTAAGTCTACTGTTCTCATTTGAGCTTAATTAAAAAGTATCTAAATATGGAAATAAGTATCGAGACTCACGACACGGAAGTGTAAACTTAATCAAAGAGCAACAAACGTTAATTCTGGTAATGTCGCCAAAGCTTGCCATCGTGTAAGTCCCATTGGAGGAAAATTATATAATATAAAGAGCTTTCAGCTGCTAAGGTTTCCAATTAAATATGGCTTCATTATTTATGGCCATACAATTTTATTGTTATTTTGGGAGGGCGACGATTATACTTAGATATTATTTATTTGCTCTGTATTCAAGTAATGTCAATTTTACTTATATTATAAATGTCAAACGTACGGAAAACGTTTAGATATTTGGGCGTTTGTTACTCAATCACGTGTAAACCGATGCACAGATTTGGATGAAACTGGGCTTACATATAGACCATGTCCTGGATAACACAGACTACACTTTTATCCTAGTAATACGTTCTCACGAGAATCACTCAAGCGCGGGCAAAATCTGGTCAATTTATAAAACATGGTATAAGTAAATGAGCAGTAAAGCATATTGACTATCGGGATGATCTGATTATTGCACCACGTGGGGAAACTTACTTGCAACATTTGGGCATTGGTAATCGACCGCCGTCATCATAATTTGGCTTTCCTATTTCATCTTTCTTACTTATTATTCCTGATACACACTAGTTTAATTTAAGTCAACAACGTTGTCTTATCGCATTATTCTATTCGTTGAAAATATAAATATGTTTATCAAAGATCTTATTGGGCCGTATAAATGAGGATGTGAAAAAACATGAATGTTTCTCTTACAATTCTGTACATTCTCAATTAACTGCCTATAAAGACGCGTAGATACCCTTAAAACATTCTTACGACGACTCTGTGGGTACATTTAGGTGATAATATGCCTCGATGGCATAGTGGTTAATATAACCGACTGCCACGTTTGAGGTCGCGGGGTCGATTCCCACAAAAGTCAAACATTGGTGTGCATGAACATGGATGTTTGTCTTAATTTGGGTGTTTCTATGTATAAAATATACGAATATACAAACATACGTTTATCCATTGTCTAGTACCCATAGTACAAGCTCTGCTTAGTTTGGGCTAGATGGTGTTGTGTGTATGTGATATAATAGAATAGAATATTATACAGTTCGATTTATATGACATTTTTATTAACCCATCTGTAAAAATAGAGCGCTGTCAGCTACTTACAATCATTTGGAATAATAAACTACATTCATCGATTAAACATTTAATCTAAAATACAAATATGTTTCGATGGCGGTATTGGTAGTAAATGCGTCTGCTGTAGTCGGGTCCGATTCCCGAGACCGGTGAAGGCTATTAGTTTTTTATTTCCGGAAATTCTGAGCAGCAACACGGCGTATAGAAATCTGCCCGGCACATATATAGATGACAATAGGTGCCTGTTGCCACTTATCAGGTAGACCAGAAATAGAAGAGATATTCAGTGGCACATAACTCTGCTCGATGGACGACAATAGGACCTAAACCATAATAGGCGAAGTTCAGGTGTAATGTTCCTCTGTCTCTCCTTACGGATTATAGGTTTTATACTATGTATGTATATGTATATATAACTCGAGTTATTACTAAATATTACGTAAGATCGTAATAAATGTACACCTGTTAAGCGCAAACATAACATGTCAGGCTATGTGAAACTTTCATTAATAGTAATTTCAGTAACGATTATAAACCCTACATATACTGGTAGCTATTGGTATCTAGTCTATACGTCACGTCTTACCTACATAACAATACTATTGTTTGATTCTCACTCTGATAATCCACCTCTTTGTCAGCCTTTCAAGGTACAGCCGATAGACGTCACCGTAATTGGAACCATCTAGATATATAGTACATAAACGTAACGTTACGTATCTCAAAGTTAATGGTATTACTATTCCTGGAAATCCTAGGAGGCATATTATTTATAATATAAAACACGAAAAGAATTCTAGACTTACAGATATTATTTTACATAAGCATTCGTGTTTTTTTAAGTCCTCAAAGGAATTCGTCGTAAATAAATTATTCTGTACATCTCATTACAACTGAAAAATATTAATACTGCGATGTCTGCGTCACACTTGATGTTACGACTTTATTCGACAGCAGCTTAAACATCAAGATGGTATAGTAGAAATGAAAAGTGCATTTAATGCTATCAATACTATATTAATATATTATTATTGATTTTGTGATCAATTTTATGTGTAAATTTTAAACTAAAATATCAGTTGTTTTCAATAATGTTATTATATCATTATAATAAATCGTCAGGTTTGATCATAGTGATATTGCCTCATTAGTACAATTTCGTAGTATGAGGGTGCGGTTCAAAGACGTTGCTCTGAATAGGTATTATACCTTAGTAATATAGACCCATTAATTACGTTTTGACAAAAAAATAACCAAGACAAATCATTCAGGATTGGCTCGTCGTTCAGGATGGTCCCCGTGGAACGTTTACATTTATGCTTATGACAGAAAGCAAATCCGTTACCTACTATGATAATTATTATTATCAAATCTTCTGCTTGGAAATTCTCTAAGGTAGCGCTCCCTCAAATACGTGGGATTCGAAACACATCTGGTCAAATACGTACATGATTATGTAGTACCTACCTACTATCCCAGTATATGTACTTGTATGTAAAGAAAGTTCATCAGAATAACTACGTATAAAATTATTCAGTTAAGTAATTGTTGAAGTAAGATAGAGCTCAGTATATGCGTTAAGAAATCCATTAATTTATTATTTTATTAGATATGTTTTACTCAAAATATCTGTCATTAAATTAATATTTTTGTCTAGCATTTAGACCACTTTATTACTACAATTGTTAATTGATTTGTTAACAAGTAACAGTTGTTGTAATAATAGTATTAGTATATACATATATAGATTGTGACAATGTTATGTAGAATAATGATAAATAATTAATAATAGTTTTGGTTTAGATGGTGAGGCAGGGATCGCGTGTCGTAAATATTTATTTATTAATGATATATAGATAATTATACATACGGCATTTTTTTAATTGTTATTGTGTATAAACGTAAGATCATTCATGTTGATCTATTAGATTAAGTGTAAAAGTTTGTGCAAATGGCGATCGTGAAGGCCACGATTTTTAGGTCACGTAACGTTCTAATTAAGATTTTATTTCAGCAAATCTCTTTATTACTGCATGGAGTCTAGAGGGGCGACAACTGCCATTTATTGATAGACTACGCAAAGTCCTCGAATTCAAGTATCATTAACATACCAGAAGAAGCCTTAGTTTGATTTAAGATACGAGCAGTATTATTAGGTATTACTATCAAGAAGTTCTCAATAGCAATTCGGAACCTGACATTGTACCCGGTGGATAGCAGTGGGTTAGCCTCTCAGATCTCCGTATTTCGATGGATTTGAAATCACAATTGGCAAAATGCGGGTGTGAAAATCATCTGCCTAGAGACGCAGTACGGACGGAGACTATGGAGATATAGACATTAGAGTTAGTGAATTCATCAACTTGTGTAATCCATTTATATATGTATAAATAGAAAATTAAAAAAGCATATCTATATAAAAATGTAATTGCGGTTTGCATTTTATTCGTTAGGAATGTCTAAATCGAACATGAAGAGCTTAAGACAAGCTCTGGGGATAAAATAAAGTCTAGTTTTAAATAGTTCTCATCGACCTTCAAGCTATCGTCATATAGATTTTTATAAGCGACTTCATCATGTTCTTAGTGATCGAAACGTAACGAACAGATAGTTACTTTCTTGTTTCTGAGAAAATCTATTTAGGTTTAAGTAAATCTATTTATAATTTTATTCTCATTCAAAGACCAAACATTATTCCAGTTACCTAGACGGGAAGCCGGAATAACGCTTCGTCGAATAAATGGGTATCGTGAAAGCGGCTTGTATTCGCACTAACAAATAAAGAGAGAAAGAAGACTGACAATTTTAACACAAGGCCTATACAAGATTGCTATAGTTCTATCCGTACAAAACTTTTGTTGTACTACATTTATACTCATAAAACTAAACGAGATTGCAAGTAATCTATACATACATATATGTACGTTGCGCAGTTTGCCATACATGGGCCGTACTGAGAGCTAGTCGGCCACTAATCATGAACATGCTTATCAATCACCACAGAATCTAGATTTTACGTAATTGGGCACGACTTAGTTTATTATGACTTTATATTAAATATACGATATCGATTATATGAACATCGAAGTTATGTGTTTATTAAATAGTTAATTATCGCTTGCTTTAATGGCGAAGGCAAACTTCGTGAGCAAAGCTGCAAGTCAGAGAGTGCTCCATAATGTTTTCGAAGATATGTGAAGTCTGCTAAGCCGCACTGGGCCAGCGTGCTGGACTATGCTCTAACCCTTCTCATACTGAGAAGGGGCCCGTGCCCAGCAGTGGGACAGTTTAATACAGCTAATATTATTTTATTAAACCCACTTAATTAATACGCAGGTCTGTCAAGTCTGCCCATTATGCAAGCAAATAAATATGCCCATAAAAGTCCCACAAGACAATGACTATCCAAGTTCAGGACACATCATAAAAATTGGGTTGAAACAAATAAATATTCTATACTTATGTAGTTAGTGTACATAATTCGTTAAATAATATTGATTATCAATGTTCACAACAGACTAACTTATACAAACTGTCAATATTTTTGAGACACATTACCGCTACGTCAATCACATTAGTTTGGATACATTATTACATTAATTGGAAACTACGTCACCTCACCCTAGAAGATTAAAATATATAATACTAGCGTTTACTAGAAGTAACCCACAACCTCACCAACTCTCCCAGACCTCAATGAGGTGATAGTCTTTGCAAATTCCTTTAAGACCGATTCAGCGGTTCAAGCTTTCTCTTTGAAATTTCATTAAGATCGGTTATCGGTTTGAGCGTATACCGAAACCGGTAATCGAACAAGACTAAGCTAACATTACATTTACAATAATAGGCATAGAATGTCTCGATACATTAATATTTTGAAATGATGACATGCCAAGTTGATAAACCAAACAAGAGACTTATTATTAGATTATCTTTCGCTAATAGTACACAAGCGAGTCTGGATGCATGCGACTGATCGGATTTTAGTGACATTTGTAGCATAATACGTATGAAATTGTCAAACATGCGATGCAGTAGTTTATGTACTTTCTACTTGGTAACGTTAATGTCAGTTAAGGCGACGAGCTTTAAAACACTTCAAAGACTGGCTAGTTAAATGTAACTTTTTCAGGAAATAACTACCATTTGACTAGTCGGCCTATTTGTGAGTATTGCCATTCTATATTGACTGCATCGGTTTTACGTATCGCCTGAGGTCGCTTGTATCAACCGATCCTCGAGATGAAATATTGATGACGTTGTATTGTGCAAATATAAGTGGCTGTTTATAAATAAAGGCACAATAATTGCATGCGTGAAGATACGTCTCTTCACAAATATTTTATTAATAAGTTTAGTTTAAGAAGAATTAGTATTGCAAAATTCACTTGGATAATGGATAGAACCTCAGATTTTATTCCAATTAGTAGCTAGTAGCTACAATAATCCGTTGCAAAGCGCTCGAAACCAGTTTTATTCACTAATCGGTAAGCCACCGTTGAGGTTTAGCTACCGTCGACGCAGTGACGAATGCGCGATCAATTTCGAACCGTGGATCTCTGTGCTTTGAATATCGTAAATTGGTGGTTCCGTATCTAAACTCAATATAAAGCAGCTTAAAGGACTCTGATTTAAATTTATCCAAATCGTCAGCTTACTTTGTGCCGTAGTAAGCTATAGATCCTGAGAAAATCCGTTTTCTCGACAAATGAAACAAGTTGAACTCCACACGCCACCATTTCATGCGGGCGCCGTCAAGGGCATAAGTAACTTAATCGTTATATAGGGAATACAAATGGGTATAACTATTGTTATTTGAAAAGCAACTTAGCGGACATCATTTGTAAATTTGTATGTAAAAAAGTAACGAGTAATAGGTGTAATTTTGTATATTAGATTCAGATGACCTTCGCCAACGGTGTCAAAGCTGGTCATTAGACTTTGTTTCAGATGAGCCCGGGTTTTAAATTGCCAGCTTGTAAATACCTTTTCAGTTTAACGCTTATTTTACTTCGCAATATTTTTAGAGCCCCGGTGATACAATGGTTATCTGAAATTTTATCATGAATATTTAAGGAAAATCTTTATTGAAAGCAAGAAATAATACGTATGCAGTTAGGTGATCGTAAATCTGCCAATATTTCGGTTTACCTTTGTAGATTTAGCGTAATCTAAATTGTTTCGTCATTAATGGTGACATGACTTTGAACATAGCGGACCATTAATCCATCCCACCTACACACTTTAGTAAAAACTTACTGAACTACATATAAGACCATATTATGGTTACCCATAAGTCTTAGTCTAAGTTAAGATAGCGCGCTTAGTTTCGAAAAAAGCGCTTACCTAAATAAACTTGAACGTCCTTTCTTTCACCTATATTACGTGTGCTAAAAGAACAAAATTTGATTTGCGGTCGTTTTCAAGTTGATTCGACACTTTGGTTAAGTACGCGCTTGAGCCGCTCCATTATTTTAAAAAGGCTACCAAATGACTGCCAATGTTTGTGAGTACAAATGGTTCCGTTTGAGTAATTAGATTTTTGTATTAACATAGAAAACGAGTTTACATGTAAAATGGAGATTTATTTGCCAATTTGGATGGAGAGAACCGTAATTGCCATTTAATTAATATATATTCTGAAAAATATTTCGTGCACCCGTGTAACAAATAATTTATTCAATAATTATAATATTTTTGTCGTACCAGAATATATTTTAATACGTAGTAAACGTTTTTATTCTTTGATTACAGACTCGTGTCGCCATATCAAACGTTTCTTTAAACGAACAAATAATGTGATCTTTTTATAATGCCTGTGGTAGCAGAAGAGCTAGAGTATTAACTTCTGCATTTACTGAAGCATGTCACAGGAACAAAGCCTATCTGTTGCCTATATTATTGAAGCAGAATTGTTTTTTGCGCCTCAATTACTCGACCGATCATTATAAAATGTCGCATACATGTTGTCAGGGGTACAAAAACGGAAAGGCGATTGAGGGTAGGGGCTTTTAATCCAGAGAAAAAGGTCTGTTCTCGAGCGAAGTCATGGGCAAAAGGTAGTATAATTATATACAGCAATTTTGCTTTTATCGACATCAATTCAATTCTCAAATGAAATAGATAGAATGGTCTCATGCATATCACCATGCCAACTCGCTCGACGGTGGTGCACCTAATTAGTACAGGATCCGGCCAGTACTGTTAATCGGGGTGCAAAGGAATAGTGCTCTAATACTGTGAATGGGTGCGCTGGACCGCTCGCGCTGGCTCGATAGCCCGAATTGCATATCCATGTCACCGCTCGGTTTTGTAATCGTGGTTTCTCAAGTTATGTTGATCGTATCGGATAATACTCAACTGAATCCACTTTTGCCTACCATTTGCGGATATAAACGTAAGATTATCATCACTACATATTATAAAACTAAGTCCCCTGCCGCGTCTGTCTGTCTTTTCGCGATGAACTAAAACTGAACGGATTTTCATGCGGCCAGCAATAGAAAGAGTGGTTCATGAGGAAGGTTTAGGTGTATAATTCGTTAAGGTTTTTTGTAAATCGGTTGAAATATGACCATAATCGTAAAAGATGACAGAAAAATCAAGTCAACTGGGAACTTTCAGTAAAAACGCAGTCTAATTGCTCTAAGATATAACAAAACAATGTTGGTAAAATGGTAGGATTGTTCCTCTTTGAAAGGTCTACAAAAACGTCTGCGATGGTATATGTCTATCTTTTAAAGAAAGTTTATTGGAATGAGTTAGAATGGGTATCCAACTTCTAAAAAATGGTCAAATTTAATGTGACCATTATAATGTTACACTATACAATCGAAATGAATATCTTAAGTGTTATCGCAAAATAAAAACAAACGCGCGAGAAAATAAATTCAAGCGGTCTCACATCGACAAAACTCGCTTGATTGTACCACCCCCGGTGCCGCCAAGTAGTGTCTATCACCCGTGCGAAGCCGGAGCGGGTCGTTAGTGTATAAGTATGTACAAAAAGTACGCCAACGAGTGTAAATATTTTGGCGTAATTTTTGTCGTCCAAAAGCAGTTTCTTCCAGTAATTGGAAATCTTATTACAATGATACGTACCTACTACATTATCGAGTTACGAAGTAAATGTAAGAAATAGCTTACTTAATTAAAAGGCTTCATACTAAACAACATTAAACTCTACAATGTAACATAACTGCGTGACTTGAAATTGTCCTTTGGGGGAGACGTACAGGAGTCGATAATTTTTAATTTGTCGATAATATATTATGAAACACGCTCATAAAACTATTCACACCACAACTTACCTGTATATTATTTCTAATATTGGGAAGCTGACATATATTAGCTACCTCGGAGACTGGCTGATAAATAAATATTTTCTTATTTATTTACCTGTGTCTTCGTTGTACACGAATAAAGAAATTCAAAAACAACCCTTACGTGAAAATCTATGAAAGGAAGTGCGTTGACATACCAATGTGAATCAAAAGGAAGGATTTATCTTTGATATATTTTCCTTTCCACTTTGCTTTCCTCAATTATTTCGGGGTTGACAGCTATTTCCGAAGGTGTGATATGAGGATCCTATAATAATTTCTTTATTTTCATGGCAAATACAAAATTTATTACGTAAACAACTATATTAACACATTATAACTTGCACTTGACGTTGCTCGAAAATGTCAAATATTGGGATAAAGTCCAAAAATGTGGATAATTCACTGATTGTTTTTTGAGATCGGATATTCTTCATTTCAATGTTACCATGACTTTGCAAATTACAAGCGATTTAAAAATGATTAAATACCCTTGTAATAGAAAAGTTACCAAGTCAAGTATAAAATTAAATAGAACGTAATTTTGCGTTACGTTTAAGAATTGTTAGTTTAATTTCAATGCGTAGCATTCACCCGAATGGTGAATGCTACGCATTGAAATAAAACTAACTTTTATTGATTTTATCGCGGTTCATTTTAATATAGTTTTCTAATATAAACTAGCCATACTGAAAAGGTAAACGATTAAAAAAAACTGTATAAAGTAGTTTAATTTCATAACTGTAGAATTTATTTCTACAGATATGAAATTAAACTACGTAACAAATACACTTAATACATTTTATCCAGACATGACTGATCTAAGCCAATTGAAATTCATCGAACCGTATCTTGAGCGGCACGCGGCTATTGTTCCTGTCCTGCCCTGTTCTGATGACATTACAACACGAAGGACGGCTAACCACAAAGGTGTTCTTGACACAATGAACAGGGCCATTGGTCAATACTATACAAAATTAATGGTAATAATAAACCATCGGCTCAATACGAACATTGATAAGACTGCGACTGAGTGACTTTTCATTTAAACAGAGATTTAAGTGAAGCGCCCACACACGCATGTAAAGTGTTCCCAACGGGTAATTCTTAGAGCAATAAATTGGCTAGTGACATTTGCTAAAACTGGCAAGAGTATTAACGGTACGCCCTCACAGTCAATGCAGACGGTGTTGCTAAAGCCGGGATAACGGAGAGCAGTTAGTCGTAATTGAAGTGAATCGTTTTCATTTGCGGAACTGAGAACATAAGCTTTTCTATTTGTTACACGAAACTATAGTTGTAAATGCGTAGACATGTAGTAGCATCAATATGTTCATAAAATTTTCATAAATATATTGTACTAGTTTTTACCCACGGTTTCACCCGCGTAAATCCCATTCCCGTAAGAATACCGCGATAAATATTCCAGTAATAGCGCCAATATGTTCATAAAATGTTGACTCATATGTAATGTTCGCTTTGCCACAGCAAGTGAGACGTTGCGGTTGTACTTTTCACTATGCTAGTGTGAAGTTATTGGCGCCAGAAACAAATAAAAGCATGTCTTTAACATGATTGTTTATTTGTATAATTATTCAAAATGGCGTTGTTTCATTATATTTGAACACACTTGTGTGTCTTTGTTAAATCACACTGTTGAGCGGGTGTAGAACTACAAGCTACTTGTATTTTCGCGAGTACTGTTTGCACATTGAGACCAGATTTAATTACATAATAGAAGCCATACCGTTCTGTTTCTTGTACGTATCAGTTGTATGTCTTTGGCAAATGTTAGGAAACTTCCATAGGAACTACGGCGGAAACATATTGTCCTTACTCATTGAAACGTGAAACATTGTATTATGTCATGCTTGCGAGTAAAATACTTATTGCGTATAGATATGGGTTGATTCCTGAGTTTGATCTTAAAGTTTATAGGAGATTTTTGTACATAAAAGTTCTTAAATTAAGGGGACCAACACATAGTACACACCTATATCTACTGGTCCCTTTAATTTATAATTGATAGGTACACTGACCTACTACCTACTTACATTTACTAACTAACTTATATGTTAGTTTGTTAATTATGGTCTTTTGAATGATGAACTTTATTATATAGGTACACATTGTTTTGAATAAAGTGTGAATTTCTATGCACGATACTCGGGTAGCTGGGTATTACAATACGATGTACACATCGCAATAAGTACTCGCTCATGATGTCTAAATCCTAAGGCATAAATGACTGACGATTTATGTATGTACAATATCTCCATGTTGAACCATTCGGAAAAGCTCTCACACTAACATCTGTCTATATATGAATTCATGTATAGAATTAATACATGCAGTAGTTGTGCTGCACATAAATTGTCTAAATTGTATAGAAGATGCCTTTGCAATGTACGAACGATATAAAGAATTGACAAATAATTTCAAATATATTTGACCTCTAGACGGTGAATCGCAGGAATTGTATTGTACTGTATAAAGGGGTATGCGCGTTATGCATTTCCCTTTATCAGAAATATATCAACGATACTGACTGTAATGAGAAAATCCCTTGTCAAAAAGATATTCTTTGAAAATGTTTAATATTTAACTAAATTGTTTAATTAACTTTGAACAGTTGGAAAAGTACTTAATAGTCAGAAAATTGAAGTAAATAATATATTTTAATCTAGAAACTTTCTTAATATAGATGTTTGTTAAGGACTCTGTACACATTTCTTATTGATATCTGTGTGGTGTATGACTGCACGGATGGCGCTAATCATTTAATAATTATTATAATAATTACATAACACACTCACAGCAAAAGAATTACATAATTCTTTTGTTGTGAGGTTCCACACGTAACTCAGGCCACTCTTCCACAGGTGGATCGTCACAGCAAAAGGTTATTAAGTGACAGATAATATAGCTTGATACTATGGTATCAAGTCCAAACAAAGCTATGAAACGTTATTCTTAAGCTTACAGCCGCGTTGTTAAAATTACAACTATAATGTCATAGTATTAATATTTTAAATGCTTTGCTGTCAGTCTCCTTATTGGGTGCCAAACCTACGTGTTCGCCTGATGTTATGTGCTGGATTACATACCACATTGAACAGATGACCGTTATTTAAATGGTATAAATTCCTCGCAACACTAGAATTACCTCCTGTGTGAAAATATCTTTAGTAAAATATTCGCAGGAACGTGAACGAATAATTGCCTGTAGAAGTTCCATTGGGTCTGTATTATTGTTCTGCAAAAATTGTAAAACGGAACATATCTAATCAAAACATGTGTACACTTTTATTAGAACCCTTTGCAATGGATTTAAGGCAGTCAGCGTAAATACCTATCCAAGTATTTCCCAAAATACTTTAGAATCGGCTGGATTTCATTTATATACACACATATTCAGACATGACAAAGAATTTTTAAACAGATAACTCAATTACAGTATCTTGACGCTAGTCAAATACGGAACTCACGATCGGCCGCAAAAATAAGGGTAATCTTATGCCACGGAATTAATGAAGCGAGTTTAACATCTATGAATTGTATTCGATGCCCTCGTTAGTCCTGTGTATAATACACACGAGACTATTCATCCTACCCTTTAGAGAATATGTTAGTATACTGTGGATCATTAGCTATAGCGTTATATTTATTTCACATATAATATGTTAGTAGCGTCCAAACCAACTCACCCAGTTGGTTAAGATCAAAGTTTCAAATTTACAAGTTCATTCTTTTATAAACAGTGAGCAACTATGATTTACACATCTATACTTCACTGTAAAAAGTTTATAAAATAATTATAATCTATTCTCGCAATTTAAACACTTTTGATATATTTAATCTTTTTATATTTTTGATATGTACCCTACCGGCCAAAAGTTTGAGACCACAAGTTAAAATATTGTTTCACAATAAAATTTGTTAAAAATACATATGATAAACAATTAATTTGAACACCTGCATATACAATGGATATTTAACTATTTTTCGAAGTCATTATTTCTATTTATTTTTATGTAATCATCGTACAAAGGTCTTTTGTCTAGAAACATCAATGGGCGCCGCGTGCGGACCGCGCGCTAAAGTCATTGTAATATTATTGTTACCTGACTATTATTCATTATTTGGGCTTTGTTTTGTGTTAACAGAATTTTAGGAAATTTTAACTTCCTAAAACACTGTGAACACCTGAGTTTCCATGGAGTAAATATTTCTTAATCTTGGTTAGTCCGAGCTCGTCGTTCTTACAGTGAAGACATCTCATTATGGGAAAAGTACGCCAAATTAGCGGTAAAACTCGTGCTGTCATCATTGCTTTACACAACGAAAGCAAATCTGAACGTGCGATTGCTACTCAGCTCAAGTTGTCGAAGACTTGTGTTCAAAACACAATAACCCGATACAAGGAGACTGGCAATAATCAAGATCGCTCGCGGTCGGGAAGGCCGAGAGCTACCACTTCTAGCGAGGATAAGTTCATCGTGGTAACAAGCAAGCGGAATAGACGCCTGACAGCACCAGAAATCCGCGCTGAAGTGAACAAATCCCGGTCTACACCTGTGTCATTGACCACAGTGAAAAGAAGACTAAGAGACGCTAAGTTATTTGGTCGCGTAGCAGTGCGAAAACCTCTCTTAAGGCCACAAAACAAAAAGAAGAGAATGCAGTGGGCCCTTACCCATCGAGACTGGAGTGAAGAAGACTTCAAAAGAGTTCTTTGGACAGATGAGTCCAAATTTGAAGTGTTTGGGAGCAAAAGACGTGTTTTTGTTCGACGGAGTGCCGAGGAAAAGATGATGCCAGACTGTGTCCTGCCCACAGTGAAGCATGGCGGTGGTTCCGTTATGGTTTGGGGTTGTTTCTCGAGCCGTGGAACTGGAGATTTGGTACGAGTCGAAGGAATTATGAAAAAGGAGCAGTACAAAGCAATATTGGAGTGTAATGCTGTACCATCGGGACTTCGGCTAGTTGGAGATGGCTTTATTTTCCAACAAGACAACGACCCTAAACACAGCTCCAAATTATGCCGGGGTTATTTAGATACAAAAGAAGCAGAAGGGGTGTTAAAAAACATGGTGTGGCCCGCTCAGAGCCCCGACCTTTACCCTATAGAACTTTTGTGGGAAGAGCTGGACAGAAACGTGCGCAGTTGTTGTCCCAGCTCACAAGAAGATTTGTGGAGAGCATTGCAAGAAAGCTGGAATAATATTTCACAAGAAACAATCGACAAATTGATTGCCCGCATGCCAAGACTTGTCAACAAAGTGATTCAATGCAAGTGAGGGTATTTTGATGAAAAAGCTGTTTAGCTTGTCAACATATATTTTAAGTTAAATTGTCGAAATATTTAATATTTTTATTTATATTTAATTGCATTTGCCATACTTAATAAATATCCCAATAAATCCTTTCATGTTTAGCTTTTTATTTTGAGTTTTACATCCATTTGCAACTTTGATGTAGGTGGTCTCAAACTTTTGACCGGCAGTGTAGGTATAACCAATTTTATACGTATATTCATGAATTTATTATCATATGATTTGTACTGTGTGTTTAATTTTACTTTGATGTACTTGTATTACTTACATTTGAGATGATGTATTTATATACAGATTACTATTTTAGAAGACTTTATATACTCGAACTCAAAAAAATTAAAGGGCTCGATGATTACGTCTGAATAATATTCCATATAAATAACTTTATTCTAATGACCAGATCAGAATAAAGTTATTTTGACTATCGCAATAGCGTAGGAGTAGAAGAATAAAAGCTCTCTAATAACATCGGTGGTTTAAAGGTCGTCAATAAAAAAGGATAGGACTTTGTATTAATTAGTTATAGAGTTTCATGTAAATTAAGTGAAAATTATTCGCTTAATTATAGTAAAAATATGAAAGTTTATTTTAATTACGATTAAAATATCTACGTAGAGCTGCGCATCTTGTTTTAATTGATAGACGACTGCACTGTTTTCTTTTTATAAGTATTAAACGTGTACGATTCGTATATCAATTATACGTAACCTTAAATGAAATCAATAACAGAAATCGATCTTTTAAATCAAAATTTTCCCTTGAATAATTATATCCGTATGGATTGAGGTGCCATTTTTCGTATCCTAATGAAATTGATATACTTATTTAGTAGTAAGTTTAAAAAAATGTATGGTCGATCCTCGATTTTGTAGTATAATACTTCAAAAGTTATATGAATATAAAGGTGGCTCCTCAATCTAAATGTTTTGATTGAGGAGCCACGTCAGAACTAGGAACATCGTGAATGGATATTTATCATAATTTAGTATGATTTTGTAGGATCTGAGAGTAGTTGGAAGACAAAATCTGAGCTCGATAATGTTAACATTAAGAAAGTTACCATATATTATACGTGGCTCCTCAGACCATACATACGATTCGTCATTTTTTAAAGAAGCATTAGTTCAATTAATGCCCAATTTCTTCATCATTTAGTAGTAAGTATATTAGATTTGTAGGATAAAAGTCAGCAATTAAAAATGAGTGAATTGGGAGTTATAGCACGTTTCAACCGGCTCCTCATTTGAGATGCTTCGGTAAATATATTTGCCTTTAATCTACTTACACTTGTGACGAAAATAGAAACAAAAGACATCTGTTTTGTATAAATTTATACTAATTGATCGTATAATCCTGTCTTTAAAAAGTACATATCTACGAAGTTATTAGCTATCTTTTAAATTCCTAACAACTTGTTTTGAAGGGTGTCCATGAATAAATTATATGAAAATATTTATTCGTAACGTGTCTTAAAAAAACAAATATATTTTATTTTATTTCATGTCATTATGGAGGGGTGAAGCCAACACTAATGTAATATCAAACAAAAGAAAAATAAAATTTGTAAAAATGGCATTTTTTGCGATTCTGTACTTGTCGGCAAAAGTTCAAGTAAAGTGGATTTGAAAAACACATGTTGCTTTGATTCAGTCATGCATTTCTTAAGTATGGCATATACCTAATTATTCAAAGTAGAAGATTTCAAGAAACATTAAACACATACTCTGATGATTTAATTCCTCAATATATTAAATTTTTATCAGATCCTGTTGCTAACGACTGCGATATATACAGAATGAGATCCGAAATCGGCGTGCTGTATTTTGAAACAAGAGAAAGCCACTGTGAATTTGCTTGTAATGCGTCCTTCATTTTTGAACACATAGCTTTGAAGTATTGTTTTATGCACAATTTTCAGTAAAAAGTGTACTAATGATTCATGCCAATTTACCCCAATATCTAGGCAGATCGCCTTTAAATCTGAATATAATTTCTGTTTTCGGAATCCAAAGTTTAGAAGATGCAATTTGTATTGCACAACAAAAAAACATTTGTACATCTTGTAACCACCAAACAGTGTGTAAATATACTCTATCAAACACAGTTTCATTTGAAATAAATGTTTGTACGAGGTTTCGAGTAAACGAGGTACCAGAATCTATAATGATTTCAAGTAGATCATACACATTAATAGGTGCTATAGAATTTATCCCTGCACTTAGTGATGCTGGCATGGGCCACTATAAATGTCACTACTCAACGAAGGACGAGATGTTTTGTTACGACTATGACCCTCACTGCAAAATTTGTAAAAGCACTGACGAACCAATATTAATTCATTCTTTAACTTATGTCGAAATTGACTACTAAACACCTAAAACTTATGAAGGATATTTGTATATGCCTATAATTAGATATTGTAGACTTGTTAAAAAAAAACATAAATTAGTCCTCCTGGTTTCATTTAACATGGTCACCCTTAATAGCGAATTCTTAAGGAATAAAGGAAACCTAATTTGTTTTTCAAATGTTTAATATATACAATGTTCATCTGTACATGTATTTAGTAGACATTTATACTAAATATTAGTGTTTCTGGGTTTTGATTCCGTTGTGATCTCAGTTATGTACAGTCAATTATGCAGACCGTCAGGTTTGAGGAGCCAAATAAAATGTGTTTATTTACTAAATTCACTCAGTTTTACTACTTTCTTCATATGCTACAAATTGGAACACACTTACTACTAAATGTTTTTGGAGTGGAATATAAATTGACCAATTACTTTCATGGAAATTCACGCTCTCATGTATAGATTCAGGAGCCACATTAAAAGTATTGTATATTCTTGAATATGAACAGTACTGGTCTCAGATTTTTAGTAGGTACTGTACACAATTACTACTAAATAATACAACATTATCAAAAGTATTCATTAAATACTTTCTGTGTTCCAGGTGGCTCCTCAATTCAGATGTTTAGATTCAGAAGCCACTTTCACATCGATATAACTTTGGATAGCTTTTACTACAAATTTCAGAATTAGGCCTACAAAATTATTTCCTTTATTACAAAATAAGGAGGTGAGTTTCCTTTTAAAATCTGAAGTGGATCCTCAATCCATACGGACATGAATAATTTACAGATTCATGTTATCATTACTACCGCAAGATATTGGCTGGCATTATTTATTGTCAAGACTATTGACATATCATGTACACAAATAATTTTGTCACTTCTGTTTTCTCCGTCACTGTTCATGTTTAACCTAGCTAAACTGCCTTAAGTTAAACCAATGTGACGGCACAGTCCACTGAACTTAACAATTAATTTTAGGTGAATGTGGGTCCCCACTTACACATGGGACTTCGCCTAACCAAAGCGACCCGAGTGAGGCAGTACTTCATAGAAAATCTCTACCAAACAACGTTGTGTTAAGTAAACAAGACAACGAGATAAGCCAAGTGTCCAAGTATGTTTTCTTTCAAAAGTAGAAATGGTTATAGCGGTTCACAAAATAACGACGTACTCCGTTTTTCTTACTTGAGATTCAACTCTAATATTATATGTTTATTGTAGATACTATTTGTTTTAACCCACAAAACGCGCGCATTGCATTTGTCTCGTTAGGATCGCCCTCACTTTATGTAAATTTCCTGCAATTTCTTTTGTTGCTTCGTCTCAAGGTTATTCTAGCTTTTGTGCTCCAACAATTTGTAGTTTAGTGTAAATATTGTTATAAACTCAACTATGATTGCTGCAGTACTATTAAGCTAGAACTGACTACTATAACTTTATTTGCTCCCAGCATAACGTACAGGTAATAAAGATACTTTACAACGCATATGTCTGTAGTAAATAGGAGTACAACGCAATCATATGGCACAAAAATTATATAACTTTATGGTTGAAAAAAATCCAGCGAACATTTGCCCGATATTTATATAAACGTACTTATGGCTACTTTTCATTTCTATATCCCTCTTTATTTGTATCTGGGATGGTGAGTCTTGTAACTCTTCAACTTAGGCGAGAATTTAACCACATACTACATTACTGCTTCTTACTGCTTATTGAGGTGGACAATCCATTGGTACGTGAATGTACACATTTATACGTGCCTAACCAGTACATTCGTGGTATTGTACGTCGGTACCGCCGACTCCTCGCATGCCCACCATCATCGCGCTCGCCGCAAGCTAATAGTCCCACGGCTAGAGCGATTAACTTCATAAATAAATTTCTTAAAGATATTCCAGACATAGACATATTCTTCGATAGCCATAACATAATAATTAAAAATATATATGTTCATTTAAATATTGTTAAGAGCAGCGATAGCTCAGTGAGGAGATCAACAGACTGCAATGCAGAGGGTCACGGGTTCGAACCCAAGTCGCGCACCTCTGACTTTCGGAAGTTATATGACTTTCCGAAAGTATGTGCGTATTGATTGATAATTATCGCCTGCTCCGTGCCTCGGAGAGCACGTTAAGGCGTCGGTCTCGACTGCCATGAACATCTATGGCAGTCGTTATTGGGGAAGTCGACACAAAAGATCCCATTGGGTCGCAGTGTCACCGGTCTGTACAGACTGGCCCCCACACAAGATAAGATGAGATAAATATCGTTAAATAATAAAGTAAATACTATTAGGCAGAATAAATTGTGTATGTATAAAAAGAATTCGTTATTTGTAGTTTAATTGTATAATGTTCCTTTGTGTTTCTGTTTTTTGTATTGTTGTAAAGATAGATTTTATTATTGTATTTATTTTTAATAATATGTGAAACTTACACTAGCACATAAGCGATTTGGTGTGTACAATACTGTAAGCTTATGTTGTTGTTGAATAAATAAATACATTTGCTTTTCCATCTTCATCAAGAATTTTATACATGATTAATTATAAACTAAAATTATAATAAACTTAAAATTCGTACACATCATAAGAGAGGTCAATATTATTGTTAGGGCAATCGCAAACCATAAATACTATAATAACGCCATACGCCGGGGATTGTCCATAATATATGTATATGGACTGCACGGATAATTAAATCACCATCCCCATATCTCAGTCAGACATGTAGCAATTGTCGCCTATCTACTACAGAGACAAGGGAATATTGCATGTAGCTACATGGGACATATGGAGAATACGAAGAAAATTGGCTATAATTGTATATAGTTGTAGAGCTAAAACCAAAACTTTAAGTTACACATATGTTAATCGATATAGCCTAAATTCATTATAGCGAACTTTACATACCTACTTTTACAGATAATTATAAACACCGATTAGATATGCCTGGCAAAATGTAAAATGATAACATAAGGTTATATTAGGTATTTAGTTTAAAAATAGCTTTTAAGTGAAATCATATCAAACGATTTTTGTTCACTTAAGTCTATTATTGAACATGATCCCTTAAATTCGTTCTACAGATAAAAAAATAAAAGTACTAGAGCTTACATTTTGGACATCACTTTGAATTGTACTACCACACACAATTACATCATTTAAAAGATATGACCGGTCTATGTTTAGCTTGGAGGATATATATGTTGCTCTTTATTACGAGGATTTTATTCATTTATTTAGACAGCTGTAATATTGTACGATATTTAATGACAATAAAACATTATTCATTTAATTATAATAGTCCTGTCAAAATATCAGAATTCTGTTAAATCTTCTATACGGTAAAGACAGAGCGGTATTCTCTGTGCATCATAGCAAATACGACAAACTTGCAAACATACATAGTCTTTCGATTTTATCCCTGAAAACGTAAGCGGAGGAGTATCACACCCACCTTTAACTGAGTATAGGTTTGAGTCCTACGTTACGATTACCAGGCACAGCTCCAAACACAGTGCTGCTACCGAAAATCTCTTAACAGAAAATCGCAATTACACTTTGCTGGATCCCAGAATTGAACCCTAGAGTGAGGCTGATTCTCTATAGCTGCACCACCGAGGCCAACCCGCAAACGAGCTGAGTTTTTTTGGTGACAGTAATACTGCATCCGTAGCGGCAATCTTTAGTGTGGATTCCTGATGCGGGTACGGAGCGACACTGAGATTGCGGATGCTACTTTCGTATTTTAAATGCTCAACGTTTCATCGGTAGCTGCGTACAATGTAGCTTTTATAAACTAATAACGTTATATATTTCTTTCTGTTTAGTTTTTAAGTGGTCGTCTCGCGACTGCAACTGCGACGAGTGTTGTAAATTCGATCGCCACACGGTACACAAATTGTGTGATCGACAAATAGTTGTTTCGAGTCTGGGTGTGCTTTGAGTCTGTTGCTTGAGTATTTGCAAAATCTGTTTTGACACAGTTTTTAGTAGAAAACATTTTTAGTCGACGTTGTATCCGAACAAAATTTCGGTTACAAGTTTTATTATACATGATATGTATGTAAAAATACTAATATATTATATTAGTATTTTTACAGAATTATTTAATACATTAGTATTTTTAAAGAAGTATTCCAATATGTCGTTGGAAAGATGTTAGTTGGTGTTACTACGAGTACACTGTAACTGTCGATAGTCGTCGAGAATAAACTGTGTGACAAGTACCGGGTCTGTCACACAGTTTATACTAGCAGATACATCACCGTTAACCCTATCTTATAAAGATCATATGTGTCAATACTTTGTATAACATTTTCATACAATAAGATAGAAAAATATTGTACTCCTATTTTTGTTTAATAAAGAATCATTATTATTATTATTATTAACTAAAAACTAGACTGCCCATCCTACAGAAGATTACAGCTATGTAACCTTGTTTCGTATGTTATTAATGTTTTGTGTTTATTAAACTACATAGCGAGTAGATTGGTTACCTTCGCATTTGTGCTATTTGTTATTTTTTGGTAACGGGTGTCTTTAAAAGAATGTTTGCAAGTTTGTACATTGTTATTCAAACACGAAGCATCCTAGACTTCGGCACTTGTTAAATATTTTATCAAGCGTGCCGTACGAATGTTCCGTTAATGTCGTAAAAAAAAACTTTAATTTAGGTCCATAATATAATTTATAGTTCAAACTACGAATTATTAACTTAGGTCACCGCTTTTTTTAAATATACCAATCTGTTTTGTTTTTTATTCTACTAAAGTGGCAAACAAGCATACGGCCCACCTGATGGGAAGTGGTCACCGTAGCCTATCGATGCCTGCAATACCAGAGGCATCACTTGCGCGTTACCGACCTTGTAAAAACCTTTTACGCCCTTTTTGAAGAACCCCATACAGTAGTCTTGTGGGAAAACCTGGCCAGGGAGTTCATTCCACAACCTGAGCATCCGCGGGAGAAAATTATTTAGAACCGCTTGGTGCGGCACCAATTAGGTTGTAAAGTGTGAGAATGACATCCCTGCCGATGGCGAGCGGTGCGATGATAAAAAATAGCTGAGGGCATCATCTCAAACAACTCATCAGAACACAATCCATTATATAAGTGGTAGAACACACAAAGGGAGGCAAGGTCCCGTCTGAGACTTAGTGGTTCAATACTGTCTGTGAGTTAGGGCAAATTGACAATTCTCAATGCTCGTCTCTGTACCGCGTCAAAAGGATCAAGCTTGTATTTTGGTGCTCCTGCTCAAAGATGTGAGGCCGGATGTGAGGCCGGATTTGCGACTTATATAGAAGCAGTCTTTGCCCCGCAGTGAAGTACCGCTTAGCTATTGCGCACATCAAGCTTTTTGGAAGCCAGCTTGACCTTAACTTAAAGTCTACTACATAATATAGTTTAAACTCACTTTAAGGTTTGATCTATGATAAATATTACAGTTGAGTTGGGTATGGCAAAAGAAGCATGAGAGCAAAATAAATGCTGTGGAAAAGAGAGCGCTGAGAAACATATGTGGTGTGACTCTGAAAGATAGAATAAGGAATAGTATGATTAGAGAGAGATGCGGCATGAAACTGGATATAGTGACGAGAATAGAAAAGGGTATATTAAGCTGATTTATTATTTTAAATTGCTATGAAATCCGTAGACAATCGACAATGGTATAATTTTAATGTAAAACATTCTCGTAATCTAATATATATTTACAAACGTATTAAAAAAGATAACATAATAACAAAAATACTAATAATTATAACACTAAATATTTACAAAAATGGTTTAGGCATCGTAGAAGAAGAACAGCATCGCTGTAAACTGGTAACGTGCCCAGAAGACTGGCAACATTGCTACGTTGAATGGCAATGCTGATTCTTTGGGCCAAGAAAAGATCAGCCTTCTGATCACGCAAATTGAAGACAATATTATATAAGATATTGTACTTGATTGGTCCCGACATATCTTCAGAGGTGGCAGCAGTCAGTACGCATCGATGACACGTCATCAATTTGGCGTGACCTTAACTCTGGTGTTCCTCAAGGCAGCATTCTATCTCCGTTACTATTTTCTCTATTTATTAACTTCATAACTCAGAATCTTCAGTGCTCGTATCATCTTTATGCCGATGACTTGCAGCTATACGCTCAAGACACTGCGGATAATCTACCTAAAGCCATTTCTATACGTAAAGCTGATCTTGAAACAATTAGAAGCTGGTCTGGCAGATTTCAATTATCTGTTGAGTAAGACTAAGTGTCAGTTAAACATAGTTGGAGGTTTGCTAATTGACTCCATTTTAAATAGAAGTCAATGAGCTCAGGTAATAGTATCAGTCAGAGAGTAACCAGAACGCTATGCGCCTTGTATCGCCTAAAGAATTTTCTCCCATCTAAGATAAAAATAATGCTTGTACAGACTTTGATTTTTCCTTTAATTGACTATGGTGATGTGTGTTACTATGACCTGAATGCAGATTTACTCAATAAATATGACCAACTTCTAATTAACTGCATTCGATTTATTTATAATCTTCGCAAATATGACCATATTTCATCTTATAGATCCACTTTAAAATGGTTACTCATTCGTCTACGCTGTAGTTTGTGTGTCCTTACAACATTATTTTCTATACTAAACTCACCAAATGCCTCCACTTATTTAACCTGCCTTTTCCAATACCTATGTTCCAATCATGATAGTAATCTTCGTTCTACCAATAATCTCCTCTGTCTTTGTCCTTCCCATACAACTGGTATTCTGCATTCTTCCTTCCTCGTCCAGTCCGTTATGCTATGGAATGCGCTCCCTCATGAAGTCAGGATGGCTACAAACCGTTACACTTTCAAGGTAAAAGAAAGTGCGTGCTGTCCTCCTCTCTCTCTCTATATATATATATATATATATATATATATATATATATATATACACATATATGTGTACATACGTATCATATTACTGATGAGATGAATCCGATAAACTATATATATATATATACTTTATGCACCTAGTTCTTTTTATCTCTGCTTCACCCTAAGGTTGACTAGCAGATAATGGCCTTGGCATTAAGTCCGCCATCGTACTATTCTGTGCATAAAGTTTAAAATAGAAATAAAATAAATAAAAGACAAAATTTTTATATCAACTCAAGCTTAGAATATTTTCATTGTCCTCTATTTCATGGTACTTAAATATTATGTCTTACCGCCCAGATTACATTTCACATTCATCTCTTGCGAGTTTGCTAGTGAAATAAATTAAGAACGAGCATCTTTGCGTTTTGCTTACATTCTTTAGAAATTGTCATCATGATACTGACTCGTAAACGCGCGGATGTTGCACATTGTGTAAAAATACTTTAAACGAATATTACCTATAGGTATTATCGTTTGTTTTTTTTTAATGTAAATTTATTTTATAATCTTCTCCGTAGCCTTTATTATTCCCAAGTCACTTGGGGTCGGCTTTTCTAGTTTAACCGGATTTGACTGTATATCAGTTTTTACACGGAGCGGCTGCCACCTGACCTCCGCAACCCGAAGGCTAACGATACCCTAAGGTTAGACCAGTGTCAGGATATTATAGGGCACTGACTTCCCAATAACGACTGCCATAGATGTTCATGGCAGCCGGGACCGACGGCTTAACGTGCTCTCCGAGGCACGGAGCAGGCGATAATTGTCAATCAATACGCACATAATTTCGAAAAGTTATATAACTTCCGAAAGTCAGAGGTGCGCGACGTGGGTTCGAACCCGAGACCCTCTGCATTGCAGCCTGTTGGCGAACCCACTGAGCTATCGCTGCTCTTAAAAATAAATTTATTTTATAATGTATTCATTAATTGTATACCGTGTATACTTATACAATATTTGATAGAAAGAAAAAGAAAAACAAGCAAGTAGATGACTCGGGGTCTATTTATATACAAACATCGTTATGGTTGCGTGATGTCTTTCAAAAGCAATTTCTCCAAACGAATTCATTGTAATCAAGGAAGCTGCGAACGTAGTCACTCCTCTACCGTAAACGCGATAAAAAGAATTTATTGTTCAAGTTGCGAGTGTCTCGGTGATTATTCCGTCTCATGATATCCCTGGTCTTTATGAAATAAGTAAACAAAAATGTTTGAAATATACTTTTTAGGGTCTCGCTATAAACGATAATTTATTCGTTATTGCTGAAAAGTTACGAGTTCTACTTTATTGGATGTTTTATTTGACTTGAATCTTATAACGAATTAAGTGAAGGTAAATGAAATAGATCGATGGAACACTTTAAAGTTGTAACGAGCTGTACATATTTATGAAGTTCGCAGTCCCTTTTCCAGTTGATCGAACCCTTTGGCATCAGGTCCATTAAAAAGGTTGCAAGAGATATTAAGGATTACGTAAGATTAACTTTATGGTAGCAGACGTTGACAGCAGTAGACGTCATTGTGAAGATTTCATCTTATTAATAACAGTACTGCTAACAACCTGCCTTTGTGGTTTACTCGTAATGTATGCGTGATGCATTTAAATTTAAAACGTGCGTAATTTCTTTCACTCATATAATTCTTTAAGGAGAGCTTGCGACCTCATGATCGCTGCAAACCTATGCCAAGTACCAGTACCGATCGATCGACAGTCAGTCGAATAGTATTAAATTTTGTATAAAACATCATCTATTAATAGTTTAGTAAATAGCAAACTGTTAAGATTCTGCTATTCGACAAATATTTTATAAGATATTGATTCTTTTGGATTTTGTTCTTATGGAATTTTCCATTTAAGTAGGTATGTTGAGAAATATGATTTGCACACATGGCGTTGTGATTTAAGGTAAGGTTCAATTCAATCAAGGAGGGTTGCTTTTTATATGCCAAGAGCCCATAATAGCTCAAGACCCGTACAAAAGAAGGATTTATCCATACAAAAAATTGTTGTCTAGGTGTTCTTTGCGTGCGTTCTTGCAACATTTGATACTGGCAGCATTTCTTCTTTCTTAGTGGAAGAGATAACCGCCATAGAAAAAAATATTGAGTCATATGAAATTGGATGTGTGTAGCTAGAGATTTATAGACTTGATAAGAGCGACCAATAGTAATGTAAACTGGTTCACCTATTAACTCGCAGCGGTACATTGGCGGCCAGACTCAATAGGTTTTTAATTATGTCTGGTATTCTAAAACTTGACAGGTTAATCATAAATTGATCATAATTTAGAAGATGAAACTGTAAACTGATTACACATTAAAGTCATTATTTACGTAATATTAATCAAGTATTAATTGTATTCCGTGCCAATGCGTTGACGCTTCACTTACTTAATATCATTAGAAAAACGACCGATATAAATTGCGTAGAAAAGGAGAAACCTATCATTATCAATCGACGTATTCAAAATAATAACAACAGCGATTGGAAACTCGTAGCGCAATTACAGTATCGTATTTTTGTGTTACAATAAACTGCATACAATTTTTAGTCCGAAGTTTATTCACTTGTATAGATGCAATACAGATGAGACGAGAGAGACGGGTATGTGGTTCTAGTTTCTCAGTTTGTGTGTTAACCTGGTACTCAATGTAGAACCAAGCTGAGTATCTTACTAAGACTGCTTTCCCCATCTCTTATCTGTATCTGTAGGTCTCAGGTACCAGCGACCTACAAGAAATTTGATTGCTAACTTAACGCTAAACACAAGTGGGTACATGATGTGGTAATAATTCTGTTTATTTCAGCTATTCAACAGGTCAGCGTGCAGATGCAAGCTAGAATAGCCAGATATATGTATACGTTACGCTAGATAGCGGCTTGGTTGCGTTTATTTGGCATTACTTCTATATTGCTGAGAATTTATTAATTTCCACGAGCGTTAACAGTATTGCCTTATGTGGGCCGCTAAATTATCCGCCCCAATGTAATAAAATACTCGTAAATTTAAAATTACGATGCCTGATTTAGTGATAACACTAAACACAGATGTGGCTGTACATCAAACAGCCTATTCGCAGTACTGTGTGCTTTGTTGTTCAACTTTTAAAGTACTTGCGACGTTCGCTACATTTATTCTAAATAGCGTAAAATATATTTCAAATGGCATTACAGCGTTATGTTTTTACATTACATATATTTATATAAGCAAAATTAAATACCTATATTTATTTTTAATAAACTTGAGATACACTTAGATGTGAACGTTGATAAATATTTTAAATATCATTCAGTATCTAAAGATTTCAATAAGACATAAACTCTACTGAAAACGTTGATATTTATTAAATTTGAATATATCAGTAATTAGGCTAATCTAAATATTTAAAATCTTATTTTAGTAATTGTGCTTATATTTAAAGTTTAATATAATAATCATTGAAAATAAATTAATTAAATTTTATCGTTACCAGGCTTGATTAGATTATAACGTTTATTGATTAGACTTAAACGTTTCAAGTAACGAACTCAATTTAATATGAACTTGGATTATTATTAGGTAAATAAATGTCTAGCGACCGAAGATTAGATTCGAAACGTAAAACTATGGAATAACATGTAAGTTCAAAGAATATGTTGTACTGGTCCGCTAAATCTATAGATAGGCCGTTGTTGCATCGGACAGCGGATATATGCCCTTAAATTCATCTTGGCACCTAAATCTACATTATAGGGATACATATTATGAGAGGTTCGCAGCCAATATAAGGGGCGCGTGGGTGATGACTTGTCGTTTTCGGGTTGGAATTGGTACTTGTAAAAGTTAGGGTTGATTTATTATTCGATAGTTTTTGTCGTATCGCTATAAATCAATCGTATTTAACACGTGTCTTGTGCTGCGGACATACAACGATAAAACAAAGATTATAAATAAGTCACTGTTTTGTATCCGGAAAAAGATCTTTCATGAAACTCCGGCTCTTAAACTTTACAAATATGATTGATAAATAATACTCGATTTACATAGTAAGTTAAAACGTTGATTTCATGCTTTTATACAATAAGAAAACCTACGACGCGTAAACCCTAACCTTATATTGAGAGCGACTTGAACATCAATGAACACAGTGTTAAGGGCCGTCGACTGCTTAAATACGGCGTGTCTCGATTGAAATCTTCTCAGAAATTCTTGTGTTGACAATATATTTCAGTTACAGTTCATTTAAAATAAAAGAGAATATTGACGCCAAAAATTCAGATGCAAAGGCTCATATGAGCGTTTATTATACTGTTATACACGTGTCCTGGGTAATTAATTACCAGTCTGCAACAACATTTGTCAAGGTTCGTTCGTAAGTCTGGTGGCCTAATTCGGCTTTTCAATTAATCGAACATTCGATACAATAGGTGCCAGCACACATTTAGAACATGACTTGCATTGTTATGTAATCTGTAGGTAATGGATACAAAAATTACAAAAATTGAACATGTTAATGTAGCTAAAGCAGACTGAACAGACTATAGGTTTGCTTTAGAAATTTCAGTTACTTATTTATCGTTAGTGGTTTTTGAAAGTTTTGTCGTAAGATTTTATATGCACGCCCATATTTATGCTTTATAATCTATCGTTTTACTTTTAAATCACAAATGATTCGGTCTTTATCGACCGGCGCAACGCTGCCAAGGGAAACACAAATACGTACGTAGAAATAACAGACTGCCTTAGCCAAAGAAATATGGTTTCAATCCGTCATAGTCCTTACACCAGTTTATAAATCAAGACAATCTCTATCAAACTGATTTATCTATAATACGACCCTTGGACATGGTTTCAAAGTATTTAAGCCCGTTTCTGTATTATTAAAAAATCGTTTGTTATAAATTCTATAGCTAATATTAATTATTATACAGAAACAATATAATTTAAAAAGTGTGTAGGTATATAAAATGATCATAATTTTCCTAGAATGAAATCGAAATGTAAATGAGAGTAGGTATAAATCGGTCCCTTGTGGAGCTTTGCAAAAAATGGGACAGATCCGAATTAGGACATAAACAAGAATTAAAGTAGACAAGTACGTTTTACAAAAGACATTTACTTTTAAATTATATGTTATATAGATACTTAAACCACAGTGTGTGATACTTTTATGACGAGAATTAATATTTCTAGCGTATATATTTATATAAACTAGCGGTCGCCTAGAGGTCGAAATTCGACCATATTTGATTAAATTTTAAGTTTGATAGTTATTAAGGTTTTTTTGTCTAGAACTTTACCCTTATAACCACATTGCATTTAGATTTCGTCAAGGCTATACAGGTTAATTTACCTATCTTTTTCAAACATATTATTATTTACCTAAATATACTCTTTAATTGACAATATTCCTAAGCTTGCTACTTTGTATATATACCGCGAAATTGCAATAGGTACTTAAGGTATGTAACCATAGTTACGAAGAATTGTATGACATCAACCGAACCATGCCGAAATACTACGAAAGCGATTCGACTGCGTGTGTCAAATGCATGGTTGTGTGCGTGTAGTGCTTTTTCATTAATTTAATGTATTTCTAATGCGTATTTTGTAAAAATAAATAATTTCGCCACTACTTCTCCATATAAACTTTAACTGTGCCAAATTTCATACTCCTCCGTCCGCGCAATTTTCGTAAAAAGTGGTACAAAGTTTTTGCTTCACATATTAATACATAGATATCACTTTTTATTTGCTTTGTAGAGGAAATTGATATAAGGTTAAGTGGATATATAGTGTGATCGATCAATAAAACGCGAAACAAAAAGTTCCATTGCCTCCATGTAGCACACTGTGTTTAATCGTGTAAAACATTATTTATAACCTGCGGTTGACTGATCCCCTGTGTCCGGATACATGCAGGGTTTGTAACGAATTACGATATTACATTTGTCTCATGTCGGTCTCACCATCGGGCCATTAATTAAGGAAATCGATGTTATTTACATTTTTGTATCCTCACCCTCTATTGTAGAGAGGCTGTTGTATTAAATCAATTTGTCAACGAAATTTCAATTGATCGGAGCGTAATAAATGGCAATCAAACGACGAAAGCGAACGCGACGTTTATTGAAACATATGATTTTAAATAAAGAAACAAAACATTCACGACGCTTTTGACTGTATAGGATAGTGATTTTATAATGAAGTCATCGAGTCAGTTAGAGCATTTAAAGAATTGTTGATATTATACCAACCTTTATAAAACAGATAAATATATATATTTTTACCAAATAGTTGTTCTATTTTTCAAGCCACATCAACCACATAAAGACAAATATAAAGCACATTTCAGTGGATTCGACCTTGTATTTATATCAATAATAGATGTCAAGCATTATTGAAGTAAATATTTATAAAATGAAATGCAGCATCAGAGTTATTTTAAAGTGATTGGGTGCATAATAAACATATTCTATCAAAAGAAAAAAGAAGCTTACAACATACATTACAACTTATGCATGCATGCAACACTAGAGCTGTCATCCACACTTTGCTTGCCCTGGAAAGTATTTGTTGCTGCGCTACTAGTGTAAGGTCCTAATGAAGAAGTTCTGGAATGCCTAGTCATCGTAAGAGCTTGCTTGCGGTGACTAGTGAGTTCATATTAGAGTTTTTCGAGTGCTCCCACTCGAAAAACTCTACTACTTGCCCTGTCGGTCGGCCGGATCCATATAATAAAAATGTTTGAACTCAAAGTATTGTATCCGTTAATTAAATTAGTTGAGACTCCGCGGCTTAAGGATATTCAGTAGAGCGAGATGTGAAATGCAAATTAAAGAAAAACATTAAATCAGTTGCCATAATTATTTTATTAAATTATATAGATATATATTTACATAAAGGCAGAAGCCATCGCAATGTTCGCTCGCTATCTTTTGTCTGCTGACCCATGTTTTTTAACAAGAATCAGCGGTATTGACCTTTCTAATTAGTAAATTGTAAGGTATATTTTGAATGTCAGAATATTTAATACACTTTAAAAGTTTCCTCTCCCTTTTCGAAGTTATGTGCCAATTAAATAGTTAATTATCGCCCGTTTTAATGGTAAAGGAAAACATTATACAATACTGTTCTCGAACATGTGCGAAGTTTGCCAACCGGCATTGGGTCAGCGTGGTTGACTATAGCTAAACCATTCTTCGCATAACCATTATCACCCTGAGAAGAGACCTATGCCAAGCAATGGAAAAGGGTATAAACATTTCTGATATCTCCAGTTTCCGAGAAGGAAGGAACTATAGCCAGCACAACTTCTTATTTAGCTTCTAAGCTGCTTGGTGCACGATAATGTATTATGGAGCTATATCCTCTTAGTCATGTAACTATAAAATGTCTCCCGCATACTGATTGAGCAATACACCCAAAATGTCACCGATTGTTAAAAGGGCATGTCAGTATTAGGCCCAGAGGTGCACAAGAAGTTGGCTATACTAAAATTAAATTAATATTTATCCTAGTTTTCCCTTGTATTTATTATTCTGTACAAGTCGGTTATATTTTCTAAAAATATTAAACAAGAAAACGACTAAGCTATATAATAGAACTTGGAAGCAAGTACATTATCGTGAAAATGTTGCCATTACACAAAATATGTTGACGGGTAATTAATCGAAATAGTAATTTACCATTGCTATATTATATAATTATTATTTTAATCGTTCATTTATTGTTTTATACAAAAGTTATACAAAAACTAATAATTATTATTAGTTTTATCTTTGCAAGATTGCTTTGATTAACTTAAAGTAATATCTATTATCGATGTATCGAGGTTTTGTGTTTATTACGGCAACATCATCTCTAACTTGTCAGACGCCGGCTAAAGTAAATGTCAATATCATTGCTTGTTTTGTTATGACGGTTAGTGTTTATTTATTGCGGTTAATATCGACGACTTTTACCTATAAGCTATAAAACTGCAATGTATTCTGCTTTATTTCATTCATAAATTGTACTTATAAATAAATTAAAATAATGTGTAAAATAATATAGCACATATTTAATATAAATTGTATTGATGAGATACAAAAAGATTTGATAACTTTAAAATGCCAAGATTTTTGTAAATCACTTATGCTAATTAATTATTGGCATAGCTTACTATTATTATCATTAGCCTTTATATGTGTGCACTGTGGGCCCGAATTACTATGGCGTCTTGGCATGCCCCTTTGTTGCATGGAATTTATTTGTCGGGTCACATGTAGGCAGATGGTACCGCATGCGTTCAATGAATTCGATTTAATTAGATTAGCAACCGTTGCATGCGGTTTCCGGACGAATTATTAATTAATATATTTATAAATAATATATTTATTTATATTATTAATAAATAATGAATAATTGGCGAAATTATCACCATCGCATCGAGTGACATCTATTTAATTAGCTTATTAAACACCCTTTTCTCCCATTGTCCAATAACTGGTAAAACATCAAATATTGTCTGTAAATAAATCAAGAAAAATAATATCTATTTCTAAAATAAACTAAATATGTGGTTATGAATTCTGCTTTGCAGATATTTAAAGTGGGTTTTATGTATTGTGATCCTTGTTAGGATTCCGTACCAATATAGTAAAAATGGAACTCTGTCTGCCTTAGCATCCGTTCGTTTAATAAATTGAATTTTAGAATGGTTATATTATATCTAATAATAATACTATACATTTTTGTTACAACAAGATTGTACAAAAACTAAATTGGGTTTGCTAGATAAAATCGTATCCCGTATGACAGGGCTTTACTTACATATTGTAAAACATAATTATATAAGATAATTATGATTGATAGATGTAAAGATTACTTAAAAAAACGTCTTTAACCAGGACAGTTTTCAGAAAAGATTGTAAATATCGTTTACATACCAAGTTTGTCTTGCGGTCGGAGTTTAAGCAGTGAGAATTAACGGATTTCTTTTTTTTCTGATTTGCGAAATTCTCAGTGCTCGAATACGTCTCGCGCTTGACCGGTATTTTTTATGTTTTTCGAGGAGAAAGACTCCGTCTCAATAACAACGGTTTGGCGAACGGCGCGTCAAAGTATAATACTCTATTGTTATTTTCCTTTTACGAAGCTAAAATTGTGGTAATTATTTGAAATGTAAATAGCTTTGAGCTATTTTTAGAGTAACAGATTGAAAGAGTAGCGGCTGCTGAATAACAAGAAGAACACCGAACAGACTTATTTAAAAACCACGTCTGCTTTTTTGTGCCACTTTGTTTTATAACGTGTTTATTAAAAACTAGATATTGCCGCGTTTTGCGTTAATGTAGATTTTGTCAAAAATTGCTTATACCTCGGTAACAGTACTTTTTTCCCGGATGAAAGGTAACCTATGACCTTTTCTGTAACCCTAACAACGTATGCGAAATTTCATGATAATTCGTCAAGTAGTTAAGGCGTGAAAGGGTAACAAACAAACTCACATTTGCATTTATAATATTAGTTGGGATATCATACTAACCTTATTTAACTTTTAAACAATATAGTATATATATTGCATTGTCTACACAGTAAGTAAAACGGACTAATTATCTAAAAGATTCCTAATCAATTAACTATATCTTATGATTGATATTTGCTGGGCCCAAAGATTTTATCTTTATCTTTTCACAATGAGGGTCTTCGATACTTTTTCTGCTACCAGACGGCGCTTCGTATGCGTCAGGTCCAAACAGCTGTCAGATAGCACAGACTCTTACCGAACGTATAAATTTTTTGTAAAATTCTATGTATTTAGAAGTGTTATTGATTTTATTATGGATTACGGCCAGAGAAAGGTTGCCGACCTGAAGATTGAGTTCAAAAGCAGAGGCGCAAAAGTCACTGGTACTAAGGAAAGCTCATTGAAAGGTAACATAATCTACTAGCATTTGTTTCCACAATTTGATTAGGTTTTTTAACTATTAAATTGAAGCTAATTGTGTTTTAGTGAGTTGTTGTTAATTAATGTATATTATATATTCCAGGCTAAATGACTATGACAGAAGCAAACATCAAATCAAATAAAAATGATAATTCTAACCTCTCAAGTAAGATTAATTATATGATAAAACACAGAGTTTCTTTTATTATGCCGCTAAATGCCTTTGAAGTCGTTCCTTCTTTCTTTGATGCAAACTAGAATTTTGTTCATTGCATGGAAATTGCCTTGGCACTGCACATTTTTTCAACACAGGTCTGGCTGAAATAGTAATTGAATAAATATAATGTTATAGTTAAGTAATTTTTGATAAGGCAAGTACTAAAAACGTTTGCACTACATCATCATTGTCGGCCTCGATGGCGTAGTGGTTTGTGTAACCGACTGCCACGCCTAAGATCGCGGGTTCGATTCCCGCACAAATCAAACTTTTGTGTCATGAACATGGATATTTGTCTAGGTCTGGGTGTTTCTATGTATAATATGTAAGTACTTATAAAAAAAGTATCTATGTATGTTTATCCATTGTCTAGTACCATAGTACAAGCTCTGCTTAGTTTGGGCTAGATGGTGTTGTGTGTATGTGTTAGTATATTATTATTATTATTATTATTGAAGGTTGGTCGCGCACAGACATATTCAAGGTCACTTAACTAAAGTTTATAATTATAAATCAGTACATAATATTGTTACGTTTTTCTAATACTGAGTCCTTCGGTAGCTAGTAATCGTCCGCCGTGAAGTGGCTTTTACAAACGAGGCTATTTTTCATTGCAGTAATTTTATCTCTGCGAATGGCTACAAGCCACTGCTTTAATCGGCTTTTATCTCCTGTATGGAACTTATGCTCTCCTGTTTTATTTGCACACATAGGCACTGCACAACACGTGTCATTTTAGAAAACAATATTCCTATTGTAACGTTTTTAAGAATAAATAAATCAAAAAAGTGATGAAAAATACGAATCGTGTATGTATTTTGACAGTTGAACTTGGTGGTTTACGCTACAGGGCTGCCATCTCACGTAGAACATTTCAGAAAACCCTAATTAAATCAAGGACTGTGCTTAATTGTGCGTTATTGTAATATATTTATTTAACTTTTATTCGCGTAAGTACCTACATATTATGTACTTATAAATATATTATAAATCATTTTTTTTAAAACGATATCTACCGCACTACGTATCATTTCTGTATAACGGGAAGATTTACAAATATTTAAATAACGAATATAAAGTACATTCTCTCGGCACAACCATATGTGGATCACATAAATTTTTGTCCCGTGTGGGAATTGAAACCACAGCACTTAGCGCAGTGGGAGTGGTGAGGTCACCACTTAAAATACTACGTCATCCGTAGAGTCTTTTTTGAATGACTATGTACCGTCGCAATGATTTCAGCAGAGCACTTAGTAAAATTATCTGTCGCAGGTTTATAACACAATTTTGTGTGGCTTTTGGTAATGTATGTATTTGTTTAGAGAAAGGAAATTAAAAGCGCGAATAGGACGTCTAATGGAGTAAACGCATTAGCGTATTGACTTGTGCCACTAATGTAATTCAAGTGCCTATAAATGTATACGTTTATAAAAGTACTACTTGCCAGGAGACAGTGAAACAAGCCTTGAAACTAGAAATGATAGTATCGTATGCTTGAAATAACAATAGGGAAAGCGAATAGTTCTATTCACTTAAAAATGTAGACAGGTCCTTAACAATTTTGGGCTTTTTATACGTCCATTGTGTCGTCTAAGATTATTTCAAATTGTACGTATACGTATCTACATGTAATTGTATACATGAGATTACAACAACGTATTATTGTTCGTGTATACTGTTAATATCATTCGTACAGCAAGGCTCGTTTTAAGATTGCCATCTCTTTAACAGTTCCATTTGATGTTGAATTTCTACATTACGTTTATTATGTCGTTCAGTTGAACGTAAATCATTTGCATTGCGTGTTCGGTAATTGGAATAAAGCTCAAATGAATTTATACATACGTAATTTGAATTCAGTAATTCAGATGTCATCGGTCGGTAATTTATTAATGATTGATTTGAAGGTGGGCTTCCCTTAACGACACGTTGAATCACGTTCTCTGCTACCATGTAACATACGGTTTACCTTTTGAATTAGTTATATGATTACGTGTTATGGCTTAATTTCGTATCATGAGCTTAATAATCTTGTATTGAAATAAATAATGTGTGTAATAACAAAACAAATAATGGGTGTCGTGTTGTAAGTTATTTGAATATAGATTCAGCTCTTAGTAATATTTACACGATTATATAGTTTATGCCTATATCTCCAGAGAGGTAAGCAGAGGTGTATCATACCAACATTTCGCCAGCTATGCTTTAAGGTTTCAGGAATAATAGGAAATGGGCCTATTGTTCTCCGCCGGATAAAGTGGATGAGAAATTTTTGATACAAAATCCCAACGGGTTGATCCCATTTACATAATGTCTTATTTCGAATCTATGTTTCGTTTCTTTAAGTCTGTTTGTTTGTTCGAATATGAAAACCACGAATACAACTGAACAGATTTGGATACGAACTGATCGGATTTGGATACGTTTATACGGTGCATGTTATTCCGCTCAATAATCCGCTGAACTGCAGTTATGATGTAGTGTGATCCGCGTAAAGAACGTTGATGATGAACTGGTTTTCCTCGCTGACGAAGTCGCAAGCTAAATCTAGTAATATAGTATATAAGCAATGCATTATTTTTATTTTAAAGATTACAAGGTCATTCGATAAATTCTGCAAAACGAATGAATCTTGTCATATATTCATATGTACGCAAACTTTTGATGTATTATTATTATAGTATATTGTACTGTATTGTATTTACTTATTAACAATTTACGTGAGTTTAGAGTATTTAACACCAAAGAGTAACAAAAATTATACGACAGCTGACAGAACAAAATAGTCCAGACGTTAAATAAATAAATATTATATAATAACATGCTTAATAAACACTTTGTGCGAAGCAAATACATAATGTTTAACTGATAAACAAAATCAAAATGAATGTTTGTTTTTATGTTAAATTAAAAATCCATATACTTTGCGAGTGGTAAGTAATTACATATTTTCTGCTGTATTATGGCTAGGGTCAGCATTGTGTAGATTTCGTAGATTTTTATGACAACCAAGACTTGAAGATCATGAATAATAGCTTTTTAAAACTATTGTCATATGCTGCTTATACTTATTTATTAGTTTAAGTTTATATCGAAAACTCGTATACAAAGAGCCCTGTCGACGCAAATGTTGATTAATTTGACAGGAGCTTACACTTACCTTTAAACAAATTAAAAATTCGACGTGTACACTGGCTATAATTAAAGCATTTGTTTATATTTGCATAATTTTAAACGGTCTGTGCATGCAAGGTGCTCGTTAAAATATTTTTGTAGGAAAACATTAATAAATATTTTTACATAGACTGGCAACTGGGAGTGCTTCCAGAATTTCGTTGTAATTATAACTTTTTCCGATGTTAGACTTCGTAAAGTATAACAGAAAACTAACAATAAAACGATCAACCGTAGTTCGTAGTATAGTATAAGTATGTTAATCTGCGATAATAATTTATTTGTATAATTTTTTTTTATTAATAAAAATAATTTGTACCAATAAATTATTAAATTGTATAATAATCCTATGTGAACTTCATAGTCGGCCAACATATCCCAATTGAAGGTTCGTATAAGGTAATCTAAACGGCAATACGAGTTTTGGCACTCTGCCTATTCGATAGAATCATATTACTGATTATGATATTACATCTAATCCCAAACATGATCAGTAAAAAGTGGATAAGACACCTGACACCTAGCACTTGGAGATAAAAGATCGTTTTGGTGTGAAAAACAAAACAGTCCAAAGTCTTTCGGGCAGAGACGATGATGGAAAAATAATACAGTTTTGCCAATTTAATGACAATTATGTCGGTTATGACATGGTTATGAGTCTTCATAACCATTGACATTAAGGCCAAATTTATGGTTATAATAAACGAACGAAATTTCTTATTTTCCCTTCATTCAGTACTTAAAAGATAGTTAGAGAAGCGGTCACTGCACCTCATTAGGCTCTCCATCTTATTTTAGCATTCCAGCTGTTGATGGCATCTAAGACATTCACGGTTAACGTTGTTAAGTAGCTCTATTATAAATGCTCATAAAAAGTCGATTACCATTATTGCTATTAAATGAAGGATACTTGCCTTCTAATATGGTCCCTTAATTACATTTGTCTGCGGTCTGTCAGGCCTTAAGGTAGCGTTTAGTACACTAAACGCTACCTTAAGGCCTGTTATAGCTTACGTCATGCGATCTATCATTCAATTAAGCTAATCATAACTGTAGGCATATTGCCATCAATATGCCTTTAGGCATGATTAATGTTAATATTAGCTGAATTAAATGTATGAATTTTATGTCTTAGATAGTACGAATTTTTTATATATCATTCATACCTATATCTACATACATATGTAGGTATACGGTAATAGTAGTAGCTGTTTAGGCGATTGCAAGCGTTATAGTCGATTGTTAGGCACCGACTTAATGGGGAAAAGTGTTATTTAGAGATTGAAGTTTAAAAATGAGCTGTAGCAGCACTAAGTTGGAATGTATACGGCAGATGGAAGGTGATATTCAATACCACTGATAAATACTCTTAAATAAATATTTTCATATATTTATTTTAGACTTCTGGCTTCGTCTGCGTGAATCTAACGCGTTCGCATACCAGGATTAAAGTATGTGTTATTCCAGGGTTCATTCAACATTCTACGTTTCATGAAAATCCGTTCAAAACTTTTCGCATGATTGAAAACCAAACATCGAAACATCTTAACAATTTACATCTAAGTATACTAATATTATAAAGCTGAAGAGTTTGTTTGTTTGGTTGAACGCGCTAATCTCAGGAACCACTGGCTCAAATTGAAAAATTCTTAATAATTTTTTGTTGAATAGCTTATTTATCAAGGTAGGTTAAAGGCTATATGACATCACGCTATGACCCACGGGGGCGGTGTAGTAATCATAAACGCGGGTGAAACCGCGGGCACATCTAGTATGATATAAGAGGGATATCCTAAAGAGTTGCAGTAAGCAAATAAGTATCTAATATATAGTTTTATTCGTTTACTGAAAGCCAAAGTTAACACTAACTAACTAAACACGCTATTTCAGTAGTTCCAAGTTTTACGTTGGAGATACTCTAAACTCTAGTCTCTATATGAACAGATAGGGCCACCAATAAATAAACTACGTTGGGAACTTGGCTATAACTTACATTTCCAGACAATGAGACGTTAGTGCTTTAGTCTCGCCGTAGGTAAATGTACTTGAAACATCGATACATTGTGTCGATGTATTAGGTACCTACATTAATTATTTACCAATACACTACCTATATAGGTAACAAAACATTATTTTTTGTATTTAGTAACTTCGTGAGGAAACATGCATCTCAAAGTATTCTACGAAATGATTTCGAAGGTGTGTGAAGTCTGCCAACTCGGACTAGTCCATATGATGGACTTTGGCATAACCCTTGTTACACTGAGATGACTTTTTCTAATCTAGGTTTTCGAGTTACTGTAACTTTAGAATAATACTTATTTTATTAATTATAATAGATTCTATTTTCATGAAAGGTTATATTTTTTTAAGATTACAATACAACGTTTATAGATTTTTATGAACACAAACACATTTATCGACTTAACTTAGTTGATATTTGGTTCAATCGGTCCGTAAATTTAGCTAATACACTGATAGCGCATGTGGTATTGGACAATCAATGATTAGCCGTATTTCAGCAGGAAAATAGGATAATGTATAATAGATCAGTCTAATATTACGTGAAAATTTATTCGTTGAAATAATAAATCTCATTAGATTGTAGGTAGTTATTTTATATGGTATATTTAAAATAGGTATTTGAATTCTTGCTCTTTTTATTATAAATAAGATTAAATAAAAATTCCAGAATAAAATTTAATAGAACCGGTCAACTTATTCAAAGATTTACAGGTAATAAATAAGTGATGAACACAAATTAAAAACAATATTATTTTGTACTATATTTTGTCTTCATTTTTGTTTGATCTTGATATGTGGTCCTACCTATGGTTATTTTTATTTTCAACCTTGCTACGGCACCGCTAGACTGGGTTATGATTTTAGCGATCTTTGCATGTATGTTTGTAATTAAGTATGATACCTTACTACTTATGCACCTATAATATCACTTATGCGCCAAAACTGCTGAGCCGATTTTGATGAGATGATTTATACTGTTAAGGTAACAAATATTCGCTACGACTGACGGTAATCCATCAAATTCTTATTATAAAATACTGCTGATTCTTATGGCAATACAACGTGATTCTAAACGAGGGTGTTCGCCGCAAATATTCATGTGTAATGTAACAGCTCAAATTAAGCACTACACTAATGAATACATCGATACCAGCAGTACAATCCATACGAACGATGGATTTTTTAACATTGCAGCAGTGAGTGTGTAAAGCCGAGCTTTACACTTGTAACACGACTATCTTGTGTTTACGTCAATATCACTAATAACGAGTTTTCATGTAAAAGAAAGATATCGATTAAAATTGTCGCGTACAGCATCATTATGTTTTCGTCGTTACGTACGTACGTTACGTAGGAATGCTCATGGCTTGTAATGGTCACAGTTAAAGCGATCGCAAAAGCAAATGCTCTTAAGTTTTAAGTTGGCGCAGTATTGTAACGTAGTGCATAAAGATTTTCACGAGAATGCACTTCGTGAGTGCCCACCTTAAGAAGCTCTGGAATCCGAATTCGCCGTAGGAATATAATACTAGTTCTTTAAGTGCAATCTTCCTTAGCCGGTAGACTTTCACCCAGTACCACGAAGTGCTGCAAAATTTGAGTTTTGTGATAATATCTAGGTTGCACTATACCTCTGCTTGAATTGTCAGTTAAACTGTATGTTATTTAAACTAAAAGCTAAGTAAACAACAAAATGACACCTCACAAACCTGTTGGTGTTCGTGTCAGGGCTATTTTATACTCATGAATGTATGTACTACAATATATATATGCGATCCAATTAACTACATGCTAGAGCATTACCCTTTTGGCAAGGCACGATCTGTTGACTACATACAAACACACCACGTAATTGTGTCGGACTTTAGTTTTAATGAGATGTCTATGTCCACACACACGTTTATATAGACTCTTACTAACGACCTTTTTTCTTTGCCATCCGTCAACTGAACTAGATACCATTTAAGTAGTAGTTAAGTAAACGAGCGCTACGTGATACAATTCGACAATATATACCTAACAGTATATTATGTCCGACAAGACCCTCATGTATGTTAGACAGAGAGCAATATCTTACGCTATGATGCAATGCAGAAAATAAACAATGCAATGACGGTAGACAAGTGAAGTTTAACCGACGTTGCCAATTTGATGTCGATGCATATGAGCCAACTGGCCAGACGGGACTCTCTTCTCTGTAAACCCGGCGACAGAGTAGTAGCACTGTTATCACCCATTACTTTCATTAATCTCACCTTAAAAAGAGTGATACACTTGGTATTCGAAGCGATTATAGATCACGGTTACCGCTTACCGCCGTTTATATGCTTGTTTGCCACATTTATAGTATACTAGCTTTTGCTCGAGGTTAAGTTAGGTAATGTAAGTAACAGAACTTTTTTACAATGAAATATAGACTATGTTACTCGGTGATAATATAGCTTTCCTATGGAGAAAAAAATTCTTAAATCGGTTGAGTAGTTTTGTGTTAGATCCTTACAAACAAACAAATATACGAATAAACAAAAAATATAATCTTAGTATAGAAAAATGCACTGACGCGACGTCCGACCTAAAGGCCAATTCTCATAATAAAATATGTTTACAATAGAGTACTGGTCTAGTCTAACAAAAATGTCAAAAGTTAACTGAAATGTAATCATAATATTGTCTTCTGTTTACGCGAATGTTATTCATTGAAATTAAACTACTATATACGGATTTTATCGCGTTGTTTATTTATCACTGTATTACATAATTTTGAAAATATTACACTGCTACTACTATTGACATTATTTTAATAAATTATAAGCTAATAAAATTATTTAAACTATTAAATCTATTTATTTTTGGTTTACACTTTCCCCAACATTTAGATTGCTTTTTGATTTTTTTAAATTTTGTTATACAGTGAAATAAACAACGCGATAAAATCCGTATATATGTAGTAGTTTAATTTCAATGAAATCTTTGTTCACGTTTTACTTTTATTGTAGTCAGGTAGAATAATATTTGTTATATTTATAACACAGAAACTATCTGGAATGCGTATATTGAACAGTTTTATAATCTCTAATCTATACGACGATGTATAATTTTATTCATGGTGGAATGTATTTAAAGAAACGTTTCATCATTGAACTAAGATTAAGGTAAAGATATCTGTAAAAATAAAATTGAATTGTATCAGCAGCTTAACGCATACGTTCATCTATTCATCAATGTTATTGATTGTGATGTCACATGATTCATCTGTTTGATACTATCGACGAAGTTTTACGTTGCTGTGTTTGATTTGTGTGGAATATTAATTCACACTCGCAATACCATTTTAAATGTCACACACCCATGACAATGCGTCAGTGTTTCCGCGAACTTTCTAATTTGCTGAAGTGAAAAGTACTCTACAGCTAAATATTGTACAACGCCTATGGCAGCCGTTACGGCTTAATTGAGTTACAGAAATTTATTTAAACTTTCTGTTTGTAAATGTATATTTTTCTGATAATTATTCGTAATCTTGTTTACGTAACAAATAACAAGTTATTGCCTTATTGGTCACATTTTGCTACTTCAAGAAATAATTTGTTAATAGAAATGGTGTAATGTTCCTTTGGGTAATAAAAATTACATATTTTTTCATTGCCGGATGTTAATTGGCTTTTATGTCATTATTAAAATATGATGTTAGTCTTTTGCTTCAACGAGGAAATAAAAAAGATAACTGTTATTATTTACTCATTTGTACAATACACACATACATATTATCTGTTCGTACTATTTGACAGAAACACGGCACCTTCAAAGATTCCAGACTGTTGATTATTCAGACAATTGTTCTCATACATGAATGAACACTACTCTAATGTTGTGGGATATTCGAATCTGTATAAACAGACATAATGTTTACGTGAGCAGTTTCATAGAAATATTTATATTTCGAATAAACCGATTATAGAACCAGCGCGCATGTATACCGTAAACTTTTTTACTTTAACTCAATTGTTATTCAGACAATACCCGGTAGTTACTATCATAACAGATGATTAATATTGATCCTACCTTCACTAAATAATAAAACATAGTTTCCCGCCGCGTCTGTCTGTCTGTCTGTTCGCGATAAGCTCAAAAACTACTGAAAAGATTTTCATGCGGTTTTCACTAATTAACAGATTGATTCATGAGGAAGGTTTAGGTTTATAATTTGTTAAGGTTTTGTACTACCCGTGCAAAGCCGGGGCGGGACGCTAGTATATTGTAGTTGCTAGTATAAATGCGAATATGAGTTTGTTTGTTTATTTGTTACGAATTCACGCTTTAACCAGTCAATAAATACATAGTACATAAAGTACATAAAAAGACATAGATTCTATCCAAAGAAATTACTGTGCCCGCGGGATATCAATTTATTGACAAATCAAGATAAACGCAAGCAAAGACCCGGGCAATATCTGGTATTATATAAATGTTAAAGGTGTAAAAATAATTGTAAGGTTTTAACTGGCAATAAACATGTAAGCTGCTGATTGTAATGGAATTAAAATTTAGCAGGTAAACTATGTGCAATAAATTAACACGCTCCGGGTTAAAAAATATATGCAATAATTATGATAACTCAGAACATATTCTATTTGTGTGACCTCATCTTAAACAACATAAATAGGACATAAATAGTACTTTAGACTTATTTTATTGCTAGTCATCATAATAAATTAAATGACTTGGACGTTACCAAATGTATGTATTGTAAAATACATCAAATATTAATTGGATTGCTAAATATTGAAATGGCGCGCTTTCCCCGAATTGCTCAAACGTGTTTTAAATAGCATTGTATAATTTACTGCAACAAATAAAGGTAAATACATGCATACGAATGTTGATTCGTTTATTTAATAATTAGGGAGCGTTTTGTATGAGCTACATGTTTCAGGCGTTTGTTACAGCTCTGCACGATATGATTCATGCATATCTGCATAAACTATTTAATTACATAAACTTTCGCATCTCAAATTGTTCGGGATTGTCTCAAGATATTTTTTGGGACATTTACCTTAAAACTTCTAGCGGTTAATCACGATTGTGATTCAAATACATATTTACCAGCTGTGAACTGCAACTTTGGGCGAGCTCAATAATGTTGTAAACTTGGTGTGGTACAGTTTGTACCTCAGGCTTGTACCTACCTACACCATGTGCTAAAAACATGGCTCCCTAAGAACTACGTTACACTGGCGCCCAACGTGGGGCGGACCAGGCGTGCCTCGGCAGCCGTGCTTGCTGCGGCGTCAGAGAGCCTTTCTCCCCGCGGCCGCAAATAAAACTACGGCCACGCCCTGGATCGCCTTCTTACGCTCATCAATTAAGTGCCTCATCTGTGCTGCAGTCGGACCTCGCATCGAAGCCTTTTCTTTTAACACGCACTGACATATTTCTTATTGTGTAAAAATTGAGTTTCGCGTATTTTTGCCTCAAAACTAGATATTGTACTAACTTCCGTCTTTTTGAATAAAAGATCGTGTAATTGCGAATTACAGTATCTATTTAATTTATCTCCGCTACTCAGACTTCCCTGCTAAAAACGTTAAAAACGCTCGACCACGTGCTAAAAACGTGGCTCCCTAAAAACTATGTAACACAGTGTACATTATTTATTAAGAAACATTAATACACAAAATAGCGTCAGAAAATCCATCTAGTACACCTTTTCATTTCCAAAGAATGTCTCGAAGTACCATTTAACTAGCAATAACATACCTATTATTGTTGAGAAGATTATTTTTCTCAAACTACAAATAAATATATTTATTGATTGACCTCATGGGTATAATACAATAAGTGTAAGCGCCTCTATTGACTTGATATATATCCAAACAAATAGTAATAGATCACACTGAAGCCCTGTCATAGATGACCTAGTTCGTTGATACACTTGGTACTTTCCTTAACAAGTTTTATCGTATACTTAGCGCGTATCAAACACGTCACACTTAAAGTGTACACTACTATTTGAACACTTCCTTAGTCTCACGCTTGTAATTATATCCGAGAGAAGGCAGAGTTGTAGAACAGGAAATTCTAGAGATCTGTCACCGTATACCGACAACATTCAACACAAATAAGATTAGCACCAAAAATAAAATAGGTTATAATCAAAAGTGATGTGTACTTGATTGATAGAGTACAAATACAGAATGAGTGTTTTCTTCGAAATTTTGGTCCACGTGGAGTATAGTTTGCCTGCGACATCATTTATGTGGATTTTACTGTACACGTATCTCGGTCTGTATCTGTATATATATGTACTGCCTCCATGGCGCAGCGGTAGTGAATGCGACTGCTGTGCATGAGGTCTCGGGTTCGAATCCCGGGTCGGGCCAACAAAAAGTTATTGGGTTTTTCTGTTAAGAAATTTCAATACGAGCTCGGAGTTAGGAAATCGGCGGTGTTAGACACCGCCGTGCCTCGGAAAGCACGTAAAGCCGTTGGTCCTGCGCCTGATCTCTCTCCGGTCGTGTCAGATTATTAGTCCCATCGGATCGTGAGAGTTAGATCAAATCAAATCAAATCAAATCAAAATAAATTTATTCAAATTAGGTTACAAGGTAACACTTATGAATGTCAAAGTTACACGTAAATTTTTTCCTGTGAATTTACATTTACTGCCACGTTCAGCAAAGCTAGGGTGTGTAGGGCTCATGAGAAGAACGGGCAAGAAACTCATAGCCACTCTTTTTAATCGCCAAGTGTACAATAATATTTCATTTACAAATCATAACTGTAAGGTGCTGCAACAATTTCTCCATGAACTACTACTCAACATACTCAAGCATTTGATAAAAATTGATGGTAGCCTCTAAAGCAGCAGAGAGTGCACTTGTGTTTACGCATACACTTGTGCACTATAATATCTCCTGCGCCGATGGCCAGTCTCCGTTAAGATTGGCCGCCGTGACCGAAATTCGGTCATTATTATATATGTTTATCTCAGATCTACAAAAAAAATTAAGTTAAACGTGGCTTAGCCGCATTACGCATCTTTTTATTTTGTGTTTTTGCATGATGTCGGAACAAACACAGACAGTCAAAAATAAAATTCTAAAGTCTTTGTTTTGGAGTCTTCTAAGTACTTCATCACAATTCGTTTCTTTTTTAGTAACCTAATATACAAACACAGCCTTGTTACAAAATTATGGAAATAAAATAGATCATATCATACATAGATGTATAGAAAGTTTAGTTAGAGTTTTGTAATAATTGTAGATAGTTAGAAGTTCAACATATTATTACTTGTAAAGTTTAGAGATTAGTTTAAGCAATCTTCAGCTAACTGAACATCACGCTCATTAAGGATTGCTCAAATACTTCTTAATGAGCCCAAACGAAGTCACGAGTAATACGAGTAATATACCAAACGATTGAGTGTACGCTACGTTACATTTCAGAGTTAATATATTTTTATATTAGTAATGAATCTAGCTACTTTGATCTATATAGTATTAATTACAAAATAAAGGTTTAATCCTTAAGCATACTATAAAATAATGCGCAGACTGCAGGACGCTGGTGTATGTCTGCTTCCTTGATCTCATTAAGGTATTCGATTTCGTTTAGTATGCTGTGGAGAAAATTGGGGGTAGGGGTGTACTGGCGGCACAATTTGATGGGCTGCCATATTAATAATGTGACCAAGTAAATCCTGTTCAGGGGTCTAATGTAATCTGTGTATTATATGGGTTGGAGAGCGGGGTGAAACAGGGTCATTCGTCTCCTAGGCTCAGTCAACGATCTCATATCCGAGTAGGATGCAGTGAGATGCATGCAAAATGGTGTTGAATGCGGTGGCTTGTCGCCGGGAAAGACCAGAGCAGTGCTAATACGTCTACAATGCCAAAAAATGTAGAGACATGGTTTTTAGGATAGGTAGTAAATGGCGGCATAATCCTTTTTAACTGACTAACCGTCAATATAAAAAGTCACAGAATTTAAATATCTTGGCCATTTTCTTGCTGACGACCTTAGTGAGCATGTTGACATTGAGCGTAGGGCAATAAGGCCCGTTACGCACTATCGGTTGGCCGCCTAGGCACTTCGTTTGAGTGGCCAGCCGCCTGACGCAGTTGTCATAGCGGTTAACCGCTACAGCGGCCAATCGCGATGAAATAAATATTATAAAGCTGAAGAGTTTGTCTGTTTGGTTGAACGCGATAATCTTAGGAACTACTGGTTCGAATTGAATAATTCTTTTAGTGTTGGATAGCCTATTTATAGAGGAAGGCTATAGAAGAAAAGAAAGAAATCACGCTACGACCTACGGGGTCGGCGCAGTAACCTTAAACGCGGGTGAAACCGCGGGCATAGCTGGTTAGTTTATAAATTGATTACTATTTAGTATTTTCGAAGAATTACGAAGATGATAACTAGTTTTAGGATTCTATTATCTTCGTGGAATAAAATTTATTGATAAGTTACCATTTTATTTTATGTACTAGCTTTTGTCTGCGTCTACGAGCGGTTTTAATTTATATTAAAAACGTAAATAAAACATGCTTAGATTATTTATCGCTCCCCCGTGTGAATGCCACAACTGCTAGTAAACAAATTATTTTTATTACAATCAGTTGAGCCATTCCAAAGAATCAAATAAGCACGTACAAATAGACTCATGAACAAAAAATCTAAAATGATTATGTTTTCAAAACATGACAATAATTGCGAATGATGACTGACTGGTATTTTACTCATGTGTGTAGTTATAGATACATAACTATAATAAATCAGGCATTCATAAACCATATGTAATTAAGGAAACCGTATTAAATAAACAGTTCAGTCCTAGTTAATTCCTCATGGTCTAAGTTCAAATATTTGTGAATATTGCACGCCCGTTCCCAACAAATTGGAAATCGGCGCCGGCTGAACTCACTCATTAAACTTGGTCGTGTTCTATTCCGTCAGTCTCGTTTGAAGTAAGTGCGGGCATATTTCCGATGTTTTCATTACCATTCCATTTAACTCGAAACTAAACGTGTAATTACTATAGTACTTAGGATTGAAGACTTCAGCATTGGTAGATTTTCAGTGACGTTTTCGTTCTGATTTTAATGAAAATTGTAAATGTGGTCTTAATCGAATCTTAATGTCAAGCATCATAATATATTGTAGAATACGTTTCATTTCCAACTAAATTCTACACGCGACGTTGTCACCGGATAAATTCACCACCACTGTGGAATAAAAATAATTCTTCGTGACAATCAGTGCGTCAAGTTACACCCTAATCCTTCTACAAGTTGCGCGTCATTAAGTAATAAGCATCGAAATATCATCAATTATTTTTTACATTTCTAATATTAGTAGGATTACATTTTTCTGTGATATAAACGACAATGCATCAGCCATCGTTCATGTACTCTCGATAACCAAAAGGCACAAAAGATTCAGACATTTAAAAATATAAAAAATAACTCACTAAACTATCTCTTTTTTTGCCCTCTCTACTAAAATTGTAATCTATTAAAGTCTAATTATAAAAGTCTATACCTCCAATTGTACATTGGATATATTATTTAAAATCAATTAGTTTAGCCTAGTGAGGAGACTGTTAGACTGTCACGAAGAGGTGGCGAGTTCGATCCCATTGCACGCACCTTAAAGTATTCGCTGAACTAATAATGCGATTTCAGAGTTCCATAGCTTTCCGTTTGACATAAAGCCTAAGCCGTGCTTAATCTGATTATGTTTAGTAGAATCGGTAATATGATACATTCTTCTGATTGCTATTGGTGGCAGACGAGCAAGTGGTCCATCTGATGGAAAGTGGTAACCGCTGCTTCAGCAATGTCAGGGCACAGCAAAGCCGCTGCCTACCGTGAAATAACTCTCTTTTAAACTTGTTTGAAGAAGGACATATCATAGCGTTCGGGAAACACCGAAGCAGGCAGTTTATTTCAAAGCTTGCACGTACGTGGGAGAAACGATCGCTGAAAGCGTACTGTCTTAGATTTGAACGCTTCCAGGTGATATGGATGAACCCTGCTTCGTTTTCGAGTGGTACGATGATAAAAAGGAGCCGCTGATCAAATCAAACACGCACGTAGAACACGCAGAAAGACCCAAAGTCTCTCCGTTGCTCCAACGACTCCAATCTATCCGTGAGATTGGGATCATCGACGATTCGAACTGACCGTCTTTGTAGGGAGTCAAGTAGGTCGAGCTGGAATTGGGGGCCTCCTGCCCAGAGATGTGAGCAGTACTCCACGTGCGGCCAGACCTGTGCTTTGTAAAGCATAAGACTTTGACCTGGTATGAAGTACCGCCTCGCCCTGTTGAGTATACCCACCTTTTTGCTTGCTAATTTAGCTTTGTCCTCCAAGTGACTCCCAAACTGGACTTTATTCGAGATTTCCACGCCGAGGATCCCCATACTCTCGGAGATACTCCTTGGAACTGTGGCACCATGATAAAAGGGTCCTTCTTGGCAGTATACGCACACACATGTGTCTTCGAGGGGTTGAATCGAACTAAGTTCTGATCACCCCATTCGGAGGCCCGCCCAAGAGAGTCCTCGACTTCAGACACAAGTTGTGTTCGTCTTTCCTATGTTATGCTCCGAGGGACATTCTGATAGCTGGTATAACGTGCATTACCCGTGCTGTCATCCGCAAAGCAATGTTTGTTCCCGTTTGACAACAAGTCATTGATATGCAGGATGGATAGCACTGGGGAGAGCACCGAGCATTGAGAAACACCAGTGTTAATACGCGGTTTATAATGGTTTTGATTTAGGAGCTACAGCCATAAACGACGACTGTAATGCTCCGACTATCCAGAAAGCTAGCAATTAATTTGCAGAGTCCCTCAGGTATTCCATAAGATGGAAGCTTCGATAGAAGGGCCCTATGCCAGACTCTGTTAAATGTCTTAGCGATATCGAGGCTAACGGCCAATACCCCTTACCCTCCCTCCAAAGCCTCCACCCAGCGGTGTGTGAGTTACTCTAGAAGATCACCAGTCAAACGATCATATCGAAAGCCACACTGGCGGTCACTAATCAGCTGATGATCTTCAAGGTACCGCAGCAAAAGGTGATTTATTAACCGCTCTATAGTGCGAAATACACAAATTGCATGCAAAATGTAGACTATGCAAATGAAAACGCAGTTAGGTAGTGTAGACGTAGTCAATGCGACTGCTGCACATAAGATCCGATTCGAATCCCGAGTCGAGCAAAGTGTTATTCGGTTTTTCTGTCAAGAAATTCTTAGAAGCAGCGCGTCGTCTTAAATGATTTCTGCACGTAAATAGGCGTTGGACCTAAATCAAAGCAAGTGAAATGTGAGTGTTATTCAAATCTGCCTATCCTATAGAGGGTATAGACGTGAGACTATGTATGTACGTTCAATAATTTAAAAAGGTTTTTATTCCTAAAGCCTACTCCAAAAATAATTATAATTGTATCTATTTTTATCTCACGTATCTCTTCGAAGTTGTTTAAACATTAATTGCTGTGGCTGTTATTGAACTCCAAGTTTAAAATTGTATACTTACAAATATTACTAGATTAAGTTATACTCATTCTGTTGTCTGTTTCTGTCCCTATTCTATTAATAGGTATATTAAATAACACGCCATGTATTTCATACCATATCTTTAGTTAAAATTAAACAACAATTTATCATAACTACGTAGTTAAGTACCGAAGGAAACTACAACTGGATCTAAGCCTTCATAAACTTGTTCGTATTTCACCCAATCTCGTGTAACTGTGGCCTGTGATCTTTATATTGTTGACCTATTTCGCCACAGGACCCGCTACACTACATTATGCCGCCCATTTGGTAGTCTCTTCGTTGGATCTCGGCCTGTCTCAGTTCTCCCTTCGCAATTTACGCAGGCCTGCGTATTTTTAAATCCGGGGATACAAACAACATGGGCCATAAAATTTGTCAAATCTCCGCAACACAAGGATTATGCCTTAGCTTGGACGATAACAAAAAGAACCCAGATTGAAATATAGTACATACATATATAGTTTCACGCCTATATATCTTAGTAGGTGTAGGCAGAGGTAATAGGCATAGTTATTTATTGTATTTATGGTATTAAAGCCACATTACGCCTGCTATTTTTCAGATTCCACTTAATAGTGGCCGACCCTATTGCTGTTCACAGGGCTTATGTTCAGTTTTTATTCTATTAATATGATAAATTATATTTATTCATTTCAATTACCTAGTATAAAACTACTTAACTACACCTTTTTTAACCCAAGAATCGATACACCAGAGATGATATTTCAAAGTAAAGACAGTGGTATATTATACGTACGCCTAAGCCTGTTGCCGTCAACTAGACACGTTTCCAGGCGCTATGCAGCTATTGAGATTTATTTAAGATCTTACAGAAGCATACAAAATGTATGTATCACGTAGGGATCTACAATTAATTTCTATTTAAACGTTATCGCAGTATTATTTTAACTAGCGGTCGCCAAGTGGTCGAATTTCGCTCGTAATTTATTTAAATTTTAATATTGTTATTAAAGTTTTATTGTCTATAACTTAATACCCTTATAATCACATTGCATTTAGTCACCTACTCCACATACATATATAAGTAACCATAGTTACGAAGCATTCTACGAAGTCAACCGAACAATGCCGAAATACTATGAACGCGATTCGACTGCTTGTGTAAAATGCATGATTGTGTGCGTGTAGTGTTTATCAATAATTTAATGTATTTGTAATGCATATTTTATAAAAATATTAGGCTTCGCCCTTCTTCTCCATATAAACTTTAACTCTGCCAAATTTCATATTCTTACGTCCGCGCAATTTTCATAAAAAGGGGTACAGTTTTTGCTTCACGTATTAATATTTAGATAATTATTAATTGATTCGGTTTCAGTTTATACTACAAAGGATATACTAAGATACTAGCTTGAGATAAAAATGCAATAAGAGTGGGTTCTTTCTTTATCACGGAAAGCTACAAGCACCTGAAATAAAATGTTTACTGCGGTCCCTAAAACGCTCACAGTATGTAAAATGTGGTAACAGTAAAGTGACCAGTTTATTTTCACATTCCTACCCATTGCACTACCGATGTGAACCTACTCCTAATACAAGCATTCTAGCTAAATAAGGGCACTAAGGATCGGTACACCAGATTGCTTTTAAAATTATAATATAATGCTTTTAAAACAATAGATGCAGACTACCGTCTGAACCCCTGAAGGCGTATTATTAATTCCACATTACGGGCGAGTCTACTGCCAATTATGCGGCATTAATGACAGATTCTGTATTACTGAGAAACTCCTAACATTAAATCCACACACATATGTATATATAATATTATCAACCCTGTATATAAACGGCCCTACTAATGGGCACGGACCTCATCTCAGAGAGAAAGGTTAGGCCATAGACTATCACTTGGCCCAGTGCGGATTGGTAGAATTCACACATCTTTGAGAACCTTATAAAGAGCTCTCAGATATGCAGGATTCCTCACGATGTTTGCCTTCACCGCTAAAACAAGTGATAATTAACTATTAAATACGCACTAGGCTCCACATAGCAGTACACAATCCGATAGTTTACTATTGCAATCCAAATCGTAAGTTGCTGCCATGGCATTAACGATGCATTCGTAAAAATACTATCTGTGTTACCAGTAGTATTACTTTGTTTACTATGGGGACTCAATATGATATATTCTGCGTGTAATATAAAAGTGTGGTCGTATTTTAGGTCGTTAAATAGTGACGATAAATGGAATCGCTGACAATTTTTATTTTTAATGGTTGTTCTATATAATTTATATACAAATTCATTTTCCATTGATATACACAATTCTAAATACAGTTTACAAATTTTAAATGTCAATATCAGCTATTAAACTAGTAAATTTTACTCGTACATTTCCGGACACATTTGGACATGAGATCAGCATCCGCGAGACTCTTTAGTTAATTTGCAATCTGCTCATCTATCTGATGCGGAATTGTATTACCATTTTTGATGATCACATTATGGATTACAGAATATTATTCTGTATGATACCTACATTCAATTTGAAGAGTTTACGCTACTAATCGGTTGGTCATATACGAAAACATGACTACACATAATTGTTACACGCTGAATAAATAATATTCTATGCACTCGAAGCGTAAAAAGAGTACCTACGAGGGATATAATAATAACACAAAAACAAGGAAACAAGTAGATGCGTAGTACATTACAATGATGAACGTTTGAATTATTAATGTAGAGAAATAGTACTACGTACTATGTACGATTTTATAAATGATATACGCAAAAAAATATTATAGTAATAACGGGTAAATTTATTAATTACATTGTAACACAAAAATACAATTTAAACATACTTATGTTATACCGAAATACCTACTAGAACAAGAGTCATTATATTTTAAATAAATTATATACCGTTTGTTATATAAATATTTTATTACTTGTTAGAGTACTAGTGGTGCCATTATAAGGTGAATAAACACTTTAGATAGAAGCTTAGTTTTAGACTTACTCTTTTAGTTTGTTATATACTCACTAGGTGGCGGAAATCTACAATGAAAGGTATATATACGTAGTAACTAGATGTCGCTACTTGTCTGTTAAATTGGTTTCGTGTATCCACGTGGAAGATTAATGGACCCTATCAAGTACGAAACCGTAACATTTAATCTTGTGGGATAAAGGAAGGGTTTTATGCGGGGAACGCAATATAAACCTGAAAGAACTATGATTGAATAGCTTTTTTAAATGTTTAAATAGGCCAATGATTAAGTTGACATATGTTTTTATGAAGTGGTACGACATGTTATGTGCAATGTGCGTGACTTAGAATAGTATACCTAGAAAAGTAAATTTATATTACTGTAATAAAGTGTGTTTAGCCCATACAAGTTTTACTTCTTGCGCGTGTATATTTTGTTGCACTACCTCTATTTAATGAATCTAGGTAACGATATATTAAGTGTGACTGCCTCGTCCCCGCAACATAAATAAGTGCTTATGTTAGCGGTTAAAGATTGTGAGATTCCAGATTTTATTTCCTGGTCGCTCAAGTTGTTAGTATTTTCTCGATGGCAACATAGTTTGGCAATGCGCTCTGTAGACAATAATAGGGTATATAATACCCTATAATAATATACCTACGTGGCCATTAAAATAATGCTAGCGAAATGTTGGTTGAAAACACCATCGATCCTTCGGTCATACACCGGCGTGCGTCTAAATAGATATAATAATAATAATATCCTATCACATACACACAATACCATCTAGCCCAAACTAAGCAGAGCTTGTATTATCCATTATCTAGTACCCATAGGGATCGTATCGTATCTTGTGTGTGGGCCAGTCAGTACAGACCGGCGACACTTCGACCCAGTGGGATCTTTTGTGATACTAGACAAATAATAAACATATATAGGTATATACATATATTTTTGTAAATACATCCATATTATACATAGAAACACCCAGACCAAGACAAACATCCATGTCCATGCACACAAATGTTTGACTTGTGCGGGAATCGAACCCGCGAACTCAGGCATGGCAGTCGGTTACACTAACCACACGGCATCGGTCGCATATGTAGGTATAATTGATACAATCATAATATATTTACATACCTATATTATAATAATGTAGGTAACATTGTAAATGCTCATTTGCGTATGTATACGCATGCGCACGACATCTTCACTTTTGCGATAATGAAAAACTTAAAACGCCCGATAAAGTAGGTATACATTCTCTTAGAAGAGGAGAAATACACTTAATACGAAAAGTCAGGTCTCTAAATATTATATTAATGATTTAAAGCGTACTTATCAAATTGTTAAAGTTCTTACTGTAAACATCATTTTTTCTTTCTTATTCCTTTCTCAACACTAAATCTATCAAGAATCTGTCTGTACACTAGAGATATTTAAAGGTTTTATATAAAAGATGTTTAAAGGTTTGTAAAATTAATTTAATTTTAACGGCTCGCGGAATCCACATATCTAATACGCTATAAGGTACATTTTATAGTTTAATAGCTTGAGGTTCTACTTAAAATTTAATCATATTACATCTAATTCTGTTCTATAGAACTGATGGCACATATTGTAAGCCACTGACAATAACGTTGCGGGTAAAGTTGCGAGTAATATCTAGTAATGTTACGAAGGTACATTACGGAATTAAAATTATAATACTGGCCCCTTCGTACGGCCAGGCTTCTGTCACACCTGCATTTGGATATTAAGGGACAAAAGGACAGCTTTTAGTAATTACTTCTGATGAATATTAAAGTGAAAGAACATTTTAAGGAAATTATACATCATAGAACGTTGAATTTTGACAAAGTGAAGTTACCTTCAAACGAATTTACGTTGAGTTTATGTCCTAGTAGATGAATTTCAATGCTTCTATTGTTAATTATGAGACAGCATGAGAAGTAGCGGGTAACAGCTTGTAAATAGCAATATCACAAGCCAAAGCAGATGCGTAACCGAATTTATTCACAGATGATTTCTTGGCCGATCCTACAGAATAGCTGACGTATAACATAAAACTAGGGACTCTTGAGATAAGACAATCTCTAGAATGTTTTTATTATATTTAAATATTATGATTATGTGTGTTGAAGATGTGTGGTATTCATAAGCCGGTTACATTATAAGGTACATACCTTTTTCTTTAGCATTTGAACTTGGAACCTCATAAATTCTTACGTGGTAACATATTATATTTCTGATGACTATATTGACTGTTATGGATATTATGATAGTGGTGAATGATTTGCACATTTAACTTGCCACTGCCAATGCGCCGAGTATTATGTGATTTAATCTCAATATGGCGCAAATATTTGTGTGATTTGCAAATAGTTTTTATGAGTCTGGGCGTTCTTTGTGACCCATGTTTGAATATTTACAAAATCTTAGCGACACAGGAGTTAAACATATTAAATAAGTTGATAAAAACATTTAATAACTAAAATGTATACCTAATTATTTATCTATTTAACTAATTCTACTCTAACAAACATCTTACCTCGAAATTGCCAAAGGCAAAACGTACGAAATACATTAAAATACAAGTCATATCAAAGGTCTATATTTTCATTAGAAGTCCATTTGTTTCTGAACTGTCTCCTTCATTCAGAATAATAAGTAAGGAGCTTAAGAGACATTTTAATCGGCATACTCTGCACTATTCTGCCATCGAGTTTTTTTGTGCGACTTGCTCCGTCTCTCATTTCAATTTTATAAAAATGGTTTTGCAACCCCTTTTCATTTCCACGATAAAATAAACCCTTTTGTAATATACGGAATGTAGAGTCTCTCAGAAATAACCGTAATCTTTTAACGAACAAACTTTGTGCCGAACGAAGTCAATGTTCTACTTAGCCCAATTTTTTTCTTTATTTCACCAGTCGACTAACTGGCTACCCTTTTATAAAAGTATTAGGACTTACTTTTAAGTAGCTTGCAAACTTAATACATCAGGTCAAACTTTTATTTCGTCAAATTAATACACTCGATATTATGAAATGTAATAAATTAATTAGGTCAATTAGTAAGTTTAAACGTGTCTCAACAGTTTAAAATTTTGTTGCTGTTTGATAAAAAGTACCGAGCTTAATTACGAACTAAATTATTAATAATTTCGTAAAAAATATCACGACGGAAATAACTTTGGCGCCGTTATCTAATTTCTAAGGAAGTCTCAAAAGTTTAAATTAGTTACACTGTGATATAAGATTAAGGTATACAGATTTTTATGCGCCCTTTTATTACTATGGCGATTTTAAGATTGCACCTGGCCATAGAAAATTATTTTTATGATATGTAAATTTGAGGCATGTACGAATCCTTATAGTTTTGAAACTACTGGTAATTCATTTATGCGATTACGACTTAAATGCTTGCAAAATTTAATATATAAAATAAATATATGAATAAGATCGTATAGTTCTTAGTTGTAAATTTCAGTAGAAAATCAGATCAAACAAGTCAAACTGGTTTATTCTATTGCTGCTACTTATAATAGTACCGTGGAACTTTGTCTTATTTGTCGCTTCAGTCACAAACAACTATCTTCATAAAATAACGTGTAGGTACCTAGTTATCGCGACGAGGTGATCTACGTCTTATGTAGGTAATAACAGGATATATTTCCTGAAAACGGAACAAACACGTGCATACATAAATAAACATTACCAACAGGAAAGTAGTTATAATATGGAAATAAATGTTGGAAAAATACAGACTAAAATGATTGGAATAGCTTTCACTCGAACAAACGTTGCGCAACCTCGCATCGATTTATTCATGTTGCGAATGAAAAATGCATGCTGTTATTCACTGCCATGCAAATTGTACGGCTGATGAAAGATTGACAGTACTACAGTCTATTTCAAAGAACCATTGGTATGCGTACTTTGAGGTGACTCAAAGAATATTGTGTTTATTCAACAAAAAAAACATTACATCCATAAAATTCAAAGCATTAGGTAGAGATGCACCACATTTATATTTCTTCAATTTTATAAGCTTGTCTAAAAAGTACTGCCTTTCGAAGAGTTCCAAACTCAAAGCTCTTATAATTATTTTTTAAAAGGTAATACATCAATAAAAGTAGTTTAAAATTCAAACAGTGGACTTTATGATTGCCGGTAAGCCAAGCGTATATATTTATGACCCTAGACAAAAAGGTATATAATAATAAAAATATTGCAATATATTTTTCTATTTTAAAGCATAACAACATAAAATAAATAAAGCAATAACGTAAATATAAATACAAAAATAAATATAACAATATGAAATACGGCGTTCCATTAGAATAGATAAAATGCAGCAAAGCGCGAGTGTTTATTTATTTAAGGGTTGAATATTTCAGCGCCCGATAAAACAAATTTAAATGTATTCTAAATTCAACCTTTTGTTTCAATAGAAGAAGTTAGTGAACTATCCTAAAAACTCTCCCTTATACTGTCATGCCAAAAAGAACAGAACTTAGAACATCGTAAATTACAAAAGTCCAGACGAGGGCTTCTCTGTTTGTTTAATAATAAATCAGTACTAATAATATATCCTTTGAAATTCTAACATTTTATTATTTCATGTATATCGTAGCTATCAAATTATTTATTTATTTATATAGTTTGGATAGATAATAGGTTCGGCAATATCTCAGACAAAAACGTAATAACTATTTACTTTTCATTTCAGTATTCATTTATTCTTGACCAGGTCAAACTATACCTTATAGTTTGACATGGTCAAGAATAATATAATAGATATTGGACCAGTTTTATATTGACGATTGAATAACAACGTTATTATCTACAGTGGGCGGCGGTTTTTTAACAGAAAGTTAACTACTTGCCATATAATTATGTGACTTAATTTTATCTGCTGAATTTATGTCTTAAAGTTTCAATGTTAAGCTAAATACATTTTGAGGGAAATGGTCATACATCACATGAAGTAGAAAGCAAAAGAATGGATTTTCGGATAGTTATACTGACATACCTGAAAAGTAAACTAGTTTGACTTCATGGTATTGATATATTTTATGCCGTGCCTTATGTGCAATTATTTTATTTTTCAATATTTAGACACCTTGTCTTTGTAAATGAATAACTATTTAGAATTACAACAACGTAATTATGTCCAATTTATACTGGTCGAATTCTAGGCTAACTAAATGGCTTTATATATAGAGTATTTTTCTACGAATTAGGGATTTAAAGAAACTAGCGGTCGCTAGTGCTCGAAATTCGACCAAAGTTTGCCTGTAAGATATTGCTGATATATGTCATTATAATTGATATATGTAACCATAGTTACGCTCTTCAACTGCGTGTGTCAAATGCATGGTTGTCTGCGTGTAGTATATAAATATTAGGATTCGTCACTCCTTCTCCATATAAACTTTAGCTGTGCCAAAATTCATACTCCACCGTCTGCGCAATTTTCGTAAAAAGGGGTACAAAGTTTTTACTTCACGTATTAATATATAGATATTACTAGGTTATTCAAATGTAAGAATTCTACGTTTAAGAAGTAAAATCTCTGAGAGAGTAGGCAGAAGGTAACTATACATTGGCGTTTTAGGCATTTTAGGTAGTAGGTCCCACGTAATAAAGGCCGAGCATATTGCTTTATATTAAGTAGGTACAGTGTTAGACTCAGTTCTACTAGTTATAATTTTGACAAAATCTATGAGCTGTATGTGTAACAGTACTTTCCTTACGTTGGTATCCGACCCGGTAATCGAACCCGAGACTTAATACACAGTAGTCACATTCCTAAGCGTTGCGCCATCTAGCCACTTTTGCATAATATTCAATACTAGCGGTCGCCAGGTGGTCGAAAATGACCATAATTGATTTAAATTTTAAGTTTGATCGTTATTATATATACCGCAAAATTGCAATAGGTACCTAAGGTATGTAAGCATAGTTACGAAGAATTATACGACATCAGCCGAACCATGCCGACATACTACGAACGCGATTCGACTGCGTGTGTCAAATGCATGGTTGTGTGCGTGTGGTGTTTTCCCATAAATTTAATGTTTTCTAATGCATATTTTATAAAAATATTAGGATTCGCCACTCTTACTCCATATAAACTTTAATTGTGCCAAATTTCATACTCCACCGTCCGCACTATTTTCGTAAAAAGGGGTACAAAGATTTGCTTCACGTATTAATATATATATATATATATATATATATATATATATATATATATATATATATATTACACGAATCTAATTGGCGATTACGGCTTTATCTAATGTGGACAAAACACGAGAGCCTAATGGTAGAAAACATTTACATGATAGACTCGATCCTTTGCTCTGTCATGGGCCAGAATTCTGCCAAAATATATTATGTGAAAGGATAACCACCAAAATGGTATTCGCTTAAGGACACACACATAATACAATATGGTTTTACTTCCATCATAATAAATTGGAATAACAAAATCTTTACTATTTTATGCTTCGTCATAACAGCCCCATAACAACATTTTTATGAGAGATATGCATTACTCCTGGAGTGAAAATGGACAATAACGGGACATTTTACATGTTGAGAACTCGTTTCGAGACAAACACTCCGCGGACATTCTCGGCTTTATTCCTGAATAAATCGCAGGAGACCGAGAGGTGTGCAGCTTACAAATAAAGATGTGATAACGCTTTTACGTGATGGAAAATATTGCCGATTACGTGTAGAAGAAGAGTCTAAAATCTAGCAACAAAAAGAAAAATAATGGATAAAATCGGAAGTACTAAGGAAAGGTGATAGGTAGGTTTATTTATGAAACAATGAATGCTGTTTTATACAGAGTAAACGTAAAACATAGCGATTCCCTGGCGTAGCACGCCGTAGCTGTATTGTTTATTTTGTATCGTAATAATAATATATGCAATTAACTAAATAGCTTTTAGGGTATATTCAATAATAATATTCTATTCTATGACATACACACAACACCATCTAGCCCAAACTAAGCAGAGCTTGTACTATGGGTATTAGACAATAGATAAACATACATATATATTATTATTTATAAATACATACATATTATACATAGAAACACCCAGACCAAGACAAACATACATGTTCATGCACACAAATGTTTAACTTATGCGGGAATCGAATCCGCGACCTCAGGCGTGGCAGTCGGTTACACTAACCACTACGCCTACGAGGCCGACTAGTAAGTAATAAAACAAGAGCCCTAATTGTTATTTGTTGTTATTGTAATTCTATAAATATGTAACTTTTGTATATATGCGTAACGAAAATAAATAGTTTAAATGGTTTATAATATTTGCGAAGTGAGCAACCTATCAAGCACCATTGACCTGCCCACCTAACTATTGCAATAAAAAAATATCTCTGAAAAGAGAACATAAGACTCATCTAATGGTAAGCAGCCGCGTCGTGAAATTAGAGCGTACTCCAAATTTGCAGTATCCTACTTGGAACACAAAATATGGACCAGCACGATTGCCTATGCGCTAGGCATCGACAGGACTGTTTGACAGTGGACTGACTGACTTACTGTTGCATCGCGATATATACAGGATGTCCGGTAATTAATGGATAACCTTGAAATGTCTTATAGTAGAACTGAAGGCCGTTCAGAAAAAAATAAACAGAATATAATAAAACAATTGAAAAAAGAAAATATATTAAAATGTGGAAGCTATATTAGCCTAGCATACTTTTGACTGTCTATTTATTAGCATAATTAGTGTTTAATAATAAAACAACAAAAAACCGATGGATTTCATTAATTTATTTATGGTCGTAGACATCGTAGACATCATACATGATATTTATACATGGTAATTTAAAAAACAAAACACATATCTCAGGTAGTAGTTAGGATAGATTTTTTTCATATTTTTTCTGAACCGCCATGGATAACCTGGAAATGTCTTATAGTGGAACAGCCACTATAAGACATTTCCAGGTTATCCATTAATTACCGGACACCCTGTACATGTTATGAATTATGATATTATATTTTTAATGTAATGGTATATGTTTTTAAACATAATATTGATTACATAATACGAGTAATGATATTCATGATTTAAACACTAGAAATAAGCGTAAGTTTGTAGGTCATCATCGTTCATATAAAGTTGACAATTCACCTGCGGGACTCGGTAAAATAAATCTACCTAAAATTGACTTATTGGCACATTTCGTGCGAAACTACTATCTTCAAAAATATTTTTTTTATTTCGATTCGCATCTCGATCGATTCGCATTCTAATTATAAGGATTAACGTAACAATTGGCGATTTAAAAGAGTGGCGTTGAGTTTTTTTGCAAATATCTTCTCATAAGCTCAACCCTTTGCTTAAACCTAGTAACTAAATAAAGCTTTAGTAACTTAGTAAACTTACTAAACAATATACATAATAATATTTATTATTTATATAATTCATGGAAATGAAAGATTATAAAAGCTATCTATAACAAATTTATATAAATCTCCATTTTGCAAGGCGTTTCGACCACACCACGAAAACATGAATCGATAACCTTGAAATTCAGCACACGTATCAGTTTCCAATAAGTGTCAATGGTAAGAGAGAGTAAACTGAAGATTGTGGTTACCGTCCGTCGTGCTTTGAAAGTGAAGGAAAAAGAGAGAATTTGTGTTTGTGCACTCTCTATTCCATACTTGTGCACTTGATTATTTCATGCGTAGTCTAGTAGTCTAATCTCCATTGAGGTTGGCTGTGTACTGTAAATCCAATCAAGTGATTGAGATTCATCTCAGAATCCAATAAACTCACTCGAGTAACTCAAAACATAGTACCTAATACTAAAAGGAACAAACAGTATTGAATGTAATTGCGCGTCGGCGAGTTCTGGACACTCTTGGTATGACTAGTCCAATATTTAAAAGTAATTTAGTAATTTATGGCAAAAATTATATCTCTCTGAAGGGTAAAAGAGGAATGAATTAGATAGATAACCAAACTAGTCGACATCACTTAAAGGTGAAAATGAAATGATGTTGGGTGTGTCCTTATATGTCGGCCGACTGAGATACCTGAGAATATAAAAGATCGTTACTCTAACGTAGCATAGTAGATGAAGTGACGGTGGACATAAAGCGACTGACAGTGCAAAGAAAAGGATAGCTGATGATCGGGCTCGGTGCCATCATTTAGCAGAGGCCTGCATCCAACAGTAGATTACAATAGGCCGATTAGGATATCATGAATTTCATTGCAATCAGTATTGTTTGAAACTTCTTATATTCACACTTTAACTTACGTTTCAAATGTTTTTAGTTATTATGGTTACCGGTGTGGTAGAGGTTCGATAATACAATATATTTAAAGGCTAGTTAAAATGTTTTAAAAGTCTAACCTTGTTTCGTATCACTCCATTTTGCGATAATTTTTTAAGTGTTTCATTTAAGTTCACCACGTACTCGTAATAAATTCAGTTTTGTTTTTTTGTTATTGCATATAAATTAAATCTGCTTTAAAAAACGTATTAAAATTAAAATTAGATAGGCTTGGCTAGGGAATGGAAATAAGACTCTTTAGACTAATGATAACCTAAGCCTAGCGTTGCTACCCAATAAGTATAATAGTTCAGTTTAGTTTAGTTGTCGTGATCTGCCATATTATATAACCATTTTTCTTAATCTACAAGTGCTTGAGCTTCGGCTTTCAAAATTGTTACAGAATTTTAGCATCGTAACCAAGTGTGCTTTAGAAGAGACGAAAATAAACAGGTTCGACATTCGTATGACACGCAAGCATATTTCGACTGCACGGATGGCGAGCTGGTTTAAGTGGTCGCCACTGCGTCGAGTGTGTTCGATATCCATACGGGATAAAAATTGTGTGATCCAAAAAAGTATAATCCATCCAAAAAAATAGTTGTGCCGGGTCTGGGGTGGGCACGCCACGATCGTGGCGGTAAGTCCCGTGTTTGAGGAGTGGCTGGAGAGGCGGCATGGCGCCCTCACCTTCCGGCTGACACAGGTATTGACTGGCCACGGTTGTTTTGGCCGGTTCCTGTGTCGTATACGCCGGCAAGAGACGCCCGGTTGTCACCACTGCGGCGACTGCCGTGACGTTGTAGAGGACACGGCGCTGCACACTTTGGCGGTTTGCCCCGCCTGGGCATCGCAGCGCCGTGATTTGATCGCGGCAGTCGGATCGGTTGCCCTCTCGCTCCCGGCCGTAGTTCAGTCTATGGTCCGGAGTGAGAGGTCGTGGAACGCCGTCGCCTCCTTTTGCGAGGAAGTGATTTCCATCAAGGAGGCGGCGGAGCGGGAGAGAGAGCGTTTAAACCCTCTCCCCAACCGCAGAGCCGGGCGCCGGAGGGCGCGCGATGACCTCCAGCCACCCTGAGGTTTGACCTGGGGGTGGCGGGCTTTGTGGGCCTGCCCGCCATCCGTTCAGCACCAGGTCCGAGAGGCGGCGTGCGTGTTCCCACGCGCGCCTCTGTGTCGAGTCCGTCTCGTCCCTCTAGGGGGGAGACAGTAGGGAATTTTTGAGGGAGCCTGCTGTTTCATACGGCGGGCAGAAACCTCGGCGGGGTCGCGACCGCATGCGAAAGCGATTCGCGCGGCCCCGCCGATAGTGGTTTTGTCGAGGAACACCGTGGTAGGTTTAGTCGGTATTCCGGGAGGTACATTATTTCTTTTCCATCTTTCTTTTACCCCGGCGAGTCCGACATAATCCCTCCGCCCGCCCCCGCGGAGGGATATGCGTCATTGCATTCCCCCACGTAAAAAAAAAAAAAAAAAAAGGTTCTGGGGTATTTCTGCGTTCTCCGTTGTTTAAATGTTTATAAAATCCTCCGCGATAATAAATATTTTTTTCCTAGTTAGTCAAAATACATGAATAACCTAACAACTAAAGGGTCTAGCACTGAATACGCATATATCTTTTGACTTTTAATTGATAACTATCGTTGAAAACTATCCAGCAGTTAAATGATGACTGACAGAATAAGATTAAATCAATTATTGTGAAGTAGTGTTAGTTTTGACTATTCATCTTAAATGTTAATTTAAATGGTTACAAAATGATAACAAAGAGACCACTGAAGCTGACGAGGGGCTATTGTAAATTTATCTTGTCAGATTCGAATACTAGTAATTCAGTGTATATTATGTTATAATGGTTCCTTAAATTATAGTTATTAGAGTAGGTAATTAGACGATGAATACAAATTTACCAAAGGCTAAAAGGCGTTGAGGCATATCAGCACTCCAGTTACAGTTCAACAACCCAAGGGCACGAAAACTTGGTCGTTTTTTATGTAAATTTCCAATTTATTGCAGATTGTCTAACAACGGTAAAATGATTAAATTTGGATAGAATAACAATTTTAGTAGGTACCTTTTTAGTCATAAGCGTACCCCCAAAACCCTATTTTGCATTTTAGATTTTTAATGTTGAGACGAACGTTTTAAAATCGAATCGCTGATTTTTTTTTTGTCTAATTAGGTTTTTATTTTGAGAATTGATAATCTTTTTTTTTTTTTTTTTTTTTTTTTTTACGTGGGGGAATGCTATGACGCATATCCCTCCGCGGGGGCGGGCGGAGGGATTATGTCGGACTCGCCGGGGTAAAAGAAAGATGGAAAAGAAATAATGTACCTCCCGGAATACCGACTAAACCTACCACGGTGTTCCTCGACAAAACCACTATCGACGGGGCCGCGCGAATCGCTTTCGCATGCGGTCGCGACCCCGCCGAGGTTACGGCCCGCCGTATGAAACGGCAGGCCACTACGCAACAAGACCTACCCAAGATAGGCACTACACAATATAAAAGCCCTACTGTCTCCCCCAAAGGGGAGACGGACACGACACAGAGGCGCGCGTGGGAACACGCACGCCGCCTCTCGGACCTGGTGCTGAACGGATGGCGGGCAGGCCCACAAAGCCCGCCACCCCCAGGTCAAACCTCAGGGTGGCTGGAGGTCATCGCGCGCCCTCCGGCGCCCGGCTCTGCGGTTGGGGAGAGGGTTCAAACGCTCCCTCTCCCGCTCCGCCGCCTCCTTGGTGGAGATTACTTCCTCGCAGAAGGAGGCGACGGCGTTCCACGACCTCTCACTCCGGACCATAGACTGAACTACGGCCGGGAGCGAGAGGGCAACCGATCCGACTGCCGCGATCAAATCACGGCGCTGCGATGCCCAGGCGGGGCAAACCGCCAAAGTGTGCAGCGCCGTGTCCTCAACAACGTCGCGGCAGTCGCCGCAGTGGTGACAACCGGGCGTCTCTTGCCGGCGTATACGACACAGGAACTGGCCAAAACAACCGTGGCCAGTTAGAACCTGTGTCAGCCGGAAGGTGAGAGCGCCATGCCGCCTCTTCAGCCACTCCTCAAAAACGGGACTTACCGCCACGATCGTGGCGTGCCCGGCACTGGGGTGCACAAGTTGTTCCTTCCAATTGGCCACTAGGACCTGGCGGAGCTCGGACCTCGCCGCCTTGATTGCGGCAAGACCCGGTCCTTCGCCTCGAGCTAGCGCCTCCTGGCGCCAACGATAGAGCGACGCCAGGAGCGCCGCTTCCAGGTCCCATGGCATCGATCCGGCGAGGAGGCTCGCAGCCTCGAACGAGATCGTGCGGTATCCTCTAATCAACCTGACGGCCATGGCGCGCTGTGGAGCACGAAGCGCCGAGATGTTACGGGCCGCCAGGTTGTAGCCCCAAACTGGGGCCCCATATAGGGCCATGGACCGCACGACCCCTTCGTAGAGCCTCCGGCAGGAGGTGTTTGGCCCCCCAAGGTTGGGCAGTAGGCGCGAGAGCGCGCCTGCAGCGCCCCGAAGAATGGGGGCCAAACGACGGAAATGGGCTGTAAAGTCCCATCGGCTGTCGAGCAGGAGACCCAGATACTTAAGGGTTGGCTCGACGCCGATGCGGACCCCTCCTACCATGATATGGGCCCCTGGAGGTGGCCGCTTCCGAGGGCCGTGAAAACATACAGCCTCGGATTTCGACAGGGCCACCTCGAGGCCCAACCGCCGGATACGACCAACGACTTGTGCGACCCCAGCGGTCGCCAGTATGGCCGCCGCCCGGTGCGACTTACCCCTCGCCGTGACAAGCGTGTCGTCGGCGTAACAAATGACGCCGACGCCACGGAGGAGCGCACCTCGCAGCACCCAGTCGTAACCGATGTTCCACAGGAGCGGACCCAGAACCGATCCCTGTGGAACACCGCACGACATCTCTCGCCGACTCCAACCGTCGTGACCCGGGTAGACGACTACCCTCTCTGATAAGTATGCCCCGACTATGCGGCGGAGGTAGGTCGGCACTCGATGGAAAACGAGTGCCTCCCTAATGCAACTCCAGGGCAAGGTATTAAAGGCATTCGCGATGTCCAAAGACACCGCGAAGACGACCTCGCCCTGGGAGACCGCATCCTCCGCCAGGCTCCTCACCCGCTGGACAGCGTCAATAGTGGAGCGCCCGCGGCGGAAACCAAATTGGTTCTCCGCCAGATCCGGGCCCACAGAAGTAAGATGCTGGACGAGGCGCTCCGCGATAATAAACTCGAAGAGTTTAGCCACCTCGCCCAGCAACACAATGGGCCGGTAGGCGGACGGAGAGTCCGCCGGGCGCCCCTCCTTCCTGATCAGGACCAGTTTCCCCACCTTCCACTGGCGCGGAAACTGGCCCTGAACTAGACACTCACTGAGGAGCCCCGTCAGTCGGGGCGCGAGCTCCTCGAGGACCAGGGCCAAAGCACGACCTGGAATGCCGTCGGGCCCTGGGGCGGTGTTTTTCGAGCGAAGTCTCGACACCGCCGCTCGCAGCTCTACCTGGGTCACTTCGGGAACCACGTCGTCGTCAAAGTCCGCGCTGGACGCCATGGAAGGCGGAACCATCGACGGAGGAGTGTGCTCCGCCCGTGAGGGGAACAGAGCGGCCACCACCTCCTCCACCAACTGTGGCCGGAGACTCTGGGACAAGGGGGGCGCCCAGGGGCGAAGCTTGCCCTTCACCATAAGGTATGGACGCCCCCAGGGATCACGGTCCAGAGTCCCCAGCAGCTCTTGGCGGGCCTCATCCTTGGCCCGCTTGATGGAGATCTTCAACGTACTTTTGGCCGCTCTGTAGGCCTCGTACAATTCCGCCTCCCTGGCGTCAAAATCGGGAGAGCGGCGACGCCGCCTACGAAGCCGGATGTACTGGCGTCGGGCCACCACGCAGGAATGGCGTAGTTCGCCGATGTGGTCAGACCACCAGTACACCCGGCGCCTAGCTGGAGGATTTAAAGGCACTCTAGGCATCGCCGCATCACAAATTTGAGTTACGGCCTCCCGGAACCACTCGGCCTCCATCTCAACATTGTCAGGCCTGGCCGGTGCTGGCACCCAGGCCCGAACAATGGAGGCTTCCAGGAGGACCTCCCGATTCAGCTTCTTTAAAGCCCAACGCGGACCGCCCCCAATCGGGGCCCTTGTGGCTGGGGGGCGGAGGTCTGGGCGGAGACGTCGAACCGAATATAGCGGTGGTCCGACAGCGTCTCCACCTCCTCGACGACGCGCCAGCCTTGGACACGGCGTGCTAGTGCGGGGCTGGCAAAAGAGACGTCAATAACTGACCCGCCCCGCTGACGCACGCACGTGTGCACTGACCCATGATTGAGGACTAGCAGGCCGTTTTCTACGGCCCACTCCTCGAGCAATTCACCCCTCGCGTCCGTAGTCGCGGAACCCCAAGCCGAGGATTTGGCATTGAGGTCTCCGACGACGAGCACGGGCCGAGGGTGGCTTCGAGCGACGACGACGTTCAGTTCGAGGAGATACTCCTCGAAGTCGGCGAGAGGTCGGTTGGGTGAGAAGTAACAGCCCACCACAACCGCTTCTCCTACGAGTGTTGCGACGCAGCCCCGTCCTCGGACGATGTTCTCGAAGGACGGGGCGCCGGCGGCGGCCGGCGAAATTAACGCAACCAAGCCATCGAGGTCCCCTACCCAGTCAGCCCTGGGAGGGACGAAATAGGGCTCGGCTACGATGGCGACATGAATTGACCACTGCGCCATGCTCTGGAGGAGAAGGTCCTGAGCCCTGGCGCAGTGGTTTATATTAGCCTGGAGGAGACGGAGGCGTGGAGGCATTACGTCTCCATGCTAACCTCCGTCCCTCCAGCCGCGGGAACGTCGACCTTCGACGTCGCCGACGAAGAGGCAGGCGGCCTTGGCGGTAGTCTTTTCTGGGTGGCGGCGCACCCCTTGGCACCCGCCCGGTGCTCCGCTGGTTTGCCCACTGCCGCACACAGAACACAGTGCGGCGTGGACCCACACGTTGCGGCCACGTGACCGGGCTGACCGCAACGGAAACAGCGGCCGCTGCAGTCAACCCGTGAGGGGCACGTGACACCCACGTGGCCGCTGGATAGGCAGCGGTAGCACCGGGCGAGCCTGGGCCCCAGCGCTTTAATTTGCGCCGACACCCACCCCACCAAAAGACGTCGGCCATCGGCCAGTTTCTTGGCGGCGGCGACGGGACAGCTAATTAAGGCAGTCCCCATTCCGGCGCGGCCCTGCTTGATTTCCCCGCACTTTACCTGTTCAGCAGGGCACCCTCCGGTCTTGGCGACGGCGGCGACGACCTCTTCTTTGTCAACTGAGTCATCCAGGCCCGTGATGCGCAAATCGACGCACTTTTGGGGCCTGGAGACGCGGACCTCTTCTGTATTCAGAACCTGGCGGAGACTTTCCGCCAGGCGGTCCGCCTGGTCGCCGCTTGCGACTCCCGGCACTTCGATAAGGCGGGCACCGGTCTGGGTTGTCCGGCACCTCAGGCCCGCCGTTATTCCTAGCTTGCCGGGGTCGATCGCCGTCCGCGCCTTTTTGAGGATCTCCGCGTAAGTGGTCCCTCGCTCGATAGCAGCCGGCTGCAGTGTAATTACCACTGCAGTAGAGCGAGGGGCCTGGAGCTTCCTCGCCGCCTTTTTGGCCGCCTGCCTGGCCTTCTTGGCCGCCTTCTTTCTCTGCTTGGCTGCCGCTTTCTTTTGGCCGACGACCTCCCAGTCGTCGGCTTTGCGCGCGGCAGCAGCGGGTTGTGCCCTGGGAGTGGCAGGGCGTTCGGCAGCTGCAGGTGCGCGCTTAGCCTGCCGTCTTTTCTTGCCCTTCTGGCTGTCAGGAACGTCTGTGGCGGCCGCTGGAATAACTGCTGGAGGCCGCGGGGCCCTTACTTTGGCCGCGTAGGATGTCTGCGGCACAGGCATCGGGGGAGAAGGCGGGACAGGCTCTCTAAGTCTGTACGCTGCCAGAGGAGGGCGCAACAGCCGGCCCTCCATGACGGAGAGCTTGGCGCGAAATTCGCCAAGCTCCTGCCGGACCAGGGCAACAAGCTCCGTTTCGGTCTTGTTTGCGACCTGGTCGTGCCGCTTTTCAAACGCTTCTTGACGCCTCTTGAGTTCAGATAGTTCTCGGGCCAAGCGCGCATTTTCACACTGTAACTTCTGAACCTCCTCGCTGGCTGTGCGGCTGAACACGGCCTCTGCAATGTCCCGAATGGCCTCTACTGACACCTTAAGGGTCTTTTGGCAGGTGCCTTTTAGTCCCTTTGACTTTTTCGAGACAAGACGAATAGCCTCGAGGGCGTCACTTAGCCGGGTCTTCAACTGGGTCACCGGCAAGTCTTCGGCATCCAGCTCCACCGGCTGTATCCTGCCGGCAGCGACCCGCCGGGCTGCCGCAGCAATTAGGTTGTCCTCGGACGTGCGCTCCTTTTCGTCAGCCTTCCTTAACGCGGCGGCAAGTTCGGCCTTGGCCCGTCCCAGACCCACGTAACGACCGTGGGTGGGTGGACGACCACGTCCACGTCGCGCTGTCGGCACTTTCGCAGCCGACGCCGCGTCCTCACTGGAGCCGTCCGACTCCGTTTCTTGCGCTGACCGCAACCGCTTTCGTGGAGCTTTCTCCGGTGTTGCCACCGGAGTAATCTACGCAACGTCGCTAACGTGCTCCGACCGCACGATTTCCTCCTCCTCTTCGGAACGCGCAGTACTGGGCGTGCGCGACCTACTCACTCTTACCGACTGTTTTTTTAAAATTGATTTTAATGAGTTTTCCATAGTAATACCCACGAGTATGGGAGAAATAATAGTCGACCCGGGCAGAGATCCCGATACCCGGGCAAGCCTAATACTTCAGGGGGACGGCAGGTACCCTGAAGGGGCCGCACTAGTGACTGAACTACCCATCAGCCATGCATCTCCTCGCCGTGCGGCAGCAACTTGAGATTCGGGGTGGTTTTTATAGAGGGCCACACCCTCGCAGTCCGGGCGGTTAAGCCAAGACCCTCGCTCCCGTCAGCAGCCGCGAGACGTGATCCACGACACTGCACAATACGGGGTTACGATATGCGCCAGACGGTGACAACGGGGACAAAAGTCAGGAAAAAAGGGGGAGACAACAAGAACAAAAACGGGGCAAAACAAACAAAAGGAGACAAGAAACAAATTTGGACGCAGAACCAAACGAATAAAAGGGGGGAACAAAACCAAAACAGGAGACAAAACAAAAGGGGCCAAAGAGGGGGAAAGAATCGTCAGAACGACGAGAAGAGACCCCGTTGTCTGTTCAGCGGCAGGGTGAGTGCACGCCGAACCCGTCAAAGGGGCTCTCCCATGTCTACTCTAAAACAGAGCGGTACTGGGAGAGCCGGGCCCAGAATAGGGCCTCCGGCTTGGGGATGGGACTCGCGTCCATCCCCCCGCCTCCGGTGCCAAACGCGATAGATGGCACCGGTTGTCAGAATATTAGCCACCAGCAACAATGAAAAGCATTGTTGCTGGTGCCCAGGGTGCACCACGGGGAGGTTTTCTGACACGCACCCCGAGAATTGATAATCTACCGATCCTGCAGTCATGCATAATAATTTATACAAAGTGGTTATTATTTCAAACAATTTTCATTTAAACTTTCTAAATTACGACAAATGACGCCACGACAGTGCTACGTAAATATTTATGTAATATGCATGAGCTAGTGGACCATTTGATGGTGAACGATATCCGCCGCTAATGGTCATGTTTTTAATTAAAACGTAGTTTGTGTCATCAGAGAAATTTCCAATTAAATACAACCAAATTGTGGCCTAGGCGCATCAAGGTTTAACATGCAAATGACGACGAACGAAACGAACGATCCGTTTAGTAAGTAGCAACCGTAATCTGTGGTTGGAGAAGTCTCTTAGACATACAGGTTCCTTCAGGATATCTTCCTTCACCGTTAAAGCAAAAAAAAAAAATGTACTATTAACTATAACTATGAAGTATCCTTACAGTTACACCCAATTCATATATTTCATCACCTTATTTGAAATATAACTACTCATATAAGACACACAACTACTGTACATATAAAAACTACTATTATAGAAAAATATAGAAAACACTAAACTATGAAGTTATGTGTGTGATACACATATAACTTCAAAAAATTATACGTGCCTTGGGATCGAACTCGAGACCTTCGCGAGGCAGTGCAACGGTAACGATTACCCATTAGGCTATCGCTGTGAAAGTTTTGGATTGTGAAACGCATAGACAATAGTTTAATTAATGAAGCAAGTTTTCCACAGTTACGAATTGTTTTTGCAGACTTGACGTACAATTCAGAGAAATAAAACTCAGTAACACAAATACAGTTGCTAGTTATTTCAGTTCTTTGAAATGAACAATAGTAAAAGCGTACTGTGGCAGGTAGGTTTATTACTTCTTTGAATCTGTACCAGAATTGTATTTACATACTTCAAGTTACGGATCTTAAAATTATAGGCATTTAAAAAAATACAATAAAATCTACACCTTGTGACGGTCTTTTCACTCCTGTTACTACAGATATTTGGTTCCTGAATTATTATTTTTTTGTTATGTAATCTCGAATAATCGAAAAAATCGAGAGCTTAAAGAAGCATTTATTGTTTTTTTCTTCAAAGGTATGTAATTTTTAAAATACATAACTTTGATTTTCTTATATTATTCTGATAGCTATATAATTTAGCCTGTTACCTGATTTCGGCTTGACGTCGACTTCTGGGATAGCCTGTATATGTTGTGGCCAGATCTTAGAATTGATCAATTCCATTTCATTAAATGCTTGTATTTCATGAAATGGAAAATACCTGATGCCTACATAATAAACGCAAGGCTATTTCATAATATAGTCAAACACTAGTGATCATATCATAAAATGTTGTTGTTGTTACAATAGTGGATCCGTTAGAGGCGCTGATATAGTTTTATTTTTGTAATGTATAGTTGCGGCGGACAATTAAGGAGTCTGCCCACTACCCCGTCTCATACCATGACCGTGCTAGGAACGTGTCAGGCAAAAAAATATTCTTTGTAAGGAAATGTGTAAGACTATACCCACTGGACCGTTCCGTCATCAACCAGCAGTTTCTATAGCAGGGCGTATCGTGTTGCTTTTCGTGTCTGATACGTTCCTAGCACGGTCATGGTATAAGACGGTGTAGTGGGCAGACTCCTCTATTCTATTGAAAAAGCTACTAATAATTCAAATGATGCGCCAAATGATGCGCCGAATGAATAAAAGTCAAGTAAAATGTCGTTACGACAAAAAAACTGCTTGAAATAGAAGTATATTCTTTATTTAACTTTTGATATCATAAAATTCCTACATTATTGATATGGCCAAACGTGGACTGACACATCATGATTTGTTTTATTATTAGATCTGGCCACGACATATCCTAACTAATATTATAAATCCGATAACTTTCAAATTCAAAATAATAATATCAAAGGACTTAATTTGCATAATATTATATTATATATTTTATGTATATCTATGCGTTATGTTGAAAAACGTTAAATCGTAAATTTTGATACAATTAGAGTTCATAGAAGTTTATAAAAAAATATTATAACGAAAAAATATTACAATTTCTCTAACTAACAAATATTAGCAGCAATAAATATACCACATAACAGTATAAAAAAATTAAGACAAAATTAAAAAATCAGGAATACTTCACCGAAGTATATAAATATAAAATCACTAATAAAATGTGCTCTCTACTGCTGCCGAGATACTAGCTGCTGTTTATTTTTAGTGAAAGCTTTCCAAGTAATAAATAAATATTATGCTATTTCTTTGTTATGATCGCCATGCTTCAGAAGTTAAAAGGTTAGCTGCGTAAATGTTTTGTCTCCAGTTTTCTTACACAAAATAATATAACACAAAGTCTTTGTTAGACAAAGAAATAGAATCTCCGTGGCCGTTGTCGTCGGATATGTTCCAAATATATTGGTACTTTGAATACGATTACGAATTTAATTACGATTCAATACGCAAATGGTACCCTGTACCATTTGCGTATTGATCCATTTGGGATCCTTTGATATGTCCAAATAGTGCCAAATATAGATTATTCGAGTTTACAATGAACGATATTCAGTATATAGAAGTATTGAGCTTAGCATATTCAACATATTCATTATCACTGTCTTATTGATAAACTTCAAGCGCGAATCTCGTCTTTTTACGCCGGTGGCGGCGCTTAAATGTCAAACTGCCGTAAATAAATATTCGAAATCATGATTAAACTGCTTACCGATTTTCGTAAAATTTGGCAGCGAGATAGTTTGTAATCTGAGAATTGGATAGGATGATAAATCGTTAGGCTTTCTGTCTTGAAAATATGACAAAGCATTCATTTAAATGAGCATTTGAATAACTTATACTAAACAAAACAATTATCTTTTGTTTACCTTTAGGTGCGTACGTTTCGACCAGGTTACACCGGCCATGGTAACAAGCTGACTGGTTCCGCGAAGGTATGACTCGACTATCACAGAAATCAAAGTCATCGCGAAATAAATGTACATCACACTTAGAACGTAACGCATTCACTTTGCATCCTGTTGAACTCAGTGTTTTTGTTATGTATTCGTTGTCTCAGGAGACGTACACTTGCGTTTCTGAGAATTCTACGAAAAAAAGAAAAATCATTACGGGTTATAATACGCACACATGTAGGTAATAAATGCAAGAGTGACCCTTAATTTAAAACATCAGCGATGTCAACATGTGCGCTCGTTTCGCCAAAGAAATTTTAGGTGACGTACCGTTTGCAATAATAACTTTTAAACTTTCGCGTTGCATGATATATATTATTCGAAACGGGCATTAACGCGTTCGTGCATATTGTTTACGTTCCGACCGAAGATCTCTGTAATAATATTAGCCTTTTACGCAATCGTTTGTTTTCCCAAACAAATAAAATAAGAAAAACAACGGATCCACAGCGCGGTTAATATAAAAATCATCTTCCCTTCCCCATTCTACCTTAAGAATATTATAAAACATTCACTTAAATGAGTATTATAAAAACTTATACTAAAATATTATCTTTTGTTAACCAAAAAAGAAAAATAAAACTAATAAATAAATTTATTCAAATTAGGTTACAAGGTAACACTTATGAATGTCAAAGTTACACAATTTTTTTCTGTGAATTTACATTTACTGCCACATTCAGCAAAGCAAGGGTGTAGGACTTATGAGAAGAACGGGCAAGAAAGTCATGGCCACTCGTTTTAATCGCCAAGTTTACAATAATATTTCGTTTACAAATCATAACTGTAAGGTGACGCAAACATTTCTCCATGAACTACTACTGAACATACTCAAGCATTTAATAAAATTTGATGGTAGCCTCTAAAGCAGCAGTATGGTAAATAGGAGCATCCTTGTCTTGATTATTTATGTAACTGTATGTACATAAATAATCAAGACAAGGCATGATTGTAGACCGTAGTTTAATCTAACTGTTTAAATAAAAATGTAATTAGTAAATTATCAAATTCCACGAAACCAAGGTCGACCCGTCACCACACCCGTTTACGAGTACGACGCATGGGCCAGCCATCGTCCTCCTCGCCATATTGAAGAGAAGTGAATTACCCGGTCCATGACGCCACCACTAGCAATGACATTTGAGTGAATATGACAGTCCTTGGCATGCTAACTCAGAATAAGACTTAGAAAGAAAACTTTACGGAACTGTCCATGATCACGAATTGCCTTCATTGCATATTCTTCTCTCTTGTGTAATAACAATTTAAATTGTAGCTTGAACAAGGTGTAACATTATAAATAAAAAAACATAAAAAGAAATAAGTGTTATTAGTATTTGTTTTTTGACGTCCTGTGATCTGATGCAAATATTAGTGCCATGGATGTTTGTCATTCAAATAATCATCTATATTATAATATGCTTTGGAAATTAAGCAAGTTTTAATTTTAACTTTAAATGTTTTATCTGGTAATTCTAAAATATGGGTCGGAATTTTATTATAAAAACGTATACCAAGACCCACGAAGGAACCATGAACTTTATGTAGATGGTAGAATGGAACACATAATATAAATTTATTTCTAGTATTGATTTTATGTATGTCACTATTTTTTATGTATGTATATTTTGACGGACGTGCATAGTATAGAAATAAATATATTGTGATGCTACAGTTAAAATACCTATATTCTTACATTTTTCTCTTAGCGAGATTCTAGTTCCTAATTGATAAATAGCACGCACCGTTCTTTTTAGCAATATAAATATACTTTGTATATCAGCTGCTTTACCCCATAATAATATTCCATATGACATAAAGCTGTGAAAGTAACTAAAGAAAACTAATCTGGCTGTATCAACGTCAGTTAATCCACGGACTTTTCTAATGGTGTAAGCGGCCGAACTAAGTTTCGCTGAGATACGTGCGCACCCCACTGTAACTTTGAAACAAGTGTAATGCCTAGAAACACTGTGAATTCTATTGCTTCCAGTACCTCACTGTTCAATGTTATGCTAGGGCCAAGATGTTTTCACAGTCGGTCCTGACCTGTCGGATGCTCATTTCGGATTCCGTGAAGGGCGTTCGATGGTCGGGGCCATTATGCGCCTGAAGGCCGCGGCCGAGGAGGCGGTCGCCGGTGGCGGTGTTCTGTAGGCGGTGGCTTTAGACATCGCCAACGTTTTCAACAGTCTGCCATACAGCTGTGTCCAGGAGGCGCTCCATATCGCGGCCATCGTATCCATATCTCCATATCCATGGCGCGATATCACGGAGTATCTTTTTACCTGGAGTGGCTGGTGGCAGACTACTTGAGAGGCAGGAGTGTCCTCCTCGAAGTTCGCGACGAGATTTGGAGGCAGCCCATGTCGTGCGGTGTCCCGCAGGGATCGGTACTTGGTCCGCTCCTGTGGGACATGGGGTACGATTGGGCCCTACGTGCCGTCCTACTCCCCGGGCTGAGCAGGGTAGGTATTGCAATATCTAAAATTAAAAGAACTAACGTAAAATAACCTACGTTCAAAATCCCTAAAATCTAAATACCTAATGATTGTTTCACTTATATTCAAAATACCCAAAGTTTAGAATGTCAAATGATATGATGATATGTTACTGAAGTTCATAAAGCTAAAACTTGAAATTCCTATGTACAAAGTTCCTTAAATTGGTTTACCTCACCGTTAATTGACCAAAATGAAAAATACCGATCTAAGTACCTATGTAAAGTTAAAAATCCAAATAATAACACAATAATTATTTTAAATTTTTAATCACGAATAAAATAATTGTAAAGAATAATAGCTATTACAAAAGTAATCAAATAATTATAATTCCTAATATAGATAAGTCATAATCAATTTTAATCATATTTTTATTTTCCTACTTAAGTTAACCAAAAAACAACACACAAGTTCACAAGTAGAAATAATAATTTAACATGTTTTATTTATTACAGATTCGCTGCAATAGCTCTCAAAACATCAACATGGAAATTGCCTTGTCACTTAACTCCCCGAGTCCTGACTCTTAGCACTCCAACTTGGATAGGTTAGGTTAGAAGGCGTCGGGCACGCCACGATCGTGGCGGTAAGTCCCGTGTTTGAGGAGTGGGTGGAAAGGCGGCATGGCGCCCTCACCTTCCGGCTGACACACGTACTGACTGGCCACGGTTGTTTTGGCCGGTTCCTGTGTCGTATACGCCGGCAAGAGACGCCCGGTTGTCACCACTGCGGCGACTGCCGCGACGTTGTAGAGGACACGGCGCTGCACACTTTGGCGGTTTGCCCCGCCTGGGCATCGGAGCGCCGTGATTTGATCGCGGCAGTCGGATCGGTTGCCCTCTCGCTCCCGGCCGTAGTTCAGTCTATGGTCCAGAGTGAGGGGTCGTGGAACGCCGTCGCCTCTTTCTGCGAGGAAGTGATTTCCATCAAGGAGGCGGCGGAGCGGGAGAGAGAGCGTTTAAACCCTCTCCCCAACCGCAGAACCGGACGCCGGAGGGCGCGCGATGACCTCCAGCCACCCTGAGGTTTGACCTGGGGGTGGCGGGCTTTGTGGGCCTGCCCGCCATCCGTTCAGCACCAGTTCCGAGAGGCGGCGTGCGTGTTCCCACGCGCGCCTCTATTTCGAGTCCGTCTCCCCTCTAGGGGGGAAACAGTAGGGTATTTATAGAAGTGAGTCCTTTGGGTAGGTCTCTTCGCGTAGTGGCCTGCCGTATCATACGGCGAGCCGTAACCTCGGCGGGGTCGCGACCGCATGCGATTCGCGCGGCCCCGTCGATAGTGGTTGTGTCGAGGAACACCGTGGTAGGTTTAGTCGGTATTCCGGGAGGTACTTTACTATTATTCCATCTTTCTTTTATTTCGGCGAGTCCGACATAATCCCTCCGCCCGCCCCTGCGGAGGGATATGGGTCATTGCATTGGACTTAGACATTCATAAAAATCAACAAGCGATTCTTCAAAAAATGAATACGTATTTGGGTTCTACCCTTAAATACCAAGACATTTTTATAAATTTGCATTTTTCATCATACTTAATAGTTTCGAAGATATAAATATTTATTGATATTTTTGTACGAAAAAATCTACATTTCCTTGAATAACTTCTGATTCTCAAGATATCACAAAAAATGATTTCCAGATTTGATATGTGTGATTTTTTTGCTAAATTATGAGCTATATGTCGTGCTCAAATAATCGAAAAAATCGAGAGCTTAAAGAAGCATTTTTTTGGTTTTTCTTCAAAGGTATGTAATTTTTAAAATACATAACTTTGATTTTCTTATATTATTCTGATAACTTAGCCTGTTACCTGATTTCGGCTTGACGTCGACTTCTGGGGCACCCTGTATATGTTGTGGCCAGATCTTTGAATTGGTTAATTCCATTTCATTAAATGCTTGTATTTCATGAAATGGAAAATACCTGATGCCTACATAATATGGTCTGGCCGGATCAATGAATAATCAGCGTTTAACGATATAAAAAGCTAAACGCAAGGCTATTTCATGATATAGTCAAACACTAGTAATCATTTCATAAAATGTTGTTGTTGTTACAACAGTGGATCCGTTAGAGGCGCTGATATAGTTTTGTTTTTGTCATGTATAGTTGCAGCGGACAATTAAGGAGTCTGCCCACTACCCGTCTCATACCATGACCGTGCTAGGAACGTGTCAGGCAATAAAATATTCTTTGTAAGGAAATGTGTAAGACTATACCCACTAGACCGTTCCGTCATCAACCAGCAGTTTCTATAGCAGGGCGTATCGTGTTGCTTTTCGTGTCTGATATGTTCCTAGCACGGTCATGGTATGAGACGGTGTAGTGGGCAGACTCCTTTATTCTATTAAAAAAGCTACTAATAATTCAAATGATGCGCCAAATGATGCGCCGAATGAATAAAAGTCAAGTAAAATATGGTTACGACAAAAAACTGCTTGAAATAGAAGTTCATTCTTTATTTAATTTTTGATATCATAAAATTCCTACATTATTGATATGGCCAAACGTGGACTGACACATCATGATTTGTTTAATTTTGAGATCTGGCCCCGACATATCCTAACTAATATTATAAATGCGATAACTTTCAAATTCAAAATAATAATATCAAAGGACTTAATTTGCATAATATTATATATTTTATATATATCTATGCGTTATGTTGAAAAACGTTAAATCGTAAATTTTGATACAATTAGAGTTCATAGCAGTTTATAAAAAAACATCATAACGAAAAAATATTACAATTTCTCTAACTAACAAATATTAGCAGCAATAAATATACTACATAACAGTATAAAAAAATTGTGTTCAAGAATACTTTTCTTACACAAAATAATATAACACAAAGTCTTCGTCAGACAAAGAAATAGAATCTCCGTGGCCATTGTCGTCGAATATGTTCCAAATATATTGGTACTTTGAATACAGGGTACCATTTGCGTATTGATCCATTTGGGATCCTTTGATATGTCCAAATAGTGCCGAATGTAGATTATTCGAGTTTACAATGAACGATATTCAGTATATAGAAGTATTGAGCCCAGCATATTCAACATATTCATTATCACTGTCTTCTTGATAAACTTTAAGCGCGAATCTCGTCTTTTTACGCCGGTGGCGGCGCTTAAATGTCAAACCGGCGTAAATAAGTATTCGAAAACATGATTAAACTGCTTACCGATTTTCGTAAAATTTGGCTGCGAGATAGTTTGTAATCTGAGAATTGTATAGGATGATAAACTGTTAGGCTTTCTGTCTTAAAAATATTACAAAGCATTCATTTAAATGAGCATTTGAATAACTTATACTAAACAAAACAATTATCTTTTGTTTACCTTTAGGTGCTTGGCGTATCGACCAGGTTACACCGGCCGTGGTCACAAGCTGACTGGTTCGGTGAAGGTATGCCTCACTTGTAGATATGTCACCATCACACAAATCAAAGTCATCGCGAGATAAATGTACGTTACACTTAGAACGTAATGCAAGTAATTTACTTTGAAACACACTGTCGAACTCAGTGTTTTGTTACGTATTAATTTTGTCCCAGGACACGTACACTCGCGTTTCTGAGAATTCTACGAGAAAAGGCGGTATCACTACGCGTTATAATAGGCACACACACGTAGGTGATAAGTCCAAGAGCGACCTTTAATTTAAAACATCGACGACGTCAACATAAGTGCCCGTTTATTCATCGAAATTTTAGGTGACGTACTACTTTTGCGATTTTATCTGACCCGTAGCGGGTTGCAATAATAACTTTTGAACTTTCGCGTTGCATGATATATATTATTCGAAACGGAAATTAACGCGTTCATGCACATTGTTTACGTTATGACTAGGTTTCACCGGCCATGAATACAAACTGACTGGTTTGGGTATTGGCTCCGTTTGAGGATAAAGAATGTTTATCCACCCTCTCTTTTTTCACATTTTTAATTTTCCATGTACACACTACACTCACGGTATCCCTATTACATACGTCTTTATAGCTAGCTTATGTGTCCATATCCAACGATTTATTTGAGTGTGCGATATTCTATATAATCAAATTAGTAACTATAACTTTAGTGTAATATCAAACTCGCAACATATTTTCTTTTAATTTAACTTAAAATTCGATGTATATTTTATAAAACATTGTTTGTATTGTTTGATAAGGTTTGCTTGCAAATAGTTACTATTGTACTTTACATAATTATGTGGAAAATGGTGCTGGTTGTGTAATTACTTAAATGTGTTATAAGATCTCTGTATTAGGCTTTATTACGCAATTGTTTGTTTTCCCAAACATATAAAATAAAATAAAAAAGTCACCGGATCCACGGCGCAGATAATTAAAAAATCATTGTCCCTTTTTCCTTCTATTTTAAGAATATTACAAAGCATTCACTTAAATGAGCAATTGAATAACTTATAATAAACAAAACAATTATCTTTTGTTTACCTTTAGGTGCTTACGTTTCGACCAGGTTACACCGGCCATGGTAACAAGCTGACTGGTTCCGCAAAGGTATGACTCGACTATCACAGAAATCAAAGTCATCGCGAAATAAATGTACATCACACTTAGAACGTAACGCATTCACTTTGCATCCTGTTGAACTCAGTGTTTTTGTTATGTATTCGTTGTCTCAGGAGACGTACACTTGCGTTTCTGAGAATTCTACGAAAAAAAGAAAAATCATTACGGGTTATAATACGCACACATGTAGGTAATAAATGCAAGAGTGACCCTTAATTTAAAACATCAGCGATGTCAACATGTGCGCTCGTTTCGCCAAAGAAATTTTAGGTGACGTACCGTTTGCAATAATAACTTTTAAACTTTCGCGTTGCATGATATATATTATTCGAAACGGGCATTAACGCGTTCGTGCATATTGTTTACGTTCCGACCGAAGATCTCTGTAATAATATTAGCCTTTTACGCAATCGTTTGTTTTCCCAAACAAATAAAATAAGAAAAACAACGGATCCACAGCGCGGTTAATATAAAAATCATCTTCCCTTCCCCATTCTACCTTAAGAATATTATAAAACATTCACTTAAATGAGTATTATAAAAACTTATACTAAAATATTATCTTTTGTTAACCAAAAAAGAAAAATAAAACTAATAAATAAATTTATTCAAATTAGGTTACAAGGTAACACTTATGAATGTCAAAGTTACACAATTTTTTTCTGTGAATTTACATTTACTGCCACATTCAGCAAAGCAAGGGTGTAGGACTTATGAGAAGAACGGGCAAGAAAGTCATGGCCACTCGTTTTAATCGCCAAGTTTACAATAATATTTCGTTTACAAATCATAACTGCAAGGTGACGCAAACATTTCTCCATGAACTACTACTGAACATACTCAAGCATTTAATAAAATTTGATGGTAGCCTCTAAAGCAGCAGTATGGTAAATAGGAGCATCCTTGTCTTGATTATTTATGTAACTGTATGTACATAAATAATCAAGACAAGGCATGATTGTAGACCGTAGTTTAATCTAACTGTTTAAATAAAAATGTAATTAGTAAATTATCAAATTCCACGAAACCAAGGTCGACCCGTCACCACACCCGTTTACGAGTACGACGCATGGGCCAGCCATCGTCCTCCTCGCCATATTGAAGAGAAGTGAATTACCCGGTCCATGACGCCACCACTAGCAATGACATTTGAGTGAATATGACAGTCCTTGGCATGCTAACTCAGAATAAGACTTAGAAAGAAAACTTTACGGAACTGTCCATGATCACGAATTGCCTTCATTGCATATTCTTCTCTCTTGTGTAATAACAATTTAAATTGTAGCTTGAACAAGGTGTAACATTATAAATAAAAAAATATAAAAAGAAATAAGTGTTATTAGTATTTGTTTTTTGACGTCCTGTGATCTGATGCAAATATTAGTGCCATGGATGTTTGTCATTCAAATATTCATCTATATTATAATATGCTTTGGAAATTAAGCAAGTTTTAATTTTAACTTTAAATGTTTTATCTGGTAATTCTAAAATATGGGTCGGAATTTTATTATAAAAACGTATACCAAGACCCACGAAGGAACCATGAACTTTATGTAGATGGTAGAATGGAACACATAATATAAATTTATTTCTAGTATTGATTTTATGTATGTCACTATTTTTTATGTATGTATATTTTGACGGACGTGCATAATATAGAAATAAATATATTGTGATGCTACAGTTAAAATACCTATATTCTTACATTTTTCTCTTAGCGAGATTCTAGTTTCTAATTGATAAATAGCACGCACAGTTCTTTTTAGCAATATAAATATACTTTGTATATCAGCTGCTTTACCCCATAATAATATTCCATATGACATAAAGCTGTGAAAGTAACTAAAGTAAACTAATCTGGCTGTATCAACGTCAGTTAATCCACGGACTTTTCTAATGGTGTAAGCGGCCGAACTAAGTTTCGCTGAGATACGTGCGCACCCCACTGTAACTTTGAAACAAGTGTAATGCCTAGAAACACTGTGAATTCTATTGCTTCCAGTACCTCACTGTTCAATGTTATGCTAGGGCCAAGATGTTTTCACAGTCGGTCCTGACCTGTCGGATGCTCAGTTCGGATTCCGTGAAGGGCGTTCGATGGTCGGGGCCATTAAGCGCCTGAAGGCCGCGGCCGAGGAGGCGGTCGCCGGTGGCGGTGTTCTGTAGGTGGTGGCTTTAGACATCGCCAACGTTTTCAACAGTCTGCCATACAGCTGTGTCCAGGAGGCGCTCCATATCGCGGCCATCGTATCCATATCTCCATATCCATGGCGCGATATTACGGAGTATCTTTTTACCTGGAGTGGCTGGTGGCAGACTACTTGAGAGGCAGGAGTGTCCTCCTCGAAGTTCGCGACGAGGTTAGGAGGCGGCCCATGTCGTGCGGTGTCCCGCAGGGATCGGTACTTGGTCCGCTCCTGTGGGACATGGGGTACGATTGGGCCCACGTGCCGTCCTACCCCCGGGCTGAGCAGGGTAGGTATTGCAATATCTAAAATTAAAAGAACTAACGTAAAATAACCTACGTTCAAAATCTCTAAAATCTATTTAGATTTTACCTAATGATTGTTTCACTTATATTCAAAATACCCAAAGCTTAGAATGTCAAATGATATGATGATATGTTACTGAAGTTCATAAAGCTAAAACTTGAAATTCCTATGTACAAAGTTCCTTAAATTGGTATACCTCACCGTTAATTGACCAAAATGAAAAATACCGATCTAAGTACCTATGTAAAGTTAAAAATCCAAATAATAACACAATAATTATTTTAAATTTTTAATCACGAATAAAATAATTGTAAAGAATAATAGCTATTACAAAAGTACTCAAATAATTATAATCCCTAATATACTAAGTCATAATCAATGTTAATCATATTTTTATTTTCCTAATTAAGTTAACCAAAAAACAACACACAAGTTCACAAGTAGAAATAATAATTTAACATGTTTTATTTATTACAGATTCGCTGCAATAGCTCTCAAAACATCGACATGGAAATTGCCTTGTCACTTAACTCCCCGAGTCCTGACTCTTAGCACTCCAACTTGGATAGGTTAGGTTAGAAGGCGTCGGGCACGCCACGATCGTGGCGGTAAGTCCCGTGTTTGAGGAGTGGGTGGAGAGGCGGCATGGCGCCCTCACCTTCCGGCTGACACACGTACTGACTGGCCACGGTTGTTTTGGCCGGTTCCTGTGTCGTATACGCCGGCAAGAGACGCCCGGTTGTCACCACTGCGGCGACTGCCGCGACGTTGTAGAGGACACGGCGCTGCACACTTTGGCGGTTTGCCCCGCCTGGGCATCGGAGCGCCGTGATTTGATCGCGGCAGTCGGATCGGTTGCCCTCTCGCTCCCGGCCGTAGTTCAGTCTATGGTCCAGAGTGAGGGGTCGTGGAACGCCGTCGCCTCTTTCTGCGAGGAAGTGATTTCCATCAAGGAGGCGGCGGAGCGGGAGAGAGAGCGTTTAAACCCTCTCCCCAACCGCAGAACCGGACGCCGGAGGGCGCGCGATGACCTCCAGCCACCCTGAGGTTTGACCTGGGGGTGGCGGGCTTTGTGGGCCTGCCCGCCATCCGTTCAGCACCAGTTCCGAGAGGCGGCGTGCGTGTTCCCACGCGCGCCTCTATTTCGAGTCCGTCTCCCCTCTAGGGGGGAAACAGTAGGGTATTTATAGAAGTGAGTCCTTTGGGTAGGTCTCTTCGCGTAGTGGCCTGCCGTATCATACGGCGAGCCGTAACCTCGGCGGGGTCGCGACCGCATGCGATTCGCGCGGCCCCGTCGATAGTGGTTGTGTCGAGGAACACCGTGGTAGGTTTAGTCGGTATTCCGGGAGGTACTTTACTATTATTCCATCTTTCTTTTATTTCGGCGAGTCCGACATAATCCCTCCGCCCGCCCCTGCGGAGGGATATGGGTCATTGCATTGGACTTAGACATTCATAAAAATCAACAAGCGATTCTTCAAAAAATGAATACGTATTTGGGTTCTACCCTTAAATACCAAGACATTTTTATAAATTTGCATTTTTCATCATACTTAATAGTTTCGAAGATATAAATATTTATTGATATTTTTGTACGAAAAAATCTACATTTCCTTGAATAACTTCTGATTCTCAAGATATCACAAAAAATGATTTCCAGATTTGATATGTGTGATTTTTTTGCTAAATTATGAGCTATATGTCGTGCTCAAATAATCGAAAAAATCGAGAGCTTAAAGAAGCATTTTTTTGGTTTTTCTTCAAAGGTATGTAATTTTTAAAATACATAACTTTGATTTTCTTATATTATTCTGATAACTTAGCCTGTTACCTGATTTCGGCTTGACGTCGACTTCTGGGGCACCCTGTATATGTTGTGGCCAGATCTTTGAATTGGTTAATTCCATTTCATTAAATGCTTGTATTTCATGAAATGGAAAATACCTGATGCCTACATAATATGGTCTGGCCGGATCAATGAATAATCAGCGTTTAACGATATAAAAAGCTAAACGCAAGGCTATTTCATGATATAGTCAAACACTAGTAATCATTTCATAAAATGTTGTTGTTGTTACAACAGTGGATCCGTTAGAGGCGCTGATATAGTTTTGTTTTTGTCATGTATAGTTGCAGCGGACAATTAAGGAGTCTGCCCACTACCCGTCTCATACCATGACCGTGCTAGGAACGTGTCAGGCAATAAAATATTCTTTGTAAGGAAATGTGTAAGACTATACCCACTAGACCGTTCCGTCATCAACCAGCAGTTTCTATAGCAGGGCGTATCGTGTTGCTTTTCGTGTCTGATATGTTCCTAGCACGGTCATGGTATGAGACGGTGTAGTGGGCAGACTCCTTTATTCTATTAAAAAAGCTACTAATAATTCAAATGATGCGCCAAATGATGCGCCGAATGAATAAAAGTCAAGTAAAATATGGTTACGACAAAAAACTGCTTGAAATAGAAGTTCATTCTTTATTTAATTTTTGATATCATAAAATTCCTACATTATTGATATGGCCAAACGTGGACTGACACATCATGATTTGTTTAATTTTGAGATCTGGCCCCGACATATCCTAACTAATATTATAAATGCGATAACTTTCAAATTCAAAATAATAATATCAAAGGACTTAATTTGCATAATATTATATATTTTATATATATCTATGCGTTATGTTGAAAAACGTTAAATCGTAAATTTTGATACAATTAGAGTTCATAGCAGTTTATAAAAAAACATCATAACGAAAAAATATTACAATTTCTCTAACTAACAAATATTAGCAGCAATAAATATACTACATAACAGTATAAAAAAATTGTGTTCAAGAATACTTTTCTTACACAAAATAATATAACACAAAGTCTTCGTCAGACAAAGAAATAGAATCTCCGTGGCCATTGTCGTCGAATATGTTCCAAATATATTGGTACTTTGAATACAGGGTACCATTTGCGTATTGATCCATTTGGGATCCTTTGATATGTCCAAATAGTGCCGAATGTAGATTATTCGAGTTTACAATGAACGATATTCAGTATATAGAAGTATTGAGCCCAGCATATTCAACATATTCATTATCACTGTCTTCTTGATAAACTTTAAGCGCGAATCTCGTCTTTTTACGCCGGTGGCGGCGCTTAAATGTCAAACCGGCGTAAATAAGTATTCGAAAACATGATTAAACTGCTTACCGATTTTCGTAAAATTTGGCTGCGAGATAGTTTGTAATCTGAGAATTGTATAGGATGATAAACTGTTAGGCTTTCTGTCTTAAAAATATTACAAAGCATTCATTTAAATGAGCATTTGAATAACTTATACTAAACAAAACAATTATCTTTTGTTTACCTTTAGGTGCTTGGCGTATCGACCAGGTTACACCGGCCGTGGTCACAAGCTGACTGGTTCGGTGAAGGTATGCCTCACTTGTAGATATGTCACCATCACACAAATCAAAGTCATCGCGAGATAAATGTACGTTACACTTAGAACGTAATGCAAGTAATTTACTTTGAAACACACTGTCGAACTCAGTGTTTTGTTACGTATTAATTTTGTCCCAGGACACGTACACTCGCGTTTCTGAGAATTCTACGAGAAAAGGCGGTATCACTACGCGTTATAATAGGCACACACACGTAGGTGATAAGTCCAAGAGCGACCTTTAATTTAAAACATCGACGACGTCAACATAAGTGCCCGTTTATTCATCGAAATTTTAGGTGACGTACTACTTTTGCGATTTTATCTGACCCGTAGCGGGTTGCAATAATAACTTTTGAACTTTCGCGTTGCATGATATATATTATTCGAAACGGAAATTAACGCGTTCATGCACATTGTTTACGTTATGACTAGGTTTCACCGGCCATGAATACAAACTGACTGGTTTGGGTATTGGCTCCGTTTGAGGATAAAGAATGTTTATCCACCCTCTCTTTTTTCACATTTTTAATTTTCCATGTACACACTACACTCACGGTATCCCTATTACATACGTCTTTATAGCTAGCTTATGTGTCCATATCCAACGATTTATTTGAGTGTGCGATATTCTATATAATCAAATTAGTAACTATAACTTTAGTGTAATATCAAACTCGCAACATATTTTCTTTTAATTTAACTTAAAATTCGATGTATATTTTATAAAACATTGTTTGTATTGTTTGATAAGGTTTGCTTGCAAATAGTTACTATTGTACTTTACATAATTATGTGGAAAATGGTGCTGGTTGTGTAATTACTTAAATGTGTTATAAGATCTCTGTATTAGGCTTTATTACGCAATTGTTTGTTTTCCCAAACATATAAAATAAAATAAAAAAGTCACCGGATCCACGGCGCAGATAATTAAAAAATCATTGTCCCTTTTTCCTTCTATTTTAAGAATATTACAAAGCATTCACTTAAATGAGCAATTGAATAACTTATAATAAACAAAACAATTATCTTTTGTTTACCTTTAGGTGCTTACGTTTCGACCAGGTTACACCGGCCATGGTAACAAGCTGACTGGTTCCGCAAAGGTATGACTCGACTATCACAGAAATCAAAGTCATCGCGAAATAAATGTACATCACACTTAGAACGTAACGCATTCACTTTGCATCCTGTTGAACTCAGTGTTTTTGTTATGTATTCGTTGTCTCAGGAGACGTACACTTGCGTTTCTGAGAATTCTACGAAAAAAAGAAAAATCATTACGGGTTATAATACGCACACATGTAGGTAATAAATGCAAGAGTGACCCTTAATTTAAAACATCAGCGATGTCAACATGTGCGCTCGTTTCGCCAAAGAAATTTTAGGTGACGTACCGTTTGCAATAATAACTTTTAAACTTTCGCGTTGCATGATATATATTATTCGAAACGGGCATTAACGCGTTCGTGCATATTGTTTACGTTCCGACCGAAGATCTCTGTAATAATATTAGCCTTTTACGCAATCGTTTGTTTTCCCAAACAAATAAAATAAGAAAAACAACGGATCCACAGCGCGGTTAATATAAAAATCATCTTCCCTTCCCCATTCTACCTTAAGAATATTATAAAACATTCACTTAAATGAGTATTATAAAAACTTATACTAAAATATTATCTTTTGTTAACCAAAAAAGAAAAATAAAACTAATAAATAAATTTATTCAAATTAGGTTACAAGGTAACACTTATGAATGTCAAAGTTACACAATTTTTTTCTGTGAATTTACATTTACTGCCACATTCAGCAAAGCAAGGGTGTAGGACTTATGAGAAGAACGGGCAAGAAAGTCATGGCCACTCGTTTTAATCGCCAAGTTTACAATAATATTTCGTTTACAAATCATAACTGCAAGGTGACGCAAACATTTCTCCATGAACTACTACTGAACATACTCAAGCATTTAATAAAATTTGATGGTAGCCTCTAAAGCAGCAGTATGGTAAATAGGAGCATCCTTGTCTTGATTATTTATGTAACTGTATGTACATAAATAATCAAGACAAGGCATGATTGTAGACCGTAGTTTAATCTAACTGTTTAAATAAAAATGTAATTAGTAAATTATCAAATTCCACGAAACCAAGGTCGACCCGTCACCACACCCGTTTACGAGTACGACGCATGGGCCAGCCATCGTCCTCCTCGCCATATTGAAGAGAAGTGAATTACCCGGTCCATGACGCCACCACTAGCAATGACATTTGAGTGAATATGACAGTCCTTGGCATGCTAACTCAGAATAAGACTTAGAAAGAAAACTTTACGGAACTGTCCATGATCACGAATTGCCTTCATTGCATATTCTTCTCTCTTGTGTAATAACAATTTAAATTGTAGCTTGAACAAGGTGTAACATTATAAATAAAAAAATATAAAAAGAAATAAGTGTTATTAGTATTTGTTTTTTGACGTCCTGTGATCTGATGCAAATATTAGTGCCATGGATGTTTGTCATTCAAATATTCATCTATATTATAATATGCTTTGGAAATTAAGCAAGTTTTAATTTTAACTTTAAATGTTTTATCTGGTAATTCTAAAATATGGGTCGGAATTTTATTATAAAAACGTATACCAAGACCCACGAAGGAACCATGAACTTTATGTAGATGGTAGAATGGAACACATAATATAAATTTATTTCTAGTATTGATTTTATGTATGTCACTATTTTTTATGTATGTATATTTTGACGGACGTGCATAATATAGAAATAAATATATTGTGATGCTACAGTTAAAATACCTATATTCTTACATTTTTCTCTTAGCGAGATTCTAGTTTCTAATTGATAAATAGCACGCACAGTTCTTTTTAGCAATATAAATATACTTTGTATATCAGCTGCTTTACCCCATAATAATATTCCATATGACATAAAGCTGTGAAAGTAACTAAAGTAAACTAATCTGGCTGTATCAACGTCAGTTAATCCACGGACTTTTCTAATGGTGTAAGCGGCCGAACTAAGTTTCGCTGAGATACGTGCGCACCCCACTGTAACTTTGAAACAAGTGTAATGCCTAGAAACACTGTGAATTCTATTGCTTCCAGTACCTCACTGTTCAATGTTATGCTAGGGCCAAGATGTTTTCACAGTCGGTCCTGACCTGTCGGATGCTCAGTTCGGATTCCGTGAAGGGCGTTCGATGGTCGGGGCCATTAAGCGCCTGAAGGCCGCGGCCGAGGAGGCGGTCGCCGGTGGCGGTGTTCTGTAGGTGGTGGCTTTAGACATCGCCAACGTTTTCAACAGTCTGCCATACAGCTGTGTCCAGGAGGCGCTCCATATCGCGGCCATCGTATCCATATCTCCATATCCATGGCGCGATATTACGGAGTATCTTTTTACCTGGAGTGGCTGGTGGCAGACTACTTGAGAGGCAGGAGTGTCCTCCTCGAAGTTCGCGACGAGGTTAGGAGGCGGCCCATGTCGTGCGGTGTCCCGCAGGGATCGGTACTTGGTCCGCTCCTGTGGGACATGGGGTACGATTGGGCCCACGTGCCGTCCTACCCCCGGGCTGAGCAGGGTAGGTATTGCAATATCTAAAATTAAAAGAACTAACGTAAAATAACCTACGTTCAAAATCTCTAAAATCTATTTAGATTTTACCTAATGATTGTTTCACTTATATTCAAAATACCCAAAGCTTAGAATGTCAAATGATATGATGATATGTTACTGAAGTTCATAAAGCTAAAACTTGAAATTCCTATGTACAAAGTTCCTTAAATTGGTATACCTCACCGTTAATTGACCAAAATGAAAAATACCGATCTAAGTACCTATGTAAAGTTAAAAATCCAAATAATAACACAATAATTATTTTAAATTTTTAATCACGAATAAAATAATTGTAAAGAATAATAGCTATTACAAAAGTACTCAAATAATTATAATCCCTAATATACTAAGTCATAATCAATGTTAATCATATTTTTATTTTCCTAATTAAGTTAACCAAAAAACAACACACAAGTTCACAAGTAGAAATAATAATTTAACATGTTTTATTTATTACAGATTCGCTGCAATAGCTCTCAAAACATCGACATGGAAATTGCCTTGTCACTTAACTCCCCGAGTCCTGACTCTTAGCACTCCAACTTGGATAGGTTAGGTTAGAAGGCGTCGGGCACGCCACGATCGTGGCGGTAAGTCCCGTGTTTGAGGAGTGGGTGGAGAGGCGGCATGGCGCCCTCACCTTCCGGCTGACACACGTACTGACTGGCCACGGTTGTTTTGGCCGGTTCCTGTGTCGTATACGCCGGCAAGAGACGCCCGGTTGTCACCACTGCGGCGACTGCCGCGACGTTGTAGAGGACACGGCGCTGCACACTTTGGCGGTTTGCCCCGCCTGGGCATCGGAGCGCCGTGATTTGATCGCGGCAGTCGGATCGGTTGCCCTCTCGCTCCCGGCCGTAGTTCAGTCTATGGTCCAGAGTGAGGGGTCGTGGAACGCCGTCGCCTCTTTCTGCGAGGAAGTGATTTCCATCAAGGAGGCGGCGGAGCGGGAGAGAGAGCGTTTAAACCCTCTCCCCAACCGCAGAACCGGACGCCGGAGGGCGCGCGATGACCTCCAGCCACCCTGAGGTTTGACCTGGGGGTGGCGGGCTTTGTGGGCCTGCCCGCCATCCGTTCAGCACCAGTTCCGAGAGGCGGCGTGCGTGTTCCCACGCGCGCCTCTATTTCGAGTCCGTCTCCCCTCTAGGGGGGAAACAGTAGGGTATTTATAGAAGTGAGTCCTTTGGGTAGGTCTCTTCGCGTAGTGGCCTGCCGTATCATACGGCGAGCCGTAACCTCGGCGGGGTCGCGACCGCATGCGATTCGCGCGGCCCCGTCGATAGTGGTTGTGTCGAGGAACACCGTGGTAGGTTTAGTCGGTATTCCGGGAGGTACTTTACTATTATTCCATCTTTCTTTTATTTCGGCGAGTCCGACATAATCCCTCCGCCCGCCCCTGCGGAGGGATATGGGTCATTGCATTGGACTTAGACATTCATAAAAATCAACAAGCGATTCTTCAAAAAATGAATACGTATTTGGGTTCTACCCTTAAATACCAAGACATTTTTATAAATTTGCATTTTTCATCATACTTAATAGTTTCGAAGATATAAATATTTATTGATATTTTTGTACGAAAAAATCTACATTTCCTTGAATAACTTCTGATTCTCAAGATATCACAAAAAATGATTTCCAGATTTGATATGTGTGATTTTTTTGCTAAATTATGAGCTATATGTCGTGCTCAAATAATCGAAAAAATCGAGAGCTTAAAGAAGCATTTTTTTGGTTTTTCTTCAAAGGTATGTAATTTTTAAAATACATAACTTTGATTTTCTTATATTATTCTGATAACTTAGCCTGTTACCTGATTTCGGCTTGACGTCGACTTCTGGGGCACCCTGTATATGTTGTGGCCAGATCTTTGAATTGGTTAATTCCATTTCATTAAATGCTTGTATTTCATGAAATGGAAAATACCTGATGCCTACATAATATGGTCTGGCCGGATCAATGAATAATCAGCGTTTAACGATATAAAAAGCTAAACGCAAGGCTATTTCATGATATAGTCAAACACTAGTAATCATTTCATAAAATGTTGTTGTTGTTACAACAGTGGATCCGTTAGAGGCGCTGATATAGTTTTGTTTTTGTCATGTATAGTTGCAGCGGACAATTAAGGAGTCTGCCCACTACCCGTCTCATACCATGACCGTGCTAGGAACGTGTCAGGCAATAAAATATTCTTTGTAAGGAAATGTGTAAGACTATACCCACTAGACCGTTCCGTCATCAACCAGCAGTTTCTATAGCAGGGCGTATCGTGTTGCTTTTCGTGTCTGATATGTTCCTAGCACGGTCATGGTATGAGACGGTGTAGTGGGCAGACTCCTTTATTCTATTAAAAAAGCTACTAATAATTCAAATGATGCGCCAAATGATGCGCCGAATGAATAAAAGTCAAGTAAAATATGGTTACGACAAAAAACTGCTTGAAATAGAAGTTCATTCTTTATTTAATTTTTGATATCATAAAATTCCTACATTATTGATATGGCCAAACGTGGACTGACACATCATGATTTGTTTAATTTTGAGATCTGGCCCCGACATATCCTAACTAATATTATAAATGCGATAACTTTCAAATTCAAAATAATAATATCAAAGGACTTAATTTGCATAATATTATATATTTTATATATATCTATGCGTTATGTTGAAAAACGTTAAATCGTAAATTTTGATACAATTAGAGTTCATAGCAGTTTATAAAAAAACATCATAACGAAAAAATATTACAATTTCTCTAACTAACAAATATTAGCAGCAATAAATATACTACATAACAGTATAAAAAAATTGTGTTCAAGAATACTTTTCTTACACAAAATAATATAACACAAAGTCTTCGTCAGACAAAGAAATAGAATCTCCGTGGCCATTGTCGTCGAATATGTTCCAAATATATTGGTACTTTGAATACAGGGTACCATTTGCGTATTGATCCATTTGGGATCCTTTGATATGTCCAAATAGTGCCGAATGTAGATTATTCGAGTTTACAATGAACGATATTCAGTATATAGAAGTATTGAGCCCAGCATATTCAACATATTCATTATCACTGTCTTCTTGATAAACTTTAAGCGCGAATCTCGTCTTTTTACGCCGGTGGCGGCGCTTAAATGTCAAACCGGCGTAAATAAGTATTCGAAAACATGATTAAACTGCTTACCGATTTTCGTAAAATTTGGCTGCGAGATAGTTTGTAATCTGAGAATTGTATAGGATGATAAACTGTTAGGCTTTCTGTCTTAAAAATATTACAAAGCATTCATTTAAATGAGCATTTGAATAACTTATACTAAACAAAACAATTATCTTTTGTTTACCTTTAGGTGCTTGGCGTATCGACCAGGTTACACCGGCCGTGGTCACAAGCTGACTGGTTCGGTGAAGGTATGCCTCACTTGTAGATATGTCACCATCACACAAATCAAAGTCATCGCGAGATAAATGTACGTTACACTTAGAACGTAATGCAAGTAATTTACTTTGAAACACACTGTCGAACTCAGTGTTTTGTTACGTATTAATTTTGTCCCAGGACACGTACACTCGCGTTTCTGAGAATTCTACGAGAAAAGGCGGTATCACTACGCGTTATAATAGGCACACACACGTAGGTGATAAGTCCAAGAGCGACCTTTAATTTAAAACATCGACGACGTCAACATAAGTGCCCGTTTATTCATCGAAATTTTAGGTGACGTACTACTTTTGCGATTTTATCTGACCCGTAGCGGGTTGCAATAATAACTTTTGAACTTTCGCGTTGCATGATATATATTATTCGAAACGGAAATTAACGCGTTCATGCACATTGTTTACGTTATGACTAGGTTTCACCGGCCATGAATACAAACTGACTGGTTTGGGTATTGGCTCCGTTTGAGGATAAAGAATGTTTATCCACCCTCTCTTTTTTCACATTTTTAATTTTCCATGTACACACTACACTCACGGTATCCCTATTACATACGTCTTTATAGCTAGCTTATGTGTCCATATCCAACGATTTATTTGAGTGTGCGATATTCTATATAATCAAATTAGTAACTATAACTTTAGTGTAATATCAAACTCGCAACATATTTTCTTTTAATTTAACTTAAAATTCGATGTATATTTTATAAAACATTGTTTGTATTGTTTGATAAGGTTTGCTTGCAAATAGTTACTATTGTACTTTACATAATTATGTGGAAAATGGTGCTGGTTGTGTAATTACTTAAATGTGTTATAAGATCTCTGTATTAGGCTTTATTACGCAATTGTTTGTTTTCCCAAACATATAAAATAAAATAAAAAAGTCACCGGATCCACGGCGCAGATAATTAAAAAATCATTGTCCCTTTTTCCTTCTATTTTAAGAATATTACAAAGCATTCACTTAAATGAGCAATTGAATAACTTATAATAAACAAAACAATTATCTTTTGTTTACCTTTAGGTGCTTACGTTTCGACCAGGTTACACCGGCCATGGTAACAAGCTGACTGGTTCCGCAAAGGTATGACTCGACTATCACAGAAATCAAAGTCATCGCGAAATAAATGTACATCACACTTAGAACGTAACGCATTCACTTTGCATCCTGTTGAACTCAGTGTTTTTGTTATGTATTCGTTGTCTCAGGAGACGTACACTTGCGTTTCTGAGAATTCTACGAAAAAAAGAAAAATCATTACGGGTTATAATACGCACACATGTAGGTAATAAATGCAAGAGTGACCCTTAATTTAAAACATCAGCGATGTCAACATGTGCGCTCGTTTCGCCAAAGAAATTTTAGGTGACGTACCGTTTGCAATAATAACTTTTAAACTTTCGCGTTGCATGATATATATTATTCGAAACGGGCATTAACGCGTTCGTGCATATTGTTTACGTTCCGACCGAAGATCTCTGTAATAATATTAGCCTTTTACGCAATCGTTTGTTTTCCCAAACAAATAAAATAAGAAAAACAACGGATCCACAGCGCGGTTAATATAAAAATCATCTTCCCTTCCCCATTCTACCTTAAGAATATTATAAAACATTCACTTAAATGAGTATTATAAAAACTTATACTAAAATATTATCTTTTGTTAACCAAAAAAGAAAAATAAAACTAATAAATAAATTTATTCAAATTAGGTTACAAGGTAACACTTATGAATGTCAAAGTTACACAATTTTTTTCTGTGAATTTACATTTACTGCCACATTCAGCAAAGCAAGGGTGTAGGACTTATGAGAAGAACGGGCAAGAAAGTCATGGCCACTCGTTTTAATCGCCAAGTTTACAATAATATTTCGTTTACAAATCATAACTGCAAGGTGACGCAAACATTTCTCCATGAACTACTACTGAACATACTCAAGCATTTAATAAAATTTGATGGTAGCCTCTAAAGCAGCAGTATGGTAAATAGGAGCATCCTTGTCTTGATTATTTATGTAACTGTATGTACATAAATAATCAAGACAAGGCATGATTGTAGACCGTAGTTTAATCTAACTGTTTAAATAAAAATGTAATTAGTAAATTATCAAATTCCACGAAACCAAGGTCGACCCGTCACCACACCCGTTTACGAGTACGACGCATGGGCCAGCCATCGTCCTCCTCGCCATATTGAAGAGAAGTGAATTACCCGGTCCATGACGCCACCACTAGCAATGACATTTGAGTGAATATGACAGTCCTTGGCATGCTAACTCAGAATAAGACTTAGAAAGAAAACTTTACGGAACTGTCCATGATCACGAATTGCCTTCATTGCATATTCTTCTCTCTTGTGTAATAACAATTTAAATTGTAGCTTGAACAAGGTGTAACATTATAAATAAAAAAATATAAAAAGAAATAAGTGTTATTAGTATTTGTTTTTTGACGTCCTGTGATCTGATGCAAATATTAGTGCCATGGATGTTTGTCATTCAAATATTCATCTATATTATAATATGCTTTGGAAATTAAGCAAGTTTTAATTTTAACTTTAAATGTTTTATCTGGTAATTCTAAAATATGGGTCGGAATTTTATTATAAAAACGTATACCAAGACCCACGAAGGAACCATGAACTTTATGTAGATGGTAGAATGGAACACATAATATAAATTTATTTCTAGTATTGATTTTATGTATGTCACTATTTTTTATGTATGTATATTTTGACGGACGTGCATAATATAGAAATAAATATATTGTGATGCTACAGTTAAAATACCTATATTCTTACATTTTTCTCTTAGCGAGATTCTAGTTTCTAATTGATAAATAGCACGCACAGTTCTTTTTAGCAATATAAATATACTTTGTATATCAGCTGCTTTACCCCATAATAATATTCCATATGACATAAAGCTGTGAAAGTAACTAAAGTAAACTAATCTGGCTGTATCAACGTCAGTTAATCCACGGACTTTTCTAATGGTGTAAGCGGCCGAACTAAGTTTCGCTGAGATACGTGCGCACCCCACTGTAACTTTGAAACAAGTGTAATGCCTAGAAACACTGTGAATTCTATTGCTTCCAGTACCTCACTGTTCAATGTTATGCTAGGGCCAAGATGTTTTCACAGTCGGTCCTGACCTGTCGGATGCTCAGTTCGGATTCCGTGAAGGGCGTTCGATGGTCGGGGCCATTAAGCGCCTGAAGGCCGCGGCCGAGGAGGCGGTCGCCGGTGGCGGTGTTCTGTAGGTGGTGGCTTTAGACATCGCCAACGTTTTCAACAGTCTGCCATACAGCTGTGTCCAGGAGGCGCTCCATATCGCGGCCATCGTATCCATATCTCCATATCCATGGCGCGATATTACGGAGTATCTTTTTACCTGGAGTGGCTGGTGGCAGACTACTTGAGAGGCAGGAGTGTCCTCCTCGAAGTTCGCGACGAGGTTAGGAGGCGGCCCATGTCGTGCGGTGTCCCGCAGGGATCGGTACTTGGTCCGCTCCTGTGGGACATGGGGTACGATTGGGCCCACGTGCCGTCCTACCCCCGGGCTGAGCAGGGTAGGTATTGCAATATCTAAAATTAAAAGAACTAACGTAAAATAACCTACGTTCAAAATCTCTAAAATCTATTTAGATTTTACCTAATGATTGTTTCACTTATATTCAAAATACCCAAAGCTTAGAATGTCAAATGATATGATGATATGTTACTGAAGTTCATAAAGCTAAAACTTGAAATTCCTATGTACAAAGTTCCTTAAATTGGTATACCTCACCGTTAATTGACCAAAATGAAAAATACCGATCTAAGTACCTATGTAAAGTTAAAAATCCAAATAATAACACAATAATTATTTTAAATTTTTAATCACGAATAAAATAATTGTAAAGAATAATAGCTATTACAAAAGTACTCAAATAATTATAATCCCTAATATACTAAGTCATAATCAATGTTAATCATATTTTTATTTTCCTAATTAAGTTAACCAAAAAACAACACACAAGTTCACAAGTAGAAATAATAATTTAACATGTTTTATTTATTACAGATTCGCTGCAATAGCTCTCAAAACATTGACATGGAAATTGCCTTGTCACTTAACTCCCCGAGTCCTGACTCTTAGCACTCCAACTTGGATAGGTTAGGTTAGAAGGCGTCGGGCACGCCACGATCGTGGCGGTAAGTCCCGTGTTTGAGGAGTGGGTGGAGAGGCGGCATGGCGCCCTCACCTTCCGGCTGACACACGTACTGACTGGCCACGGTTGTTTTGGCCGGTTCCTGTGTCGTATACGCCGGCAAGAGACGCCCGGTTGTCACCACTGCGGCGACTGCCGCGACGTTGTAGAGGACACGGCGCTGCACACTTTGGCGGTTTGCCCCGCCTGGGCATCGGAGCGCCGTGATTTGATCGCGGCAGTCGGATCGGTTGCCCTCTCGCTCCCGGCCGTAGTTCAGTCTATGGTCCAGAGTGAGGGGTCGTGGAACGCCGTCGCCTCTTTCTGCGAGGAAGTGATTTCCATCAAGGAGGCGGCGGAGCGGGAGAGAGAGCGTTTAAACCCTCTCCCCAACCGCAGAACCGGGCGCCGGAGGGCGCGCGATGACCTCCAGCCACCCTGAGGTTTGACCTGGGGGTGGCGGGCTTTGTGGGCCTGCCCGCCATCCGTTCAGCACCAGTTCCGAGAGGCGGCGTGCGTGTTCCCACGCGCGCCTCTATTTCGAGTCCGTCTCCCCTCTAGGGGGGAAACAGTAGGGTATTTATAGAAGTGAGTCCTTTGGGTAGGTCTCTTCGCGTAGTGGCCTGCCGTATCATACGGCGAGCCGTAACCTCGGCGGGGTCGCGACCGCATGCGATTCGCGCGGCCCCGTCGATAGTGGTTGTGTCGAGGAACACCGTGGTAGGTTTAGTCGGTATTCCGGGAGGTACTTTACTATTATTCCATCTTTCTTTTATTTCGGCGAGTCCGACATAATCCCTCCGCCCGCCCCTGCGGAGGGATATGGGTCATTGCATTGGACTTAGACATTCATAAAAATCAACAAGCGATTCTTCAAAAAATGAATACGTATTTGGGTTCTACCCTTAAATACCAAGACATTTTTATAAATTTGCATTTTTCATCATACTTAATAGTTTCGGAGATATAAATATTTATTGATATTTTTGTACGAAAAAATCTACATTTCCTTGAATAACTCCTGATTCTCAAGATATCACAAAAAATGGTTTCCAGATTTGAATTGTGTGATTTTTTTGCTAAATTATCAGTTATATGTTGTGCTCAAATAATCGAAAAAATCGAGAGCTTAAAAAAGCACTTTTTTGGTTTTTCTTCAAAGGTATGTAATTTTTAAAATACATAACTTTGATTTTCTTATATTATTCTGATAACTTAGCCTGTTACCTGATTTCGGCTTGACGTCGACTTCTGGGGCATTCTGTATATGTTGTGGCCAGATCTTAGAATTGATCAATTCCATTTCATTAAATGCTTGTATTTCATGAAATGGAAAATACCTGATGCCTACATGATATGGTCTGGCCGGATCAATGAATAATCAACGTTTAACGATATAAACAGCTAAACGCAAGGCTATTTCATAATATAGTCAAACACTAGTGATCATATCATAAAATGTTGTTGTTGTTACAATAGTGGATCCGTTAGAGGCGCTGATATATGTAGTTTTATTTTTGTAATGTATAGTTGCGGCGGACAATTAAGGAGTCTGCCCACTACCCCGTCTCATACCATGACCGTGCTAGGAACGTGTCAGGCAAAAAAATATTCTTTGTAAGGAAATGTATAAGACTATACCCACTAGACCGTACCGTCACCAACCAGCAGTTTCTATAGCAGGGCGTATCGTGTTGCTTTTCGTGTCTGATACATTCCTAGCACGGTCATGGTATGAGACGGTGTAGTGGGCAGACTCCTTTATTCTATTAAAAAAGCTACTAATAATAATGCGCCAAATGATGCGCCAAATGATGCGCCAAATGATGTGCCAAATGATGCGCCGAATGAATAAAAGTCAAGTAAAATGTAGTTACGACAAAAAACTGCTTGAAATAGAAGTTCATTCTTTATTCTTTTTAATTATATTGATTTTACTAATAACAATACAAATTATTAATTATATACATAATATAAACAATTCTTTAAAACTAACTTATACCTAAAATATTATGAAACAGAGAAATAAAAAAGAAAACTAAAACCCTCTAATAGGCGTCATAGAATTCCTCCGCATCACAGTCAACTGGTAGTGTGCCCAGAAGACTGGCAGCATTGCCACGTTGAATGGCAATGCTTATCCTTTCCGCGAAATAAAGGCCAGCCCTCTGGTCACGGGAAGCGTCGATTAACCTTTTCGCTATGTCTCTATAAAGAGCACGAGCACTGGGACTCCATGACCCTAGCGTTTCGACCCCAAACGGCTCAAAACATAATCCCCTGCCAGGTTTTTGTATTTGCGCCGTTTGAGAGTCTCCGCGGATGCAGCAGCAGCACCAGCACAACCCGCCGTACTGGGAAGATGTGATGGCGCAAGGGTGTCTACACACGTTGCGTCCCACACCAAGAGCCTACCCATCTTCCAAGGCATCAATGACATACCGTCCGGTCTCTTTCCATCGTCACGCGCCAAACCATTAGGTTCAAGATAAGCTGGCACGCCGGCGGTGACAAGAGTACGACGGATAATGTCATTAAGGTTGGCGTGCCGCGAAAAACGACCGGCACTCCTGCTACATGATAGGCCATGGTGGCCAAGGCCATCGACGGCTTCACCACAGTGACATCGATGCGGAGAAACACATGGAGCACCTAAACGAAGGCAAGAAGCGATGCGGAACGTTGTGTCATCCAACATAGTGCCTATGTTGGACGATGGGAGTGCTTGAAGCCAAAGATCCGATTCCCATTCCCCCACAGCCAATAAACGGGCACGCTCAGCAACATTAGGAGATGTGTTCATGAGTTGTTCTCTCACCATGTTGCAGAGCGGCCCGTCCCACCGACTCTGAGAGAATAGATCGGATGGCAAATCAGAGTTTGGACAGATCATTTTCCAAGCGTTCACTGCATCGGACTTGCACGACACTTCCGAATTAACCAGTGTGGGAGCTAAAATTTTCCTGGTCAATTCTTCAGTGCAGTGGACCGAAGACAGGAACGCCGGTAAACTGACATCACTAATTTTGCGAACGCCGAGGCCACCCAAGCGAACTGGTAGGGTTGCCTGGAGCCACACTCGGTCGTTCATGGCCAAATTTAAAATTTTGCTAAGTGTATGCCGAATAGTATTGTCAATTTTATCCAAAAGTATTAAATGCTTCCAAAATTGAGAGGATCGGAGGGCATGTGTGAATTTAGGAACGAAGAGGCAATAACGAATGATTGTATAAGCCGAATGAATATTAATTTTGAGTAGTCGGACTGAAATTTCACAAAAATTTTGGATCTTCTCATCGATGAACGACTCGAATCCCTCCTCCTTCTTTATTTAACTTTTGATATCATAAAATTCCTACATTATTGATATGGCCAAACGTGGACTGACACATCATGATTTGTTTAATTTTGAGATCTGGATCCGACATATCCTAACTAATATTATAAATGCGATAATTTTCAAATTCAAAATAATAACATCAAAGGACTTAATTTGCATAATATTATATTATATATTTTATGTATACCTATGCGTTATGTTGAAAAACGTTAAATCGTAAATTTTGATACAATTAGAGTTCATAGCAGTTTATAAAAAAACATTATAACGAAAAAATATTACAATTTCTCTAACTAACAAATATTAGCAGCAATAAATATACTACATAACAGTATAAAAAAATTGTGTTCAAGAATACTTTTCTTACACAAAATAATATAACACAAAGTCTTTGTCAGACAAAGAAATAGAATCTCCGTGGCCATTGTCGTAGAATATGTTCCAAATATATTGGTACTTTGAATACAGGGTACCATTTGCGTATTGATCCATTTGGGATCCTTTGATATGTCCAGATAGTGCCGAATGTAGATTATTCGAGTTTACAATGAACGATATTCAGTATATAGAAGTATTGAGCCCAGCATATTCAACATATTCATTATCACTGTCTGATTGATAAACTTTAAGCGCGAATCTCGTCTTTTTACGCCGGTGGCGGCGCTTAAATGTCAAACCGCCGTAAATAAATATTCGAAATCATGATTAAACTGCTTACCGATTTTCGTAAAATTTGGCAGCGAGATAGTTTGTAATCTGAGAATTGGATAGGATGATAAACCGTTAGGCTTTCTGTCTTGAAAATATGACAAAGCATTCATTTAGCATTTGAATAACTTATACTAAACAAAACAATTATCTTTTGTTTACCTTTAGGTGCTTGGCGTATCGACCAGGTTACACCGGCCGTGGTCACAAGCTGACTGGTTCGGTGACGGTATGCCTTACTTGTAGATATGTCACCATCAGACAAATCAAAGTCATCGCGAGATAAATGTACATTACACTTAGAACGTAATGCAAGTAATTTACTTTGTAACACACTGTCGAACTCTGTGTTTTGTTACGTATTAATTTTGTCCCAAGACACGTACACTCGCGTTTCTGAGAATTCTACGAGAAAAGGCGGTATCACTATATAGGCACACACACGTAGGTGATAAGTCCAAGAGCGACCTTTAATTTAAAACATCGACGACGTCAACATAAGTGCCCGTTTATTCATCGAAATTTTAGGTGACGTACTACTTTTGCGATTTTATCTGACCCGTAGCGGGTTGCAGTAATAACTTTTGAACTTTCGCGTTGCATGATATATATTATTCGAAACGGAAATTAACGCGTTCATGCATATTGTTTACGTTATGACTAGGTTTCACCGGCCATGAATACAAACTGACTGGTTTGGGTATTGGCTCCGTTTGAGGATAAAGAATGTTTATCCACCCTCTCTTTTTTCACATTTTTAATTTTCCATGTACACACTACACTCACGGTATCCCTATTACATACGTCTTTATAGCTAGCCTATGTGTCCATATCCAACGATTTATTTGAGTGTGCGATATTGTATATAATCAAATTAGTTAATATTCATCTATAATTTTAGTGTAATATCAAACTCGCAACATATTTTCTTTTAATTTAACTTAAAATTCGATGTACTTATATTTTATAAAACATTGTTTGTATTGTTTGATAAGGTTTGCTTGCAAATAGGTACTATTGTACTTTACATAATTATGTGGAAAATGGTGCTGGTTGTGTAATTACTTAAATGTGTTATAAGATCTCTGTATTAGGCTTTATTACGCAATTGTTTGTTTTCCCAAACATATAAAATAAAATAAAAATGTCACCGGATCCACGGCGCAGATGATTAAAAAATCATCGTCCCTTTTTCCTTCTATTTTAAGAATATTACGAAGCATTCACTTAAATGAGCAATTGAATAACTTATAATAAACAAAACAATTATCTTTTGTTTACCTTTAGGTGCGTACGTTTCGACCAGGTTACACCGGCCATGGTAACAAGCTGACTGGTTCCGCGAAGGTATGACTCGACGAAATCAAAGTCATCGCGAAATAAATGTACATCACACTTAGAACGTAACGCATTCACTTTGCATCCTGTTGAACTCAGTGTTTTTGTTATGTATTCGTTGTCTCAGGAGACGTACACTTGCGTTTCTGAGAACTCTACGAAAAAAGGGAAAATCATTACGGGTTATAATACGCACACATGTAGGTAATAAATCCAAGAGTGACCCTTTATTTAAAACATCAGCGATGTCAACATGTGCGCTCGTTTTGCCATAGAAATTTTAGGTGACGTACCGTTTGCAATAATAACTTTTAAACTTTAGCGTTGCATGATATAATATATTATTCGAAACGGGCATTAACGCGTTCGTGCATATTGTTTACGGTCCGACCGAAGATCTTTGTAATAATATTAGCCTTTATTACGCAATCGTTTGTTTTCTCAAACAAATAAAATAAGAAAATCAACGGATCCACGGCGCGGATAATTTAAAAATCATCTTCCCTTCCCTATTCTACCTTAAGAATTTTATAAAGCATTCACTTAAATGAGTATGACAAAAACTTATACTAATCAAAAATATTAGATTGGGTCATTACAAAACAAAATAGGTTACACAAACACTGTTCTCGGTTCGACTTTATATACGCGATATTGTCATCTATTGTCAATCAATCAACTACCTTATTTCAATACCCTGCTGGATATAGATCTCTCCTCGGTACTAAATGCGGTGTTCGGAAGACTTAATGGCCTGGGAAAAGCGCCATATAATATAAAACTAATTGAAAAACAATGTTTGTTATCTGAAACTTCTTTTTAATCATACTACTACCTACATTATGGCGTTCAGCTATAGATAACATTAGCCTATAAATAGGTATAAGCTGTTTAGAAACGAAATGTATATTATTTACATCAGACGTCAGCGTCGCTGCGCCGTCGCGGTAACAAGGTGTCCGTACGTTCAAAATATTAATATACAAAGTAGTAAGTTAAACAGTTACTCTATTTCAAGTGCACATGTTAATTTTGAAGGTCGACCATAAAAGAAGATTCTTTAGTAAAGGTTCTTTGAGCACATTTCAGTCTTTACGATCTGTCTACGAAGTGACAAGCAGAACATGTTGGAATGTATAATGTTGGATTGCACAATGTTCCTCACTTGTTTTCTTGCTAGCGGTTAGATTTACGTCACGGCTTTGCGGTAAAAGCAGGACAAGTATTTGGAAATGTCGGATTATGTGCGAGCAGGAAACATTGGCTTACGATTTGATATTACTTCCAGCAAATATACTTTATGTTTTTACCGAATCCTAATTTTAACCCTTTTTATCCAAAATATATGTTTTAATAGTCAATATTACAAATATTTTGGATAGTTATATTCCACCATACAATAAGATCGAGATTTTACATAGAATGCAGAAAATGGTAGGTAAATAAACATGGGTTATATAAACGCAGTACATGGCTAATTCAAGAAGGCGTTATGCTATTTGTTTGGATTGCTAGTAGTAGTGATGGTCTTGTAATATTGAAATGTAAAACACGTAGTTCGGTCGGTAGATATTTATTGACTAAGCAAGCTGCGGTTTGTCAACGCTATTTATACATGAAACGTCGGAACACAACTTAAGAATACCCTTCATTACAGATCTATGTCACTTGCACTAATGGATGGGCAGATGGACTAGGATATAATACGATACAGTATTACACAGATTGGGTGAGATTCAAGTTAACAGCACGGTGTAACTTTGTATGGGTTTATATAGTTCAAAGCAGAATACAATAATCGTGCACGTGTATGCGAATTTAGGAAATTATGAGGATATGGTTAAATTATGCTGACATGTTGAAATAACCACGTGTGTCGAAAATGTGTTGAAAGTACGCATATAATTACATATTGTGAATTGCAAATCCCGTAAATTTAGCTGGGCCAGATGAAGAGTTAACGTGACGTATATCCAACAAAATCTCTGAAGATTAATTAACCATGAAGTTAATTACTTTTAGGCAATATAACAGGGTGCCACGCAGCCACCATTAATGGAATAAATTATATTAGTCGCGTCTTTCTATTTCTAAAGTGGCCTATATATAGATCAAAAATAGAAATAGTTATTTTGGAAATTATTTGGCTAGATTGTACCGACATGATTAAACCTTTATAGGTCAGTTTATTTTTTTTTATTGTCGATATAAGGCGATCTTGACAAAATTTCAGAGTAACATGTCTTATACGATGCTGGCTTGTATGTCTGACTTTACCTGTATGTGTGACTCAACAAACGTACATTTCTTAAAGTACGCAGATGTCATCGCTTTAATTCCAATGCTCTTTATGCTCAAAAATACACTGATTGTCACTTAGCCTTCCAAGACGCGTATTTTTGTAGGTCACTGATATTATTTGCAAATGCAAATAAACCTGATCCTGAGATGGGATGTGATAACCTGACCATGAAACTGGACCTCACGTATTACAGTCCTGCAATAAAAATAATGTGATGTCCCATTAACAATATACATATATCGCTTCAGAAACAATATTAGTTAAAGTAGATTAAGTAAAGTTCTATGTTTGTTTGTATTTTCTTTCATGTATTGTACTTATTTTTTAATTTTAAAACGTTGGGGTGTGTGTCAGAAAACCTCCCTGTGGTACACCCTAGGCGCCAGCAACAATGCTTTTCATTGTTGCTGGCGGCTAATATTCTGACAACCGGTGCCATTTAACGCGTTTGGCCGCTAAAGCAAGCTAGGCAGTGCAACTATTAAAGCATAAATACAAACCCCCTCCTAGCGGCCATGTAGGTGTTAAGTGCCCCTCACAGGTTGACTGCACTGGCCGTTGCTTCCGTTGCGGTCAACCCAGTCACATAGCCGCAACATGCAGTGTCTAGTGCAGGGCCAGTTTCCACGCCAGTGGAAGGTGGGAAAACTGGTCCTGATTAGGAAGGAAGGGCGCCCGGCGGACTCTCCGTCCGCCTACCGGCCCATCGTGTTGCTGGACGAGGTAGCTAAACTGTTTGAGTTCATCATCGCGGAGCGCCTCGTCCAGCATCTGTCTTCTATGGGTCCCGATGTGGCGGAGAATCAGTATGGTTGCCGCCGCGGGCGCTCAACTCTAGACGCAGTCATGCGTGTGAGGAGCCAGGTGGAGGATGCGGTGTCCCGGGGCGAGGTCGTCTTCGCGGTGTCTTTGGACATCGCGAATGCCTTCAATACCTTGCCCTGGAGTTGTATTAGGGAGGCACTCATCTTTCATCGAGTGCCGACCTACCTCCGCCGCATAGTCGAGGCATATTTATCGGAGAGGGTAGTCGTCTACCCGGGTCACGACGGTTGGAGTCGGCGAGAGATGTCGTGCAGTGTTCCACAGGGAGCGCTCCTGGCGTCACTCTATCGTTGGCGCCAGGAGGCGCTAGGTCGGGGCGAAGGACCGGATCTGCCCGCTATCAAGGCGGCAAGGTCCGAGCTCCACCAGGTCCTAGTGGCGAATTGGAAGGAGCGACTTGTGCACCCGAGTGCCGGGCACGCCACGATCGTGGCGATAAGTCCCGTGTTTGAGGAGTGGCTGGAAAGGCGGCATGGCGCTCTCACCTTCCGGCTGACACAGGTAATGACTGGCCACGGTTGTTTTGGCCAGTTCCTGTGTCGTATACGCCGGCAAGAGACGCCCGGTTGCTGCACCCTTTGGCGGTTTGCCCCGCCTGGGCATCGCAGCGCCGTGAGTTGATCGCGGCAGTCGGATCGGTTGCCCTCTCGCTCTCGGCTGTAGTTCAGTCTATGGTCCGGAGTGAGATGTCGTGGAAGGCCGTCGCCTCCTTCTGCGAGGAAGTGATTTCCATCAAGGAGCCGGCGGAGCGGAAGAGGGAGCGTTTAAACCCTCTCCCCAACCGCAGAGCCGGGCGCCGGAGGGCGCGAGATGACCTCCAGCTACCCTGAGGTTTGACCTGGGGGTGGCGGGCTTTGTGGGCCTGCCCGCCATCCGTTCAGCACCAGGTCCGAGAGGCGGCGTGCGTGTTCCCACGCGCGCCTCTGTTTCGAGTCCGTCTCCCCTCTAGGGGGGAGACAGTAGGGTTCTATAATGTGAGAAGTGCCTCTTTGCGTAGTGGCCTGCCGTTTCATACGGCGGGCCGTAACCTCAGCGGGGTCGCGACCGCATGCGAAAGCGATTCGCGCGGCCCCGCCGATAGTGGTTTTGTCGACGAACACCGTGGTAGGTTTAGTCGGTATTCCGGGAGGTACATTATTTCTTTTCCATCTTTCGTTTACCCCGGCGAGTCCGACATAATCCCTCCGCCCGCCCCCGCGGAGGCATATGCGTCATAGCATTCCCCCACGTAAAAGAAAAAAAAAAAAGATTATGTAAAGTTTTATGTTTGTTTGTATTTTCTTTCATGTATTGTACTTATTTTTTAATTTTAAAACGCAAGTTAATGCAAAAACCGCAAATAACATTTTACGAATATTATTTGTAAATACTTAACATTATTTTGTTGTCTTAACTATGAATGCTGTGTTAGGTAAGTGGGATGTACCTATATTAGAACCCTATCATCTAAACTATATGCTAAAATGTTACATATGTATATAATATAGGTATGCTTTGAGTTAACCGGCGAAATAAATAAATAAACAATAAGATTAATTAATTATAAAAACAATAAGTCTGATTAAATAACAATTCATTTATTGCATCATATTATGTCCTAATAAATGTTACATATCTGAACGCAAATGTTTATCTCGATTGTCGGCCTCGGTGGCGTAGTGGTTAGTGTAACCGACTGCCACGCCTAAGGTCGCGGGTTCGATTCCCGCACAAGTCAAACATTTGTGTGCATGAACATGGATGTTTGTCTTGGACTGGGTGTTTCTATGTATAATATGTATGTATTTACAAAAGAAAAAGGTATATATGTATGTTTATCCATTGTCTAGTACCCATAGTACAAGCTCTGCTTAGTTTGGGCTAGATGGTGTTGTGTGTATGCGGTAGAATTAAAACACGTCATTGTAAATATTACGCAATCTATATAATATAAATATACGACTAAAAATTTTAACGACTAAATTTTATTAAATAAATTTCTCGTTACTAGAATTTTCAGTGGTTTGATATAAATAATCAACATGAATTGTGATCCTTTGTGATTCTTTAGAAGAACAAACGACTATTTCGTCGAATTAATTTCAATAGTCTAATTATAAATGAAGCTGTATAAGTTTTCAGCTTTACAATTACCTAATATTTACTGTATTCTATTACATCATAACTTTCAAGTTTCATTACAAGTATAAAAACTTTCTGTCACTTAATTTAATTTATTCCTTGATTTCATGAAATAACCCAGTTCATTTGATTACACGTGTATTTGTTTGACACGTTAATCTGTGTCGTTATTACACATTCATGCGCCAATTACTATATTTTACAGCCCGCTACGCTTTATTGCTATACGAACCATACTATATTTAATTAATATTCCTTTTATACAACTATTGCTAGCCTTGTCTGGCGCGCTATTCAGCACTGGGAATAAAAACGACGGAGCTATAAGCGTTTTCTTTATTCTCTTCAGTTTATAATCTTTTTTGAAGCTCCATTCGCACATGGTAAATGGTAAAAAAGCGTCATTGTGCTTTTCCTGGCTTCAACATAAGCCATATGTTCAAAAACCCTTTTATTTTAATGAACTATATGATGAATCGTTTTAAGGTCGCTGTTATTGATGATATCTGTGTACCTCAATGATTAATCTGTAATCTGTGGAGTCGCAGCCGTATATTGACGCTCGGCTAGACTCAATAGGTTTTTAATTATGTCAGGCATTCAAAGATTTGATAGGTTAAAATAATAAGAATATAAAATATAATGTAATTTTTCATATTACTTATATATATAGTCTCACGCCTTTTCCCCTTATGGTGTGTATACATTATAATATAAACGTATGCTTATCCAAACGGGGTATTGCATACATTTTGCTGGGGGGGCAGCCTATTGCTGTTTACCGGGTACGGATCGGGACTCCGTGCTTCTACTGAGAATTTCTTGATAGAAAACCCAATACCACCTACTGTCAGACCTAGCGATCGGATCTGGGACCTTATGCATAACGCTCACACACACTATCGTTGCGCTATCGAGGCAGATTTCATATTAAACATCTTTAATATAATATTATTTTTTATTATATTGTTCTGGGTCTTTCCAATGCAAATTAGGGTTAAGGTCAGGCCCCATGTGAACAGTTTATTATTAATATTTACATGAAGTGATTGCTTTCTGAACTTTCTCATCTAGATTGGATACTACATTATAGACTAGCTAAAGTTTAGTACCTAATAATAATAATAATTCTTTATTTGTAACAGCAAGGTGAATACAAACATTATGCAGCCCTGATTCCCAAACTAGCGTGCGCTGTATGTTGGGAGTCAGTTCCTTCCCAAAGACAATTTAAATCAAAATAGTTACAAGCTGTTTAGTAGATACAATTTGTTTTTCTTTTTCTTTTAGTTAGGTACATTAATAATAATACGTATTCGTGCGCGCATGTGTGTTTATGCATGGATATGTGAAAAATGTATATTTATGATTGTATGATTGTGCGCGCTTTCGTGTGAGTGTGTGTGTCTGTGTGTGTGTGTCTGTGTGTGTGTGTCTGTGTGTGTGTGTGTGTTTGTATGATGTTTGAGTCGGAGTTGCAACTTTCATTTCATTTCACAATTTGTAGTAAATTTTCTACATCATCGTATCCTAAATGTTTAAGCCATATTTTAATAATATTTTAATTTCATAGTTAGATAGGTTTCTTGTTTTATAGGTTAAATTAAGTTTATTATATACAGTCTAGGTGCAACGTTACCATAGTGTTAGTGTTCTATTGTATTGGTTAACAATTATGCATATTTTAGGACTGACTATAGAGGGTATAATTTATATATTTCAAATCAAAATTAAGCAGTTTCTTAATTATACTCTTAATGACATACAAATAAGTTATACGAAATCTTATTTGAATATCATATAACTAATAATAAAACGCATTTTGTACGTATCTTCAATGTGTATCTAATGTGTCTTACATTACATAAACATACATAGTCTAATGCCTATATCCCCGAAGGCTTAGGCAGAGGTCTAATAAACACGCATATCGCCGTGCGATAGCTCAAGACTGCGTGCAATTACAAGAATTTTTTTAAAATTAATCTTGAGCCATTTCGCGCAATTCGGAATCCTATGCACAACTGCAAAGATCCTAAAGAGTCTTCTAAGTAAATGTTTCTGGACATTCGCGATTTGTATACATAATACAATATTAGACAAGGGTCCCAATCACGTTGGTGAGAATTTTAAGGTATAGATACCTACCTATTTATTCCCCGAAACTTCGACCGACGTCTATCGTTCGTGGACACTGGTCGACAATTAACCTCGCAGTGATTAAGACCCGCTGTCTAATATAGTATTGTCATCAAAATATTTTGATAGAATTGAAAAAGCAGCTAGCGTTACAAATAGTCACGTAATCACTAGAAATAGTTTATTTGAAGAAAAACAATAAAGTCTTGAATTTAAGGCCGGGGCAGTATAATAAAATACTATCATACTACGCCGCTGTGTAATATTCTACGACGGTAAATCGTCCTATATTGTTGTGGAAATAAAAGTATTTATATATTTAGAAAATTGTATTAGTTTTAGGTATTATTAAAATGTTAACAATATGAAGTATATGATCGTGGTTGGCAACGGTGAAAATGAGAAAATATATTTGACTTATTTCAATATTATAAGTCAAATAAATTTGATTGTTTCTATGTATAATATGTGCGTGTTTACAAAAAAAAAGTATATATGTATGTTTATCCATTGTCTAGTACCCATAGTACAAGCTCTGCTTAGTTTGGGCTAGATGGTGATGTGTGTATGTGGTTGGATTTTATTATTATTATGTTTCTCTTATCAGAGGTACTTTCTAACATATTATATTAGAAAATACCTGGCCCTTTGGGAAGCTGACACGGAGACATGGGTCCAACGTGAAGAGGCCCTTCGAGAGTTTTAATAAAAGGTTTGATGGAACACCTACAGCGGCACTAGCCGCAGCAGGCGTAGGACTATTGCTACGTATGGATTCTAATATATGGGCTATAGTTATGGGTGTTTGGTGGACCGGTATATTGCTAACTACGGATGAAAAACGGCGTCTGCCCTGAATACTCTAATAGCATCAATGCAATGGGCAGACGGTGACTCACCAACTACTAGATACACTATACTATATACTACAGTAACTCACTAGATGGGCCCCCTGAATAGCCGCTATAGGCATACAAGCCAGCAGCAGAGGGCAACACCAGTGGTTTCACCATCACGGGTCTCGTGACAACGGAGACCTGGAGCGGGTTTCCCCGTAGTTATGCACTTGAAAATGACACTTCCACCTCCAAGCATATAGCTCTAGCGGCCCCTCTCTGACTGGCCGGCCGGCGAGCCAGGATGTTGATATCGATATTTTTAATACTAGCATTTCTAAATTGAAAAAGATATTGTGCAATTGGTACTTTGGAGTTAGCACCTAAAGATGTACTTGCTATTAAGTGTAGTGTGTCTAGTATATAAATTCTTTTTTTTTTATTATGTGAGTTAGTTTAATGTTTACCAATGTAATTAGTATTTTTTAGTCATTTAAGTATCTATAAGTGAAAACTTGTAATTGGCCTTCCTTTTTATATTGTTCTACTTATTACTTTAATAGCTGTAAGTTTTCTTAAAATGAAAAATAAAAAAATAAATGAAATAAAATAAAATGAGATAACGACTGCCCAGAGGGGTTTATTATTATTGACTTCATCTCATATTCTCATCTAAATTTAAGTTTACACGCAATTAATTTCGTTGCGTGGGCTGCAGTTCAATCGAATCTCGATTCTAGCAAAATAAGAGGAAACACGTTAACTAAGTTTCTTCTAACTTTGCTAGTACTTAGCTAAGATTTTAGGTTGAACCTTTCGTCAATAGTCAATCTCTATGAAGTCTTATAGTCAATCGTAATGAGTTTTCCAATATATCTCCAATGTATAGACACAGCCGCGTTACAGTTTCATAATTGTGAAATAAATATATTTTATAGTGGTAATTAATCACCATACCGGCGCTATCAGAAAAGTAAAACTGTCGTGATATCCGCTACAAATTTTATTCTACTACTTGTTACAGAATTTAAATAATTATATTTTACTTCAAATGTGTTTATTAGACTTTTAAAAATAATGTGCTGTTCATTTAGCCAACAGAAGCACTCTCCGAGAACATAATGAGCGGATTATTCACGATCGTAAAAGACGCTATCAAAACATCCTAGTTCCTGAGAATAAAAGCTGTCGTGTATAAGATTAACCCATTAAACCAGTGAACATATCCTGTACGTGAACTGAAAACCAAGGCGTTAAAAGAACTTAGGAGAATTTTAGTACCTACGTGGTTATAGAAAAATCACTATACACGAATGTACTCCTAGTTTATTGCTGATGAATCCCACCCGTGTTCGTAGCTACCGAACATAATAGAAATTCCTTATAAAAAGCTGCCGAGAAATCGGATTTGTGTGCCTCTCGGATTGTAAATCAGATGGTGTGATTTATTAGCCGCTCAGATAAGTAAATATTACGTTAAAAAAAAAAAACATTTCCAAGAAAATTTCTTTTTAAAAATCTGAAAGAGACGCCTTGGAAAATAAATAATGAATTAAAGTATAAACGCTTTTAGGCTACTTTTAAACAATTAAGTTTACTTGCGCTCTCGTCAAGTGCGCAAATCTAATTATGTTTAATGTGTATATTGAGTTACGAATAAGTTGTAAACTCATCCCAAACTTTATAACACATGACGTGTACACAAAATTGACATGTTCTATTTGACATGTTCTATATAACATGACCTATCTACATAAGCTACGTCCATAAACTGACATCGTTTTTATAGATACAGAACACGTTTAGCAGTCACGTCGTATGTAGGTCAGGTTAACAATAAGACAAATAACTCCCTGTGTTTGAGGGCATAGACAACGGTTGTCGTTTTTTATGCGTAGCAGGCATACCGAAACGAGGGAAGTTAATTGACTAAGGCCGTCCGCTGCATTAAGCGGGTGCATGGAGCGGGCACCCGCGCGGCTTGTAGTTTTCTATTATTTTCTATTATTCCGCTTGCGACGAGAGACCCGCCTCACGCAGCGCTGCTCTAAGGATGATAATAGAAAAAAGCACGCCGCGCGGTCTACGACGGCCTAAATCCTTTGAACAAATTTGTTTTGTTTAAAAGATACTTAAAAACGAATTTTGACGTGTCCCTCCAAATGCATTTGTTAATAAAAACATAAATAGGCTCTCACCTATATCTACAAAAGGAAAGAGTGTATCACATCTACATTTTGCTAGATATGATAGGTTTTAGGTTTACGGTAATATCCTATATTATTAACTATTATTTAGGGATTTTATGTAAAATATAGATTTATAACATTATATAATAATATTATATCACATACACATAATACCATCAAGCCCCAATTAAGCAGAACTTGTAGGTACTCTGGGTACTAGACAATGAATAAACATCAACATGTAACATAATAATCGCATATCCTGAAAGTAGTTTGTTCAAAATCGGCTACTGAGTTAATTCCAGCAATATGAATATGGGTAATTTTTATCCCTAAAATAATTAAAACGATTTAAATTATAGTCACCCATTTATTAAACAGCTGAAACGAAAGGTATCATAATTCAAGGCAATAAGGTTTTTGATGCAATAAAGGCAATAATGTTAGATTTATTGTAATATACCCATACTATCCGCGCACAACAAGGAGAACTAATTCGTTAAATTAAAATATTTAAGTACATAAAAGTAACATTTTAATGATTATATTATTATTATGATTTAATAATCTAATTGAGGTGTTTGAGGTTGTGTGCTATATCTGTGACATGTTGCATATATATATTAAGCAAAAAAGAAAATATGCAATAGCTTGTCATACTTTTGATTGTCTATCTATTAGCATAATTATTGTTTAAAAATAGAATTCATTCATTTATGCTCTTAGTGTACAAGAAAGTTAGATATGGTAATTAAAAATAAAATCATATCTCAGATAGGTAGTTAGGATAGATTTTCTTTTCATTTTTTCAGTTCTACTATAAGACATTTCAAGGTTATCCATTAATTACCGGACAGCCCTGTATATTTAAATATATATCTCAAAACCTGCCTTGTCTTAAAAGTTACAGTAACTTACAATTAAAACTTTAGTTACATTTTCATTCATTAACATTTAGGCGACAATAACTTATAAAATGTTATCAAATTAACGACGTTGTCGAGTATTGTTCATTGTTTTCTTGAACCAAAACAAAGTTGACGACTTGTATCAAAGCAATAAGAGGTTTTAATAAAGCTTTTATAAGTTCATATTATATAATTTTGATTTGGAAAACAAACTATGTCGGTTAATAATAAAATGCCTAAGTTATATTCGGTTAAAGTCACAAATTCTGAACTTACGTGTAAGTTATTTAACTGAAAGAAATTAAACTTTAGAAGGAGTTATTACAACTTTCTTTACCTACTGACGTCTAATTTAAGAACGTTTTTTTATTTATAGACATAGAGTAGGTAAAGAATTTAAAATATATTAACAGCTAGGTTTCCTTGATTCTATAAAATAAGAAGGCGAAAATGTAATAGGTGAAACTATTGATCATATTCGATTATTTGATAGTAAGCTTGTTTGCCCTTATTCACGACTCCTGACAGTAGGTAAACATCTGCATTAATTGGTGTGCTCAACGTCGAGAACTTGTAATGTTCAAACACTGACACACAGGTTTACTATGAACTCCTCATTGAATCAAGATTTAAGAGCTCAGCTATGTAAACTATCTACTAGCTTAGTTTAAAACGCGTTTATTTAATTATAATTTAATACAACATTTTAGATGAAAATTAAAGCATCTTCGCACTATTTCATTTTACAAGCGTCTAATCATATGAAAGTTGGATGCGGTTAAATTATGATTGTCTACATATAGCTGGGCGCCGGAGGGTACGAGATGACCGCCAGCCACCCTGAGATTTGACCTGGGGGTGGTGGGCTTTGTGGGCCTGCCCGCCATCCGTTCAGCACCAGGTCCGAGAGGCGGCGTGCATAATCTTACACGTGCCTCTGTGTCGTGTCCGTCGCCCCTCTAGGGGGAGGACAGTAGGGATTAAGTTTGAAGTGATCATAGGGTAGGTATTGTCGTGTAATGGCCTGCCGTTTCATACGGTGGGTCGAAATCTCGACGGGGACGCGACCGCATGCGAAAGTGGTTCGCGTGGCCCCGTCGATAGCGGTTTTGTCGAGAAACACCATGGTAGGTTTAGTCGGTATTCCGGGAGGTACATTATCTTTTATATTTTCAACATCTTTCTCTTACCCGGTGAGTCCGATATAACCCCTCCGCCCACCCCTGCGGAGGGGTATGCGTCAATGCATTCCCACACGTAAAAAAAAATAAACAGCATATATTGTAAAATGTTGATTTTATAGGCTTAGTTATAACCGTGCATACTGTTATCTACTATAATTAAAGGAGTACACTATTCAAATATTTAAGTGAAACATAATATATGATGACATGACTTGTTAATGTTTTGTACATATTCTTTGTTGGAGATTTACTATAAATAAATTAAATTAAAACATATACTTTTGGTGCGATTATCACGCATACAAAACTAACTGCTTTTCCTATAGCTCTTCCAAGATATCGCATTTCGATGTTAATATAATATCTACTATTGTACGTACAAAAGCCCCGTACCGGTACTTTATTTGTATCGGTATGGCTCATAACGATATGCCTGTCATTGAACATTCTTTCATAAATTTAATGAAAACGTGTATTGTAACATTTTAATCGTAATTTTATTACAATGTCAATGTCACGCTTGACAGATCGCAATAAAGGATTAATGAGAGAGTAGTAGAGTAATTACTGTAGCATGAACATTTTCAATTTTAATTTATTAAAGTGTGCGATGTTCACACTAGTTTTAAAAGCAAATCTATTGACATGAATGTATTTGATACATCTTCAACTGTTCAAAACTGTTCAAAGGCATTAAAATTAACTGGGGATGCTTTTTACAATGGATGCTATTAAGATAGTTTTATTACTATCTGTTGGGGTTTTACTAGAATATTTAACAGTACGATTTTTAAGAGTGCGCTAATATAATAATGATAATATGATTGAGGTGATCTCAATTCTGTCTACGCGACATTAAGCGATATATAATTGGCCTACGTTGTCGCGTAAATTAATTTCCTTCGGACCGAATTTCGGTCACGGCGGAGTGTGTGCGCAAACACAAATGTACTCTCTGTTCCTTAACTCACATAATCTGACGGGACGGTAATTCGACATGACCACCGAGATATCAAGTGCAGAGCCAATGGCTTAAAGTGCTTAAGATCAAAAGGCTGCGTAACGCCGCCAACTTCCTTACTCTAGGCTGCCATTGACAATTTCTTACGTAATAACCCTACATGCCATGAAATTATTAACCTTAAACTTCGAGATAACTTTCTTTTGAGTTTATTTTGTCATATAAACGGTTTATTAGTAACTAATAATAAACTGTTTATATGAAAAAATACATAATTATGTATTTTACCTATAAGTATCTGTATGATAAATATCATAACGCTAATATTTTGTTCTACAACACTCAAGTGAAAGTTATTTATTTGAAATATTAATCGCATGCTGTCTTTGCTTTGTTAGTACTAAAGTGATGACAAGACATATGTATATATTATAGATAAATTCTGCTTGGAGATTGTGAAACAGGTCCTTAATGTTCTCTCTTTATAAGTCTTTCCCAACGACTTTAACATCCTGTTTGTTGTTCTTTGTATCCATTATTGTACAGAATTATAAGCAACAGAAATATTATTGTTTAGTCCCTAAAGACCTGAAAATACTATATCTAAAGAATAATAAACTTAAAATAATATTTGTGTATATTAATATACCTAATACGTAACGGGTATTAACGCGATCATGAAAATGTTTAACATTTTTATGGTTAACGTTTCAACCAGGTTACACCGGCCATGGTCACAAGCTGACTAGTGCTGCGATGTCTCGAAGAGTCTTGAGTTACAGGGAAACATAGATGGCAATAGTTATTTAACTTCTTACAAAATGAGTTGCCAAGATTATTATAAGATGTACCCTTAAGTGATTTGCAAAACATGTGGTTTCAAAACGATGGTTGCCCAGCTCACTATGCCCATCCTGTGCGAGAATACTTTTAAACCAAGAGTATCCAGGGCGTTGGATCGGGCGACTTGATCCTATCTTATGGCCACCCTGTTCACCCGATCTAAATCTCCTGGACTTCTTCTATTGGGGTTGTCTCAAGGACAGGGTCTACTCAAAACCCATTGTTATGAGTAGCATACCATTTTGGAATCCAGACTAACCGCGCCGTCTATTAAAGTTACTTGCCAAAATAGTGTAGTACATTTTTTACACAACACGCGGTTAAAGTTGGGTGATGTAATTATTTTGAATTCAATGTTGGGTAAAAATCTAACAGTTTATTTAAAACTGAGGTAGTTATGTTTTAACTTTTAACTGTAATTTACAGAAGGGGTTATTCATGGTTACGTAACAGAAAAAAAACTGACGAAAAGTTAATATTTGTAGTCACAGGACTTGAAAGATCATCACAGGGTCACTTCTGAGATTTATTTTTGAATCTATAAAATTTGAAAAGTACATGACTAAGATTTTTTTTTATATTTTCTAATAACTGTCACGACTTCAACACGAAATCAACGTCAAGCCGAAATAGGCCACTATTGCCCGTTTTCGGTTTCTGAGACACGTTGTATATATACACATACACACACACACATATATATATATGTATATATTAGGATATATATATATATATTAGGAATCCCAAGATAAGGATATCACTGGGCCTATATAAAGCCGCGAGTCAAGCGGATGGGGACACTCTCAGTTCAACTACCGTTGCGTGCGGAAGCTCTGCCGGTTTGCGTAACGACACTCGAGATTTGTTTAAAGCTAGGTTATCGTGTTAATTAGGTTGTTAATGTGTGTGTTAGTTATAAGTGAAGTGATTTGTTTTGTGAGGGTTGACCTATTGCGTAATTAATTTGTTAAGATTAAATGTAAGTACGTTGATTGTTTCTTTATTTTTAAAACTTAAAACATAACCTCCTAAAATCAGAAGTGGGATTAAGAATCAAGCCTACTGCCTTGCTCGTTTTGGCCATCTGCATTTAAAAACTAACGACAAATAATTTCGTGCAATTTTCACACAACAAATCAAATTCACTTTTGTTTATTTTTGAAATTGTTTTGACCGCCGCGAATATGCCGAAACCACGTGAATCATGTAGTCAGTCGCGTCGAAGCCGCGAACGTTCGCGAAAACGATTACGACGTGAAGAATCACGTTCCCGCCGGTCAAAAGATTCGCGTCCTCGCACTCGTACTTCGCGACGGCGTACCCGTACACCGAGTAGGCCGCGACCACGCCTCTGCCATCGTTCCCGATCATGTATCCGGTCGCGTGAACGTTCTTTTTCGCGCCCCTGTCCTCAAAGCCATCACGGTTCCCGGTCGCGGTCTCCCAAGTGTAATAAAAGTGAACGTAGGTCCACTAAATCACGTGAAAACCTCAACCATACGTTAGATACGATCATGAATAGATTGGAAACGATAGAAGGTAATTTCAGATCTACCCCCGTTACAACATCAGAACATTCGGGTGCTCAAGCGATTGTTGACGCGATTAAGTCCATAATTCCGGGCCGTTCTCGTAATTACTATGTGTCAAATTTTGATCCGTCACTGCACGATATAGACGCCTGGTGTGACGAGGTAGATAGGGCCCACGTATCAAATAATTGGGACGATAAAGAATGTTTATCACGGGTTGCAAATTGCTTAAAGGGCGATGCCAAAACCTGGTTAAACGAATGGGTATGTAACGACAGATCGTGGTCTAGTTTCAAACGCGAGTTTAAACCTCTGTGTCCGAGAAAATTAGATTACGCAAATATTTTGTTCGAGACTATGAATAATACGTCCGACAAGTACTCCTCATATGCCGAATACGCGCGTCGTGCGTTATTACGGCTCCGCATAGTCAAGGGACTTAGCGAAGATTTAATGACCTTGATAGTTATCCGTGGCATTAACGATCCCCAAGTACGGGCTGCAGCCGCGAATGCAGATCTTTCACCGGAGAATTTAGTTTCCTTTTTATCAATTTATCAAAAGCCGAATCATGATAAAATCCCAGTGAAGGCGCGGCCGTCAGTAACCGCTTCGAATAAACGAGTACATGACAAGTCATCTTCGTCTGGCCTTAGGTGTTTTAGCTGTAACCAATCGGGTCACAGAAGTTACCACTGTCCGAAGAAGGCAACTCAACCCTCTGAGACACCGATAGCTAACCCTTCTACCTGTGCCTTCTGTAAGAAACGGGGTCATACGGTAAACGAATGTTTCGCAAAGAATAGGTCAGGGCCACAGAAACGTAATGTGAATCTTTGTAGTTCCATTAGTTCAGCCAACAACGATATCACCACCGCGGTTATACAGGGTATCCCAGTAGACGTCCTCATAGACAGTGGCGCTTTGAATATTTCCCTCATATCGTCAGAAGTAGTAAAGCATTTTGCTTGCCAGCCGAGACCTAGACATTGCGTTTTGAAGGGGTTAAGCAGTCATGAGATCATAGCTAAGTCATACGTGACGCTTACACTTGAGTTTAGCGAAATATCGGTGGAAGCTGATCTAGTCGTGGCACCGTCACTTTACATGTCCACTCCTGTGATTATTGGCACTGATGTTCTGAATAGGGACGGCATAACGTACGTTCGCACAAAAGATAAGCAGTGCATAACGCATGCCCCCACGTCATCTCTAACGTAGTCGCGACTCAGGTTTCTAATGAATTAGAATTTAACAGACCCTTGATTGGAGTAGAGCGAGATAATTTAATGCAAGTCATTAATAGCTTTTCAAAATTTTTCATATCCGGTACCGCCTCCACTACGGTGACCACTGGTGAAATGCATATAAATCTGACTAGTGATACACCGATAGCTTATCGGCCTTACAAATTATCATTGGCGGAAAAGATTAAAGTGCGCGGAATCATAGACGACCTGTTAGAAAAACAAATTATTAGGGAGTCTGAGTCGGAGTACGCGAGTCCGATTATTCTTGTAAAGAAAAAAGACGGGTCTGACAGAATGTGCGTTGATTATCGGGCTCTAAACAGAATAACCGTGAAGGATCGATATCCGTTGCCGTTAATCGACGATCACATTGACCGGTTAGGTGATAAAAACATAACACGATTTACATCCCTAGATATGGCAACTGGTTTCCACCAAATTAGGATCCACCCCGATTCGGTACACAAAACCGCTTTTGTGACACCGGAATCACAATTTGAATTTTTAAAAAATGCCGTATGGTTTGTGCAACTCGCCGATCGTCTACCAGCGTCTCATTAACAAAACATTGCGCAAGCACATCGATGCCGGGAATGTGCTGGTCTATATCGATGACGTCCTCTTACTGAGTCCCACGGTGCAGGACGGTATCGGTTTGCTGCGTGAGGTTTTAACAACTCTGACTGGAGCTGGTTTTTCGATAAATCTGCGCAAGTGTTCATTTCTGACTACAGAGATAGAATATTTGGGCAGAGTTATCAGTGGTGGTCAGGTAAAGCCGAGTCCTTTGAAGGTTAAGGCTTTGGTGGATTCGCCAGTTCCACAAAATGTCAAACAGGTGCGCCAGTTCTTAGGATTGGCTGGATACTTTAGAAGGTACATTAAGGGATACGCAAGCCGAACTCGTTGTATTTCACAACTTACGAAGAAGGGCGTTCCGTTTAAATGGGGTCTTGAGCAGGAATCAGTCCGTCAAGAAATCATCACACTCTTGACGACCGAGCCTATTTTAGCTATCTTCGACCAAAACCTCGTTACAGAAGTACATACGGACGCGAGTAGCGTAGGGTACGGTGCAGTCCTTCTTCAGGTTCATGGGGATGGTAGCAAAAGAGTGGTTTCATATTTCAGCCGAGTTACCCAAGGTGCTGAGAGTCGTTACCACTCCTATGAACTTGAAACCCTAGCCGTCGTTAAAGCTTTACAGAACTTTAGGCATTATTTGATAGGGATCAAATTTAAGATTGTGACCGACTGTAACGCTCTTAAAGCGACAGAAAAGAAAAAAGACATACTTCCGAGGGTAGCAAGGTGGTGGGTATATCTTCAAGATTTCTCTTTCGATATCGAATATAGAAAGGGTGTCATGATGTCTCATGCGGATTACTTGAGCCGCAATCCGCCCATTCACGTTAACAATATTTCACGACCAAAGAACTGGGCTCAAATTGCACAAGCGGCTGACGATGAAACCCAAACTCTCATCGAACGCCTTAATGAGGGAAGTTTGGATTCGAACAGATATATCCAACGGGATGGTGTTCTATTTTACAAGTACATGCCCGTTGGTGAGGAGTCCAGACTTCTCTGTTTTATTCCTAAAGGCCACCGCCTTAGCTTATTACGAGTCTTCCATGACGAACACAGTCATGTTGGATTCGACAAGACGTTGGATCTTATACTCAAACATTTTTGGTTTCCGAGTATGAGACATTTTGTAAAGAAATACATAGCTCACTGTGTTGTATGTATATCCAAAAAAAAGAGTACCAAGGTCTGCCCTCCAAAATATAACCTCTTGGGAAAAATCAGATGTACCATTTTCAACGGTACACACAGATGTTTTAGGTCCTCTCCCCGAGTCAAACGGTTATAAATTTATTCTTATAATTGTCGACGCATTTAGCAAATTTACACTGCTGTACGCAATATATAGGCAGGATGTAGACGAGCTCCTGAGGGTGTTCACGAACGCGGTATCTCTTTTCGGTGTTCCTAAGATAATAGTGACCGACAAGGGTCGCATGTTTGAATCCTCTAAATTTACTAAATTTGTAAACGAAATGGGATCGTCTTTGCATTACGTCACTCCAGAAATGCATCACGCCAACGGTCAAGTCGAACGGTACGCACGGACCGTGCTGAACATGGTCCGCATTGAAGCCAACCATAAAGGTACTTCGTGGTCTGATGTGCTATGGCGCCTGCAATTAACGCTCAACGTCACCAAGCAGAAGACTACGCAGGTGTCTGCTCTAAACCTCCTGGTTGGTGTAAATGCCGTGACCCCAGTCATCCAATCTCTCATTCGTGACATCACACTAGAAGGCTCTCCACCAAACCGTGAGGCGCAGCGTGAGCTACACCGAAGTCGAGCGACGGAGCTGTTACGTCAGAATCAAGCCCGTCAGGATACATATGCCAACAGACACAGGCGTGAGCCGCGTGTCTTCAATGTTAACGACTTAGTATTTGCTATCAAATACTCCCAGTCCACAGGCAAACTGGATCCAGGCATGCGGGGCCCCTACAGGGTCATACGTGCGCTACCGAGTGGACGCTATGAGCTGCGGCTACTGAGCGGTTCCTATGGGAAGACCACACAAGCGGCTGCTCAGTACATGGTGCCTTGGCGAGGGGAATGGTGTCCCGAGACCTGTGCGGCATTCTTTGAGCGTGAGTATGAAGTACTTACGCTCTGATTGAACGGACTGCGGGACGTTCAATGTTGTTGGATCTAGACGTTACCAGGCAAACATGGAATGTAGAGTCGGACTGCGGGACGTACTTTTGGCAATAAACTGCGGGGTATTGCCCTACATGCCATGTGGAAGCGTCTAGATCGGGACTCGAGGTGTCCCCTGGACCACTTTGGGTGAGGCAAACTGCGGGGTGCCTTTGACATGTAGAGAGTAAAAGACTCGTGTCTTTTTGGCAATAAACTGCGGGGTATTGCCCTACATGTTTGACCGTGTGTGTATATGAAAGCTAATTTCGCATGTGATGATGTAAGAACGATAATGAGTGTGACGTTTAAGGATCATGGAGGTGCCGGAATATATGTAGACCTGTCCTTCCGTGACGCCTTACTAGCTTTGCTTGTATGACGATGAATGTTTCAGGGCCTTGTAAGAGCGATGATTGAAAGAGATAGGCACCACTACACAATTGAAAGTTGCGTATAAAGTTGTTTGTTTGATCCACAGTTAGCCATGATGAAGAGGACACTAATAACGTCCGCAACAGCCACCAACCCCCGTCAGACGGAGACTTGGCAGAGGCAGGCCCATCACATGAATTTGGCGAGCCTGCACCTCTACAGGGACTCCCAGACGTCCAAGACGCGGCCGTGGGCGACGCGTAGTCAGGAGAAGCCGTGTTAGGAATCCCAAGATAAGGATATCACTGGGCCTATATAAAGCCGCGAGTCAAGCGGATGGGGACACTCTCAGTTCAACTACCGTTGCGTGCGGAAGCTCTGCCGGTTTGCGTAACGACACTCGAGATTTGTTTAAAGCTAGGTTATCGTGTTAATTAGGTTGTTAATGTGTGTGTTAGTTATAAGTGAAGTGATTTGTTTTGTGAGGGTTGACCTATTGCGTAATTAATTTGTTAAGATTAAATGTAAGTACGTTGATTGTTTCTTTATTTTTAAAACTTAAAACATAACCTCCTAAAAATATATATATATATATATATAGTCCCTCTGGTAATTTAGAATTACTGTAGTCTATTATCTTTTGTAACACCAGAGCTGCAGAGGTATATCTTGCGCATTACCGGCCCTCTAAGAGGGCTCTAGTCAGACATTACTTATAATTGCAAGGATCACGTAGTGGTTTAAGTAATCTCTTCGCCTAGTGTTGTGCGTTCGAGCCCCCACAGGGCAAAAATTTGTATGATCCACATATCTCTCACTCATCTAAGAGTTTTTCAAACGATGTGCAATGACTTTAGCTTTAATTAGGACCACTTACGATACGGTTACCCTTTGTGTTAGAGATATATAACTCTTCTTTTTCCGGATCTTTTCCCTTTACATAAAGTTACATAGCAATACTTACGAAAGAAGTTTTTAGATCAATACCGGGTAAAATATTGGTATTTAAATATTACCCGACTTTACATCATTATTTCCAATATTGCACTATACTTCCAGTATTTTATTGGGTTTGTTGACAGACAGTAGCTTTGTTGATTTCTGAGTAAATTATAAAGTTCAAGTGATTTCTTGTTAGTCCTTAAAGAATTTTACTAATAGCAATCTTTATTATGAAGTGAAAAGGTAGAAATAAACACTAGACAATTGAGTTCTTTATTTTAGTTTCATCTTTGTTATTTTATAGTAAAGTCAAAGGAATGGTTTAACTAAAAGGTAATTCTTAAAATAAACATTTTAAGGAGCGAAGTTAATTAAAAGTTAGTTTTGTAAGATTTACACTAAATCGCTACGAATTTTAATTGGATATAATCATAAATCTTCAATTATTATCTTAAATTCAATATGAATCATCAATCTTCTATTATAAATTACCATTATTCATTATCATTAGCTTTTGCTTTACATATAGACAGCAATATAAACAGACGCCTAACATCTAATCGCAATCTAAAGTGAGCATTTCTTTGTATTTGTCTACAAATTCTAACTAAATGAATAAACAACAACAACGTGCGCAATTGTACCCTACCGACGCCTTCTTTCTTTCAGTTCAATTGCTTTTTCTCAGTTGGAAAAGTCTGTCAAAATTACCCATTTAAGTATTCTTTCTTTTTCTTTCTATCTAAATACTTAGGTAGAGCAGCTCCATTAGCTGGGCTTCCAGGACCACATTTCTATTGACTTTATTTCGCTAAACGTTCCAGTGCAGTCTTAAAACATCTTCCAATTCGTAGATAAAAAACGTCATCATGAATTATTCTCTAATAAATATTCCCCCCGTTACTCAGCTATTTGTAAATAATAATATCATATCGGTTATTCAATATACCCATATTGAATAACCGATATTACTGTTTACACATAACATTGCCAAGGCCAATATACATATTTGATTATACTGTTTATTATGATTGCGGTTACTTATAATAACATGAATTGTTATTTTAATTTGGATTTTATGTATTTTGTTATTTATCTGCATTAATTTGATTATGTGATGCAGAAAATGTATGTAATTACAATGTATAGGCAATGGCAAATAGGCAATTCACCATAGTGCCGAGTATTGTAAGTTCGATCCCTAGACGAGATAAAGATGGTGTTTATATTTGTGCCAACTTACCTGCTTTGAATTAATAAATTTAAATAAACTACTGTATTATTCCAACTATTATCAGTGTAAAAAGCGTTTTAAGCGGTTATTGCTTTTAAGTATATGAAATTAAATTTTCAATGTCAGGATTATATTTTATTCGTTACGGGTATTAACGTGATCATGCTTATTGTTTACCTTTAAGTGCTTAATATTTTGACCATTGGTACGCCTACCATTAGACGTAAATGACGAAGCTTCTACCAGACTATTGGAATCGTAAAACACATTTATTCCGGAAATTGTCCTGCATTTCAATACATAACCTCTTAATTGTCCTAAACCCTTTTATGAAGGAGTCTGAACAACGGAGTAACGTCATTCTGAAAGAAGCAAATCCGAAGGAACTTGATTGTAAGTTTGTTTCGTTCGGCCCGAAGTTTCAGATGGATATTTTTATAGGTTATACCCACCGTTTGTTTGCTGTTTGGTGGAAACGTCAAGCTGAAACAAATGTATGATCGCGTTAATTACCGTTATGAATATACATATATTAACTATGCAAAGCAAAAGTATAAAAGTGATTAATAGATATAAAGATTGTCCTGATCAATGCCAACTGGCGATTGTAAATAAAGGTTTATTTTTATTAAATTGCAGGATAAACATTATTATTTTACATAGCGCAAATTAAGGCAAGATGAGCCAACATAAGAAAAAAAAATAAGTAGGTATGTTAATATGGTTTGCAGAATTTACATCTTGGTCTATTTACTGGCTGGACTGTAAATAGTAAGGTCTCAGAGTGGAAGAGGTATGAGTCAGGCAATTTTCATAAGCATTACTGTATGAACTGTGACTGGTGCATTTTTATATGCTTGCTCCCTTTCTTATACAAAGGTACGACATACACTCAGATACCAAGCAGTTGCCGTGGCTTATGAGTGATTGCAATAACAGCAAGGTAGGTATGTGAGCTACGCGGAGCTGTTACTACTAAGAACGTTAGTTTCTTGTAAGCGTTTGGTATTTATCAGGCGAGCTGATTCTATGAACCTCTCACCAAATTAAATAATATATAAATAAAAATACGTGACTACTAAACAAAACGAGCAAAATGTCGTTATGATATATACTCCTGTCTAATCCTTTGCATTTTCATAAGCGTGCTACTTTGAAAGTATGTAAAACATATTTTTATCGGTCGAGGTAATAATATTCATATTACATTAATTCTCTCATTTAGGTATACACTCGAATAAAGATTTGTATCTTTTAATAACAAATTAGGGACACTAAAATCATATTTGTACTGTAATATGATAAAATATTCGTTTCATAGCGTAAGGAAAGGTTACAATTTTATAATTCAGAGCGCGTAGAGATTTTATCATAAAATAAATTGTACCAGACAGTGTGTTATTGTTTCAATGTTATCTTGTTTTGAAGTAATTTACCGGCTCACATAATATATTTATATTTCTCATCTCGCAATATTACTGGAGCACGAAAAAGTAAAATTGAAGCATTTCGTAAATTTATGAATTAACTAGGTTCAAAATAAACTTTTGAATATGCATAACGTTTTTCTAGTGTGCCTCAGATTAGTCCAGTATAAACTAAATTTACCTCCTGATATACATATAACATATCCTTTACATAACTTTGACTAAGTCGACCTCTAACGACATTATTCTAAAGGTACAATAAAATTTTCTGTCTGGCAATTGTTCTAAGTCGCAAGTAGTTGCATGAATTATGTCCAGGTATATTTTTAACGCTATCATTGTAGGTTACACATTTTAAAATTAATATAAAATCATTAAATAAATATGTAGCCTCTCATTTGTGTACCTATTTTAATACATTCGCTTAGCCTTCTTGAGAAAATAATCAAGATAAACATGAATGATTCAGCAAAATACTGTAAAGCTCAGTTAAGCAGATTGAAAAGTGTTGGTACTTTAAAATTCCTGACGACAGCCCGCCTCTTTACAGTCGACTAAACGACTTCCACCGGATACACCCACATTTAAATGCCTTCACCCGCAAAGAAACGGTTCTGTTACATCGAAGGACCTAAACATTTCCCCTATTGTTTAAAAAAAAAACATTCTTATTTTTGGTAGTCTTAAAAGGGTCTTAGTATACGTCGTTGTTACCTTCTATTATATTACTGTATATAGGTTTTACTGTTTATAACATGGAAAGTCTGTAAGCGGCTTGCGTCTACATTTAGATATGAGACGTATTTTATCTTATTTAGCGATCGTTGTAGTACCTAGGTCGTGACAATCCATACGCTTACATTATTTTATATAAAACGTGAGGTTTCATGAGCACGGTTGATGAAACAGAGATTAGAAATAATTAAGTTGTGACGGATGTAGGTCTCAAAAATTACGTGGAATCAAAAAGGATAGCTAATTATTAACGTCGCAGCCCAATGTGTGATTATCACGGATAAACTGTAAACAATAAATAAGACAATGTAGATATACATCATCATATATTATTGTTTACTTGTATATATATGTCGCCTTGATCACAAGTAAACATAAAATGTATTGGTATAAAATAATTTCTAGGGTTTCGCTATGCGGCGCTCGGACTTCACATTGAATATCATGATTTATTGAATTTTCGTGGCCCTTGACAACGAGTGTCACCACGTTCCAAAGGCAAAATTCGGGGCCGACCTGGGTAACGTGGAAACAAAACTTAACAATAATGAATCAGGTGAGAGTTTCAAACCCATTTCATACAATTGGTGCTGCGATGTTTTATCTTTACGCGGCACGTAGGCGGCTCGTATTATTCACAACAATCATTTATTTTGGATGAGATTAATTTCAACGAACCCAGAACTTTTCAGCTGTCCGCTTTGTTTTATGTACAAAGGACCACAATCTAAATTTGGCGCCATATAAAATATCCTTGCACGTGGTGACTGTACCAATTTTGTATCCAATTAACGTTTACTTAGGTGCGGGTATACATCTTCGAAGACCCATCCAAGGATGTTGTCAACGTCAGCCGTTTCCTGACGTGGGATAGAGCATACTTTACGACAGGATCAATTTCGCACCTCACTTACGGTTTCTTGACCCAATATAATTTCATAAAATATCCCCTTTTTATTCATAATTTGTTTTAACTTTATTCGATACTAGCCTTTATTCGCGACTTTATTCAGAACAGTCACGTCACAGAAACTTAGCGTCATTTTTATATTGTAAAACCTGTATCAAAATTTGTACAGCGGTTTAGCGTGATACTGGAACATACTAAATACTAAGTATTTAATTACTGAACTAAAACTATTATAAACCATTTTTAGTTTTAAAAACGATTAAGACACTGCTATGTAGCAGACAGCTTAAAAATTTATTGATGCGGTTAAACAATCAATCCTAATATTTTTTCTTATCTAACTCTAACAGATCAAGCCACAGGATAGTTTTATAATAGCCCAGACTCACCAGTACCTAGCAGCATGAGAATTAATAATATAATATTATAATATAGCGAAAGAGGATGTGTTAAAGAATAACACCTTAAATAGATATGAGAGATACAGGTATATACCTAGTTTAGATATCAGAGTTTTTAATTATAGTACATAATTATATATAAGCAGATTTCTGTTTATAATGTGCATTTTTTGAGAAATAAATCGGTCGTTGGAAATTCTCAGATACAGAAAATTTATAATTGTTCATAGCTAATAATTATTTTTGATTGATACAGGCCCCAAACGATCCTACCGTTAATACAGTACGGTATAAAATCTCAAGTAATTCTAGACAAGTTGTTTTTCTTTCTTTTCCTTTTGTTTTTCTTTGCAAATTTTATTATAATTTGTGTTTACTTTTACTGTGTATATTTTTGTCGTGTTTTTTTCGCTATGTTTTCAAGCAAATTATTTTGCTTTCTTTTCTTATAGTTAAAGGCAAAGAGGAGGAAGACGGTAATAATACTGACGAAGGGATTAGATGTGCAGCAACGACGTCTCGTCAATGTTGCATTTGTGTTTAACAAAGATTGCAACAATCTTTCTACATCCCCGCAGTGTTAAGAACAGTTGCAAAATCTCAATGAAATATGGCGGTGAGTCCTTTGCCGCATTTCCAGCCTTCGTGCGAAACACAATAATTCTCCGTGCCAGAACCGCACATTAGGCCATAATAGAGGCCACGTAATGTTCACACGTGCAAACTTGTTACGGGATCAAAGGTGCTATTGATGCATATTAACGGTGCTATTCAGTAAGTGTTTTTTTAAGTTCTATGGCTAATGGTTAATAATTTCGATGATTTGTGTAGCGATGATTAGGTAAAGTTAACAGCGTACCACGATCAAAAATAATTTAAGAAACAGCTTATGCTCGCAGCTTCGGCATTCTTTGTGTTTATCCCGTAAATAGTCTATTTGTCTACTAAAGTTCATTCAAATACAAACTATTTATATTAGCTCCAAAAATTACCACATTCTTAAACGTTTATAATTAACAAAAATACGTTAAATATATTATATATTGTATTGGACGGGGCCGATCTTATCTTATATTGTGGGCCAGTCAGTACAGACCGGCGACACTTCGACCTAGTTGGATATTTTGTGTCGACTTCCCCAATAACGTCTGCCATAGATGTTCATGGCAGCCGGGACCGACGCGCGACGGTTTAACGTGCTCTCCGAGGTACGGAAAAGGCGATAATTGTCAATAAATACGCACATAATTTCGAAAAGTCATATGCAAACGTTACCGCGAGCAGTCGTGTTTTCAAAATCACTTCGATACAAAATTCCTTAAAAGTGGTTAAAAATAAGTAAACTGGACTAGGAAGTAGTAAATGACGTGCAAAAGTATATGTTTTATAAAGTGTGTAAATTTCAACGAACAATATTAAGTGGTTTAAAAGTTATAAACTGTTTTCTATTCAAAATTTTAAATAACTGCCGGCTAGAAAAAAAACACAGTGCAACGTAGCTGGAAAGAGTCGCGTTCTGTGCCGTACCGTGTCTACGAGTGCCCCCACCTGACCTCGGCCGCTGCCTGCGCTCCGCCTACCGCACACCTGTGTCGCTTTGTGCGCGATTGTTGGAAACGATCGCGATTTGTGTCTCTCCGTGTCTTCGCTTGTCGTCGAGTCACCGCGCGACGCGCTAATATCAAAGTTGAAAGTAGACTTAACGGTAGCGGGTTCGAGTCAATTGTTCCTGATTTTGAACTACCATGGCGTCGAGGAGCATTACTTGTGCTGGTTGTAGAAGTGCTGTTGATAGTCGAGAGTGTTTGAAATGCTGTAAATGTGGTAAATATTATGATCTTCCTTGCGCAAATATCCTAGATAAGAAAATCTATATCGGTATGACCAAAGAGCAGAAAATCAAGTGGACTTGCTATGAATGTAGGGGTAAACAACCGAAGCTTGGCAATACTAATACACCAGTACGGAACGTCAAGGAAGGTGAGGCAAGCCCGTGTAACTTACATGATGAAGCTTTGGACAATATTACTTTTAGAAAGAAGCAAGATGATGATTGCCAGAAAGCACCTGTGTGCAGCCCTTGTTCTGCTAGCTGCACTGCGCATAACAGAGATGATGCATTTATTTCTGCTGTAAGCGATAAAGTTCTCAAAGCACTTAAGTCCTGCAATGATTTCGTGTGTCCTGAAGACTGAACTATCTCCTATTAAAAATGATATTTTAGAGTTTCGTCAATCAGTCGACTTTTTGAGTTCTATGCATGACGAAATGAAGAACATGGTAGAGACTTTAGTTAAGGACAATGCATTGCTATCTAAAGAAAACACCACCCTAAAAACCACGGTAGCTGAACTATCTGATCGATTAAATAATCTCGAACAACATTTACGGGAAAACAATCTAGAGATACAAGGCGTACTCGAACACCATAACGAAAATTTACCCAGTCTCCTCAATCAGTGCTCTAAGGTTGTGGGTTATGACTTGAAGGAGGGTGATGTGGTGAAGTGCACTAGAGTTGCAAAGTTGAACAAGGAGAGCAGGTATCCCCGTACTATAATCGCCAAGTTCAGTTGTGTGGGAAAGCGCGATGACTTTTATTCTGCAGTGCACAGATATAATAAATCCAACCCTACTAACAAACTTAATACTGCGCTGCTAGGAATTGCAGGTGAAAGGTTACCGGTATACGTGTCAGAGCATCTGTCTCCATGTAATAAATCCTTGCATGCCGCAGCACGTAAGAAGGCGAAAGAACAGGGATATAAGTTTGTTTGGGTGAAAAATGGACGTATTTTTGTAAGAAAAGCAATTGAATGCAAGTACATATTAATAAAAAATGAAGAGGGCCTTAAACTCATATGTTAATCTCTATTGATATTTCTTATAAGTAGTTCTAATTCTTAAATATTTACTTACACAATGATGTACTTGTCAATTTATTATCAAAACATTAGAGGTATGAAAAGCAAAACAATAGACATATATAATACTGTTTTAAGTAATAACTTCGACTTAATTTGCCTGTGTGAGACTTGGCTTGATGAAACGATATTGTCTACTGAATTGTTTGATGATAGGTATTGTGTAATACGCAGAGATCGAGACGCTAGGTTTCGCGCTAGGTATGGAAAGAGCCATGGTGGGGGTGTACTTGTCGCTTATTCAAAACAACTTCAAATTTCAATTAAAAATGAATGGTTTTCTGAATACCTGGAAGATCTATGGATACAACTTAGGGTTAATGACTCTCGTATCATTAATTTGTGTGTTGCTTATCTTCCTGAGTATTTGCCTACGGATGTTGTTTGTAATCATTTCACACAATGCTACAACATATTCAGTGGTTCACCAGATCACATGACCTGTATTCTGGGTGATTATAATCTTAGGAATATCATTTGGTCGAGTGAAACTGGATGTCCTTTAAACTATAGCTGTGAAAAATCTAAATCATTACATGACCTCTTTCACTCGACAACGATACGGCAACTCAATTTTACAGGTAACCATAATAACCGGATACTTGATTTAGTATTTACTGATTGCCCTGATTTACTGAGTGTGACACCTGCACTACCCATTAGTCGCATTGACTTACATCATCCGCCCTTTGAACTTATATTGAGAACTGGCGTTGCTACACTGACACATAACACATTACTTCAAAAATTATGTTACCGTAAAACAGATTATGAGAGCTGCAATAGGGACCTAGAAAGTATTGATTGGGAGAAACACGCGTCGGAACTGGGATGTAACGATTTTGTTCAACTTTTTTATAATAAAATTTACTCAATAATACAAAAATATACACCCATAACAAAAATTTCGAACAATACGTATCCCACCTGGTTTTCGAAGGATTTAATTAAGTTACTCGCATCCAAAAACAAAGCACATACTAAATTCAAGCGTTATAGAAAGCCGAGAGATTATGATATGTTTTCAATGCTTAGAGCTCGAGTTAAGATCGTTGTGAAACAATGCTTCAAAACTTATATTGAGCGAATTGAAAGTGATCTTAGGGTCAATATAAAAGCTTTTTGGCGCTACACAAAAAGCAAACGTGTCACTAACAGCATCCCTAGTCGCGTTTATTATAAGAATAGAGTTTGTAACACGGGTACTGATATTGTCAACCTATTTGCAAGTTATTTTTCATCAGTTTATTACCCCAGTGCAACCACAAATTACTGTTCTAACTTCCAAACTTCAAGCTATGCCATTAGTCAATTGCATATAACAAATAGTGATATATTACAAAAGTTAAAAAACGTGGACCTGACAAAAAATGCTGGCTATGATGGTATACCGCCTATCTTTATAAGATTATGCGCGACTAGTCTTGTTACTCCGCTTTCAATAATATTTAACAAATCTCTTAAAGAGGGTGTTTTTCCTGAGTTGTGGAAAATCGCTAAGATTACTCCAATCTACAAGTTTGGTGATAAAAGCGACGCTTCTAATTATAGACCAATTTGTATACTGAACTGGTTTTCTAAAATATTCGAAGGCTTTGTTTATAAACATATATATAATCATCTCAATCATTTATTGAGTCCACGTCAACATGGGTTTATCACGGGTAGATCAACTAATTCGAACCTACTATGTTACTCTACTTATATATGCGAATCTTTCAATTGCAAGCAGCAAGTAGACTCTATATATACAGATTTTGCCAAAGCATTTGATCGTGTCAACCATTTTGCTTTGTTCTTGAAGGCCCAACATTTAGGAATACATGGGAATCTGTATAGGTGGCTCACATCCTATCTATCAAACCGAACTCAACTTGTTGCACTTAGTGGGTACGAATCTATCCCATTTTTGGCAACTTCGGGGGTCCCCCAAGGCTCAAGTTTGGGGCCCCTTTTGTTCCTGTTATTCCTCAATGATTTACTTAGTAAAATTGAGAGTGAATGTTTAGCCTACGCTGACGATATTAAAATTTTTAGACGTATCTCTGATCACCGAGACTGTGAGGCACTCCAATCGGATATAAATACTGTTGTCAAATGGTGTGACGAGAATCTTATGTCTCTAAACATAAAAAAGTGCCAGGTTATATCATTTACAAAAAACAAAACACCGCTCAATTACAATTATAATATCAAGGGCATTGTAATAGACAGAGTAAAGGAAATCCGCGACTTGGGGGTAATTTTCGATTCAACTATGTCTTTCAGACCACATTACGATCAGGTTTGTAATAGGGCTAACCGCATGTTATCTTTTGTACTCCGAAATTCAAAACCCTTTAGACAATTAAGTTCATTTATAACTCTATACTATGCTTTAATTAGAAGTATTATTAAATACTGCGCATCCGTGTGGGCTCCGATATACAAAATTCATATAGACCGTATAGAGTCTATACAGAGGCGGTTTGTCAGAGCTCTATGCGTGAAATGCGGTTTAAGGCGTAAAATACCTGAATACGAAGCTCGACTTCGTTACTTTAACATGGTTGGATTGGATAAAAGGAGATGGATGAGCGACATGTCCACTTTATATAAAATCTTGAAGGGCTCATTTAATAGTACTCTCCTAAGTTAGTTACACATCAAGGTACCTACTCGATCTGTGCGTACTCCGCAGCTGTTTCGAATACCAACGTGTAACAATAATGTGTCCCAAAATAATCCACTGTTTCGAATGTGTAGACAGTATAATGATATTTGCGCTCATGTTGATATATTTGTGGATAGTCACAGCAGATTCATAGAATCCTTGCGCAAATTGAATGCATCTTAAAATTCACATTACACTCCTAGTCTTAACTATATTGTATGTAACTTCTTTTTTTTTTTATTGTAACGTTCACTTACATGTTTGAACCCGTATAAATTCTGAATGCTGTGTACAGTAGTAATTGGAGTGCAGATTTAAAAATGTTTTCATGTAAAAGTAATCCTAATCACTACTTGGTCTGTATTCTGTAACTGTACCTTTTATAAATAAATAAATAAACTTCCGAAAGTCAGAGGTGCGCGACGTGGGTTCGGACCGGAGACCCTCTGCATTGCAGTCTGTTGGTCTCCCCACTAAGCTATCGCTGCTCTGGATGGGTCCCGTCCAGAGCAGCGGTAATAGAATTAAATTTTATTATACTCTGGTTTGGTTTAATGCTACTGCGAGGGTTAGAGTAAATTTTATTTTTAGACGCTAGAAGAGAATAATTCTAATCTAACCTAACGTTCAACTCATTGCTTAGCAACGAGTTCAAATTAAAAATAAGTAAATTACCATTATAAATATTATCCAGTTTATTATATATTCTGAAGTATTACGTCAGTTTTGTTAATTACATTTAAAATTAATTTACTTACCAACCTATATACCTAGGACAATTTAAAATTTAAGATAGGATGAAAAGAATGGCTGTGTAATATTATCTAATCTTAGATAGGTTTTGACCTAATTGGTCAAAACATAACTAAGATTTATAAAAATTTATTCATAAAAAAACATATCAACTCTATATATTTCCAAGGGATAGACAACATATTATCATGCAACGCGAAAGTTTAAAAGTTATTATAGTCAACATCATATTAACATTTGTCCAGTTAGACTAGAGGGCAAAAGGCGTATGGCGAATTTATGTCCATAAAAAAAACTCATTACCACTTCTCTCGAACCGGATAACGTACCTGTGATGTAAAACAGTAGTCTCATTTGCTAACGCTGAGCCACCGAGGCTGTCAAGTGTTTTCAAAGCGATCGATTATATAATTAGGCCCGCTAAATTGCTTCTTTTTGTTTGAGTTAACAATGCTTATTCAAATAACTTTAGTCGATTTGAATAGAATATCACTTTGTACTGAGACATTATAATTTATCGAATATCAGCGCCATTAAATGATTACCTTTTTGGACTGAGCAAAATCTAATATCACTTAATTTAGTACTCTATTAAGTTTGAAAACTTACAAAGCTAACGTAGTTTAGCAACTAATTATAAGTAGTTAGGATAAATAATTATTCAGACTTTTAGAGGCATTTTGGTGCTGATTTATTCTTTATAATTGCGTACAATTCATGAGATACTATAAAAACATTATTGGGTCGAATGCCTTGGAATTTTTGCTGTCTTGATAACTAACTAATAAATATCATAAGTTGGTTAACAGCACTTAGTTTTCTTAAATTATTCTAAGTCATTATTTTTAACAAATATATATAGCCGAGCATTTGCTGGAGTCTGGACCAAACCACTGGATCGAGTTACATAAACCACAGGTTTTATCCACCGATCGTCACTATTACTCCAGGATAGTACGTGAAGCGGTTGAAATTAAGAAATATCGTAACTTCAACCGGGAGGATGGATACCGTTTGTCTACATCTTGGAATCCAGTCATCAGCAAATGTAAACGTCGCCGTAGTGACTTAGGTAGCCAGTGTGTAGACGTCGTTAGTGTTGTGTGTCGAAATACCGACAGTGCGAATATAAATAATAGTGACCAAGTGAGGGTAGTTGCCGAAACCCGCACTTCACGAAGGCGCCGCTGAGCTCACATCAGTCAACCCGTGACCACGATCGATGCAATTCGGTCGAAACGTCGGGTAATCAATAGGTATTTATTACCTTTTAAATACTTTATCGCGAGTAAGACCCGTTGTCTAACATTATATTAAGTATGTGTACAAATCGCGAAAGTTTAAAAACTTTTATTGCAAACCGCTACGGGCCGGAATATGTAATAAAAATTAAACATCTAGAATACCTTCGGATAAAGAGAGTACGTTTAGAAACTTCGCTAAGTTTCCTAACCAGGTGCCGTGACAGTGACTTGTTACCTGCGGGAGTGCGAATAAAGCCGCGTAATGACATTCCTCATTCCGAAGGAATTCTACATAATGCCAGTGTTCGTCTTTTAAAACAATTAATTCGCAACTGTCGGTATGAATTAAATAAGGTACAGAGTGAGCTATATAACGTGCATACTGAGTGTAGTGAAGTGCTATCGGTTAGTGATTTTAACCTGTGCGATCGCGTTTCATATAACCAAGCGAGTCGTATTTATGATCTGCGTAGTGCACGACATAACGCAAAGTTTGACAAATTAAAAAGCCGTTATGAGAGGAAAACCGGCAAAAGAGGACATCCCATTCAACAGGAGACGGTAATTAATTTGTCAAATCAAATAATTGATAGCGCAACACAAAGCGTCTTGGCTAAAGGGTTAAACTTTGCTGTAACACCAAAACAGATTCCATTCGAAAACGTCATAAGTAGCATCGAGGAGGTTATAACGCGTAACAAGTTGCCGTCTAACGATGCGGATACACTTAGACAGGATGTTGCCGTTATTTTACACAAATCAAAGCTGCCCATACCCAACATTACTGCGGAAGAGCGTCAGGCACTAAAGACGCTGCGTGGCGACACGAATATTTTGGTGCTGAAGGCCGACAAGGGAAACGCCACCGTGGTAATGAATTCAAGCGATTATGACAGTAAAGTAAGGAATCTGTTATGCGACACTACTGTTTATAAACCAGTGTCATACAATCCGACTGCCAGAGTCACAAAACGCATAAGAGCACTAATTAGGGACCATAAAGACCTATTTGCGGAAGATGTATTTGAACGACTATACAGACCTCAAATCGTGCAGCCACCGAAACTATATGGTTTGCCTAAAGTTCACAAGATAAACGTACCTTTACGCCCTATTGAGAGTCAAATAAATTCACCTACATATGGTTTGGCGAAACACATAAGCAAGGTACTGCAACCATTAGTAGGTAAGACTACATCTTTCGTGAAGGATTCGCGCCATTTTGTTGACATCCTCAAGTGCGTGATAGTGGAACCAGACGAAGTGATGGTGAGTTTTGATGTGGAATCACTATTCACTAACGTTCCCATTGAAGAATGCCTTGTGGTCATCGAGAGGAAGTTAAGGGAAAACAATCTGCCCAACGAATACACTGTTTTACTAAAGAGCTGCTTAGAAGGCAATTACTTCCTATATCGTGGACAACATTACCTTCAGATCGACGGAGTAGCCATGGGCAGCCCAGTAGCACCGGTAATGGCTAATATCTGGATGGAATACTTCGAGGAATCCATAGACATGCAGGCCTTAAATGTAAAACTATGGAAGAGGTATGTCGACGATATATTTTGTATCATGAAAGGCAACAAGCACGAAGTAGAACAATTCGCAATGCGGTTGAACTCCATACATGCTAACATCCGCTTTACTTACGAAATGGAGGTGGACAGATCGTTACCCTTTCTCGATGTAAAAATAACAGTGAGAGAAGATGGCACCCTGGGACACACTGTATACCGCAAACCAACACACACTGACAGGTATCTTAACGCCTACTCGCATCACCATCCGCGACAATTACAATCCGTTGTAGCATCACTGACGAACAGAGCGTATGACCTCTGTGACCCTGAACACCTAGAAAGTGAGCTCACACATGTTCAGGAGGTACTTAGGCGCAACGGATATAAGGGTAGGATACACCGTCCGAGGAGAAGGGATAGCCAACCTGGGGTCAGCAGAGTGCCGGCATACATGCCGTATATAAAAGGAGTAACGGACAAAGTTGGAACAGCACTGAAGAAATACTCCATAAAGACTGTATATAGTCCGTTCTCCAAAGTAGTAAGCTATCTACGCACTCCAAAGGATATTATCCCTTTTCAAACACCTGGCGTCTACAAGGTGGATTGCAGTTGTGGTAGTTCTTACATCGGACAGACCAAACGTACAATCGCTGAAAGGGTCAAGGAACATATCACAGCTGTCAAGAACCGGGTAGTAAACAAGTCCGCTATAGCCGAGCATTTGCTGGAGTCTGGACCAAACCACTGGATCGAGTTACATAAACCACAGGTTTTATCCACCGATCGTCACTATTACTCCAGGATAGTACGTGAAGCGGTTGAAATTAAGAAATATCGTAACTTTAACCGGGAGGATGGATACCGTTTGTCTACATCTTGGAATCCAGTCATCAGCAAATGTAAACGTCGCCGTAGTGACTTAGGTAGCCAGTGTGTAGACGTCGTTAGTGTTGTGTGTCGAAATACCGACAGTGCGAATATAAATAATAGTGACCAAGTGAGGGTAGTTGCCGAAACCCGCACTTCACGAAGGTGCCGCTGAGCTCACATCAGTCAACCCGTGACCACGATCGATGCAAGTCTGTCGAAACGTCGGGTAATCAATAGGTATTTATTACCTTTTAAATACTTTATCGCGAGTAAGACCCGTTGTCTAACATTATATTAAGTAGAGTTGATATGTTTTTTTATGAATAAATTTTTATAAATCTTAGTTATGTTTTGACCAATTAGGTCAAAACCTATCTAAGATTAGATAATATTACACAGCCATTCTTTTCATCCTATCTTAAATTTTAAATTGTCCTAGGTATATAGGTTGGTAAGTAAATTAATTTTAAATGTAATTAACAAAACTGACGTAATACTTCAGAATATATAATAAACTGGATAATATTTATAATGGTAATTTACTTATTTTTAATTTGAACTCGTTGCTAAGCAATGAGTTGAACGTTAGGTTAGATTAGAATTATTCTCTTCTAGCGTCTAAAAATAAAATTTACTCTAACCCTCGCAGTAGCATTAAACCAAACCAGAGTATAATAAAATTTAATTCTATTACCGCTGCTCTGGACGGGACCCATCCAGAGCAGCGATAGCTTAGTGGGGAGACCAACAGACTGCAATGCAGAGGGTCTCCGGTCCGAACCCACGTCGCGCACCTCTGACTTTCGGAAGTTTATTTATTTATTTATAAAAGGTACAGTTACAGAATACAGACCAAGTAGTGATTAGGATTACTTTTACATGAAAACATTTTTAAATCTGCACTCCAATTACTACTGTACACAGCATTCAGAATTTATACGGGTTCAAACATGTAAGTGAACGTTACAATAAAAAAAAAAGAAGTTACATACAATATAGTTAAGACTAGGAGTGTAATGTGAATTTTAAGATGCATTCAATTTGCGCAAGGATTCTATGAATCTGCTGTGACTATCCACAAATATATCAACATGAGCGCAAATATCATTATACTGTCTACACATTCGAAACAGTGGATTATTTTGGGACACATTATTGTTACACGTTGGTATTCGAAACAGCTGCGGAGTACGCACAGATCGAGTAGGTACCTTGATGTGTAACTAACTTAGGAGAGTACTATTAAATGAGCCCTTCAAGATTTTATATAAAGTGGACATGTCGCTCATCCATCTCCTTTTATCCAATCCAACCATGTTAAAGTAACGAAGTCGAGCTTCGTATTCAGGTATTTTACGCCTTAAACCGCATTTCACGCATAGAGCTCTGACAAACCGCCTCTGTATAGACTCTATACGGTCTATATGAATTTTGTATATCGGAGCCCACACGGATGCGCAGTATTTAATAATACTTCTAATTAAAGCATAGTATAGAGTTATAAATGAACTTAATTGTCTAAAGGGTTTTGAATTTCGGAGTACAAAAGATAACATGCGGTTAGCCCTATTACAAACCTGATCGTAATGTGGTCTGAAAGACATAGTTGAATCGAAAATTACCCCCAAGTCGCGGATTTCCTTTACCCTGTCTATTACAATGCCCTTGATATTATAATTGTAATTGAGCGGTGTTTTGTTTTTTGTAAATGATATAACCTGGCACTTTTTTATGTTTAGAGACATAAGATTCTCGTCACACCATTTGACAACAGTATTTATATCCGATTGGAGTGCCTCACAGTCTCGGTGATCAGAGATACGTCTAAAAATTTTAATATCGTCAGCGTAGGCTAAACATTCACTCTCAATTTTACTAAGTAAATCATTGAGGAATAACAGGAACAAAAGGGGCCCCAAACTTGAGCCTTGGGGGACCCCCGAAGTTGCCAAAAATGGGATAGATTCGTACCCACTAAGTGCAACAAGTTGAGTTCGGTTTGATAGATAGGATGTGAGCCACCTATACAGATTCCCATGTATTCCTAAATGTTGGGCCTTCAAGAACAAAGCAAAATGGTTGACACGATCAAATGCTTTGGCAAAATCTGTATATATAGAGTCTACTTGCTGCTTGCAATTGAAAGATTCGCATATATAAGTAGAGTAACATAGTAGGTTCGAATTAGTTGATCTACCCGTGATAAACCCATGTTGACGTGGACTCAATAAATGATTGAGATGATTATATATATGTTTATAAACAAAGCCTTCGAATATTTTAGAAAACCAGTTCAGTATACAAATTGGTCTATAATTAGAAGCGTCGCTTTTATCACCAAACTTGTAGATTGGAGTAATCTTAGCGATTTTCCACAACTCAGGAAAAACACCCTCTTTAAGAGATTTGTTAAATATTATTGAAAGCGGAGTAACAAGACTAGTCGCGCATAATCTTATAAAGATAGGCGGTATACCATCATAGCCAGCATTTTTTGTCAGGTCCACGTTTTTTAACTTTTGTAATATATCACTATTTGTTATATGCAATTGACTAATGGCATAGCTTGAAGTTTGGAAGTTAGAACAGTAATTTGTGGTTGCACTGGGGTAATAAACTGATGAAAAATAACTTGCAAATAGGTTGACAATATCAGTACCCGTGTTACAAACTCTATTCTTATAATAAACGCGACTAGGGATGCTGTTAGTGACACGTTTGCTTTTTGTGTAGCGCCAAAAAGCTTTTATATTGACCCTAAGATCACTTTCAATTCGCTCAATATAAGTTTTGAAGCATTGTTTCACAACGATCTTAACTCGAGCTCTAAGCATTGAAAACATATCATAATCTCTCGGCTTTCTATAACGCTTGAATTTAGTATGTGCTTTGTTTTTGGATGCGAGTAACTTAATTAAATCCTTCGAAAACCAGGTGGGATACGTATTGTTCGAAATTTTTGTTATGGGTGTATATTTTTGTATTATTGAGTAAATTTTATTATAAAAAAGTTGAACAAAATCGTTACATCCCAGTTCCGACGCGTGTTTCTCCCAATCAATACTTTCTAGGTCCCTATTGCAGCTCTCATAATCTGTTTTACGGTAACATAATTTTTGAAGTAATGTGTTATGTGTCAGTGTAGCAACGCCAGTTCTCAATATAAGTTCAAAGGGCGGATGATGTAAGTCAATGCGACTAATGGGTAGTGCAGGTGTCACACTCAGTAAATCAGGGCAATCAGTAAATACTAAATCAAGTATCCGGTTATTATGGTTACCTGTAAAATTGAGTTGCCGTATCGTTGTCGAGTGAAAGAGGTCATGTAATGATTTAGATTTTTCACAGCTATAGTTTAAAGGACATCCAGTTTCACTCGACCAAATGATATTCCTAAGATTATAATCACCCAGAATACAGGTCATGTGATCTGGTGAACCACTGAATATGTTGTAGCATTGTGTGAAATGATTACAAACAACATCCGTAGGCAAATACTCAGGAAGATAAGCAACACACAAATTAATGATACGAGAGTCATTAACCCTAAGTTGTATCCATAGATCTTCCAGGTATTCAGAAAACCATTCATTTTTAATTGAAATTTGAAGTTGTTTTGAATAAGCGACAAGTACACCCCCACCATGGCTCTTTCCATACCTAGCGCGAAACCTAGCGTCTCGATCTCTGCGTATTACACAATACCTATCATCAAACAATTCAGTAGACAATATCGTTTCATCAAGCCAAGTCTCACACAGGCAAATTAAGTCGAAGTTATTACTTAAAACAGTATTATATATGTCTATTGTTTTGCTTTTCATACCTCTAATGTTTTGATAATAAATTGACAAGTACATCATTGTGTAAGTAAATATTTAAGAATTAGAACTACTTATAAGAAATATCAATAGAGATTAACATATGAGTTTAAGGCCCTCTTCATTTTTTATTAATATGTACTTGCATTCAATTGCTTTTCTTACAAAAATACGTCCATTTTTCACCCAAACAAACTTATATCCCTGTTCTTTCGCCTTCTTACGTGCTGCGGCATGCAAGGATTTATTACATGGAGACAGATGCTCTGACACGTATACCGGTAACCTTTCACCTGCAATTCCTAGCAGCGCAGTATTAAGTTTGTTAGTAGGGTTGGATTTATTATATCTGTGCACTGCAGAATAAAAGTCATCGCGCTTTCCCACACAACTGAACTTGGCGATTATAGTACGGGGATACCTGCTCTCCTTGTTCAACTTTGCAACTCTAGTGCACTTCACCACATCACCCTCCTTCAAGTCATAACCCACAACCTTAGAGCACTGATTGAGGAGACTGGGTAAATTTTCGTTATGGTGTTCGGGTACGCCTTGTATCTCTAGATTGTTTTCCCGTAAATGTTGTTCGAGATTATTTAATCGATCAGATAGTTCAGTTACCGTGGTTTTTAGGGTGGTGTTTTCTTTAGATAGCAATGCATTGTCCTTAACTAAAGTCTCTACCATGTTCTTCATTTCGTCATGCATAGAACTCAAAAAGTCGACTGATTGACGAAACTCTAAAATATCATTTTTAATAGGAGATAGTTCAGTCTTCAGGACACACGAAATCATTGCAGGTAGCTCGGACTTAAGTGCTTTGAGAACTTTATCGCTTACAGCAGAAATAAATGCATCATCTCTGTTATGCGCAGTGCAGCTAGCAGAACAAGGGCTGCACACAGGTGCTTTCTGGCAATCATCATCTTGCTTCTTTCTAAAAGTAATATTGTCTAATAGATTTGTTAAAAATAATGACTTATATATGACTTAGGCCCCGTTTCCAAAAATATATTATTTAGAAATGGCTAGTTAGAAAGGTTTTGTACATTTCAATAAATATTACAATTAATTTTAAACCAAGGAAAGCTCACAATGAAAGGTATGGTTATGAAAGGTAAAACTTTACACGTACCTATTGGTGCAAAACGATTAATTATAAAACTGTAACGTCTTTGTATAAAACTTTAACCGATAATTGAATCAATTTGAAACAAAAAATATATTTATGGTAGGACATCCACCATTAAACTGTGATTGATGCATAATAATTACCACGTTGAACTTTGTTGAAAAGTTTTGTGGCTTTGGGGCTACGAACAGAAAATTGATCATTACTGAACTTATTGTGGTTCTCTATAATCGTACTTAGTAGTTGAGCTTATCGAGACAGAAAATACTTGACTGACTTATTTACTGTAAGCTGCTGCGTTTGATTTAAGATTGATTCTTGATCCACAATAATAATATGATCCTTATTTTAATGTTAAATGTCGGGCAATGTACTTATAAAACAACCTTGTTCCAAATTTGCATATATTAATGTCGAGACTAGTAAGTTTTCATTGATCTTCGCTGCTATATTCAGACCTGATCAATCAATAACATAAATCAACTAACTTTGAGGACTTCGTAATTATAACGTAGTGTTTATATTCTCTCTGCGTTGAACCACGAGCCCAGGTGACTCTCTATTCCAAAGTTATATCCGAATACGCCTAATTGAGAGTTAATTGAGAGTTAAATTGCGTTACGCACCTGTTAGTTCAGGTATATGACTGAAGCCCACTGACGTTCAATTCATTCCGTCCTATTTACTTCTAGAACTTATCATTTTTTTTTTTTTTTTTTTTTTTCTTTATTTATTTAGGGACATTTATAACCGCAATGCGTATGTCAGTCCCATCGTACCCTAAATAAACATTGGTCATATCTGGGCCATGAACCTAAACAGACTCTTCGCATCATCACCATTTGGTTGAGACCGGATTTTGTGAAATGTGCCTACTTCAAGTCTGTTCAACCTCAATACCCTTAACAGATCATTTCTCTCAGACTCATATCGGACACAGTCCATCAATAAGTGGTGTAAGTCTTCAACAACTCCGCACTCCACACAATTAGGCGAGTTCGTTTTTTTCATCAAGTGCGCAAACTTATTACATGGAATGTGTCCAGATCTGAGTCTATGAGCCGTAACAACTAATTTTCGACTTCAATTATTGTTTATAAACCAGGGCACACGAAAAGGCTGACTCTGCATGGTTTTATACCAGATTCCTTTATCCAATGAACGCTTGTCAAAATATTCCTTCCAATCCTCATAACACTTATTTTTAAATTTAGGTAATAATTCTGAGTAATCCAAAATAACATTAGTTCCTTTCCCATATTTAGCTGCATATTTTGCCAGCATGTCAGCCTTTTCATTGCCCTGTATTCCAATATGCGATGGAATCCATTGCAATCTCAATGTAACATCTTTAAGCACTAATTCATCTATCTTTGATAGAATAACATAAGCTAGCGATACACCTCTGTGGCCAGAGGCGCATCGAGCTAAATGTTGTAAGGAACTTTTGCTGTCTGTGCAAATAACAATTTCTTTACGTTGGATATTGTTACAAAACGTAAGTGCTTCAGAGATAGCAATAAGCTCCAACGTCATTATGGACGCATCCTTATCTATTTTAAAGCAATTACTTTGACAATTCAATGGTTCACTAGGCACATAAAAGGCTGCTCCATGACCTTCTACACTCTTCGACCCATCTGTAAATATGCTAAGCCATTCATTGTACTTCAAATGTAACTCTCTAATGACTTCAAATTTTAATAAATCACTATTATAGCTATGTTTAGATAATTTCACTACATCTAAATCCCATATAATTATTTCATGAACATTAATGTTGGTCATCCATGTCCTCAAAGTAAACATCAGCAAGGGATCTGATGATACTATTTCATCACTTTTTACTTCATTAGATAAAGAAATCAGTAAAGGAATCTTTTTATTTTTCCAATAACTGTTCTGTCGAAGAATGTGGAGCTGCCCTAACAAATCATTGATACTATTATTTTCTACGGATTTAGATTTTAAACAGAACTTATAACCTAAATATTTTCTCCGTAAATACAGCGGGACTACACAGAGCTCACTTTCCATAACGTGGATAGGTGTAGTCTTGATAAAACCTCCTATTATTCTCAAAGCCTGGTTTTGAACCTTATTTAATTTGTCTAGGTGGCACTTTGCACTCACATCATATAAAAAGCTGCAGTAGTCTATGCGACTTCTAATCAAAGCTATGTAAATATGTCTCAAATGTTTAGGGTGCAGGCCCCATGTAGTGCCAGCCAAGACTTTGAGTAAATTTAAATTCCTCTGTACTTTCTCGGCTATCATATTAATATGTTTACTCCAACGCAATGAACTGTCTAACCACACTCCCAAATACTTATAACTATGTACTAACTGCAAGTTATCTCCATTTATGTTTAAATCTATTTCTAATTTTCTGAACCCCCTAGTAAAAATACACACTTTAGACTTAGTTGCCGATAATTCTAATCCCATATAATCCAAAATATTACAAAATGTATTTAGTGCTACCTGTAATTCATGTTTATTTTCATTAAGACTTCTAAAAGAACAATATAAAACAAAATCATCCGCGTATTGACACATACTCACATTTTTAATCTTATGGAAACAAATCATTGTGACCACATTAAAAAGAAGGGGGGAAATTGGGTCTCCTTGTGCTAAACCTCTATCGGTATACCTAATAAAATAATTCTGCTGATCAGTCTCATCCTTCATCATAAGGTGCCTTTCGCTTAGAAAGCTACATAGATATTGACATATTTTTTGTCCAACTCCTATTTCATCTAAAGTATTAATCAATACGTCTACTAATACATTATTATAAGCGTTCGAAATATCTAAAAAACAAGCTATAGTTGGAGCCTTATGCGAAAATCCAACATAAATCTGGCTTACTAATTTAGCTAAACAATCCTGACAAGACTGCCCTCTTCTGAATCCGGAAGTGTAAGGAGATAGTAAATTATTTTTTTCTATGTACCATTCAAGTCGTTTCGTCAGCATTGAGTGGAAAATTTTGCACACACAAGATATTAAAGAAATTGGTCGTAGTTTAGGACTGTTATTAGGGCAATTTTTAGGAATGGGCGTCACCAGTATGTCGCGCCATTGGTTTGGAATATCCCCCGTATAAAAGATATTATTATATAATTTTAATAAGTACAGCCTACTTATTGGTGAAAGATGAAAGATTAACGAGTATGTTATACCGTCGTTGCCGGGCGCTGTGTCTTTTCGCTTAAAGCAATGAGTCATTTCTTGTACAGAGAAGCTATTATCTAGTTCTGCATTATTTGATTTAAAACTGTGTAAGGGCTGTCGACAGGTATAATCAGGAGCAAGACTGTGAAGCAGTTCGAGTTTTTGTTCATTCGAAACATATGATCGTGAGGAGTGAATTCCCTTAACCCAACCCATACGTTTCCACATATCGGAGCTGGATGTTTGCTCATCAATACTACTACAATAATTTTGCCAATCACTTGTTCTAGCCCGCTGTATGGTCTTTGTTGTAGTTTCTGCTATTCGTTCAAGGACAGTTAGGTTATCGGGTGTAGGGTTGCTTCTAAATTTTTTTAAGGCTAGTCTTCGTTGTGCAACAGAATGAGAAAGTTTAGGGGTCCAATAAGACTTGGGTCGAAATTCGTTACTTGGTTTATCACATGCCTTTATCAGAGGTATGAACTGATCTGCAGCTCTCTCCACCTGCTTAATAAAGTGGTCATACATGGATTGTACAGTTAATGTCTCAACAGGTTGAATTAAATAATCCTCCAAACATTTTGTATACTCTGACCATTTTGCTAACTTAAAATTCCGTTTTTTAGTATTATAAACAGAGTGTGCGCTACTACTGTATTTGTATGAGATCTTCAGAAACAAATGATCGCTCCCTATACATTCATTCATAACATTCCAATTTAATAAATGCGACAAGTCGGTAGAAACAAATGTCACATCGGGCGAAGTCCGTTGAATAATATTATCAACAGAGCTAATTCTTGTTACACTACCGTCATTAAGAGAAATGAAACCGTTATCTAACGCCGAGTCATAAATTTGTATACCTCGCGCGTCAGTCTTACACGACCAAGTAGTGTGATGGCCGTTAAAGTCTCCTGCTACAATACATTTGCCGGGGACTAATGAAAATACTTGTTCCCAATCGGATATACTTGTACGTACCGATGATGGACAGTATATTAGTACGATATTTTCAATTTTGTTACAGTTCAAAAGTTTAATTGACATTATTTCTATTCCCGAATTATTAATATTAACAAAATTTTGTTGTACTTTAATCGACTTATGTGATATTATAGCTATTCCCCCGTATCCGTCAATCCTGTCATTTCTAAAGATATCATAGCCACTTATATTTATATGTGATTCCGGTTCTAACCATGTTTCGGATATTAACGCAATGTGTACTTTATAGTGTTGCAATAGAAGTTCGAATTCATTACGTTTAGGTCGCAAACTTCGTGCATTCCACTGTATTATATTGAGTAAAACTATATTATTAGATTTCTTAGCCATTATTAAACATAGACACAAAATTTTTCCATAGATTATCTACACTCGAAACCTTAAAAAACCACTGACCACATATTTCTATAAAATATTTAACTAGTTTTTTAAATTTATCGAACCAATTACCGTCTGATAAACATACTTCTCGGATTCTGTTAAAAATACTGTACACACTAAATGTTTTTTTTAATTCCTCAGAACCTGGCTCCTTTTCCTTATGTAGATTTGGTGTTTGCCGACTATTGCAACAATCTTCCAGATTTTTACTTTGTTGGCGTGGATGTTGTGTGGACGTGTTTACCTCTTGGGACATTCTTTCTTGATCCATATTATGAACTACCCTCTTTGTTTGAGAATGTTTTTGATGACAATCTTCTACCTCCATCTGATGTACCTCCTTTTCCTTATGAACAAGGGCTTCGGTGATAAGCACATTCCTATACGATCTCTGAGGGGAAGTATGAAGGCTATCTTGCGTTGAGTCATCTTGCGAGTCGGTTGCCGATTGTTGAGTGGTTTCTTCAATATTGTGATGGCTTTTATCTTTTAATTTTTTTGTTTCTTTGTGTTTTATAGTAGTTAAGTATATTTCAAGGCCTTTCCGATAGTTGCAGTTTTTTTCTGTCATAATATTTCTAATTTCCTTTTCTTTTAAGAAAACGGGGCATTTTTTGAACAGGGCCATATGTGGTCCTTTACAATTCACACAAATGTATTTTTCTGTCTCACAGTTTGGGTGATTATTACCACACTTGGGACATATTTGTTTCTTACTTGGACACGACTTTGACAGATGACCAAATCTCCAACATACTGAGCATTGGGACACCGGGAAAGTATATGGTTCCACTTTAAACCTACAACCGTAACTATATACGTACGGCGGCAAAGTGTTACCCTTAAAACAAATTCTGATTGTTTCTGAATCTACCCACTCCCCATTATCAGATTGTCTTCTTAGTCTTCTTATTGATATGACGTCATACTCACATGTAAAGTTTTCTAAAATTTCTTTTTCTTCCATTTCTAAATCTACTTGTTTAAGGATTCCGTAACATAGGTTAGCCTGGTCTGTCATCTGTACTCTGTAACCTAGATCCGTTAGCTTTTCACAACTGAGTAGCTTCGATGCATCTTCCTTGTTGTTAAAGTAAATCATAGCCTTAAACGCATTTTTATACACGATTCTCGTTACATTTTCAATATTTAGTGAACGTAAAAGTTTTGCCATCCCAAATTGTTTCGGTAGTATTTCTTTTCCTGTGATTGATACGATTACATAAGCCTTTCCGGCCTCGTCGTTATTCTCGTTCCTTTTGTCACTATTTGAGTTTTGTCGATTAGCCTTTTTATGTCCTCTTCTTACTGTGACAAATCCGTCTTCTTCTATTATCTCTTCATCATCCTGTCTACCTCTCTTCTCTGCAAGTCGTTGCTCTCTGTCTTTATTCGTCTCTTCAACGGAAGTTATATCAAGTTGTTGTTCACTCTTTTCATTCGTCCCCCTCGTATAAGTAGCCAAAATATTACAAAGTTGTTGTTCACATTCAATTACTGATTCCTCCTCCACTATTTCATCGCCTCTAGAGGCTCGCAAATTCAAGTTGTTATCTACTTCATCCATTTTTAAGTATCACAATGAACATTGTCATGTATACGTATACGAAAACAACGCGATAGTAAAGAACGGTTTAAGCGTACGTGCATGCGCCTTAACTGCTCACCCGTCACTGTAGAACTTATCATGCTACTAGCGAAATAAAACGACTTGTTTCCCTCATTTTAATGAGGTTGGCACTGGGTCAGTCATACACAGATCTAAAATGCATAAAATGAATCTGTATCTTGTATTTTGTACTGGTCAAAACTCATCTAAATAACTAAGTGCTTTTCTCTGATAAAAATGATTAAATGTGGGAGGGTTTCATTTGCTTGGATAGTACGGTGATTTACTGTGGCCATTACACCGTTACGAATTCACCGAGATTCTGGCATAGTTTAGAAGGTCTGATCCACAAATATCTCATTTTGTTTTTAGAGTAAATACCTGTTCTGAGCCTCGGGTATTTTTGTAGATATTTGTCCTTAATTATGTTAAGATTTTGTCATCAGTACCTCCAGTAGCAGTTTAATTTAAAGTAAATTTTGACAACATTATCGTTAATTTCGCAGATCTTTTTGGACCTAATTCGACAGATAGATTTCGAGTTGAAATCTTTATTGTTAAAATTAATTAAACTTATAAAAATATTTAACTAATTTAAAATATATCATTGATGATTACTTTGCATGTGATATTCCTGTGTCGTGGACTACGTATATATACATATATAATGTAAACAGTTTATTCTGTGTTTAAAACTTCAAGTTCTCTCATTTTACACTATGCTGTGAACAGCGTGCCTTATCAAATAAGCACGCCATACATTTCCGACGACGAACAGATTGTACGAAATCTGTACAGCAATTGCAATATTTTAATTCGCTGACCCAACAATCTATTTTCTAAATGTTTTGTTCAAAATTACTTAAGATTTGACGTTGGCAACATAATAAATATATAAAAATACCATAGGACATATCGGCCATTAATTCAGCGCTACTTGGTCAATTCGCTTTATAAGTACCCGCATGAAGTGGGCTACGCTTAAAGTTTGAAATTAATAATAAATCAAATAAGTACTAAAACGTTAATTTGTGAATCTTTTATTCATAGACAACGTCGCTTCTTCACTTAATTACCTAACTGCGTCGTAGTCTGGCACAAGTTACGATTGTCTGGAAGATTTGTCTTACTTATCTAAATTGAGTGAAGATGAAATGAACTTCAAAATTTATTTTTATTGGTCCTCCTGGACTAATTTGTTTGTGTAGTAATAACTTTAACTTATTACCTGTGGACATTAACTACCAACTAGTTATGATTTAAAGTAATTGCCTGTAATAGCTTTTGTTTTACTATATAGTTTTATGACAATGATTAATATGTAATGAAATAATTTCCTACCGTAAGAAGTTTACTAACATGTTTTATGTCTGATAATTTGTTTCAATTTAAATACAAGGTGAGAGATCGCATACTGTTTTAGCTGAGAATAATCAATACGAGTTTTGTTTTAAGACACGTAGAGTATAGTAGAAGCCCTGCTCAAGTTTGGAGTTTTGTCCAAACCTAAAACCTGTGTAGGTAGGTATCTTTCTGCACTCTACCTATGACTATAATATAATTTGATAAATAATTGAATATTTGAAACTTCTATTGATAATGCCACAATTAATAAGACTTGTGGTTCATCGATATCTTGCTTAGAAATGTTTCATATTTACATGTCATGTCCACATACCACAAATGTAACTTAAATGTGAAAAGAGCCCATTTAAGAGTCGAATAATTTGAATTTTCATTCTATATTTAATTCAATAATATGAACTCTGTTTATTAAAAATTCAGAAGCAGTATGCCCAAAGCATTCAGTAGTAGAGTATTTGTTAAAACTCAGTTCAAAGACTCTGTAGAGGGGTCTACTATTAGCCCACTCAGCGAGTTGGACTGTGTCATCTTGTTAGAGTTCTTTAAAAATACAATGTAGATTGAAGAAATATCTGTAATTTACGGAACCTCGGGATGGATTTCTTAACTATCAAAGAGAACTATAATTAACTTTAATTAATTAAACTCTTGGTTCGCGTAAGGGCTGCGCGGGTTCTGACTGTCAGCATATAATTTGATGCGAGCCGTAAATTCGAGCTCGCGTCTCTTCTATGTTTTTACCTAATCGTCTTTACTAAGATATTCCAGTACAGAATATAATGAATATGCGTATTTTACCGTACCGAAATATTACTGTAAACCTAAGAATGTTTAAATTCCCCTTGACACAAAGATGTGTGTTTAAAAAAAACGCTAACTAAATTACAAAAACAATTACAGATCACGCCTTAAAAATGTTCCTTTGTAAACATTCGAGTCGAACAAGTAGAAGAAACTGATGCATATTTTGATGTTTAAATTGTCAGTATAAAATATTGCTAACAATTTATACATTTATGAGGTTTGTAATTAGGAATTAGTTGCACATACAAATTCCCGAGTGGCAATACTTAAATAGTAATAATATATGTAGCTACATACATTAGTTAATAGAGGTTCATATTTCGCACGCACGTTCCTTGACATCTTGGCAGGCATTATTCCTCGGGTAACGAATTATTAGCTACGCATAACTTGATACGTACGTTTCTGAGTAGCTGTGGATATTAGTGACAGTGTGCATTAGGCATTAGACGAGACTAAATATGGGATTAAGCCCAGGACTAGGTACTCAACAGCAATTAAAATGTAATGTCAACTCTGGCTTTAATATTGTTATAGTTGTTTCATTGTAATAACTATTTGTTAATTAGGTTGTTCTAAAGCAAAATAAATGACTGCAGTGGGTGTAGGATGCGGTGGTTTAAGGTGAGTCTTCGCCAGTGCGCTATGTATTAGTTTCGATCACAACAAGGGGCAAAACTTTTCGTCCACAAATTGTTGTCCCGATCCTGTTCTTTCTTCTCCCTAGCCTTTATTATTTCCAAGTCACTTGTGGTCGGCTTTTCTGGTCTAACAGGATTTGACTGGATATCAGTTTTTACACGGAGCGGCTGCAACCTGACCGCCGCAACCCGAAGGCTAACGATACCCTAAGGCTAGACCAGTGTCAGGATATTATAGGGCACTGACTTTCCAATAACGACTGCCATAAATGTTCATGGCAGCCGGGACCGACGGCTTAATGTGCTCTCCGAAGCATGGAGCAGGCGATAATTGTAAATCAAGACGCACATAATTTCGAAAAGTCATATAACTTCCGAAAGTCGGTAGTGCGCGACGTGGGTTCGAACCCGAGATCCTCTGCATTGCAGTCTGTTGGTCTCCCTACTGAGCTATCGCTGTTCTTTATACCCACTGATTTAAAGTATCTAATTAAGATCTCCAGGACACAGGACTAAATATAGTATAGTCTTTAGATAAATATATTTTGTTGTTCGTGAATAAACTGCTTGAATAAATGCACCTTCTACGTGACTGCGATGTCAGAAGCGGATTTATCCGTAGTGTTCATAGCAAAAGGAAATATAATGGAACATTAAATGCTTTGCAAGGTGTTGAATAATTTTAGTGAACAATCTAGATGTTTCAAGTTTTTATTATGTCCATGGATTCTCGCCTGTATATTTCTGAAAACTTAGGTAATTTTTATTTGAAATAGGCTCGCACTTTATTGCGGCAAATATATTATATATCATCATGTGGGTGTACTACAGTAGATAGTAAAAGAAACGTTACACAATGATGTGTTAGTGAAAATACATACTATTCCATATACGCAATGTTACCATCTTATCTAATATTCGGCCCATTTCGTGGGTTGTAGCATACCTATAAATCGATTGTGGTGTAACGTTTCCTGGTAAACGTGAATTGCGAACGATTCACCTGCACGTTTCATGTTAAAAGTTCTGACAGATTGCAGTTCATCGTATTTACTCTATCAATAGAGAGTTTGAAGGTGTAATTCAAACTCTCTCTACAACTGCTAAAAGCGTAATATATATAGATATGCTATTCATTTCTATATTATACGTGCCAATAGAATTAGTATTAGCCAATAATATTAGCTTTACCTAAACAATATTTTCAATAAGTATAAAATCCAAATCGTCGTCTATTTGTTTTCAGAGTTCGAAAAACTCTTATACAACAGCTGTGTCCGTCCGTCTACATAACAGACGTTATACAACTTTCAACTCAAGAACCGTAAGAGCTAGAGTCTCGCGGTCAACTCCATTCTAGTCGATATACCCCGGAAATTATTATGAACTTTGACCTCTGAGGTCACGTGGTATCACGTCACCTTTGCATATTACTTGAACCATTTTTCGAACTTTAAGATTTACGGCAATTCATTGCCGTGTTTCACTTGTTATTATATTAAGTGGGTAGTCTGTAGGATGTCCCTCGTCACAAGGGGTTGAGACCATCTGAGTATATAGCCGGAAAATTCTGAGTTATTAATTACGTTATCGGTGGAATATTAAACCTTGTTATTAACGAACACAATATGGAACTTTAATCTTTAACTACTGAGGTGGAGGCCTCTCAGGCCTTGAGAAAGTAAAATTGTTGAATTACTCCCTTCCCTCGCGCACCACACACACGTACCTTCTAGTATCTTCGACTTTAGTTGTGCCGAGGCTGTCAACGCTTGTTTACATGTTTACGCGCGCAATTTTGGTAAGTAAATTCATTTTAAAATTTTTCGTGTGCCTCTCAAACTTTACGTAACTTTTGTAAAATTGTTTCCATTTAATAATCGTCTTTTTTTGCAGTAGTTTGAAAACTTTTACAATATGGAGTCCAGTACGTCGTCCGGGCGAAAACGTTCTCTCGGTAATAATAATAACCAACATGTAGCGAAAAATAGATGATCAGGGCACAACGATTTTGAGTCAGCCGTGACGTTAGTTATCAGAACCGTCAATATTTGTTATATAGTGTGTATACAAAACCCTGTCCGATCCATTAAGGGCTTATTTCTCCTTTAATAAACATGTCAAGAAAATAATAAAACGAATCTATATCATCATAAAACGTCAACATAATATTTTTACCCCAGTATTGATCAACAATTTTACCCTTAAATCTCTGAACTTTCGCACAGACTGGCAACACTCCATTAACGGTCGGCTTATTTGATGTGTTTATTTTTTCATTAAAAACGGCTTCTTGTCAAACGTTATGTTCGGCGTGTATTTAAAAGCGGAGACACCGCCAAAGCCACCGCCTTACGCACAGACGTAGGTACCCGGCGAGGGATGTAACTATCGATTAAATAAAAATATCGAAGTATGTAATTCTAAACATAAAAGTTTCTTTATTTGTAAAATACAATAAACGCTCTTGCGTACAAAACTCAACTTTGAGAAATTAAGCGATTTCCTTCAGTTTTAAAATTTTAAAAAAAGAATACACACCGTCTCACTCCTGTATCCGTGAAAGGATAGGCATAGGTGTATTATTTACACCCACGTTTTACCAGCTATGTTTGAACCCCGTAAGCATAGGCGTAGGTCTTTATCTACGCCTATGTCTTCCTTTTTTTATGCCTAAATTTAAAGGTTTGATTTTGAGTTATCATCACTATATTATTCATAGGATATCGATATCGTATTTGGTATAATAACATAAAAGTTCTGGTTTGCATGTGTATGTAATCTTTTTTTTTTTTTTTTTTTACGTGTGGGAATGCAATGACGCATATCCCTCCGCGGGGGCGGGTGGAGGGATTATGTCGGACTCGTCGGGGTAAAATAAGATGTTAAAAAGATAATGTACCTCCCGGAATACCGACTAAACCTACCACGGTGTTCCTCGACAAAACCACTATCGACAGGGCCGCGCGAATCGCTTTCGCATGCGGTCGCGACCCCGCCGAGGTTACGGCCCGCCGTATGAAACGGCAGGCTACTACACTAGAGACCTACCCAAAGGACTCACTTCATAAAAATTCCCTACTGTCTCCCCCCTAGGGGGGAGACGGACTCGAAACAGAGGCGCGCGTGGGAACACGCACGCCGCCTCTCGGACCTGGTGCTGAACGGATGGCGGGCAGGCCCACAAAGCCCGCCACCCCCAGGTCAAACCTCAGGGTGGCTGGAGGTCATCGCGCGCCCTCCGGCGCCCGGCTTTGCGGTTGGGGAGAGGGTTTAAACGCTCCCTCTCCCGCTCCGCCGCCTCCTTGATGGAAATGTGTATGTAATCTATTTTATCAGTGACTAACCGTATTAATCGAAAATATCGATTAAAAATTAAATTTTTGTTTGCATCCCTAGCTATTATTATTGTTTCTTAGTTATAATCATGTGCAAACAATTTCGTACTCAGTCTTGCGCTAAAACTACTCTCGTTCGGACTTCCGCCATTGAGTATTTTCTCTGTTAGATAATATGAAAAACTCTCCCCTGAATACTTTAACATGTTGGTGTGTTTAGGTAAGAGTGAGTGTAATTATGCAGCTGCGCGTAGGGAGTACGAGGAACGGTCCTCTAGGCCACAAGGTCTAGCAGTCCTGTCGGAACGCGCTTTTCAGCGGCTTCACAACCGCGAGTTACCATTGAACTGCCATAGCTTTATGTGGTTCCAGCGTGATGGTGCGCCGCCTCATTTCTTACGTGCAGTGTGTGATTGCTTAAATTCCCAGTTCTCTAACAAGTGGATAAGACGTGCAGGACCAATCGCGTGGCCACCGCGATCCCCAGACCTAACACCATTAGACTTTTTCTTGTGGGGACACGTAAAACAAATCGTGTATGCTAAAATTTGTAATTCGGATGTAGAAATGCGAGCTCGGATTGTGACGGCTTTTAAATGAACAAAATCAAATTAAATTGTGTTGCGTAGGTAGTGTTCGTAGTGCCTTAAGAAAAAGGTGCCGCATGTGTGTAACGTTGGAGGTCATATGGAACACGACTGATGGAGCTTACAACAATTTGATATTTTTATTAACTAAAGGTCTCTTGGATATGATAAAACAAATTAAAATACACTGTAACGTCTTAAAAAGTACTCATAAATAGAAAGATTTCCTTATGCGTTATTTTTAAATATCAGCTGATGCGTACTGTAGGTTATTATGTTATAGCGGCTCGTGTAAATGCGATTTGATATAAATGCGGCAAGCAGTTTATATCAAAGAATTAGGTAAATTTACCGTCTTCGAGCAGCGTCTTTGTACACCACGCGCAACGCGACAGCTTGCGTTTGGCGGCTTTGTTCAAAGGATTCAGCGTGGCGCGCCGCGGCGGCGTTGTACCTTTATTGATACCTAGATATTTTGATTTATGAAATGTCGGTGTTGCCATGGGTAATCTATTAAGATATTATTTTAAATAAATTAAATTAACCGGGATAATTTTTTTTGATTAATTTTATGGAAGGATGACACCTACGTGCTCATAATAAGCTACTGTATAACACCTTTAACGATCGGACAGGCTTCATTATACACACTGTATAACATAATATATCATGACAAGACTACTGAAAGAGAAATTTTCGTGAAATAATTAGCTCGCGGATTAATACTACACCATTTAAAAAAAACCTTTGAAAAGACAAGCGTTGAACGACAGGTTGCCACATGAGCTACGTTTGAGTTCGGCACGTGTGCTGGGAAAGGATTTGCGTGTACCTGACCGTCAAAGATTAAGGAAGAAGAACATAAAACAAGAAGTAGTTACCACAAATGTCCATTGAAGCTTCAAAGGAAATCTACACACACATGTTATGCATGCAATAACCATGTGTGCCTTCAATGTGCAAAGCAAGTCTACCCAAACTGTGTGCAATTCGTAATAATTGATGCCTGTGATTTTTTATTTCCAATATGCTTAGTGCTTTCCAAACTTTGGAATAATAGTTAATTATAAACAAATAAATTATACAAATATAATTTTATTTTATTTAAATATATGCACTAAAATTAATTATTAAATACTAAACTAAAAAGCCTAAAGATTATAAGCAGATATAAACTTAAATACAAGCTCATCTGTACGCACTGGCTTGTAATATGTGTATATTCTATAGTATATTTTTGTATGCTGACTGCAACTCGGGAGTTTCCACTCTGGGCATAGTTTTAATTAAGCTGTTCACTGCTTCGTCACTAGTATATCTACTAACTAGTCGTTTTATGTTTATACTGACTACAGGCAAAACAGAAAATGGCTTTTGAAAAGTAGAACATATTGTGTAACGCCTACGGCAATAAAATAGCGTCTATTTTTAAATTTTATTCTAATTACCATCTAACTTTTATTCGTAGTTTTGTACTGGATTAAACTTTGTTTTTAATAATAATATGTTTACGGTTTACGTTGTGTGTTATAAAACTGACGATAGATATATTTCATTTGGCACACCGGGTGGCATTAACAATGTAATATTGGAGAGATGAATGATCCTTTAAACTTGTGTTATTATACAGTTCAAAACTGCTTGTCCTGTCCATATAGATAATAATAATAATAATAATTTTTATTTATTGTTCTCTCACACAGATTACAGAGTAGGTACATATTATTCTAATTAATACATCAGTTCGATAATCTATCTATGTGAGAGACTGGTATCTGTACAAGGAGACCTGTATGACAGATTACCAGCCTCTCCAGACACTGGACAAAGTTTAACCTTAACTAATTTATTAATCAGAGCATAAATATCTGTGTGTGTAAGTGCGTTTATGTGTGTGTATGTGTGTGCGCGTGTGTGCGTGCGTGTGTGTGTGTGTGTGTGTGTGTGTGTGTTATGTTTTATAATTTATTTATCTAAGAGCCTACATTAAGCACATTTTCCGTATCTTCGTAGTTTAAAGACTTGAGCCATGTTGTAAGAATCTGCTTACATTTAAATTTAGTTAGGGGATACACAGTAAGCAACTTATTTATCTTATTATATAAGTATCCGCCTAAAAAACCAAAAAAGTTGTTTGAGAACTTGGTAGTCCACTGTTTATCCGACAAGCAGACTTTATGTTTGAGCCGTTTATTATTGTTAAGTAAGGGAGTGAATTTTGTGAGAGAGTGTTGTTTTAAAATAGTGTTTAGCAAGTACAGTTGCCGCACTGTAAGCACATCCGCGAGTTTATATAATTCAGCAGTGGGGAATTGAAAAGGCAGCGATAAACTAACTTTTAATACCGCTCTTTGCGCTCTTTCGACCTTTAACAGGTTAGTTTTGCATGCGCCGCCCCATGCAGTGATGCCATATGATAAGACGGATTGACATAAGGCCATGTATACCATCCTAATGACTGATTTATCAGTTAAATGGCGGAGACACTTGAAAATAAACATTAGCTTGCGAGTCCTGTCAGATAATAGTTCCAGATGTTGATTGAAGCTTAATGTATTATCAATCAAGATGCCAAGGTATTTTATACATGAAACTTTTTTTATCAGTTCACAAGCACAGGGGTTTCTAGGAGAGCAAGTGTGTGCGATGAGTGCGTGGTTATCGTGCAATGAAGTTGTGCAATTTTTAATAGAGAATGGTATATAACATGTCTTATCAATGTTGAGTGTGAGACCATTAGATCGAAGCCAAGATGATACATCGTTAAAGCCATTTTGGGCGGTAGTGTATGTTGATTCCCAAGTATCCCCGTGGAAGATAAGGGCTGTGTCGTCGGCAAAAGTCACAATTTTACCATTAGGCAGTTGCATGTTGCATAAGTCGTTTATAAAGGCCAGGAACAAAGACGGGCCGGTCACTGATCCCTGAGGCACACCGAAGGACACAGGTAAGTCATCACTAACAACATTATCAATTCTTATTCGTTGTTTACGGTTAGATAAGTAATCCTTAAACAATTCAAGTTGAGTGTCACGGATTCCTAAGCTTTCCAGCTTGCTTAACAGGAGTGGGACAGAGATTGTGTCAAATGCTTTTTTTATATCGAGAAATATTGCCAGTACCTTTTTTTTAGCGTCTAGTTTGGATACAATGTGATCAATCACAGCATGTGCTGCATCAGAGGTTGAGAGCCCAGCTCTAAAACCAAATTGAGAGTTGGATAAAATATGTTTGGATTCAAGATAATTTACAAGCCGTTTGTTTATTAATTTTTCTGCAATTTTAGAGAGAGTGGGTAGTAGAGATATTGGCCTGTAATTGTTGACACAACCTCTGTCACCACTCTTGTAAACAGGAATAACCTCGGCAAGCTTAAATTGCTGCGGGAAAACACCGGTAGTGAACATAAGATTGAATATATGTGTTAAGGGAGAACTTAGATGTTGAAGATACCGTTTCAAAAAGACACCTGATATATTGTCGCGTCCAGTAGATGTATCCTTTTTTAGGTTTAGTATAAGGTTACGTCCATATAGATAAATAATTGTACACTCGTTATCATAAGCAAGTTGATGAAGATGCACTAATTTAGTGGTAGGTACTATCCTCTTAGCTGCCAGTTCTGGTTATCTGTTTATTGTATTATTCAAGAAATTTAAATTTGTGTCTGTCTAGTTAGCCTCAGCTGTTATGTTCAGTACAAGATCAACTTGGGGAGACGTGGTTAGTCTATTTCCAGCTGAGCACTTGAATAAGTACGCAGGTGCAAGTTAAAGGAAGCGTACGTAACTTTAAAATATGTTGGAGTTTACCACAATATTCAGACATACTTGTTTTGACTATGTTAAAACGTTACTTTATTACAAACTATATTTTGGCCGTGACTTCTTCCGTGTGGGCCATGGTTCAAACTCAATTTGATTCATGTGGATTAAATTAAACATTTATGCACTGTATACATATGTATACACGGTTGCATATTAAAAAATCAAAACTTTCTCGAGCAAATTTCAAAAGAACAATAGACGAAATAACAAAATTTAAATGACCAAATGTTTTATTTAGAAAAATTTTAGAATCCCAATGTATGTGACATCAAATGAACGACTGATCAAAAGTTGCTAGATGTAATTTTAAAATATCAAATCAAAACTAATCACATTTTATAATCAAAACTAATCAAATTTTATAATCAAAACTAATCAAATTTTATAATACTGCTTCCGAGTGGGAATCGTACCCGATCGGATGGAAGCGGTAGGTTGTGTTAGGTTCTCTTTCAATAAATAGGAAATAGGAGCCCCGCTTGGCGGGGCTCCGTCCAAAACTCCCATTAGTTCTACCATCCAGTAATCCATTTTGACCTTTAAACGATTTGGTCAATAGTGTAATAAATAATATAAACATTGATATTCCAGACTTTGGTCAGCTAAACTTTTGATCAAATGACCATCTTTATTTTAAACTTTGTTGATTTGTACGTTGTTCTTTTGAAATTTGCTCAAAAAAGTTTTGATTTTCTAATATGCAACCGTATATAGGGAATGCGACTGTGTGTTGAAATCCGGTGTTACACACGCCTGTGTCTCGGTAAGCACTTAAAGCCGTTGGTTATGCGCCTCTTGGAGGATCTTTGGACATTTCTGAATTAACTATGAATTGTCGTTTATACGGAGCAGAAGTAATATTGGCACAAGTATTTATAAAAATATGTTGTGGGTTATTTGTGTAATAAACCGAGCAGGCGGCGTTCGTGTTCCGCGCACGCCTCTCGATGTCGCAAGGGGGACTAGGTCCCCCGCTTTGTCTATGTTATATTCTGTGTTAATTTGTGAATTTGTCCTGTATGTGTGATGGTTGTGTGGGACCCGCCACGTCCATCGGTGGGTCGAACCTTTGGCGGGGTCGCGATTTGAATGCGAGAGCGATCCGCGTGGCCTCGCCATAAAGGTGTGAGGAACATCGCGGTGGTTTTAGTCGGTTCAGCCCAAATCCATCTTAGGGGCTGGCTCCCGACATATCCCCATCGCCCGCCCCAAAACCGGCGATGGGGAATGTGACTTGCACATTTCCCCGAGTAAAAAAAAAAAAAGAATAATTGTACATATCGTGAATCTATTTTCTGTCTTGTTATAATTACTCCTACTACCAGATTTTAAACGCGAAGTTTTTGAAAATGCTGTGTATCAATTTGGTCTACTATACAACACGCGTTTGGACTCTTGTCTTTTGGAGTTAAATGGAAATAAATTCATTATGTCGCTATAATTAGATATATTATTATATTTACATATATCTTTATAATGCTCCCACTTGCGCTAAGATGTTCAGGGGTAGTACTTGGAAATAAAATAATAAAAGGCTAAAACCTTCGAGTGTAGACGTGACATTATGTATGTGTGTTTAACTTTGTTCATCCTTCATATTTATAGAGTAGACATTTTATGAAATTATTTGAATCGGTAGTATGGATGGAACAAAAACAAATGATTATATAACTTTTCCATATCATGACACTACACACTATATACTTTCTGTCTGCGGTTCGACCGTGTGAATCGCATGGAAACGCATACCGCAATAATAAAAACCTATGCGTTAATAACTGCAGGATATCTATCTATCCGACTGCCAAGTTTTATCCAAAACAAAGATCTTAACATAATTTTACATTTATAATATTCGTAGTTACCTGGCTACGCTTCGTAGTAGCTCAATCTGATATATTAATTTCTCTTTCTGGTGTTTCGGAGTTCCGGATAAAACATAATATTCGTAGTTACCTGGCTACGCTTCGTAGTAGCTCAATCTGATATATTAATTTCCCTTTCTGGTGTTACGGAGTTCCGGATAAAACATAAATAAAATCAGTCCTGTATAGAAATGCAACGTTGCGTGATTCAAGTCAAGCCATCAATTATTTTTCGGGTTTGGCGGACTAAAAAACATAAGCGGTATATATTCATATACATTGCCACGTATGCAGTAAAAATTTATATGGAAAATATTCTAGTTATGTGACATGCAAGAATTTGCATATCATTATTTTATTTACTGTACGTTCAAACCCAACTATGTCGCGATATTTTACTAGACGCTGAGTAAATCAGTAACACCAGTAGAATAACAACTAGGTACATTAGGGACACACGACTACTAATATAACTACTTCTAGCCCTATTGTTTACTTAATAGACGTTTACAGAAATACAATATTCGAAATAGCCTTGTCGTAATCCGTGTTGTTTTTCTAGGTAAAGTAGGGTTAATCTCTTGCTCTTTGCCGAAGAACCAAAAATTTGAATCCTATTTTAAGTTTTATCCTATAAGGTTGTTAAATAAATAGGATTTTCGTGACGTGTTTCGTGGAGGTACCACGCTTTGCTTTTTAACTTTTATTGTCTAAATAAAATCAATGGGTCTCAATGCCGACTTACAGAAAATATTTATTACTCTTTGAATGTAAAATGCTAAATACGTATATTATTAGCATTTATTTACCATTTCTTAGTGATTTCAATCACTCTTTACGTTTTTGTTGCCTTGGGTATACAAGATAGCAGCCCATTTTAAAGTGTTAGTGATTCGTTTTGCAGTTATCTCATGAACTTTAGCAATTTCAGGAATACACATAGCCAAAGCGGTTAGTGTTGTAGTAACACCCTCTTTAAGCCTTCAAAAAGGTCAAGTCATATTACGAAAATCTTCACAATCAAGGTCAGAGCCGGTGCAAACGTCGGCAAAATGATCGCTAAAAATGTGCTGGACACAAAACTGAAATTACATTGTATTGCATACATAATTTAATAGGCTATGTTAACATCCAGATGAAAATAATGAGCAAATCTAGAAGATGAAAACAAGCAAATTAAAAAGATCAAAAGCAAACACAATTTTGGAAAAAGACGCTTGAAGAATCATAAGTTAAACAATTTTGTTAATTTTATAAATAAACTTCTTTTTGCCAGCGAATTGTTTGTAAGATCGATCGACAGCGACTCGACACATCGACGAAAACTCGAGGAAAATTAGGAAACGCAATTTGTAACGTTTGGAACAACAGAGACGTGGGAATTTCGGCATTTGGCAATTCATTGTTACTAGCTTAAGCAACAATATACTTATTTAAAATTGCAATATTCTCTCTAGGAAATTGATCTGAAAAGGTATAAGATATAAAGCCCCGTTGTTTATTCATTCTTCTACTTCCTTTCTTTGCATTTCCTATCTATAAATACATTGTTTCTTGTTGTAACATTCAGTAAGTTTCCAATCTAGTTACTTTATAATACAAAAGAATGGAACAATTGCTGGTATTCGTTTCTGGAGGTAAGTACATAAAACACTAAAAGCAGAGTTCAGAAAACGTACGAAAGGTACACCTCAGCATAAAGATTTAATTCAATGGTTCTAGGAACAAGAATCTGTTTTACTTTTGCATTGTTTCCTTTGGGACTGATAAGTAATTAATTGAGAATATAATGAAAGTAAAATATTCGTTAAGTTATATATAAGCAAAATAATTCCAAATTCTTATAAAAATAATTATGTTGTTGAGTAACATGTATACGTTTAAACTTCTTTAAAATTTCGACTATTTGCAGAATATATGAGCTTTTCATAATATTGTCTTCTGTTTACGCGAATGTTATTCATTGAAATTAAACTACTATATACGGATTTTATCGCGTTGTTTATTTATCACTGTATTACATAATTTTAAAACTATTTCACTACTATTACTACTATTGAATTTTACTAATATATAAGCTAATAAAATTATTTAAACTATTAATTCTTTTTTTTGTAAGTCTTATTTTGTCACCAGAATTACCAAAACAAGATAAGCTAAAAATTTTTATTTTGTTCACAAATGTCACTTCGAAAGTAAACAATGATTACCGTGGTTACCAAAGAGTGGTTAGGTACTGTACAAAACCTTTTTTTCGATGCGTATGCAGAAGGAAATTTGATAGGATAATTTTACAGAATATTAGACCTGAAGATTAAATTTGCCATTTTAGCAGTTTGTGCACAAGAATTTTACTAAACCTATTCCTTCCCTAAGCCAGCGAACGAAAATCAATGCTAACCGCACATGAAAAGGCTTGTGGTCAAGACGTCGTGGCACGATATGGTGGTGGCAGGCTTTTGTTTACTTCTGACAAACACGCTTACGTTATTTTGATTGTTTAACAAGAATTGCATGCAATGCCAAAAAGGCAGTCAGTTTTTTTTTTTTTTTTGCTCTTCAAAATGACCACACGCCGCCTGATGGTAAGCAGTCGTGTGGTCTAAGAGTAGTGGCCACCACATCGTCCTCATAGCAGCCGAGGCGATGTTGAGGTCTCCACTTTGACGGCCTGAGAAGGTGCTTTTTCACGCCCGCTTAAAGGACCCAGGATTGAAGGATATATGTACATTATAGCTGCTACATAGTATGTATTTAAAACCCTGTTGCGGTAAGGAAGCAAGGACTATGGATTGCCATTTGCTACAGAATTGGCATATTTCTCTTACTTCATTTGCTCTTTTCACATTCTTCAAGTACTTTTCTGGCACAATGTAAAAACGACACATAGTTAAGGTGCTATTCTTTAATATTCCTCAGCCCTTACGGAATGATAATAATTTATTTAACATATACCCTTAAAATACGCTTATCTACAAGAGAGGAGAGCGGTGACATGTTTGCGTGTGGAGTAAATTCAACGGAAGATTTTTCAGAGCTTATTTTTTGTTTTTTCTTTATCTTGGTCGGTAATGTTTAACGGAATTTGTTATTTGGAAAAAGCGATATCATCGTCGATATCGCAGTAATTAACTTAGGTTTATATAAAACGATTTAAAGGACATGTTGCCTAGTTTATTTCAAAACATTCTGTGTTAGTTAGTACATCTGTTATTTGTAGCAATTAATAAAGGTTTCATTTTATCCATTTTGTACTAAGGCTATATTTTCTTTGGCAAACTAAACATATTTTTACGATGTTCATAACAAAATATAACTTCGCTAATTCACTTTCTGATTGCTGATAGTTTCTGCTTTTGATGTTATACTGACTCAACAAACTATATAACTTACTCGTAGAAATAAATATTAATTGATTTATACTTAGTTAGGTATGTCAAAGTCAATAATAAAATAACGTATAAGGGTCTCTCCACATTATTTAACACAGCATCGTAAAACGATCGGAAAATAATCGACTTTTTGATACCGATATAAGATTGCAATTAACGTTGTGCCACTTGGTTTTGGTTCCAACGACGCAATGGCAGCCAACAAGAAAAATTTACTTTCCGATTTACCGTTCGCAACTATACCGCTCTTATATCATATACTACGTCTATTACAACTCACTTAAAAAGACATCCCGCGTATTAGAGATCTTGTATCAAGGAGAACTAACACACAATTAACCAACACAAGGAACACGCAGAGCCAGTACAGTTATTTGTGGATCACACGAATATTTGTCCCGTGTAAGATAAGTGTGGCAGCAGCGGCAAGGCGACCGATAACTCATTGCACCATCCCACCAATCGAACGAAGCCGATCGCTGTATGCATTACTGTGCCTTGCGGTCTATGTTATCTAAAGCGGAGAAAATTATATTTTGTCTAGTGGTATATAATACAGTTTACAGTATAAAATAACACCACCACAAAGGCTAAGACTGATCCATACGAACTGCAGCATATCCAACAGAATTCACGTCATCATTCATGGATATTACCACCACTGATCTATAGGCACGGCCGGCGACTAGTCGGCGTTTGTCATTGCCTATCAGTCATCAATCGGTGTTAATTGGCTCAATGTGAATGTGAGGGGAAACTTGACTTAAACCAACTTCGTCGAATAATCTGGGGATATGCTAATATACATACATATGCCTGATTTCCTTTACATTTAATAATACACTTGAAAGATTTTAACTTAAAGTTACTTATTGAAATTAAACTACTATATACGGATTTTATCGCGTTGTTTATTTAACACTCTATTACATAATTTAGAAACTATTACACTACTATACTACTATTAAAATTTACTAATTTTAAGCTAATTAAATTATTAAAACTATTAAAATTATTTGTATTTAAGTTTACACTTGCTGTGTGTGAACATGTACAACAGGGGACCAACCACTACCTGAGATTTGACAAACCACATATTCTCGCTAAAGAACACCGATTCCTACCCAGGAATGCTTCGCAAGGCTATTGAAATCAAAAAACATCCTAATTTCAATAGAGAAGATGGTTGGGATGTACCACCAGCTTCGGATCCAGTACTTCAAATAGTCAAACCCAAGAAGAAAAACTACAGCTAGACGTCATGATACTTTGAGCTCATTCTGCGTAAATAGAAACACCAATGACTAAATTATGTTCGGGTACTTTGAAATAACTACACTGCAACATTGAGAAAACTACCATCTTAGTCTCCCCGTGACCATGGCTGCTGAAAATCAACCGAAACGTCGGGGAAAGTGTAAACTTAATTACAAATAGTTTTAATAATTTAATTAGCTTAAAATTAGTCAAGTTTAATAGTAGTATAGTAGTGTAACAGTTTCTAAATTATGTAATAGAGTGTTAAATAAACAACGCGATAAAATCTATATATAATAGTTTAATTTCATAACATTCGCGTTAACAGAAGACAATATTATTAAAGTTACTTACTTAAAATGTTGTACGTTTTACATAATGTATACATATCCAAATCCTGAGGACTTCAGGCTTCTCCCTTTGAAGTGTACGCTGCGGCTGATGCAGTACATTCATAGGGAGATAGCTAAGGGATAAATCTTGGGGCCGACACAAAAGATCCCAATGGGTTGAAGTGTCGCCGGTCTGTACTGACTGGCCCTCACACACAAGATAAGATACATAATGTAAACTTATTTTTATTATCAAGATATACATATATTTGGAATCAATTTTAATCTCCGTGCTGCTATATAAGTAAAGCCCTTTCATATAAAACCTCATTTACCTAGGATCCAAATTCGATAATATTTTCTTTCAAGAAAATATTAACTGGGTAAGTTCTATATTTAAACTGTAAAAAAATATAAAATACCAAGCAACAAGCACACTATACACAACACGGGAAAACCCTAAAAGACACATGTCGCTAAAAATATTATATTGCTTATTTCACATGTACATACAAAAGCAACAATCATAATATACAACTTATTAGTATTAACAAACCTAACTATTTATAAGTAAAACAAAATAAAAAGGAATGGCACAAAATATATGACTGCAAATTTAAAAAAAAGAATGTCTGGTTTAGGCTACGTCGTATGTTTTTTACCTGTGGTCGGTCTCTTATTGCAAGAGCCGTCTAGGTGGGTACCATCACAGTGACACATATTCTACAGCCAAGTAGTAGTGTGCAAATTGTGTGTGTGTTTCGGTTTGAAGCATACTGTAGCTAGTACCATTTCTGTGCGTATGAGACTGAAGAACAAATGTCTTTGTGTTGGCAACGCGTAAATTATGCCTTTGGTGTTGCGAGCGTTCATAGGCTGCGGTAACCGCTTACTATCAGGCAGGTTGTATGCTTGTTTGACGATTTCAAAGCAGTGAAAACAAAACAGTAGTATACATGACTATGAATCAGTTTAATACTATTTGATTACCTGATATTTTTAAATAATCTCGGTTGACTATTCCTCAGAAATAGTTGTAAATTGTAATACTCGTAGTTTTGATAACCTCTTAAGTCTTATGTTCCTGGCCACGGTTAGGATGAAGATAAATTGAACAGTGACAGTTTCTACATTTAAGCAAATCAGTTTCAACTTGCCAGTCAGTGGAATGCATGTCTGCAATTGGTATGCGCCACCACACTTTTAAAGATAGGACAAATAGAGCAACCACTAAAATTATATTCTTTCTTATTTTTCTAAATACATAATAAGATGATTTTTTATACGTAATGCATATTTGTATGATTTTGTATTTGCATTATAATGTTAAAATATGTGCTTTCACACTCAGGTAAGTGGCGAAAGAAACAGCCCTGTGAAAATGTAATGTTTCTTTTAAACTTGCTAGTCGACGAGAACTTTCCACGCAAGTAGAAGCCAACAAACTAAGTAGCAGTCAAGTTTAATCAAGAATTACTTTATTGTGTTTAAAATAAATGCAATGGAAGAATTCTTAAGCTACCTTGTCTGTTTATGTAGGTATATTTGTATTATGTAACCATCATAGTACCACAGTACTAATTTAGCTAATACTCTGTAATAAAATTACATGATCATATTTAAGGACTAATAACTTAGCATTCACTGCTTAAATGCAGATAATTGTAAAGGATAAAAGTTACTTTGCAAAAAAGTATGTCCTTCAAACGACTTCTGGATTAATCGTGATTATAGTGTTAAATATTACATTATTTCTATACGTACTAGTAGTAGTACTTAACTACACCTGCACTACGACTATCCTTTTAAAATAAAAAAGTCATGCTATATTGCTTTTTTCCGTCAAACAAAAGTAAAATATATTTCGTTACAAGTAACGAATATATGATAAAGCGCCAAACGAAATACGATATTATAATACAAAGAACTAATAATAAAACAAGACAAGGGATAAGTCAAGAATTTTATGAAAACGTATTATTTATTACATAGACTTGTAATTGGCTATGATTTCATAATAAGCCGTTAGTTATAAAATAAGCCAGTGGCTGAAAAATTGGGGATATAATTGAAATCCTTTTTGGGATCGAATATTTCATGCGGCCTCAAAACAATAATTTTTCGTATATTTGTCCATATAAGTTTGTTGCAGCATCGTGTAGGAATCATTTAACGCATGGATTATTTGATGATGTTATTAATTTAATCAAATGCTATGGTTTAAATCCGGCATCATGATAGATTGTGTGATTCACGGAAATGTCGTCGATAACAAACAAACCGTCACGTCCGTCACAAAAAGCGCTAAAACGGCTAGTTGTTCAATAAAACTAAAAATTATAAACCATTTATTTGCTTGTAACTCTTTGTGCTACAAAAGACGTAACAATCTAAATCTAAATGTGAACATTTGGCCATATTCAACGTAAAGAAAACTGTACTGTAAACTAAAGTTAAAACAAATAATTACGCCACTTATGGCCAGTCCTACAAAAGGACTTTTTTGTAAAAGACAGATAAATATTTTAAATGAGAATAGTAGGTAAACTAAAGCTTATGAGTTAAAATTACTTATATCAATATATTGTAAGGATGATCGGTTGAGTATTTAAAGCGTGAGACCGTAACAAACAAATAAACAAACAAACTCACATTCGCATTTGTAGATTAAATTATTTGAACGTGATCGATCTACACACAAGCAGGATTCAATAAGTGGTTGGTGGCGAGAACTAATCAAAGAGAACAGTGATTAGGTTATATCATGACAGTTACCAACTGTAGTTTGGGCACTGTTGGCTATCCAGTTTAATGGGTGCACAAGCAAGTGCGTCATATGAATTTCTGTCAGTGCATTATCTAATGTTAGTGTGTACTGGTTTCTCCTATATCCAAAATATAAATGAAGCAGTGAAGTGGTGGTAGAATGATCAGATAGAAGTTGCTACGCAGGCCAAAGACCAGGCAACATTACTCCTTAAGAAAATGTCTTCCCAGCCGCGTATAAATTATCGTGACATATTCTGCGCCAGCCCTGGCAATAGTCATCTCGCTGGACGCTGAAGCAACATTGAATCTCCGTATAAAAATGGCAAGTTGTTATGAGACTCCTAATTATATTTAAACTTTAATATGTTAAGCCGAGCACTAGAATTTAAAAACACTCCTATTCAGCGCTGGACTTAGTCCATATTACGATTTAAGGATATTTAAGTCTGTGGTTTACATAATTTGCGAACACAAGCATATATATTTAGTGAAATATAAGTCTTGGATCCCTCCAACATGTTATAGTATGTATATAATTATCGTACAGCAAATACATTAAAAGATAGAAGAGAGAAGAGAGAAACCGACAACTGTTTATAATAAAGGTAACAAGTAATTTGGCGGTTTCAGTGATTATATTAACGGCTATTTTAAATAGCGCATTGTATAACGTCTTTGTCACTGCTATAGTTCTGTAAATTCATATTTATTGTTATAACATACATAAAAGATAGATTTTAAAACCATTTTTTAGATTATAGATTTCATAGGCCTTAACGAGTATTCTTCGGAGAAATCAACCGTGAGATTGAAAATAGACTAATGAAGATACGATTTTACTTATAGCCTGTCTAATGATACCACAAAAATATTTTTACTTGATTATACAGTTTGGCATTTGCACGTAGATCTGAATTTGAGGGTTTATTTTTATGCCGCCTATCTTATGGATATAAGAAAATAATTTTATAAGATGGCGGTGTAAGTGTCCTTTGGATACGGTGGCGACGTATATAGGTTAAGGACTGGGACGTTTCACAAAAGAAGACCCTAAGATGCGTCCCAATATTTTGTTCACTGGTTTAGGGTATGAAAATGAAATCTCCAAAATGTTTTCTATATTTATGTGAAAGAAAATTGCCAGCTCATTGTCGCTGAAATTACACAACAGCACGAAAAGCGATATGCAAAACTAATATTACAGTGAATGATGAAGATGACAAATGGAAAGTTTATCACAATAAGTATTGATTTTCATAATCCGTAAGAAAATACAAATTGGTATTGAGATTCTAAAAGCAGTAAAAATAAATAGTGTCGGATGTATTTAGGCGGTTTCAGATCTTCGACACTAGATCAGCTATAAGCGTTGGAATCGATGCTTAGCACGATTTATAGGTCTACGTTGCCAAGCCAAGATATTTACGGTGTTTGGTCGTTAGCAAGTAGAAAGTTAGAGAGTAGAAATAATACCATAAGTCGATGTCGGGTCTGTTCAGAACTTGTAAGCGTTGAGTATCTAGTACAAATATTAGCTTTATGAGTCATTCATTAGAAAAGACTGTGTCGTAGGTCCTTTAGTACAAATATATGTATGTCTATGTTTGCGAGCATGAAAAGATCACAGGTTTGATTTTTACGAAACTATCAGTACCAACACAGGTTTTGGAAATGTGGCCGGTAGATGACAATAGTCTGGTTTGCTATCACAATGTACTTATAAATGTAACTGGTGAAATAGTGGTACAGGGTTCAACTAAGTTACACCTTTGGGCATATAAAAGCATCCGCTTAGATATATGAATAGTAGAATGTTTCGAATTAATTGTTATTATTGCAATATTATTAGACGTCTCAGCGTTTAAGTCTGGAATTTAGTTTAAGCTAGACATACTTGAATAAAAAATTCCATTCAATCCTCCATTGTATTATGTTCCTGCAGCGAAACAGAAAGAAAGCAAAGTCTTTTCTAAATGTTGTTATCTTGCAAGAGGTTGTACTGGTATTAAAAGTCTGTAAGCTGCAATAACCGCTCATCATCTGATCGAATTCTTCTTTGTTCGACTGAGGCAGAGTTTCAAGAAAACTTCTTTGGTCCATGTTACGATTTATCCATTATCTAGCTGGTTACTATAGAAGGTTTGTCAGAATTCATATACATACAAAATAATACAGTAAAGCAATATAGTCTATATAGATTGTAGTCGTGAAAAGGCACATACATGTACATCAAAATCTCTTGGGTTTCTATCTATAAAAATACCTTTTTTCGTATTTTTGTTGCCCCGTTATCTCTATTAAATGTTTGCTACTATTTATAGGTACGTATTTCTCAGTAAGAGAGAAATATATTACCCGTCACCTCTAACATTAAAAATAAACGTATAACGGGATAAATAAACAAATCAAAATAATTAACATTTGTATGTCCTCGTATATCTTTGTGTGTGTTGGGGTGGGGTATCTTTATGCTACACCCTCATAACGCAAGCTTTATTTTAGATTCTATACAATAGTCAGTTAACAACTATGATTACGTGCTACCTAAACAAAGATAAGTATACAGTACAATGACGTAAACCAGGTATAGCTGCTGTACCTACATCTGCTTAAGATTTTAAAATAGAAAAACCTAACAAAATGAAGTATAATTCTGGAATCGAACCTAAGCCATGAGGATTGGCTGTCATATTTGTTTATACGTTTACGACGTTGAATTAAAGAATTAAAGGTATTCAGCTGATCAAAATATGTCTGGCTATAAAGCTGAAATCAAAAAGCTATAAACAAAGGTTAATATAAAGATATAAAAAGAATTACATTTCATTATAATTTCTGCTAACTATTAGATACTACAACCATCGTCTGTATTTGTATTACATTTCAATTCAACGAGCCAGTGTCTGCCGAACTATTTTTTTTTACGTGGGGGAATGCTATGACGCATATCCCTCCGCGGCGGTATCCTATCCGGGGGCGGGCGGAGGTATTATGAGAAAGATGGAAATAATAGTAAAGTACCTCCATCGCTAATCGCTTTCGCATGCGGTCGCGACCCCGCCGCGGTTACTACACGAAAGACCTACCCAAAATAGGCACTACGTCGCATAAAACCCTACTGTCTCCCCTAGAGGGGAGGCGGACTCGACACAGAGGCGCGCGTGGGAACACGCACGCCGCCTCTCGGACCTGGTGCTGAACGGATGGCGGGCAGGCCCACAAAGCCCGCCACCAGGTCAAACCTCAGGGTGGCTGGAGGTCGTCTCGCGCCCTCCGGCGCCCGGCTCTGCGGTTGGGGAGAGGGAGCGTTTAAACCCTCTCCCCAACCGCAGAGGCGGGCGCCGCCTCCTTGATGGAAATTACTTCCTTACAGAAGGAGGCGACGGCGTTCCACGACCTCTCACTCCGGACCATAGACTAAACTACGGCCGGGAGCGAGAGGGCAACCGATCCGACTGCCGCGATCAAATCACGGCGCTGCGATGCCCAGGCGGGGCAAACCGCCAAAGTGTGCAGCGCCGTGTCCTCAACAACGTCGCGGCAGTCGCCGCAGTGGTGACAACCGGGCGTCTCTTGCCGGCGTATACGACACAGGAACTGGCCAAAACAACCGTGGCCAGTTAGAACCTGTGTCAGCCGGAAGGTGAGGGCGCCATGCCGCCTCTCCAGCCACTCCTCAAAAACGGGACTTACCGCCACGATCGTGGCGTGCCCGGCACTGGGGTGCACAAGTCGTTCGTTCCAATTGGCCACTAGGACCTGGCGGAGCTCGGACCTCGCCGCCTTGATTGCGGCAAGACCCGGTCCTTCGCCCCAAGCTAGCGCCTCCTGGCGCCAACGGTAGAGCGACGCCAGGAGCGCCGCTTCCAGGTCCCATGGCATCGATCCGGCGAGGAGGCTCGCAGCCTCGAACGAGATCGTGCGGTATCCTCTAATCAACCTGACGGCCATGGCGCGCTGTGGTGCACGTAGCGCCGAAATGTTTTGGGCCGCCAAGTTGTCGCCCCAAACTGGGGCCCCATATCCCTATATGGACATGGACCGCACGAACCCCTCGTAGAGCCTCCGGCAGGAGGTGTTTGGCCCCCCAAGGTTGGGCAGCAGGCGCGCGAGCGCACCTGCAGCGCCCCGAAGAATGGGGGCCAAACGACGGAAATGGGCTGTAAAGACCCATCGGCTGTCGAGCAGGAGACCCAAATATTTAAGGGTTGGTTCGACGCCGATGCGGACCCCTCCCACCATGATATGGGCCCCTGGAGGTGGCCGGTTCCGAGGGCCGTGAAAACATACAGCCTCGGATTTCAACAGGGCCACCTCGAGGCCCAACCGCCGGATACGACCAACGACTTGTGCGACCCCAGCGGTCGCCAGTATGGCCGCCGCCCGGTGCGACTTACCCCTCGCCGTGACAAGCGTGTCGTCGGCGTAACAAATGACGCCGACGCCACGGAGGAGCGCACCTCGCAGCACCCAGTCGTAGCCGATGTTCCACAGGAGCGGACCCAGAACCGATCCCTGTGGAACACCGCACGACATCTCTCGCCGACTCCAACCGTCGTGACCCGGGTAGACGACTACCCTCTCCGATAAATATGCCCCGACTATGCGGCGGAGGTAGGTCGGCACTCGATGGAAAACGAGTGCCTCCCTAATGCAACTCCAGGGCAAGGTATTAAAGGCATTCGCGATGTCCAAAGACACCGCGAAGACGACCTCGCCCCGGGACACCGCATCCTCCGCCAGGCTCCTCGCACGCTGGACAGCGTCAATGGTGGAGCGCCCGCGGCGGAAACCATATTGGTTTTCCGCCAAATCCGAGCCCACCGTGGACAGACGCTGGACGAGGCGCTCCGCGATAATAAACTCGAAGAGTTTAGCCACCTCATCCAGCAACACAATGGGCCGGTAGGCGGACGGAGAGTCCGCCGGGCGCCCCTCCTTCCTGATCAGGACCAGTCTCCCCACCTTCCACTGGCGCGGAAACTGGCCCTGCACCAGACACTCGCTGAGGAGCCCCCTCAGTCGGGGCGCGAGCTCCTCGAGGACCAGGGCCAATGCACGACCTGGAATGCCGTCGGGCCCTGGGGCGGTGTTTTTCGAGCGAAGTCTCGACACCGCCGCTCGCAACTCTACCTGGGTCACTTCGGGAACCACGTCGTCGTCAAAGTCCGCGCTGGACACCATAGAAGGCGGAACCATCGACGAAGGAGTGTGCTCCGCCCGTGAAGGGAACAGAGCGGCCACCACCTCCTCCACCAGCTGTGGCCGGAGACTCTGGGACAAGGGGGGCCCCTTACCAATAGGTATGGACGCCCCCAGGGATTATGGTCCAGAGTCCCCAGCAGCTCTTGGCGGGCCAGATCTTTGGCCCGCTTGATGGCTACCTTCAATGTAGTTTTGGCCGCTCTGTAGGCCTCGTACAATTCCGCCTCCCTGGCGTCAAAATCGGGAGGGCGGCGACGCCTCCTACGAAGCCGGATGTACTGGCGTCTGGCCACCACGCAGGAGTGGCGAAGGTCGGCAATATGTGCCGACCACCAGTACACCCGGCGCCTAGCTGGAAAATTTGTAGGCACTCTTGGCATCGCCGCATCGCAAGCTTGCGTTATGGCCTCCCGGAACCACTCAGCCTCCATCTCGACATTGTCAGGCCTGGCCGGTGCTGGCACCCAGGCCTGAACGATGGAGGCTTCCAGGAGGACCTCCCGATTCAGCTTCTTTAAAGCCCAACGCGGACCGCCCCCAATCGGGGCTCTTGGGGCTGGGGGGTTGGAGGTCTGGGCGGAGACATCGAACCGTATATACCGATGGTCCGACAACGTCTCCACCTCCTCGACGACGCGCCAGCCTTGGACACGGCGTGCTAGTGCGGGACTAGCGAAAGAAACATCGATGACGGAGCCGCCCCGCTGACGCACGCACGTGTGCACTGACCCACGATTGAGGACTAGCAGGCCGTTTTCTACGGCCCACTCCTCGAGCAATTCACCCCTCGCGTCCGTGGCCGCGGAACCCCAAGCCGAGGATTTGGCATTGAGATCCCCGACGACGAGCACGGGCCGAGGGTGGCTTCGAGCGACGACGACGTTCAGTTCGAGGAGATACTCCTCGAAGTCGGCGAGAGGTCGGTTGGGTGAGAAGTAACCGCCCACCACAACCACTTCTCCTACGAGTGCTGCGACGCAGCCCCGTCCTCGGACGATGTTGTCGAAGGACGGGGCGCCGGCGGCGGCCGGCGAAATTAACGCAACCGAGCCATCGAGGTCCCCTACCCAGTCAGCCCTGGGGGGGACGAAATAGGGCTCGGCTACGATGGCGACATGAATTGACCACTGCGCCATGCTCTGGAGGAGAAGGTCCTGAGCCCTGGCGCAGTGGTTTATATTAGTCTGGAGGAGACGGAGGCATGGAGGCATTACGTCTCCATACTAACCTGCGCCCCTCCAGCCGCGGAAGCGGCGACCTTCGACGTCGCCGACGAAGAGGCAGGTGGCCTTGGCGGTAGCTTCTTCTGGGTGGCGGCGCACCCCTTGGCACCCGCCCGGTGCTCCGCTGGTTTGCCCACCGCCGCACACAGAACACAGTGCGGCGTGGACCCACACGTTGCGGCCACGTGACCGGGCTGACCGCAACGGAAACAGCGGCCGCTGCAGTCAACCCGTGAGGGGCACGTGACACCCACGTGGCCGCTGGATAGGCAGCGGTAGCACCGGGCGATCCTGGGCTCCAGCGCTTTAATTTGCGCCGACACCCACCCCACCAAAAGACGCCGGCCATCGGCCAGTTTCTTGGCGGCGGCGACGGGACAGCTAATAATGGCCGTCCCCATTCCGGAGCGGCCCTGCTTAATTTCACCGCACTTGATCTGTTCCGCAGGGCACCCTCCGGTCTTGGCGACGGCCGCGACGACCTCTTCCTTTGTTATAGAGTCATCCAGGCCCGTGATGCGCAAATCGACGCACTTTTGGGGCCTGGAGACGCGGACTTCCTCCGATTCCAGAACCTGGCGGAGACTTTCCGCCAGGCGGTCCGCCTGGTCGCCGCTTGCGACTCGCGGCACTTCTATCAGGCGGGCACCGGTCTGGGTAGTCCGGCACCGTAAACCCGATGTTATTCCCAGCTTGCCGGGGTCGATCGCCGTCCGCGCCTTCTTGAGGAGCTCGGCGTATGTGGCACCTCGCTCGATGGCAGCCGGCTGCAACGTAATAACAACTGCAATGGAGCGAGGGGCCTGGAGCTTCCTCGAGGCCTTTTTGGCCGCCTGCCTTGCCTTCTTGGCCGCCTTCTTTCTTTGTTTGGCTGCCTCTTTCTTTTGGCCTACGACCTCCCAGTCGTCGGGCTTGCGTGCGGCAGCAGCGGGTTGTATCCCGGGAACGGCAGGACGTTGGGCAGCTACAGGTGCGCGATTAGCCTGCCTTTTCCTACCCTTTGGCTTGCTAGGAGCCGTTGATTCGGCTGCTGGAGCGACCGCAGGAGGCCTCGAGGACCTTGCTTTCGCCGCATACGTTGGCGGCGCAGGCTTCGGGGGAGAAGGAGGGGGAGGCATTCTGACCCTGTCTGCGGCCAGAGGAATAACAACCTACTACCTAGAATAACATAATATCGGTAAAATAAAATTAAACAGTGTTTGACTTTAGAACAATTACGTATATAAAACGGTGCATGTGTATCAATAACTCACTTTGGTGGCTGTGTAGATCCGACGTATTAGAAACGTATTATACTCGCGTAATATGTATATATACCTATACGTACGTTCAACTGCATCAGGTATATATATGACTAGGGAAATACTTAGTTGTCTACCTAGTAGAAATGCTTTGGGTTGCATTCTTTAGAAATGAATTCTTTAGAAGATTTAACCACGGACAAATAATTTGCCCAAGTGTCATGCAGGTATCGAGCACAGGTTATTGCAATCGGCGATCGGGATTATAAAGTGTGAATGAATGCATGAACATACACTCACACTTCGCAATTCATAATTCAGTGATCCTGCCCGTATAGAATTAAATAATATTGGATAATTGATCACTTGACATAGACAACACAATTATATTATTTGGATGTCATTTTATTATGCAAATGTTAGTGTAAAGGTTTGTGAATAAACTGGTATGGCCGTTTAAATTATTGTTTAATGTTGTCATTACACACACTACTAGCATGTACTACTTGTATTTTGGTTATGAAATTAGTTTGTTAATATCGAATGTTGCTGCAATTTGTAGAGTAAAACATGAAAGAATAAATATAAAGTATGCAAATTATGTTACATAACTATTACGTAATTAACGTATTAGTATGTGTCTGTGTCATATTTGCATATCAGCTATAAGAGTGTTAGAGGACTTTTATTATTAGAGGCTACTTAATTTATATCACTAGGCGAACTGGAGTATTTATACTAATATTTATTTATTTAGTTTTAAGAAAGCTTACAGACTAATATAAATATAGTTATAGAGGAATAATGTATTGATATTTAGCTAAAATTTACAAGCTTTCACTTATAAGTTATAACTTATAAATAATAAAAGTATGCTAGTAATACAGACTGGTGTTGTCGTCTTATAATACGAAAACAATGTAGTAAAAAAATACAAAAAGAATATACTGTGTATCTAACTGTCTAAGCAAAATGTTCGTTAGTCAATATTTTTCGATTAATTTGTGTGCTGGTATTGAATAGATCGATCTTTAAGTGTGAAGGTAGATTTTTAAAAGCTTTTACACTACGTATGCAGAAAGCGTTCCGCCTGTAGTTTGTCGTGACTAAGGGTGCATTTAAAAGTGGACATTTCCTAAATCTAAGTTGATCCGTTCGAATATCATCAGGACAATCGATCGACCCGTTAGCAATATTAGTCAAAAACCATATGTCATTGATATTAAGCCTTATTTCCAAAGGCAAAAAATAATACCGCTTGTATCGGTGATTGTAGTCTGATGAATATTGTTTCGCTTTGAAGTCCAAATATCGCATAAATTTCTTTTGAATAGATTCAATAAGAGATTTATAGATTTCGTACTGGGGGTTCCATATTTGGGACACGTACTCGAGTTGGCTGCGCGTGTAAAAAGAGTAAAGTGCCTTAATGGGTTTCAAAGAATAAAAAGTGGAACAGGTTCTAGTGATAAAACCTAAGGATTTGGATGCTTTGCTAACCATCATTTCTATATGCTCGTCAAACAGAATTTGCCATCGTGAAGAACGCCAAGGTCTCTAATGGTCTTTGTTGTGTTTATAATTTGAGCGTCTAATTTGTATCTTGTGCTGATCAAAGATGTTTGTCTGGAAAAGTTAATTGGAAACATTTGAATATTATATTATCTGTTTGGAAGTGGTAAACGATGTGGATGTCATAATTATAAATATTGTACGAACTGATAGTTGAAAATAACACATTGTGATATTGTTTGTTACCCAAATAAATGAAAAAAGATGTATACAGTGTGTCCGGTCATGGACTATTGATATTTTTAATACTTATATAACAACTACTTTTATACACAAATACACTTAACACTTGCGCCCAATCCACTTCCCCGCTATATGGCAGCCATTTTGTTTCTTTGCCGAAATATTCCCTATGTGGGTACCAAAAATTTGATATCTCCCAAAGTTTTGATCTTATTGAGATAAAAATAGGCTTATTCGAAGGGCAACAATACTGTCTACCGTCTACATTACAAAACAAAGTGTTCACATGTCCATAATTTTTGAAAACAATATAAAGCTCAATAAAAAAGATCAGAAAATTATGTAAATCAACAAATTATTGTAAATTACTTCAGAAATACCCCTCATAACCCTTTTCATTTTTGTACTAGATCGACAGATGTTGAGCAAAGCTACAATACAACATTTAATTTACAACTGTGTGTCTATTTATTTAAAAGTTATTGTTGTTTGAACATAGCCTATGCGCAAGCACAAAAGATCTTTGTCGAAACACAAAACAGAAAAAATTTAAAAAAAATCGACATTCATATTATATTTTATTTAGTGGTTTTACAATATTAAATAACAATAGCTACAGCCGTTACTCAAAGTGGCCACCTTCAGCTTGTAGAGTCGCTACAGCTCTGTCCACATAAGGAATATTTCGACGAAAAAACAAAATGGCTGCCACATAGCGGGAAAGTGGATTGGATCCAAGTGTTAAGTCTGTTTGTGTATAAAAATAATTGTTATATAAGTATTTAGAATATCGCTAGTCCATGACCGGACACACTGTATACATAAGTGTTATTTGTTTAATTAACAAAAGGATGCAAATGCATCTAAATCTGATTGAAGTTGCATAGCGTCTGAAATTGTAATATTATAAAGAGGAAAGATTGGTTTTTTTGTTTGTTTTTAAAAATTTAACAAAAGCTATGCAACAGATTTTAAAAATTATATTATCACCGAGTAATATATATTATAAAAAAAAAGTTGTAGCATAACCCAACCTACTATAGCGCGCGAAGCAGCGGACAAAAGCTAGTTTCTAATATAGAGGAAGTAAATAGACACTTAACTATTTCAAACACAATAAAAAATTAAAAGTATCGCGGCGCACATGTTGATGTAACGATAAAAATTAAGAATCGTATGTTGAAATGTCTTTGGTATAAAGAAAAATAAACAGAAAATATTGAGGAAGAGTGTAGATATCGCAAATATAAATGGGGCTGCCGGACGAAACGTCGTAGAGAATACGACGGATAGTATAACACCAATTTAGAAATAAATAATCGATCAAACAACTTCGAGCTGAGAAGATAAGTAGAAAGACTCCATGAAGTAAAATAATTAAATTACACATTTTATATGCCTGATATAGAACCAGGATTAAAGAATGTGAAGAACACAATTCCATAATATTCTTTGGTGGCTGTATAGATCCGACGTATTGGAAGTGTATTCTACTCGCATAATAATTATATACATATGTACGTACGTTCAACTGCATCAGATATACATATGACTAGGGAAATACTTAAGTTTTTATTCATAGTTTTAAATAATGGTTCCTAGGATAACCTATTAAACATTATTTAAAGCTTTGCATAAAAACTTTTACCTTCACAAAACAGATTGATGACGTGTCAACACAAACACACGCGTTCCAGATTTCATATTCTTTACATATTATTCATCGAGTATAGGTTGTACTAAAATGTATTTGCAAAATGTAATAAAACACGTCTGTTGTGCTCGCTCAAGATGGATCGTGGTCACGATCTCCTCTCATTGCTTGCATTTACAACAACAGAAGGACAAGAAATATATGCACATTGTACATATAATGCTGAAATATGCTGATCATCTTTACGAGAATTACCTTCGATATGAAAGGTCTTTTTTTTTTTTTTTTTTTTAACGTGGGGGAATGCAATGACGCATATCCCTCCGCGGGGGCGGGCGGAGGGATTATGTCGGACTCGCCGGGGTAAACTAAGATGTTAAAAAGATAATGTATCTCCCGGAATACCGACTAAACCTACCACGGTGTTCCTCGACAAAACCACTATCGACGGGGCCGCGCGAATCACTTTCGCATACGGTCGCGACCCCGCCGAGGTTCCGGCCCGCCGTATGAAACGGCAGGCCCCTACGCAATAAGACCTACCCAAGATAGGTACTCAAAATAAAATTCTACTGTCTCCCCCTAAAGGAGGAGACGGACACGAAACAGAGGCGCGCGTGGGAACACGCACGCCGCCTCTCGGACCTGGTGCTGAACGGATGGCGGGCAGGCCCACAAAGCCCGCCACCCCCAGGTCAAACCTCAGGGTGGCTGGAGGTCATCGCGCGCCCTCCGGCACCCGGCTCTGCGGTTGGGGAGAGGGTTTAAACGCTCCCTCTCCCGCTCCGCCGCCTCCTTGATGGAAATTACTTCCTCACAGAAGGAGGCGACGGCGTTCCATGACCTCTCACTCCGGACCATAGACTGAACTACGGCCGGGAGCGAGAGGGCAACCGATCCGACTGCCGCGATCAAATCACGGCGCTGCGATGCCCAGGCGGGGCAAACCGCCAAAGTGTGCAGCGCCGTGTCCTCAACAACGTCACGGCAGTCGCCGCAGTGGTGACAACCGGGCGTCTCTTGCCGGCGTATACGACACAGGAACTGGCCAAAACAACCGTGGCCAGTTAGAACCTGTGTCAGCCGGAAGGTGAGGGCGCCATGCCGCCTCTCCAGCCACTCCTTAAAAACGGGACTTACCGCCACGATCGTGGCGTGCCCGGCACTGGGGTGCACAAGTCGTTCCTTCCAATTGGCCACTAGGACCTGGCGGAGCTCGGACCTCGCCGCCTTGATTGCGGCAAGACCCGGTCCTTCGCCCCCAGCTAGCGCCTCCTGGCGCCAACGATAGAGCGACGCCAGGAGCGCCGCTTCCAGGTCCCATGGCATCGATCCGGCGAGGAGGCTCGCAGCCTCGAACGAGATCGTGCGGTACCCTCTAATCAACCTGACGGCCATGGCGCGCTGTGGAGCACGAAGCGCCGAGATGATATGAAAGGTCTGTGTCATGCGAAACTAACTTTTCATATAGAAGCTTACATACGTTACAAATAATAAAATAATATAATTAATAATATATTATTTTTGAGAATAAATTATGCTGTTAAGAGTACTTCTACATGGGGCATTTGCTGAAGATAACTTATTAACCATCGTTGGGCGATGCGATGGCGTCTAGACACAATGCTTTTATAATTATTTCTAGATATAGTTAAGCTGAAAGATTAGACTGTTTTGCCTGCAATACAAACACTACAGCGCATTGGAGATGGCGAGATAACTGCCTACACAAAAATAAATACCACTATCGCTTTAGTTTGATAAATAGTAAATTTCAAATCATGTAGCAGGAATGATGGCTTCGGTGATTTACCAAGAATTCATTCCTATCCTATATGAATAATCCTGATGGATACTTGAACATTATAATTTATCACTATTTTGTTGTAAGTGCCTTGGCACACTATCAATACCATTTATCATACGATTTTAGTAAATATAAGCCTTTTTTTTCAATGAGCTCAATATTGTATTGATGATCGCCGCCCAAATCTCAATAATTTTTATAGCATTATTTCGAGCATATATATAACATCGGTGAATAATGAGGTGATTATTTTTTATCGGCTCATATTAGGCGTGTAGCAAATTTAGCCAGCACAATTTTCGAGTATTGAAACAAATAGATCGATTGAATATAGGTCACGTATCCATATTATCGATCTATTTGTTTGAATTCGGGCTAGACGAAACACCTTCAAACGAATTACATGATCACAAATACAAAACCTATGAATCTAGCGCATAGTCAGTAGGTTTTATTGTATATTCAATGTTTCACAAGCAATCCAGTCACCAGCTTAAAATTAATAATGCGCATCTAATGCTTCAGATTACACTTTCTGTCTTATTTGAATGTTATTGAATTGTTTTGGTATTGAAATGGCCGAGTTGCTCGTAATTTATTTTCGGTAAGCCCGTACCTTATATTTTTATGCATTTGTGGATATCTTTTACAAGGTAGTAACATATGATTTACATGTTTTTAGTCTTATAGGATTATTCATCTGGCGTTGATATATTGGGATAATGTGAATTACTATTGCGCTTTTGTATTATATTTATTTTATTATCAATCAATAATATAAATGATGAATACAAAAGCAAACTTAAAATTGTATATTGTCATAAAAATATAACGATATATTGGGAATATTTGTTTGCAAAACTAAAAAAAAGAGCTCAACTGAAAATATAACAAACAACAGTTTCCCAATCACAATTATGTATTAAGCTTTGTTTCAGAATTGTTATATTTATAAGTACACTTTGAGTGCATCTACTGTTTGGAATAAGGTGAAACATGGGTATGGTATTTAAACCTAAAGCTGCCTAATGTAAAAACTACCTAAGTGTATTAGCTGCCTCGTTAGTCTTTTAAGGACATTGCCAAAAATACAGCAATTATTTCGAGTATCTGGCCCACTACCAACAGTGTTAGCACGACAATGCACTCGAAACTATGCAAAATGTCTCGTGTTCGTTAACCTAATGCAATTTTACAAAGGTATATTCATATAGTCACATTTTGCAAACATAATATATGGATACTCCTATGTCGTTGCATACAACCAACCGTAGCATTTGTCAAAGTTTATCAAAACCTACAGTATTAATATGAGTATAAGATACCATTGCGTTAAAAATAATGTTTATCATAAGTAAATAAACTAGATAGATATCAGGTATATAGTCACAACCATAAAATAAAAAATATTAAAATGTGTCTTATTTCAGTAGACGTATTTTTCATAAGTATGTAATTTTATGATAGTCTACCGTTGCGGGTTTAGTAATGACACTAATGACACAGCCTTACAACAAATAAAACTAAACGCGTGGACCCTGGCAATGTTGAAATAATATCTTACGTATGGTAACAGTTTGAAATTTAGGAACATTTAAGGTTTAGCGAAAAAGAGCAACAACGACACAGCCAAAAATAAATTATAAAATATCTTCATGCAATATCAGAACAAATTTTTACGCAGCTTCACAGCTTCGGTAATCTGAACGAATTTTTTGGAGCAATACTTTTAACGATCTCATAGCTTTAGCTTTAGCTAGCTCACGTCACTCGTGATTCTTACCTTCGCGAATCCAATCACGCCATGTAATAACAACCTATGTATACTTATACAAATATTATGTACAATCTGCAAAATTGAAACATAACTATGTTAACACAAGCCATTTCAATGGTAATTCTCCATTGAGAGTGAACATTGTTACTGAGATTGAAGTATCGTTTATTGTAATAGTACACGTCATATGATGCTCAGTTTAGTGCTAAATGAGTTTAAAGCGGTGTCAATGCACTACTTGATACTAAACGACCTAGAAAAGCGTACCTACATGTTTGTTAAAAATTATACTTTGAAGAAATATGTTTCCATTCAACAGTTACCTTTTCTTTTGCCAGTCTTTTGGCATTTAAACAGAATAATAACGAGCTCTTGTTTTATGCTGTTTTTGGAATGGCGAAAATTCAACGTTGTTGTGACTAGAATTGAAACTTTTATGGTTCAGTGAAGTTTGAATAATCAATACGAAAAATGAAAATCGTAAATAGAATATCAATGTAGGAGTTTCAAATAACGAACGTACCTTTTGTTTTTTACGTGGGAAAATTGGCCTACGGACCAAAACCCCGGCGTGCCTGCTGCCTTGTATAGTGTATGGGCCGCTGGAAAAGAGACTACCTCAGCGACCCACCCAGCAGACTAAAACTCCTGGGCGACGCTCCGGCGAGGGCGTCGGACCGACTCAATGGGTTAAAGTTGTAGCAGTCAGTAAAGGTCAAAGTCGTAGCCGAGGCCAAAGTCGCAGTAATCATGGTCAAAGTCAAAGTCGTAGCCGAGGTCAAAGTCGTAGCCGATTTCAAAGTCGTAGCCGAGGCCGAAGTCGTAGCATTGATAGTCAAGGACAAAGTCGTAGTCGTGTGGCCAAAGTAGTTGCAATCATAGTCAAGGTCAAAGTCGTAGCCAAGGTCAAAGTCGTAGCCGAGGTCAAAGTCGTAACCGAGGTTAAGGTCGTAGCAGTCAAAGTCGTAGTCGAGGTCAAAGTTGACGCAGTCAATCAAGGTCAAAGTCGTAGCAATCATATTCAAGGTCAAAGACATAGCAGTCAAACTCGTAGTCGAAGTCAAGGTCGTAGCAGTCATAGTTGTAGCCGAGGATAAAGTCGTAGCAGTCAGGAAAGGTCAAAGTCGTAGCCGAGGTCACAGTCGTAGCAATAATAGTCAAGGTCAAAGTCGTAGCAATCATGGTCAAGGTCAGAGTCGTAGCAATCAAAGTCGTAGCCGAGGTTAAAGCCGTAGCAGTCAGTCATGGTCAAAGTCGTAGCCGAGGCCAAAGTCGTAGCAGTGATAGTCAAAGACAAAGTCGTAGTCGTGTGGCCAAAGTCGTTGCAATCATAGTCAAGGTCACAGTCGTAGCCAAGGTCAAAGTCGTAGCCGATGTCAAAGTCGTAGCTGATGTCAAAGTCGTAGCCGATGTCAAAGTGGTAGCCGATGTCAAAGTCGTAGCTGATGTCAAAGTCGTAGCCGATGTCAAAGTCGTAGCCGATGTCAAAGTCATAGCAGTCGTAGCCAAGGTCAAAGTCGTAGCCGATGTCAAAGTCGTAGCTGATGTCAAAGTCGTAGCCGATGTCAAAGTCGTAGCCGATGTCAAAGTCATAGCAGTCATAGTCAAGGTCAAAGTCGTAGCCGATGTCAAAGTCGTAGCTGAGGTTAAATTCGTAGCCGAGGTCAAATTGTAGCCGAAATCAAAGTCGTAGCAGTCATAGTCAAGGTCAAAGTCGTAGCCGAGGTGAAATTCGTATCCGAGGTCAAAGTTGTAACCGAGTTCAAAGTCGTAGCTGAAGTCAGAGTCGTATCTGAGGTCAAAGTCGTAGACGAGGTCAAAGTCGTAGCCGAGGTCAAAGTCGTAGCCAAGGTCAAAGTCGTAGCCGAGGTCAAAATCATATCTGAGTTCACGTTCTGAGTGACAGAAAAGACGTTTTACGTTATCGGATCCAAGTTCGGGAATCGAATTAGGGGCCTCAGAATCAGTAATAAAATAACATAAAAATATAATGTAGCTTTTTACTTTATTCAAATAATGAAGAATAGTATTACAGTATACGTTAGCGAAAACTGAAAAATCTTATGAAAGAATCCAGACAGGCGTTACGAAAACTAGTGCAACCTATTTTCGACCTTATGAACACATATTTAAAAACAAGGTTTTCGGGTAGTATTGATTACACTGATTCTAAATGTAATAATATAATAATAATAATAATAATTTAATAATAATAATTTATTTATTGATTACAGTGGTAAAACATGAATACAGTCCATAAAGTACTTAATATAGGTAATATAATATGGGTGCCTGTACTAGGGTAAACCTGTGCCACAGGCGTTAAGGGCACTTACAATATACTACTAGGAACTAAATTATATACAATTAACCATACTTATTATATAAATGTATGCAAAAATAGGCCAAGATTATAATTATTATCATGGAACTTGTTATTACTTATTTAACAACAATCAACAAATCTTCAGTATCCTCATAATTTAAAGTTTGTAAGTACTGACAGACTATCCGCTTAGATCTTATATAACTTAGGTCATATATAGCTGTTTGTTTATTTATCTTGTTATAAAGAAAAGGCCCTAAGAATGCGAAAAATCTATTTGTAAAAACAAACTGATTCAGAAAGTGTGGTACAGACAATATCTTTTCGTCTTTTAGTGTTAGTAAGGTTGATGTTATACGTAAGCGTTGCGTGCTGTTTAAGTACGGTGTACATTATAAAAAGCCGTCGGACAGTTAATACATTACAATTTTCATACAAAAGATGTGTGGAAAAGCGGTAGGATCGTCGGGTTGCTACTTTTAAAAGCACTCTTTGTGCTCGTTCAATATTTAACATGAAGGATTTTGCGCTACCGCCCCATGAAGTAATGCAATATTGTATTAAAGACTGACACAATGCCTTATAGATCTGTATGATGAGTATGTGATTAGCAATAAGGAGTAATTTTTTGAAAACAAATAATAATTTGCGTACTCTGTTAGTTAAAGCAGTTATATGTTCTTTAAAGGAGAGTGTGTCGTCTAATATAACACCTAAATATTTAATATTAGTAGTGTTTGAGATAACAGGACATGTGCAAGCAGTAATGTTATTACAGTAATGTGCATATAGATTAATGTGACTTAAATGAGGTTGGTGTCTACGCATACAAAATTTAATAAATTTTGTTTTTTCAGTATTCAAGGTGAGCATATTATATTGAAGCCATTTCATTTGTTTACTATATTAAAACCGCACTGTGCATATTCATAGACTTCCGCAGTGCACTGTGATTCCGCCCTAGGCCATAAATTGAAAAATTTCATTTAAAACTTAATCACGTTGTTTTTGAGTGTCACCATTTCAAATCAAGTGTTTACGTATTGTGAAGGTATGGATGTTCAAGAGCAAAGTATGTACTTTTATTATCAACCACTTTTTATTTTTTTTTATGCACATATTATTTTGTATCATTTTAATATTGAGGGTAGTTTTCTTTTTAAAAAATGTGATGTATATTTATATCTTTTGGACCTACAACTTTTCGCTGTACTTTGCTGCCCTTGAAGCATATCTTTTTAGAATAAGGAGAACATCCTTATAAAGGGCTATAAGTTTCATCTGCCTCTTCCTGCCTCTTCTTACGTTAGTGGGCTGTCAAAGTATGTATGCCCATAGAATAAAAATAAAGTCATTTTTTTAAGTTCAGTTTTTATATTGTTTCAGGTACATTTTTCAAATGTTCTGTATCGAGGATGTCAATTTTTAACATTTGGTACTCTAAAGTGGGTAAACCAAATGAAAAATCACAGCATGTCCTGAACACTTTGACTGAAACATCATGCCTTTCTGATTACATCGAAAACATTAACCTAGAACCTTTAAGCCTTAGAATTACGAATGTATGTAAACGAATTTCTCATTACTGGGCCAAGTCGAATCGTACTAAATCTAAATTCTTAGAAATGTGTTCAGATTGGCTGCATGAAATTGAAAATATTGATGTAGAGCGAACTAAGGTACGTGTATCTCTGAACTTTGACGAAGTTGAAGCATCAACATCTTCATCGTCTAGCCGTCCGAAAATGAACTTTGACGAGACCAATAAACGTACAAAAAGGAGAAGATTACTAGTTTGAGAGATACTAATTTGTCTAAGCAAGATCCTTCTCTTGTACATTCATTGCTTAGTGCTTCCGATGATAGATTATTAACTTTTCCTGAAATCGATGCTAACGAAGTTTTATCGCTCATTGTCGAAGCTCACTTAACTCGACATCAATATTTATTAGTAAAGAAATTTATAAACAATAAGTTTTCAAAAAGCATTTTGCCATCTTACCAAATTGTTGTGGAATCGAAAAAACACTGTTATCCTCCAGATATAACTGTTAGCGAATCATCTGCCGAAGTCGAACTTCAAAGTTTATTAGATCATACAGCCAATCGGATTCTCAAGTCTCAAAAGGTTGTTTTGGATAGGGTACCTAAAGAATCCCAGGATAAGATAGCTTTGATAGGGAAATGGGGTTTCGATGGCAGTACAGGGCATTCTGAATATAAACAGTGTTTTTCTGACGCCACTATTGAAGACGGTAGCTTGTTTCTTACTTCATATGTGCCACTTCAGCTTGTTTTGAAATTAGATACTGGAGAAAATACCGTAGTTTTGTGGAAAAATCCTCGTCCTTCGTCAACTAGATACTGTAGGCCTGTACGCTTTCGATATTTGAAAGAATCGACTGCAGTATCAGTTGAGGAAGAAGCATATTTAAAGAGAAAATAAGTAACTTACAGCAAACTGTTTTCAAAAAAGAAGATCAGGAATACCGCGTTACTCATTGCTTGCAATTTACTATGGTAGATGGCAAAGTGTGTAATGCACTTAGCAGTGTTTCCTCGTCTAAATGTTATATTCGTAATGCCTTGCCCAGCGAAATGAACCAAATTGACAAATGTTTAAACAAGAAAGTCGATGAGAGTAAATAATATGAATTTGGTTTATCACCTCTTCACGCGTTAATACGCTTCTTTGAATATTTTGTTCATGTCGCATACAAGTTAGATGTTAAAAAATGGCAAGCTAGATCTGAAAATGACAAAATTCTTGTTGCAGCAAAAAAAACATACATTCAGACTCAATTTAGAGAAAGATTAGGTCTTATAGTGGATAAGCCCAAAAGTGGCGGAAGCGGGACCTCAAACGATGGTAATACCGCCAGACGGTTTTTCTCGAACTCAGAAATTTCAGCTGAAATTACTGGGATCAAGAAAGATCTCCTAGATCGTTGCTGGATCATACTTCAATGTTTGAATTCGGGATATAACATTAATAAGACGAACTTCGAAGAGTTCGCATTAGAGACAGCTCGGCAATTAGTTGCCGAGTTTCCGTGGTATAACATGCCTGCTTCCGTTTACAAAGTCCTAGTTCATGGTGCTAATGTTATTGATCACGCTTTATTGTCAATCGGAGAGCTGTCTGAAGAAGCAGCTGAAGCAACTAACAAACACATCAAATCATTTAGGAGAAATCACACGCGAAAAATGAGTCGCATTTTGACCAATACTGATTTAATTAATAGGCTTCTTCTTCATTCAGATCCCTTCATAACAGGTCTACGAAAGTTACCTGTCAAAAAAAAGAGTGTACTGTCAAAAGCTGTTTTAGATTTGTTATGTATTTAAAGGTAATTTTGCCAATATTTCGTATAGTTTGTAGGTTGTTTGTATTTAGAAAATAAACTTATTTTATGTATTTTTGCTATTTTATTTTATTCTTTTGTGGTTATTGTTAATACAAATAACCATTATTTACAGTTTTACTATTAAAATTCGCAATATAAAATGTTTTAGATACATCGATCGTCTAAAATAAAATTACAGCGAGACATTTTTACACCTAAATGTTGTTAAGAATTTTTTAAACTTATATAATATATTATAATTTTAATTATTTACGTTTACCTAAATATATTCCAACGTGTAAAATAATAAAATACTTTTTATAATGGATTTGTGTATTTATGACCGCCTTTGTATGAAACCTGAATCACTGTGCAGTGGTGTCAGCGGAAAAAAGGAGCGCAGTATCGTCTGCGTATGAAACAATTTTTCCATGATGTAGACTTAGATTACAGAGATCGTTAATGTACACCAGAAAGTAAGGTAAAAGTAAAGTAAAGTAAAATGTAACAAATTAAACAGAAACCTATGCAATGTCGATAAGGTTCAAAATTGCTTGCACCTGTTATTCTTAAATGTGATCGTATGTAGACATAGAATGCATACAATTATTTATATTAATTATCATAAGTTTGTTGGCTTGTAATTTATATGTAATACCTACATTATATTTATTTTTGCGTGAAAACATAGAAAAGTTTACAGAGCACGCTGTTGGATGTTTGCCCGATGAGGCTAGAAATATGGTAACCTTAGCTTTTGATGATGTTAAAGCAAAAGCATCTAGTTCAACAAAACCAATCTCTGCTATTTTTAGAGAGGTTATTTCATATGAGAGTACAAAAAATTCAATATATGCTATAACAATTTAAAGTTAAAAAATTGGTCTACAATAATATCCAAGAAGTGAAAATTTCGGCAAAATTTAAATCATTTTTAAGCGGATACTGGAAAATATTGAAGAATATTACTTTTCGAAGCTCACTTGTTCCATTCTCTCAATTATACAAGATTATTCTTACTTAGTACGAAACCTGGAAATAGTTTGTTCAGAATCAGCAATAGAATCGATTACAATAGTTTTTAAACCATGTTTTATTTTATCCCAAATGTCTATCAAAATTTGTATAAATATAAAATAGGACACACTATTTAACAGGTAATTAATGGCCGGCCGGCGGCGGCTGGTAGGCATTTATCGAACAAGCCACAATACATAGTTAAATGCTTAGATCATTCATAGTTTGGGAATTCCCCTTTCGGTGTGCACCCTGGACCGCTACCCGCACCACCGTCTCGTCCTGCGGGACGTCCCGCCCGCGCTTGCAGCCCCCACTCTGGGCAGTGAGCTGGGCATTGGCGCATTGGGTGACAATATTTCCGCGAGGACAACGCCACGGTGCAATTATATCAGCTGATAGCTTAGTGAGGTTTTATTATTTCAGATTCTTTTTTAGTTTTATTGATTGTTCTTATAATAATATGTTTGGGGTGTTTCGGCTTTTGTACCAAGTAAGAATAACGTTGTATACCTTACACGGTAACTTTGGAAGTACGTCACAGACAATAAATATAGTTCCGCTGATATATTGTGATATGAGTGATAAAACTGAACAGTCTTATGTCGTATTGTTTGAAGTAAGTATTCATTGCGATATTGAGACAGCAATGACAAACGCTTTAAGAAAGGTATTAACAATAAAAATTGGGCGGTGCCATTATCATTACATCAATTTACTGTGGCGAAAAGCAAAATATGTAGGTTTGAAAGCAAAAATCGTCCCATAGTGGGTTTGTGTACAACACTTCCATTATTACCTGTAAATTGTATTTATCAGGGATTGAATTATATCCAATCAGAATGCAATGTGATGCAAAAGTTAAAACCATTTATGGATTATATGAATACATATTGGTTTAAGAATAAACAATTTACTAAAGAATGGTGTGTTTATAACCAACTTCATCGCACAAATAACTTTGCAGAAGGATGCTTGAATGAATCGTGCGATAAATAAAAATTATGTGACGATCGCTAAGTTGCTTTCTGTTCTTGAAAAGGACATGTCTATTAATAAAATGAAAATTGGTAATGCTAAAGGTGGACATTCACAAAGCAACAGGAGCATACTACAAAAAGACAGAGATGTATTTGTTTTAAATGCTCAGGTGAAGTTGATCCACAAACAAATAACAGTTGGACATTTCTTAGAGCAAGTTCGATAAACATTCATTTTTAACTAACTTCATAATTGATACATTTTAATAGTAGGTTAATTCAAATATATGTGTTTTTACTTATCACTTTATTCTATCTTATTTGTATTAGTTCTATCTATATAAGATCTGAGAATTGCATGCACGTGTTTTTCATAATTTATATGCGATGACCTTGAAGAAAATGAGGTGCAAACAATTTTGGACGTTTTTTCAATAAGCTTTTTTTTGGCTAATATAGATTACACTGATCACGAATATAAGAAAAATCTGGAATCCATGCAATGTTGATAAGGTTTAAAACTGCATGTATGTGTTTTTCTGAAAGTTCATCGTATATACATAGATGATTAAAAACAAGTGTCTAGCTTGTATCTTCCTGCCCTGTCCAGGAAAACAATTGTTTATTTGGTTATCGTGATGTTCATTATTTTGTTTTCGCGATGTTCAATTATTTTCGTGATTTCCATTTAATTTCCCTGTGTTACTTGTTTTCGTAATGTTCATTTGTTTGTTCAAACTGCCTGATAATTCGGAATATAGTTTAATATGACACTTTTTTATGTAAGGTTTTGATAATGGAGCTGCGAGACCGAATCTATACTTGTTAAAATTTAAATTATTTACTCCACCCACTAAATGGAACTATCGGAATTCGTAGATCCTATTGGACCCACCATGTGAACCATATAAACTTGAGAATCCTACTGGACCCATCAATGGAACTATTTAGTGGAACCAACAGTCGGAAACCCTTTGGTTTGATATTTACATTGAGTAAAGAATAATATAAAAGTTGAAATAACAGCAGTAAAATTTTATGTATTTAGTTATGAATCTATAACGTACTTGAGGAACAAAGAAAAATAATAATGTTTCTTTGAGTTTCGTTGGTATTCATATGTAACTATTTATAATCGTAGTGCTCTACCAATTTTTATAACAATACGCCATAAATAGCCTTAGGTCATCTACATTTAAAACTACTGTAAGTGTATTATACAAGAAATAAACAATTTAGCTGGAGAAAAGCACTCTTATAAACTTATAAATTCTCCTTCATTGTTTCATCGCTGCACAGTCTAGCTAAGTTTTATAAACCACAATTTATACAGTCTGCTAACGACCGTACTAAAACACTCGTGTGGCGGGTTGCGGGCTAAGATGGACGAGGTATGTACCAGCTAACAGAATGATAAGTGGGAACCTTCTGTCATATGACAATTATTATCGTTGACAGTCGTTCATACAAAGTATTGATTACGTTGTGGTGCATGCGGCACATGCGGCGTGTGCGGGTATGGGGTGTGCGCAGGCGCGCGGTGCGGCGGCAATCGCGCTACATGCTGCGCGTGCGGCAGGTCTAGATTATGAGAATACTACTAAAGAAACTTTTATGACGGCCTGCCTTGTGGAAAGCGATTTCCGTAAGCAATGGATTTTTTTAGGACTAGGTCTTTTTATATAGCACACTACATAATTATAATGAATGTATTGTGATTTTAATGGAATCGTAACGAGTAAGCAATTATCCTATTTAAATATATCTAAATCAAAATAATCTATTCTATATATATATAGAATAGATTATTTTGATTTAGAATAATTACATTTATGGAGTTATTTAAATAGGATAATTGCTTACTCGTTATTTATTTTATTTAACCATTCAGATATCTGAATGGTTAAATAAACAATTTTATCTACATAACAAAATTTGTTTATTTTGAGCTAGGGTTCATGGTAAGCAGATTGTAAAACATACATATAACAATAATTTTGAAAATAACAACAACAATAACACATTATTTTAAAATAAGTGGCTCGGTTTCATTCCGTTTATTTCGTACTGCCAAACAAATAGCGGGTTATATGTGTGTGTGCCATCCACCTACTTTATTTAACTGCGATCGCTCTCTCTCGATTTAATAATATAAATGATAAAACATTGTAATGTACCACTCTATGGCATCATGATGTTTGCCGCACACAGAGCAGTGAGCACCACTTGAATCTACAAACGATTTCAATCAACTGCACTAGAGTAAGAATAAATATTGCGTACACGGCCTAATCGATCACTGCCGTCATCTAATTGCTATTCTGTTTGTTAGCTGACAGGCTGCCCGAATAGGTCAGTGGATTAAGTGGTCATCCCGTCATTGCTAGTGCAAGGAGTATTGTGATTTCATTCCAAAATAAAAAATGGTGTGTTCCATAAATAGCTGTTCAAAGTCTAAGTGTTCTTTGCGTGCGTTATTTATATTTTTCTAAAAACTTCCGCTGCACATGAATGATACTTAGTGTGAGACTGTCTTTTTAAACAAACGATCAATAGCACATGATTTATATATCAGTGGAAATTATCAGCACACCTCGATGTAGCTGTAGTTTGGATGACATTATTATGTTTTAGTACTCAAAAGTTTCTCCTGATTTATGAAACGGATAACATTTCAACAATTTAAGTATTTCTAAAGTTCTGGTAGTCAAAATTGGTTGAAGGTATATTCATTGTGCAAAAGCTCATGATGCGATTTCAGTAAAAAAATATTGAAATCATGAGCTGCAGCTCGAACATAATAAAAACCTGCATACGGCTCTACTTTTAAAATGAAATTCGCTTTGGGCAGCTACGTCCGAGCTCACTAAAATTTCATTAAGGTAAATGAAGTATACTGGCGCTGGGCATATTGTAGTTATGAGCTATCATTTTACATTTTTAGAGTACGAACAAAATTGGTAACAATGGTACACAATAAGGGTTTCATTGTGTTACTCTGCAAGCCTTAAACATTAATTTATTTAAAAGAAAAGCTAAGGACATGTTATCAAAAAAATGTTATTATAATATCAACGACTTTATGAATGACAAATTTTAATTACCTATTTAAATTGACATATAATTATTATTCTTTGACATTATCCTATAATCATTAACATTATTTTGACATACATAATACATGATGACATTTCTTTAGCCGTAACTCAATATTATGCTTTTATTTATAATTAATTCAATTTGATTTATGTTTTTGTTTTTAATTAATATATATTGTTTATAATATAAATATTTGATATAGATCATAATTATTTGTACATTAATTCTCATTAATATTTGCATGCCAACTGTGGTAAAACATGTTGACACACTGACTTTTATAACAACTGTTTACCTATTCTGTTAACTACACGTGTTTTAAGCAAATAAAATATCTTTATCTTTATCTTCTCTGTCTTTTTATCTGTTACAGCTGCATATTTTTTACTTCTAATACATTGAATTGGAGTTTATATAACATGTAAAAATGCAGGTTTACTAAATTGCAAATTTCAATTTCAAATAAATATAATTACAATAAAATCGAGAATCTTACAGGCGATATCGAAGCGGCGCGAATTGATCAATTTAAATTAATAAGATTTCTTCCTATATGTTTTCTTCTTAGGTCGGGATACCGGATCCCATGAGCACGAGTTTAACTCGTACTTGACCGGTGCTTAATAATGAATCTGCTTTATACTAATCATTCACTTGTGCTTCCTGAAAACGTCGAAAATACACATCCAGATATAACAAACTAAGAAATGTTGAAGGATGATAATCTATTTACAATTATTGGACGCTTGGCAAATCGAAGTTTCATAATAAATAAAATGTATATTAGTCTATAAATTTGTCGAACCATAGCGAGGAGCTATTTCTGATTCCAATAACCTATTTTAAATTATTATCGCAATCGTATTTATTCTAGTATCCATTATCATATTTCTTTCGAAAATTAGTAGTAAGTGATGATGTAATAGAATATATTATTTTATAAATAATTTGTTATACTATAATATATATCTCAGTCTTACTATGCAATGTTTTACAGTGAATTATATTTATTTGCTACTGCGTATAACAGCTTTGTTAATGAGCAGCTACTCTTTTTACGTAGTAGGAACATTATAAAACTGTGCCAAAAGCAAATTGAAGCTTATTTATTTATTAATTGGACCATCTACAAATATACACACAACTTAAAGCTAAATACAAAAGCGTTAGGTCAATAGATTAAGTGTGCATCCTCACTTACAGTAGGCCACAGCATGCAATGTAAAAACGTACATACAATTGGCGAAATTGGATAAAATTACAAATTCAAATAATGAAATTATAAATTATTATTATTAAATATTAAATAAAAATAGGTTTAATCAGTGGTATCAGTCCACTGATTAAACCTATTTTTATTTAACAACAAACAATACAGGTGTTTTTGAACAAAGGTAAAGAGCTACTAATGTCTAAAACAGATGTCTTAGATAGTGACTTGTATTGTCTACAGAGTCTGGGCAACGCAGTGAAGTGACCGAGGTTAGATTTTGATGTTGGTATATGAAATAAGTTATAAGCATTTACATGTGGCAAGCTACATGGTGTGTTGATTTCAAAATATACAAATATTTTTTTAGTACTGTGGCCGTTTTACCGTAAGAGTATTTTAAGATTGCTAATATGTTAGCTACCTACTAACATACTTATAAAAATAAATGAAAATACGTATAACATAATAAAATACTAGCTTTCACCTAGCCTATTACTTCTAAACGGGCAATATTTTAGTGCAATATGTATCGGCAATGTTTTCAAATATAGTCCAGCCAGCTCAATATATTTGTTTGTATCTGGCATTCCAAACATATTATATAGCCAAGTTTTGACGTGTATTATTACAATACTTTACCTTTTATTAATATACCTTATTATTAAAATAATAATTTTGTATTCTTACCGTGTATTCTATTATATTACTATACGCTTACGAATATTATTGTCGGCCAGTATATTGCATTAAAAATAATGTCTATTTGGAAACAGCTTTAATAAAATATTTTTAGAATCAGTTTACTCGTTCGAAAGATAAACAAACTTCCTCTTGATATTAGTTTGTATTATAATATTTGTCTATACCAATATTATAAAGGGGAAAGATTAGATTTTGTTTGTTTGTAATGATTTAATTCAAAATCAACAAAACTGATTTAAATATATTTTACCTTTATTAGAACGCTATACTATCATCGAGTAACATAGGCTATATTTAATTTAAAAAAAGGTAATGTAACACCTAAAATAACCTAACTACTTTTACGCTAGCAAAGCCACGGGGAAAAGCTTGTATATAATATATATAAAGAGCCTATGCTCATTGATAACTGTAATAACCTTTGGAACACAGAGCTCATTCTATATATATAAATTAATCTTAATTTAGTACAATAAATTACATTTTATTTTATTTATGACTGCTGTAATATTCTCAAGGAAATTATGACCTTTAATAAATAATTATATCAGCTGATTGTCTTTAATATTTCTTTATCATTTTTATGATTGCATAATCTTTAGTGATAGCAACCGGTATGATTTCTTTTTTAATTACGATATTTAACTTTCTTGTCCACTACGATTCTAAATAAATGAATTCCATCGGTTTCTTGGTTTTATTATTCAACACTAATTATACTAATAGATAGACAGTCAAAAGTATGATTATTGCACATTTATAATTTTTATTTCTTTTTTTTTCTGACCTGCCATTAGTTCTATTGTAAGGCATTTCAAGGTCATCCATTAATTACTGGACACCCTGTATACGGACCTACCGGCCACCGATTGTAGCTAATATTTAATAAATGTTGTCTTCAGTTCAGCGCTGATAAAGTGTCAGCAATATATCTTCTATTGAGCGCGTGCAATTTTTTATGTAACTTTCAAATCTATAGGTATTCGAAAATAAAATCTACCCTTACACAATCCAGATATCTGTCTAAGTTTATTATTGTGAATATTTTATGAGATTTTGCTCTATCTAGTAAGGAAAATATTGTACGGCTATGTACCACTTAAAATTTTAACACCTTTATATTTCTACTTGCTGGTCCAGAAAACCTTGTTTTGTCGTTTTCAATATACCTATAGGAAAGGGTAATGAGTTACCACGTCAGCAGAGGGTGAGCCATCTGCTGACGTGGCGTGGCGACGCAAAACGGTAGTGTAAGTCGATAAACGCTACACCTATAGAAAATAAATAAAGAAACATTGTATTGATAACACAAATCCTAAGTAATATTATAAATGTGAATGTGAATTTGTTTGTTTGTTACGCTTTCACACCTTAACTACTTACTTGACCGACCATCATGACATTGCGCATACGCGTCGTCAGGGAATAGAAAAGAACATAGGATACCTTTCATCCAAAAAAGGACTGTTGCTAATCTAACCTAACCTACATTTACGCGAGCGAAGCCGCGGGCAAAATCTAGTATTCAGTCATTCAAAACCTGTGCTATCTAACATTCGAGTGTCGATTCATAATTGCTAATTATTATTCGAATAATTTGGAATGGAACTGAAGCGATGATGTGTGAAAACTGCCACATCGCATTGTCTGACGAAATATCAAACAAAATTAAGATTACCACCGATTAGATGTTTTTTTAATTTTCCTTGCGTGTATATTTTTATAAATATATATTATAAATGGCTCGGGCTTAATTTAGTTTGTCGTGTATATAAGGTAACGAAAGCGTAAAGTTAGCCTTGATTCGCGACAAGACGCGCGACGTCGCGAGAATGCATAAAGATGTTCATTACAGCATACGTATACAACCTATTTTCATAGACACTTGACGCTGTTGACGCCACACTGCGCCTCACTTTACGCCACTTGCCTCATGCACCTTCCCATTCACTAACAGCAGTAGCACCAATTTTCGAGAAAGCGCGAGAATTCTCGGTAAAACTACTCATACCTATTTTGGCCTTTAATTAGTGCATGCATCCACAATGTTATGCACAATTTCTGAAGATTCACTTCGCTTCTCATCCCTTCACTTTACGGCGATGTAAATTAAAGCCTTAGTGCATTTCACTGACATGGGTCAAAAGTTTAACAAAGGGACAGCACTACAAATTGCGTGACCCGGAAAATATACTAGACGTACTTTACTGTATATTTTAAGCAAAAACATTATACAGATATGACTCACCTACTTCCTTTTCTCCCTAGCCTTTATTATTCCCAAGTCACTTGGGATCGGCTTTTCTGGTTTAACCGGATTTGACTGGATATCAGTTTTTACACGGAGCGGCTGCCATCTGACCTCCGCAACCCGAAGGCTAACGATACCCTAAGGCTAGAATAGTATCTGGATATTATAGGGCACTGGCTTCCCAATAACGACTGCCAAAGATATTCATGGCAGCCAGACCAACGGCTTAACGTGCTCTCCGAGACACGGAGCAGGCGATAATTGTCAATCAATACGCACATAATTTCGAAAAGTCATATTACTTCCGAAAGTCATAGGTGCGCGACGTGAGTTCGATCCTGAGATACTCTGCATTGCACTCTGTTGGTCTCCCCATTGAGCTGTCGCTGCTGTATATGACTCACCTACTTGTATTAGAAAATTTCCATTTATTATCGGTCAGGTTAGGTCGTCTCAGGTATCACTTGCACGGTCGTCGCCCCTTGCCAGACTGTAGTGTTTATCTAAAATACATTTATCCAGCCGTCTGGTGCGTCGTTCATTTGTCTTCTACATAAAGAGAGTATAACTTTTAGCCTCATTTAACGAAGTAAATGGGGAGCGATTATGTTCTGTTGTATATTAATCATGGAATCTATTATGGTTGAAGACAGACAGTGTTTCTTCGCAATTACTTAGTAATTGTTCTCAAAACTTGATTTACAAAGTTATTTAATTACATATTAGCGTGAAAATCGCAACATAGTTTCGTTTATAGAAAGGATAGAAGTATAAATGTCAATAGTATGTGAGCACAAAACTTTAGTTTATTTTCAAAGACAATTTTGGTCCATATTATACTAAGCTATAGAATTAAATAGACAGCAGTTGCTGTATAATTTTATTTTGGAATCAGTAGCTAGCACAAAATTGATTATAGAAAGCTTGTATTCAAAGTAATAAAATGTAATCGAAACATTTATCTTATATATTATTTTATATTTTAGTAAATTGAATGCATTCTGCAAGTATTTGGTCCATAACGTTATTTTACTTGCATACCTACATATGTATATATGCTATATACATATTCTCACGGCTCTATTTATGAAGAGCAAGGCAATGGTGCATGCCTCCCACACTCGCCAGCTATAGTTTAGGTTATGTTTTTAGGTCTCATGTAAAAACATAACTAAAACCATAGCACCGTCATAAGGTAAACGATATTAAGTGCGACCTCACTGCGGTATATAGGCACAGGTCCAAAATTAGAACTGCTACTAGTGATGCTATTGAAAATTTCCTAACAGTTAAAGTCAATAACACTGTCGAACTTGGTAATAGAACCCGGCAACTCATGCTTTGTATTTGCAATTCACTGACGCTACGTTTTTAAATCGCAGAACTACAAAGTAAAATTCTATTTCTCAAGCATCTGACAACCCTAAATGATTTCATTTGCATAAAATACTTTTGTTTTTATATAAACGCCGATAACAATTTATCTAATGGAACGGGTGCGAATTAAAAGGCAAAAATATTCATGTTGCGAGCAATTACAGTGAATTGACTACTATAGACCGCAAGCTATTCTATTAGTCGATAACAGCGCAGACACATTACAAAGTTTCTATTGTAACGTTTTTCTGAAATCCACATATAGAGGAATATAAAATCAAAGCACAGCTAATCCTTTTAACATATAAAATTTTCAGATTCATTATATTTGCCTATTATGTTTGGCATTCCAACAAATGACAGGTTAAATAAGGTTCTAAACTTGAATTCAAATGTTGAAAAAGGTCTGTATTATAAGTGTTATACCCAAACTCATTCATCAGTTTTACTAACAGCCTAGATTATTTTAGATGACTGAAATAGTAATTGGTTGCCTGAGCTTATACAAACAATCCCTACAAACTCGATGTCTTAAAAGCATATAAAAGATCATGGTTAATTCATATAAAAATAATTCTGTTCTCTCGCCGAAACAAATTTTGATTGATTAGTAGGTATTCATTTGTTAAGAAGATTTAAGAAGCCTAAAATTGCCTTTAAGTAGCCTTCTTTCAATGCGGGCTAGCCTTAATGTGTAATATTTTAGCACTTATATGGGTATTAATACTGTACATTGTACAAATTGTACTTATTCACGCAAAGCAAAGTTTTTAATATAAAGCTATAAGAGTAATATCAGAAACGTCCTTGAAATCGTTAACTATTCTATCTAACGTATGGTACAATGTGAGCATAAGACACAAATTATCCTATTCATAATTTCCAATCTAACTTCATCATTTATTACCTTTTGTTTTTGATTGCAACTCTCATTAAAACTTTCTTCAAAGCGACGTTTGTGAAACTCGCTCCTATATCTTCATAACGAAACTCCAATATTATACGAAGAAAATATATGGATATGTTTCATTTTAAAATTATTATCTGTCATAATCCAGGAAAAGCATAGACTATTCGTTTTAAATATTTTTATTAGGACTGTTTATGAGAATTTCTTACATAAACATCATATATTTCATCTGAATTATTTATTTTGATCATGTGACCATCGGATTTAAATGAAAGTGTTTCATGATTTTTTTATTAAGCCTCAAGCGACGATTTAACACTTCGATGACTGGAAACTCGGCAAATAACATTTTATATGATATTTATTGAGTCTGTTTTGAGACCTACTAAGTGTATAAATTTATTTATAACAGTTGAGTTGCTTTACGTTTATTACAAATTAAATTATAGGAAATTGTCATGCCGTACGGCCGTGGAATCGAACTGATGACCTCTGTGTTGCAGTCCAACAATTTCCTACGAAGTTATCGCTATAAACATTATGATTTGATGTACTACAAAACCAAAAAATAATGAAAGCCTATCAAAGTTTAATAACTTTGCTGTTTCAGACTATGCATGCCTTGCACGTTTCATCAAACACGCCCAATATTATGTGTACGTGGATCAATGGTCAAAAAGATCACACTAACTTCCTAAAAAGTTATTATTTTACATTGTTAAAATAATTGACAAAATAAGCTCTACAGCCTAAAGACCTTGCTACTTTCGATTGTAACTTTTACGAACTTTTGAAGAACATGCGATGACAGCAACGTTAATATTGATTTTAATAGATTTTTGTATAATTTGGAATATTACTTAGAATTCTTATTGTAAAACCTTCTTGCTTCAAAGCACAGGTTCAAAGTATATATATGGACATAATGTAAGATGCATTACGTACATTGATTATTTATTTTACTTTTTGTATACTTTGCATAATGCAATAGACATTATTAATTGTAACTAACTCTTTAAAGGGTCGTCATAATTGCATACAACTAGAAAGATACGTATACTACATTTTATTATAGTACCAACTTTAGATCTCGCTGTAAGAAAGGTTTCTTTTGCTTATTAGGCTCGTCCTATATGGTATTAAAAACAAATGACTACAAATCCTCTTACGCTACGCTCAGCTTGGTTCTGCTCAACTTGATAGTGAGCCAGCAGTAGCCGTTCGTAACATATGAGTGATAGTTCAAAATCTACCTTTTAAAGATATTTAAATTGTGCATCTGTTACCTAATAATCAAGATATTCCATTTTACTAATTACTTACTTGCTCTATATATAGGGCACTATCCAGTAACGTCAGCAATAATACTTTTGTTATCTTCAAGGTTCCTCCAAATATAACGTAATTATTATATATTATACCAAATATTATTCCAAAGTTAATGTTTTTAATTGTTTCGTTGAGTAGATTTTCTAAAGACTTAATAAAAAAAAAGCCTGCTTAATACTTTATTTGGACTGACGTTAAAAAAACACATATGCGTTTGATATGAATTAATTTTATTCAGCACCTCGTGGTAATTTCATGCACAATTGTTTTTTTTTACGTTTTAAACTAAAAGTATTTAAAATTTAATTTACAAAGAACAAATTTCGTGGTCATTATATTTTGCATATTATTGCAGCTGTCATTGCCAAAAGTCAAACTAATTATATGATGAAGCCGTACTGACAAATAACATAACAGGTCTTAAGCAATTTATTCATATATTATAATAAATAACAAAAATATTCACTAGATTGACGAAATTATATTTCTAGCATTGAGTGATTATTACTTATGTAATAATAAATATTAACGGATTGGATCTGGTCTAAATAAACATGAAATAAAATAAAATGTGTCAAGGTTTGTTTATATAAATAGGTAATTATTTTCTTCATTTCGTCGAGTGAAGTGCGAAAAAGACAATTTGTGATATTTAAAATCTTACATAACTACTACCATCTTAGATTTTTCTATATAGACGTAGACTAGATATAGTAGTATTTGTCATGGACGTATGAAGACGTCACTGCCCAATTGATTTAAAACGGGTAACATATAAAACCAGGTGAGTACCTGGTTTTATATGTTACCCGTTAGTAGTAGTATACATTTAAGGAAGGGGAGATACCGGTAGCTGCAAGTTATCTATATCCGTTAAATGTCTGTCAGTCAGTCCCATAAGACGTGGAATGTGCAGGAGTAATGAGACAAGCGAGAATGAACCATCACAAGTATGACAAAATCATAGCAAGTATACCCTTACTGGGTTGCTATAGTCAGTTGATATGTTTTTGTGTTTTATGTGTCATGTGTAGATATAAATCCAAAACAATGAAAATTATATACCTACATTTAATTTCGTATAAGTCGTATCGATAGCTACAATTATTTAAATTTGACAACCCCGTAGTTCGGCAATTAATGTACACTAACGATTTTTAAAGTACCCACGTTCGCTATTACAACCAAGCGTTGGTCATTCATTACTGACTCTTAACATATTGATCCCATAGGAAAACCACGTGTGTTGCTAGTAAAAATAAAATTCTCTTGGCACGTAATAAAAGACAATATCTTATGATATTTTTAGTAAAATATAATTACCATGTTCTGTCGCAGTCTGGCGGGAGCTGCGTGGGATAGCGTATAGTCGATGATGTAACAACATACGGACGACTGCCGTGTTATTAAAAACAAGCAGATTGTCTAACATTGACCCTTCTATCTACAACAGCTGCACCAGAGATTTACCAATAAATCTATTTTTCTTTGTGTCCTTCTAAAAGTCAAACGTGAGGTGGGGAGTACTGTTAGCACTTTAATATAATACGTAATTTCAGCGACACGAAATGTATCGAAGATACGATAAAATTTATTTCTTCCTTGTTAGATAGGTGTTTCCTGTCTCGCGAGTACATTCATTTGGCATTTCACCACGGTTCGTTTAATCATCCGGCTTATTGCGTATTTGTATTAGTATGGACGATAAATTTTTTATAACTACTTATATCCGTCACACAATATTATATTAGACACACTCTGTTTGTTTTAGTGATTCAATTTGTTAACCTAAACTTGCAACTGATTTAGTATTCAAATTGTTTAACAAATATTGTTTATCATTATATAAATATCATATCATTGTCATGTTTTATAGTTACAAGGTGACAAACAAGCATTCCATTTTGTTTGATCGTAACCTTCGTTTGTTTCATCGTAACGTTTATGTACTCTTTGGGCACTTGCAACACCAGGGCTATTACTCGGGTGTTGATAACCTTTAAAATAGGAATCTTGTGTTGCCAGCGCAAAGTGCAGTGATTTCACAGATACCTCGGCTATCTCGTAAGGAGAAAAGAAATCCTACTTACGCAGGAACGCCGCACAAGGTTGCTAAACTACAATTTTCTGTAGAACCTTCCCTAGCTCAATTGTCCTAGTTTTATGGCAATTCCAGGTTTAAATGAAGGTCGCCACTCTACTTTTCATGAGGGTAGGTTTACTTTATTTCCAGTCTAAAGTTGTATAGTGAACTATACAACTCTATGACCACACTTTAACATTTTATTATGTGCAATACATTTGTCGAGAGAATAACTAAAACTTCGAATTAAATTAATAGGGTAGAATAGAGTTAATTATTCTTGTTAAAATAGAAAACACCCTAAATAAATTATTATGTAAAAAATATGATTAGGTAAGTCAATTTACTTCAGAACAAAGCCGAGAGTGTCGTTAATACATTTTTTTTTTTTTTTTTTTTTTTTTTTTTTACGTGGGGGAATGCTATGACGCATATCCCTCCGCGGGGGCGGGCGGAGGGATTATGTCGGACTCGCCGGGGTAAAAGAAAGATGGAAATAATAGTAAAGTACCTCCCGGAATACCGACTAAACCTACCACGGTGTTCCTCGACAAAACCACTATCGACGGGGCCGCGCGAATCGCTTTCGCATGCGGTCGCGACCCCGCCGCGGTTACGGCCCGCCGTATGAAACGGCAGGCCACTACACGAAAGACCTACCCAAAATAGGCACTACGTCGCATAAAATCCTACTGTCTCCCCTAGAGGGGAGACGGACTCGACACAGAGGCGCGCGTGGGAACACGCACGCCGCCTCTCGGACCTGGTGCTGAACGGATGGCGGGCAGGCCCACAAAGCCCGCCATCCCCAGGTCAAACCTCAGGGTGGTTGGAGGTCGTCTCGCGCCCTCCGGCGCCCGGCTCTGCGGTTGGGGAGAGGGTTTAAACGCTCCCTCTCCCGCTCCGCCGCCTCCTTGATGGAAATTACTTCCTCACAGAAGGAGGCGACGGCGTTCCACGACCTCTCACTCCGGACCATAGACTGAACTACGGCCGGGAGCGAGAGGGCAACCGATCCGACTGCCGCGATCAAATCACGGCGCTGCGATGCCCAGGCAGGGCAAACCGCCAAAGTGTGCAGCGCCGTGTCCTCAACAACGTCGCGGCAGTCGCCGCAGTGGTGACAACCGGGCGTCTCTTGCCGGCGTATACGACACAGGAACTGGCCAAAACAACCGTGGCCAGTTAGAACCTGTGTCAGCCGGAAGGTGAGGGCGCCATGCCGCCTCTCCAGCCACTCCTCAAAAACGGGACTTACCGCCACGATCGTGGCGTGCCCGGCACTGGGGTGCACAAGTCGTTCCTTCCAATTGGCCACTAGGACCTGGCGGAGCTCGGACCTCGCCGCCTTGATTGCGGCAAGACCCGGTCCTTCGCCCCGAGCTAGCGCCTCCTGGCGCCAACGGTAAAGCGACGCCAGGAGCGCCGCTTCCAGGTCCCATGGCATCGATCCGGCGAGGAGGCTCGCAGCCTCGAACGAGATCGTGCGGTATCCTCTAATCAACCTGACGGCCATGGCGCGCTGTGGTGCACGTAGCGCCGAAATGTTTCGGGCCGCCAGGTTGTCGCCCCAAACTGGGGCCCCATATAGGGCCATGGACCGCACGACCCCCTCGTAGAGCCTCCGGCAGGAGGTGTTTGGCCCCCCAAGGTTGGGCAGCAGGCGCGTTAGCGCACCTGCAGCGCCCCGAAGAATGGGGGCCAAACGACGGAAATGGGCTGTAAAGTCCCATCGGCTGTCGAGCAGGAGACCCAAATACTTAAGGGTTGGCTCGACGCCGATGCGGACCCCTCCCACCATGATATGGGCCCCTGGAGGTGGCCGCTTCCGAGGGCCGTGAAAACATACAGCCTCGGATTTCGACAGGGCCACCTCGAGGCCCAACCGCCGGATACGACCAACGACTTGTGCGACCCCAGCGGTCGCCAGTATGGCCGCCGCCCGGTGCGACTTACCCCTCGCCGTGACAAGCGTGTCGTCGGCGTAACAAATGACGCCGACGCCACGGAGGAGCGCACCTCGCAGCACCCAGTCGTAGCCGATGTTCCACAGGAGCGGACCCAGAACCGATCCCTGTGGAACACCGCACGACATCTCTCGCCGACTCCAACCGTCGTGACCCGGGTAGACGACTACCCTCTCCGATAAATATGCCCCGACTATGCGGCGGAGGTAGGTCGGCACTCGATGGAAAACGAGTGCCTCCCTAATGCAACTCCAGGGCAAGGTATTAAAGGCATTCGCGATGTCCAAAGACACCGCGAAGACGACCTCGCCCCGGGACACCGCATCCTCCACCAGGCTCCTCACACGCTGGACAGCGTCAATGGTGGAGCGCCCGCGGCGGAAACCATATTGGTTTTCCGCCAAATCTGGGCCCACCGTGGACAGACGCTGGACGAGGCGCTCCGCGATAATAAACTCGAAGAGTTTAGCCACCTCGTCCAGCAACACAATGGGCCGGTAGGCGGACGGAGAGTCCGCCGGGCGCCCCTCCTTCCTGATCAGGACCAGTCTCCCCACCTTCCACTGGCGCGGAAACTGGCCCTGCACCAGACACTCGCTGAGGAGCCCCCTCAGTCGGGGCGCGAGCTCCTCGAGGACCAGGGCCAATGCACGACCTGGAATGCCGTCGGGCCCTGGGGCGGTGTTTTTCGAGCGAAGTCTCGACACCGCCGCTCGCAACTCTACCTGGGTCACTTCGGGAACCACGTCGTCGTCAAAGTCCGCGCTGGACACCATGGAAGGCGGAACCATCGACGGAGGAGTGTGCTCCGCCCGTGAAGGGAACAGAGCGGCCACCACTTCCTCCACCAACTGTGGCCGGAGACTCTGGGACAATGGGGGCGCCCAGGGGCGAAGCTTGCCCCTTACCAATAGGTATGGGCGCCCCCAGGGATTATGGTCCAGAGTCCCCAGCAGCTCTTGGCGGGCCAGATCTTTGGCCCGCTTGATGGCTACCTTCAATGTAGTTTTGGCCGCTCTGTAGGCCTCGTACAATTCCGCCTCCCTGGCGTCAAAATCGGGAGGGCGGCGACGCCTCCTACGAAGCCGGATGTACTGGCGTCTGGCCACCACGCAGGAGTGGCGAAGGTCGGCAATATGTGCCGACCACCAATACACCCGGCGCCTAGCTGGAAAATTTGTAGGCACTCTTGGCATCGCCGCATCGCAAGCTTGCGTTATGGCCTCCCGGAACCACTCAGCCTCCATCTCGACATTGTCAGGCCTGGCCGGTGCTGGCACCCAGGCCTGAACGATGGAGGCTTCCAGGAGGACCTCCCGATTCAGCTTCTTTAAAGCCCAACGCGGACCGCCCCCAATCGGGGTTCTTGGGGCTGGAGGGTCGGAGGTCTGGGCGGAGACGTCGAACCGTATATACCGATGGTCCGACAACGTCTCCACCTCCTCGACGACGCGCCAGCCTTGGACACGGCGTGCTAGTGCGGGGCTAGCGAAAGAAACATCGATGACGGAGCCGCCCCGCTGACGCACGCACGTGTGCACTGACCCACGATTGAGGACTAGCAGGCCGTTTTCTACGGCCCACTCCTCGAGCAATTCACCCCTCGCGTCCGTGGCCGCGGAACCCCAAGCCGAAGATTTGGCATTAAGATCCCCGACGACGAGCACGGGCCGAGGGTGGCTTCGAGCGACGACGACGTTCAGTTCGAGGAGATACTCCTCGAAGTCGGCGAGAGGTCGGTTGGGTGAGAAGTAACCGCCCACCACAACCGCTTCTCCTACGAGTGCTGCGACGCAGCCCCGTCCTCGGACGATGTTCTCGAAGGACGGGGCGCCGGCGGCGGCCGGCGAAATTAACGCAACCGAGCCATCGAGGTCCCCTACCCAGTCAGCCCTGGGAGGGACGAAGTAGGGCTCGGCTACGATGGCGACATGAATTGACCACTGCGCCATGCTCTGGAGGAGAAGGTCCTGAGCCCTGGCGCAGTGGTTTATATTAGCCTGGAGGAGACGGAGGCGTGGAGGCATTACGTCTCCATACTAACCTCCGCCCCTCCAGCCGCGGGAGCGGCGACCTTCGACGTCGCCGACGAAGAGGCAGGTGGCCTTGGCGGTAGCTTCTTCTGGGTGGCGGCGCACCCCTTGGCACCCGCCCGGTGCTCCGCTGGTTTGCCCACCGCCGCACACAGAACACAGTGCGGCGTGGACCCACACGTTGCGGCCACGTGACCGGGCTGACCGCAACGGAAACAGCGGCCGCTGCAGTCAACCCGTGAGGGGCACGTGACACCCACGTGGCCGCTGGATAGGCAGCGGTAGCACCGGGCGATCCTGGGCTCCAGCGCTTTAATTTGCGCCGACACCCACCCCACCAAAAGACGCCGGCCATCGGCCAGTTTCTTGGCGGCGGCGACGGGACAGCTAATAATGGCCGTCCCCATTCCGGAGCGGCCCTGCTTAATTTCACCGCACTTGATCTGTTCCGCAGGGCACCCTCCGGTCTTGGCGACGGCCGCGACGACGTCTTCTATATTTACAGAGTCATCCAGGCCCGTTATGCGCAAATCGATGCGCTTTTGGGGCCTGGAGACGCGGACCTCTTCTGTATTCAGAACCTGGCGGAGACTTTCCGCCAGGCGGTCCGCCTGGTCGCCGCTTGCGACTCCCGGCACTTCGATAAGGCGGGCACCGGTCTGGGTTGTCCGGCACCTCAAGCCCGCCGTTATTCCTAGCTTGCCGGGGTCGATCGCCGTCCGCGCCTTCTTTAGGAGCTCCGCATAGGTGGTCCCTCGCTCGATGGCCGCCGGCTGCAGTGTTATGACCACCGCAGTAGAGCGAGGGGCCTGGAGCTTCCTCGCCGCCTTTTTGGCCGCCTGCCTGGCCTTCTTGGCCGCCTTCTTTTTCTGCTTGGCTGCCGCTTTCTTTTGGCCGACGACCTCCCAGTCGTCGGCTTTGCGCGCGGCAGCAGCGGGTTGTACCCTGGGAGCGGCAGGGCGTTCGGCAGCTGCAGTTGCGCGCTTAGCCTGCCGACTTTTCTTGCCCTTCTGGCTGGCAGAAACGTCTGTGGCGGCCGCTGGAATAACTGCTGGTGGCCGCGGGGCCCTTACTTTTGCCGCGTAGGATGCCTGCGGCACAGGCATCGGGGGAGAAGGCGGGACAGACTCTCTAAGTCTGTCCGCTGCCAGAGGAGGGCGCAACAGCCGGCCCTCCATGACGGAGAGTTTGGAGCGGAACTCTCCAAGCTCCCGTCGGACGAGAGCCACAAGGTCCGATTCCTTCTTGCTAGTGTTCTGGTCTTGCCGCTTCTCGATATCCTCCTGGCGTCGCTTAAGTTCTGCAACTTCCTGTGCCAATCGAGCGTTTTCGGCCAGCAGCTTCTGCACCTCCTCGTTGGCTGTTCGGGTGAAGACGACCTCTGCAATGTCCCGAATGGCCTCAATCGACTCTTTAAGGGTCTTTTGGCACGTGCCCTTCAGACCCTTCGATTTCCTGGAGACCAGACGGATCGCCTCAAGGGCGTCACTAAGCCGGGTCTTCAGTCGGGACACCGGCAGATCCTCGGCTTCTGGCTCCACCACTGGCTGCTTACGCCCCTCAGCGACTCGCCGGGCCGCCGCAGCAATGAGGGTGTCCTCCTCAGACGTGCGCTCCTCATCTTCAGCCTTCCTTAACGCGGCGGCAAGTTCGGCCTTTGCCTGTGCCAGACCCACGTACCTACCGTGGGTGGGCGGACGACCGCGTCCACGTCGTGTTGTCGGCACTTTCGCCGCCGACACCGCATCCTCACTCGAGCCTTCCGACTCCTCCGAGAGCTGCGCAGACCGCGAGCGTTTGCGGGTAGCCTTCTCCGGAGTAGCCTCCGAAGTTAGCTCCACGACGTCACTGTCCTGCTCTGACTGCACGGGCTGCTCCTCCGCTTCGGAACGCGCAGAACTGGGCGTGCGCGACCGACTCTTTACTACCTCCAACTTCTTTTTTAAAATTGATTTGATTGAGTTTTCCATAATAATACCCACGAGTATGGGAGAAATATACGTCGACCCGGGCAGAGATCCCGATACCCGGGCAAGCCTAATACTTCAGGGGGACGGCAGGTACCCTGAAGGGGCCGCACTAGTGACTGAACTACCCATCAGCCATGCATCTCCTCGCCGTGCGGCAGCAACTTGAGATTCGGGGTGGTTTTTATAGAGGGCCACTCCCTCGCAGTCCGGGCGGTGAAGCCAAGACCCTCGCTCCCGTCAGCAGCCGCGAGACGTGATCCACGACACTGCACAATACGGGGTTACGATATGCGCCAGACGGTGACAACGGGGACAAAAGTCAGAAGAAAGGGGGGGACAACAAGAACAAAAACAAAACGGGGCAGAAGCAAAAGGGGACAAGAAACAAATTTGGACGCAGAACCAAAAAGGGGGAACAAAACCAAAACAGGGGAGAAAACAAAAGGGGGATAAAGAGGGGGAAAGAATCGTCAGAGTGACGAGTAGAGACCCCGTTGTCTGTTCAGCGGCAGGGTGAGTGCACGCCGAACCCGTCAAAGGGGCTCTCCCATGTCCACTCTAAAAACAGAGCGGTACTGGGAGAGCCGGGCCCAAGGATAGGGCCTCCGGCTTGGGGATGGGACTCACGTCCATCCCCCCGCCTCCGGTGCCAAACGCGACAAATGGCACCGGTTGTCAGAATATTAGCCACCAGCAACAATGAAAAGCATTGTTGCTGGTGCCCAGGGTGCACCACGGGGAGGTTTTCTGACACGCACCCCGTCTTTAATACATACCGTAGTTATAGTGAAGTGCAATTAACAACTAAAATAAAATTATGTCGTTAATTATCTTATTTACTTAGGTACTAAAAAAACTAATTTTTTTAGTTAGGATAAAACAATTTACAGCTTCCTACAAATAAATTTTCTGTAAGAAAATCTGTTCACAAAATATTTGTTATCGCAGAATAATAATTATATGCTATTTCACACGACGTTTTATCGAAATAAAAACAACAAAACAAACAATACGAAATAATGACAGCTAATTATTCTATTAGATGTTTCCTCGAGGTCATTGATAAACACTGATGCAGAAAAACTAGTTTTAAGTAATCTATTCCTTTATGAATTGGAAAACAACAGCGTGACGAAGCACATGGATTTCATAAATTAACGTATAAAATACTGACGCCAAAAGTAAACGCATTTATTTTATAAAGTATCATAAAGTACGGACTAGTCTCTCTACATATCATTATAAACAATAATAAATATTTCTATATTGCTTGTTTTTCTTTACAACTACCGCTGTAGTAAACTATCTTGTGACATATACCTAGAGTTTAATAAACATGAAGACAAAGAATACAAAATACGTAGTCACGTAATAAATATTTATAAATCACACCAGTTTTAGTCCTCTGCGAGGGTCACACTTCGTGAACACATAAACCAGACAACGCATTTGCGTGTCAGTCAATATAAATAAAATCATACGACAAAGTATTGACCAAGAAAGTACTTAATCAAGTAGGAACGGATCAGGAGCAAGAATACCTAGAAGAACGTACTCTGAGTTAGAGATGATTGGAGAATGAGACGGTAAAAGTAGCCTTACCCATATTTCGATGAGCATATACGAATTATAATTATGGTGCCCGAGAGATTAAATGAAGCAGAGAGAAGCTCTCAGTAAGAAGCAGGGGGAATAAAGTGTAATTTTTTGCATACTTATATTAGTATTCAATACGCATGTATTCAAGAACAAGAGAGGTTTAGTCTTGCAATAAAAACTGTTCAAAATAGATTTGTGATCTAGTCTTAAATATCAAAAATGGTATTTTCCCAAATTAAAATAAAGTGCCAATGTGAACTTAAATTTTATTTAAGTTTACATTTGTAGTTTATTTTAATAAAAGTCAATTTTGATAAGTTTTTATTAGGAGAATTGGCTCTCAAACCAAAAATATTATGTTACGCATACGGAATAAACGATGTAATATATTTATTAGTCAACACAAATTAAGTAATATACATACATAAGTTTCATTATTTGTTTGCGTCATTAATAACATCTCCAGTAAGGCTTTTTGTAATAGATTTACATTTATGACGGGCATGACGGTGAAGGTTATGTTTACAAGTAGGTAATTGATATATTCAATATGAATAAAATGTTATAGGTTATCAGTATTTTTTAACAATATTAAAATTTAAATATGCGTTAATTTTCCATGTGTTTAGTGGACTTTGTCGCAGTTGCTATTTTAAAACAAATTCTTATAAATTATATACCTAAACAAAATTTATTATTTCTTTATATATCTAGTTATTAAAATGTTTATGCACTATACTACAAACTTGCTAGAACATCACAGTGTGACCGAAGTTACAGCAGAATATATTTCTTGAAGTCCAAGTGAATACGAAATAACATACCTACATCCTCTGTTATTGCTGTATTTATCTACAAAAAATAACAATTCCGATATGAAAAAGTAAATCAACTATATATTACTGCAAAAGTTATTCAATTTTAAGACGTCTCCGCATGTGTTGGCAGTCTAGTTGTTATCACCTAAACATAACGAAAACTCTTTTAGTTTATGTAAGAAATCGCATCAAATAGGATATAGAGGAAATGACGTGAGTACACCACCGATGCAATAACGGAGGTTGTTCAGCAGGATATTTTCACGATTTATTAGCGCCTGTCGCGACATGGCAATGGCGGCCATCGCACAGCAGTGCGAATCCTGTGCCCGGTGTCGATACACGCTTCGCGCCGCTCTCTACAACCCGCCGGACATTTGCCGACGCGACGCGACGCGTACACGCGCTTGTATTATTTTGTGTATGAACTGTCAACCATGATACCGTGTATTATCGACCCTAACAACCGGTAAGTGTTATCAATTTATCAACACCTAGTTTTATAGTTAGTTTAAATTTTATCATTCTCATCTTATATACCTAGGTTATCAAATTGTTGTTTAATTGTTTTAGATTATTATACCACATAATAATATTTTTATATGGTATAAAAGTAAGAAAAATAACTTACTTTAGTACCTAATGTGTCTATAATTACTTGACTCTTCTAACTTTTCTCACGATTATATGGCACATATTATACACGTAGCTATCTATTTATATTACCTGTGTTTCTATCACTGCGGAGGAGTGAAAAGCAATGTATACGAATAACACTATTCACAAAATTATTGCGTGTGATATATTTCTGACTTTAAAGTAAATAATGATTTTGTGCTTCGGCTAATAATTGTTTAAGAACTTTTAGGCGTAACCCATGTTTTGTCATTAGCGTTGAAGCATCTAAATAAAAAAGCAATATATGAAATATTTAAAAACAATAAATTAAAAAAAAAAACACAATTGATAAAACGTATAAATACGAACTTTATAAAATACATATTTATGTTATTAAATTCTATGTATGTACCTATATATTTTAATTAAAACGGTTAAAGTGAACCACCCAACCCGTTCACCTATTAATCTTTTTAACAAGAGTACAAGCGAATTCTCGCTCAATTGATCGAGGCACATCGAGCGTACATTGCCAAATGAACAATTACTTAAGTGTCTTTCAGCAAACTCTAATCGATATCTGCTTACATTAATGAAGTCTAATATAAACACTCTTAATGCGCCTCCTTCATTCACTTTGTATTCTAATATAAACCGAATTTTCTCAGCAATAGTGATATGTTTCACTGAATTCGGGATTGGATAACATGGCGAAAAATATCATGTAGATTGTGCTAATTTTTTCTTTTATTGGTTAGTGTACCTCTTCGTCACGAGGCAATATCTATAGATCCTATATTGGATTAGGTATACAAAAAGCTGGCAATGAAGATACTACGTATAATAAGATTATCTTATATATAAAATTCTCGTGTCACAATGTTCGTTCCCGTACTCCTCCAAAGCGGCTTGACCGATTCTCATGAAATTTTGTGAGCATATTGAGTAGGTCTGAAAATCGGCCAACATCTATTTTTCATACCCCTTAGTGATTAGGGTTGTCCACCCCTAACATTTTTTAAATCTTTTGGTCAAAACATTTTTTAAGGCAAAGCAGCGTTTGCCGGGTCAGCTAGTAAGTTATACATATATTATTATTGTCCATTGTTACGTAGGCTCCTAATACATAATACTCTTTTACCTTTTTCGGTGGCTTTGTATTGGATAATGTTTCCTTATCGTAGTATTATATATAATTTTTTGGTATATACAAGAAAAGAATTGAGCGTATCAATTTGTATATACAGAATGGAGACAACATTTTAGTATTGTTATCAGAACAAAGGCTTAAATTAAATACATCTGAGTCTAAATAAAGAATGCCTTGTTGAAGATAACTATAGTGACTATGGAGCCTTTATCATAATAAAATGTTGTTAAAGCAAGGAAGGAATCATGATAAGAATATAAGCGAAATGCTTTTAATGTTTAATTTATAGATGTTGGCAATATGACCCATGGTTGTACTATTTATTTATATAACAGTATCCCAGTTTATACTTTCATAAGCAGCTAATTGCACTACACGCGTTTAAGTTGATTAAACATATTTCTTTCTGCAAGTTTCGATGTAGAAGGCTTCTATTGGTAGAACTTGCAATTATGGCAAACTAAAAGCGATAAGCAACTTTTAGCTTTGTATTCGAACTTAAGATATTATATACATATAAACCGAGAAATATTTATTAACGTAAACATTCATCATACCTGTTTGCATTTCAGAGATTAGGTAGAGATATTATTGTCTTATGTTTACGCGAATGTTATACATTGAAATTAAACACTTTATACGGATTTTATCGCGTTGTTTATTTTACTTTAAACACTGGTATTACATAATTTTGAAAACTCTAACACTACTATTATTGAAATTTTACTACTATTTAATCTATATATTTTCTATGAGTTTACACTTTGCCCCGACGTTTCGGTTGCTTTACAGCAGCCATGTTCACGGGGAGACTTCCCCGTGAACATGGCTGCTGTAAAGCAACCGAAACGTCGGGGCAAAGTGTAAACTCAAATATAAATTGTTTTAATTAGAAAATATATAGATTAAATAGTAGTAAAATTTCAATAATAGTAGTGTTAGAGTTTTCAAAATTATGTAATACCAGTGTTTAAAGTAAAATAAACAACGCGATAAAATCCGTATAAAGTGTTTAATTTCAAGGTAGAGATATATCATTTCATATTTTCTCCATCATATACTTATAGGTGCCACGTCGTTTGTCAATTACAACTATGAACCCGTGTCCATTAACGTCTGCCTTTTCCTTACTGTTACCAAAAGTACTGTTCTGTAACAGAATAACCGAATGATATTATTGTACCCGACACTATCAGGTCTTCTGTTTAGAACGGTTGGTACAAATTTCAGATATTAGAAACCCATTCCTATATTTACGCGTCGCAACTTTTTAAAACCAAATGCGTACGTGTAGATTCAGCCACAAATACAATTATATGTTTATTCTATTTTGTTTCGGTTTTAGCTTCTCTAAGAGTTATTATATGTGCATATATATAATATTCTTATTTCTAATAGTTAGGACAAAAAGTTAATGTGCCATTATATATGTATTCAATAGTTTAGATTTAAATATTTGCTAAAGAACATAGCAACATAAGATACACGCATTTTAGTTGTTTAGAGCTCTGCTAGTTTAAGAGCAATACATGCACAGTATTGCAATTTACTGTTAATACTCTTACTGTATGGAGTACTGGACTGTGATATGTAGAATTAATGCTAAATTCGTTGCATCTTGAGATACGCCAGACAAAAATGAGTAATAACTATATAATATTTATGCTACTAGAAGGCAAATATTATTATTAGTAGGCAAAGGCCTACCTGGTGTATGTATTTATATACATCGAAAAAGGTAGAAACAAAGCGTTTTCTGTTATCTATCTAAATAAAAATTATTATTTCATATGTTTGTCCTCTACGCATTCCTAAACTATTGCTCTGATTATAATGAAACTTTTTCAGGGTGTTCTGAGTACACCAGCGAGTGTGCCTGGCTCATATCTATCATAAACTTTTTTACTTTACATACGTGGCATTGCAACGCCAGCTAGTGCTTTATAAAACATTTAACAGGTATACTAGAATTTGGTAACATTTAATTCATAGTGAAATTGCTTTTCCAATTAGCTCGAAATTTTATGACTTTTATATCTATGTACATTTTGTATATACGTAGTGTCATTTTGTATTTAGTACCTATAAATTGATACTAAAGGCTGGCCCAACATACAACAAGAACTTGCCAGGTTTGTTCATTAGAAGTCGAGCTGTAAAAAAAAACAATGCTTTTGTCTAGCTTTACCTGTATGTATATTGTACAGATAAGCCTACGTAGTAAAGGTAACAAAATAAACCTGTCAGCCATTGCAGAGATGACGCATTGTTTTAACCAGACTAATATGACAACCATAGCGAGTGTGAACCCCGCATGAAATAAAAGATTGTCTGATCTACGGATACCTAGTTGTCCCTAACCTGAATATTCTTTGTCTGTTGTTTCAGTTTAGAATAGTCAGAACCGAATATTGTGTTTTTTGTTCTTACAAGCATAGATATTTTGCCTTTGCTTGTTAGTGAGTATTTTAAATCAAATTTTACGTTTGACTTTTATATCAATTCCTCACATCTGATTGAAATGGAATTTCACGTACACAATACATGAGAGAAATTCTCAATGGTTAGTAGCGTGCATATTAAACTTTGTATATACGTTTAACTTTAGTAGCCAAATATAATAGCACTATAAAAAAAATAAAAGATGATGCAGTCTTATCATGAAGCCATTTTTCAAAGGCACGAACACAAAACATGCGAAATAACTAAAACCACAAAATAAAATATTAAAGCCAAGCCTTTTTAAAACAAGCTTTTAAAAATTATGTAGTTTGTCGCGAGTATTTGGTAAACAAGTACTAATAAGTGCGACATTTTTAAAAGTTTTATATATTATTCAAGTAAAGCTTGGTAGTCCTTTTAATTCGTTTATATATATCTGAAGTCAGTTGTAAACATACATACGTTTACAATACATGTTGGCGTGCTATCGTATGGACCGGGGTCAGGACAAGTGTTACTTTGTTGTTGTTAAAAAAGTCTTAATAGTAGTACAGAATTTTAAAGTACGCCTAGCAGATGTTAACACCGGTTATGTGAGAGAAATAAAAATAATTGTGTTGTTTATATTTACTCTAAATGAAACCATTATCTTAATTACACAAATAGTCAGAGACCTAATGTACCTGAGTCCTACGCCGTAATGTATACTTAGCCCAGACATTAAACTTATTTTGTGAGTTTCAACGAACTGGATAATGTTTTGGATTACATTATATACTTTAATGTGCTCACTTTGCTTTACGTCGTAGATAACTCACATTATAATTTCCTAAGCTACAAATACTCGCGGTGAGTTTATTTCGCTGAGCAATTTCGTAATAACAATTGTCTTGGGGTATAACTTGTAGATAATACATACTTAAGAATTTTCTATTAAGTGACCCATCATTTACTTACTTATGTTAAAACTGAGCCTGTCTATTGCTTACCCATCATTGGAAACAATACATTATAAATATATTACGATAGCTGACCCGCGCTTCTTCGTCTGCTTCACCTAAGAGAATTTTCTCCGTTTTTGTAACATTTTACATTGATGCTACGCTCCTATTAGTCGTAGCGTGATGTTCTATAGCCTATAGCCTTCCTTGATATATGGGCTATCCAACATTGAAAGAATATTTCAATTCGAATCAGTAGTTCCTGAGATTAGCGCATTCAACCAAACAAACAAACAAATTCTTTAGCTTTATAATATTAGTATACATGTGTTCCCATGAGATTCGGACAAAGCTGTGGGCAAAAGCTAAAACAATAATAATTCAACGACATTACTCATCGATCAAATATACCATCGATGACATTACTACAGAAAATCCTCGTCGGATTGCCGTGTTCACGATGCGCATGATGATGAAGCCGAGGCATCACCGCTCTATAAACAGTGCATCGATAGATGGCCCATTCAAATGTAAATCAAAATTCTCTAAGGACCACTGTACATTAGAACCATGTATCCGTGTAAACCTCTCAAAGGGCCGGATAGTTACCTAACCGTAGATGTTGAGAACATACCCATGAAGAGAGAACATAATAATTTATTTGCACTTTTAAATTAGAAATCATATCACAGAAAAATACATAAATGAAAGGATCATACCGAAAATTATGCGTCTCTGACACCTGTACTAATGAAGACATGGTATCAATACAGGTGCGAGAGGTTTCTTTCAATGAAGGACAATAACATTAGAGACAGTAAAAAGACAATATAGTAAAATATATTATAGTTTTGACATGATAAGAAAAAACATACACAATATAAGAATTAGTATAGCATATTTTTTATACTATCTACAAATGACGTTAAATATTTATACATATAATAAAAATAATAGAGACAATTATTTTAGATTTTTTTGTCTGTATATATGTTTGTACGCGTTTTACGCAAAACTACTACACGTAATCGAATGCGGTTTTCACAATTGTTATGTTCAACTATTTTCACTCATTATGTATGGAGATCAGATTCTTACATGCAAGGAAAGAAAAATATAGATAGGTTCCTAATGTCAAATTTCACGCGTATTATATATGTATATTGCCGGGATAAAAGCTACTAATTAATATACTTGAAGCAATTACTTAAGAAAAGATAAGATAAGAATCTCACGTGTGACGGAGAGAAATGCTTAAGATGGATAGTTATCCATCCATAACATCCCACTAGTGAACTATCTTCGCAGATATAAATTTTAACTTGCCGTCTCGACGTCACTAAAATCGTCTGGTTTACAGATTTTCAATAGAGAATGTAGAGCTATCGGCAAAGCTATAGATTATTAGAAACACTCAATATTTGTTTAAATTCCGATCAATCTGAAATAGCACTACATTTAAAATAGTCTATACATAAACATTTCTAAACATTACTATTGACATGGATTTATTAAGCTATTTATAAACAATTTCAGGCAAATGCCTTTATTTTTAAATTAATAATTAGTCAACTAATCTCCCTTAAAAGCACAAAAGCCTTATCACAAAAGTGCCGACTTAAAAGTATTTCACTGAAAGATCCTTTGTTTCTATTTTGCATGTGAAAATAGATAAGAACGCATCAAACTTTACCTATTAAAATTATGACAATAGGTACAATCACATGGTACAATGTTATTGAATGTATGTTAAACCGGGCACGTGTACTTGTAAGCTGTAGATTTGCATTAAAAAATAGATCCAGGTGTGTTTTTGAACAATACATTTCATATTTCACCCAATTGCTACCATTATATTTGTTTTAATTGAAATGATACATAATATAATAATTTTAACATTCAAATTGAATGTGATAAACAGCTTACTTTGCTTCTATTACATTGTTAACAAGAAGCGGTCCGTGTACAGTACATAGTAAAGATGTCAGGAAAAGAAAAACACTTAAATAAAGTTCTTGTAGTCACCGACATAGATTTAGTACGTCTAAAAACTAGTGTGTGAAGAAGCGTAATGTTTAAGCATCAATTATTATTTATCATCGTAGTCAGTAATTAGAACCCTGCCGTACTATATTTTAAAATTTAGTATAGTAATATTAATATAATTTAGTAATTATAATAGTAGGCAAATATTAATAATATTAATTAAATTATAGGTGCATTGAACTCCAGTGAATACCAACATATACCAAGTGTCCAAATTATACTTGAATCTTGAAAGTGGTGATTGTCCGGGCCACACCTTTGTGCTCCGGTGTTAATAACCCTTGTACCAGGAAATTACGTAGACGCTTCCTTTGCAGACAATACTTATTTCAGTTCAATAGTATCTAATTAACAAATTCAATAATATATATATTATGTAATGTTTGACGAGAAACTATTGTTATATTGAAGAAAGTTTCGTCTATTTGATGGCTAAAACAACAACGATTAATATTATAAGATGATCAAAAAATATTTGTATAGAAGCCACAAGAATCCGCTGCAAAACCGACATGACCGAGGAAAAATTCCTGCCAACTTAAAAAAACTTCAGACCGATGAGAGTTTAGTAATTTATTAAACAAAAGTTGGAAACAGCGGCTAGCCAGATAAGCCCGGGACATTAGATGCTGTAAACAACGTTACTTATTACTGAACTTTAAACTATATAATAATGGATCTAATAAGAAGCTAATTTGTATCAAATTTACCAAAAGACTGAATTTTATGTTGTCTTGTACAAATATAGTAAATGTTTCAATATATGTATATTTATACGACATTTATGATTTGATGTACTTTAACAACGATTTAAAATATCGTGCCTGCCGAAAACGACCACTAGGCTTTTTGGCCATAAGAGCCTAAAATCCAAGAAATAACTTTTAGCTCTGAGCAATCAACTTACTCATACTTACTTACTATTACTTGAGAGCAGCGATAGCTCAGTGGGGAAGACCAACAGACTGCACAGCAGAGGGTCTCGGGTTCAAACCCACGTCGCGCACCTCTGACTTTCGGAAGTTATATGACTTTTCGAAATCATGTGCGTATTGATTGACAATTATCGCCTGCTCCGTGCCTCGGAAACACGTTAACCCGTCGGTCCCGACTGCCATGAACATCTATGGCAGTCGTTATTGGGGAAGTCGACACAAAAGATCCCACTGGGTCGAAGTGTCCTCGGTCTGTACTGACTGGCATAAGATAAGATACTCATACTTACAGATTATTAGTTCCGATCATGGAACTATTATGCGCTGAATTAAATAAGTTCATCAACCAAAAAACTTTAACGAAACTATATCAATGTGTCAGGTAACTCTAATTTTCATGTTATTGTTATTAAAGAAAGAAGCTTCGTAATGAAACAATTTCAACAAAATCAAAAAGAAAGATATACTCGCTCTTTCTCTTTAAAGGCTATATATTTATAGCCAGATGAATATTATAATAGCGGGTCCCAGAAAACCTGTACCTACATCACAATCCACCCTGCTACCTTTCTAAGAAAGTTGAGGTAAACTTTGGATAACGCAAAGGACAAGGAAAAATACTTCAAAGCACCTACTTATACCTTAAATTGTCTATAGGATTCATAACAATTAATTTATTTCAAGCTCAGTTACAAAAATAAGTGCATTGCCAATGAAAATTCGCCGCTAGTAATAATAATAAAACAAGTAGCTTGTCGAGATTTTCCGAAACGTATATTTAATTAAATTAATATCAAATCACGAAGTATTTGTTTAATTCTGAATAAAATTAATTGCTGTTGTAATTGATCCGTTTTATGGTTTTATGCTATATTTAATTTGTCGAGAGCTATTTGTGGGCGATGAGGTTTGTAATATTTACGTATCTCATTAAAATATTTATAGTGATTATAATTCCGTCACAGAAAGCTTGCAAAACACAGCACACATAGACAATAGCTATATTTTTATAATATATGAGCTATGGTTCAGACGTATTGAATTATGAGTCTAATAACCAAAGAAGACCTATTTGTACTACTAGGTGAACTACCTACTTGAGGCGGCAAGCAAAAATATAGCCCAAATAATGGTAAACCGTTACACTCCCTTTATAGTACAAATTTCTATCTACCAAAATGAAACGCAGAAAGAATGGTCATGGTAATTAGCGCAGAAACACAACACAAGGGTACTTAGTTAGGAACTTTTGTACTTTCATAGACTTTAGTTAAAGGAAAATCTCAAAATGATCAAGGCCCTATTATTTTTGATAAAGTCCTATTGACTTAAATATACTGCACCTCTACGCATAAAGACAAAAATTGTACTAGTAATTATTCCAGAGCAATAATTTATGGAATAAGCATGCGCTGAAAGGTCAAACTTGTTAAAATCTATTAGGAGAAAAGGAACTTATTCGTATATACATACAAATGCAATACATTTAAACTAACAGTAGTCTATGTCATTTCCATCACACGTATCTTTTACAACGTTGACTTGAAATTGATTGGCAGCTGTTCAAAATTGTAAGGATATTGCGCAAACGTGGTCTGTCTGTCAATGCGTCTATTTGTAACAGATAACAACGACGTTCAATCAACGTTACACGAAAAACAACATACACATTTCTATGAAAATTATTACTTGACTAACATCCGATTTCTAAACGTCAAATGATCACTAAAATATCCTACAGGCAGATGCACGTCAACTGCAGGGATTTCCTGTGTAAATGAATTAACAACAGCCAAACAAATCACTTAACATAATTTAATTTTGACATATAGTTAATTAGTCATTTTGGTAATCGGGTTGCAAATGCTTAAAATATGGCATCAAACCGTAATGCAATGACTTGTTACTGTATAACTCATTTCTGATTAAGATAATATGCGATTCAAATTGCTTGTCGTTACTTGACACCCAACGAGTATTTTTATTCGTACTTTATATTTCAAAGCTAAGAGAAAATACACAATATATGCGATCATGACTTTCAAACCGCCTATAAAATATCTTTATATAAATATTTATAGCATATGACGCACAACAAAGCAAACAGAAAGAGGCAAACGGTTATTGCCATCAATTACAATAACAATATGTAAATAAAATGATGGATAAAAGATTTTGATCCTTTGTTTTTCGTAAAATGCATTTGCGCTGAATATTGTTATAAAATATATGGATTTATATATTCGCAAGTCGAAACACGACTAACAAGAGAATTGTTCGAGCGTAAATAGAAATATCCCTACATCTTTGTGACAATCCCTTTATTTCATATTTATAAGTTTGCGTAGAACCAATGTTCATGTTAACAAGGGATAACATATCATAGGATATTTTTCATATATTTATCGGAAGCGGACCAATAGCGAATGCTGTTCGGCGTTGGGTTCTTTTTCCAATGTGTTATTGGGTTTTACTATCAACTGATTCTCAGAAAGTACCACGGAGCTTGAAACTATGCCCGGTAGATGGCAGTAGCTGGCTCCCTACTACATGGGACCTAAAATCAAAGCTGGTAAAATGTGATGATATATACTCCTGTCTACTCATTTGAAGATATAGACGTAAAGCTATATATGTATGAATTGAACATGGCGAAGAATGCCTGTGTACCAATTCAAGTATTTATTATCGGAAGAAAATAATTATACAAAGGCGTGATAATCTTTTTCCTTATTTCTTAATTGTTTCTATATTGCTAGGCACTTTTTGCAGTGTTATGTGTTTTGTGAAAAACTACATATCGAAAATAGATGTACTGTACTACTTTACAACGATTCTTTTACATGTTGTACAGGCAGATTATGGTGCACGAATCAGATCACCGTTATCAGCAAATAATCTGAAGAGATAGACCTAACCAGCCCTTACAGGCATACAAACTTACCAAGGTCACATACGGCACCAAATCCGCGTTTTTGGCTACGATAACTCTGAAGCGTTTGGTGTCGGATGAGCGCGTTAGATTTCCGGATGCTGCCAAAATCTTAGAGGACTCATTCTACATGGGTGATCTGGTCCATGGGTCACACTCCATCGAAGAAGGAAAACAGGTTATAAAAGACAAGGAGATTTGCTTACAAGGCACTGTTTTAATATGTTATAAATTTTTCAGAATCTTTCGTCTATTGGTCATTGATTGGTTTATTAATCTGACACAAGTATGAATGCTCATTATGCAGGCACAACTGTAGCTCCATAAAAGATATTGTATAGAAAGCGTTTTTTCTCAAATTGATAGCGTGGATAATTTACGGTGGTGGCGAAATGTCATCATATCATTGTAACGTTGTTATGAACAATACGCACGATATACAGAAATTCTGGGAAATCGAGGATATTAGCGAAAATTCGACATTATCATCGGAAGAGCAGAAATGTATAGACTTTTATTAAGCTACTACAGAACGCCTCAAAAATGGATGGTATAAAGTTAGATTGCCATGCAAACCTGATAGCGAAAAATTAGGTTCCTCAAAGGAAATGGCAATAGCACAGTTTCAAAATTACGAACGTAAATTTAGCAAACAACCAATCTTAGCAGAACAATATAAACCATTCATTAGTGAGTACATGGCCTTAGGTCATATGGTGCCATGTTACAATCAACGTAATAATAAAACGTTATCGTGTTACCTGCCGCATCACTCAGTACAACGAGCAGAGTCAGCGACAACTAAGTTACGCGTTGTATTCAATACATCAGCAAGGACGTCAAGCGGTTATAGTGTGAATGACCTGATGATTAAAGGACCTAATTTACAACAAGATTTGCAAGAATTAATTATAAAGTGGCGTCAATATCAATTTGCTTTTAGATCAGATATAGAAAAGATGTACAGGCAGATTATGGTGCACATCAGATCACCGTTATCAGAAAATAATCTGGAGAGATAGACCTAACCAGCCCTTACAGGCATAAAAACTTACCACGGTCACATACGATCACGTACTTTGCTTTCGCGAAAACACAACACTGCTTGTCGCACTTTCTGATAGTTCCACAGAAGCAACTGCTAGTCTCCTCTTCTCTCTTTTCTCACCTATAGTGAAAAGATGTCATTTTAGATTAGAAGATGTGTAATCTTTTGTTTCTTTTTGGCCCGGGAGCATGTACGGTGAAACTATACACCAACTACAATACTAACGTATCAGCAGTTTTACCTAACATTGCTAATTAATATTCATTCATATTCAGTACTCTATAAGCTCTCTCGCTTTTTTATACCTTTTACCTTTGGTTTAGTTATTAAATTCATTTTAACTTTAAACATAAACTCTATCATTTAGCCTAACTTAACAACTTCTATACATGTACACATTACGTTACGTTATTACTTTAATAACAAGCCTCTCACTATACTGATGGGCTGATACCAAACGAAATATTACTCTTAATCACTAGTTCTGCAAATTTTGTCTAAATTTGTGCACTTGTTATTGTCGCCTACGCTTCTTATATGTTGTGTCGCCCACAGTGTATATTATTGTCCACTTTTAGATGTTATCCAGCCACGTGTTACTTTTGCATCATGTCCAATGGCGATAACCTTATTTTATTCTAAATTATATGCAATAATTAAGCTACAATTTATTTTTAATAACTACTAGCTATCTCCTGCGAATTTATTCACGTTTATGATAAGTGCTCCGCTCCGGAGGCTCGTAGCGTGATGTCATATAGCCTTCGTTATTTCTGGATAAAACAGCTTTCAAATGTTGAAAGAAGAAAAATAATGATTAAGGTCCATTCAATAGTTGCAGAGGTTATTCATTACAAACAAATATTTTCTCTGTATATCTTCAATAGATCTATTAATCAATCGTTCACCTACGAAAAGAACGCATGGTTTCTAAAGCTATTAGTCTATGGAACTCATCCATGTCTTTGTCATTGAAGTTACTTTTTTGAGCTAGACTAAACATGTCAACCTAATTTTTTGTTAGACATGTAGGTCGACTAATTTGATATTGTAATATAGTAATACTCTATAGCCTTGAATGTGAGTAATCTATATCTAAATCAGGCAGATGAAAAAGAGGTGTAAAGCAATGAGATTTTCCTGTAAGGTTGGTCCACCGTAATTTCGAGTGAATGTAATGTAGTTAACAATCAATATAGTTTCAAACTTTATGACTACCAATGAAAGTTACCACAGAAGCAGAAAGAAGGCAGTCATGCTTGACACGGCAAGTATTGCGCTTTATACCTGTTTTCGATACCGATGAGTAGTAGTACCGAGAGTCATGAGATTTATTAAAGTTATTCATGTATTTTTAAAAATTAATAATTACAAATGAAAAAATAATAAAATCATGCTTAATAAAAGTAATAATTATTATAAATATCATCAATAATTATAAATAAAAAATTAATAATATCTAGGAAAGTGACAAAGTTATAGTTTGCTACAACGTATAAGACTGCACGTCTAACAAGCATCCGTTATACACCGGATGCTTGTTAGACGCTGCTAATGACAATTTCCTCACAAAATAATCTAATAACACCGTTTGATTCTGGAATCGACTGTTAGTTAGTTGGACGTGTGTTTGCCCCACAATTGGGGCATTGTGCGTAAGTAACCGACGCGAAATATTGTTCGGTTACTCAAACCACCTCAGCTCCGTCCAGAAAGATAATAGGGGACCGATGTTGCGCAGTACCTCCTTCATCGTTTCTGAACTGTTTAGAAGTTTCGCCCGTTGGTTGCTCACGCTTTGACAATGTAAGAGCACGTGAGCTGGTGTCTCCTCGGTCTCCATGCAGCCCTTACATAGAGGACTGTCAGTGATGCCAATGTTGAATAGGTTTCCTTGTGGAACGTAGCAGTTTGCGTGACAAATGTTTATCTAAGGATGGAAGGGCTTTCTTCATCTGTCTACATTCCTTTATTTCTGCCCACTGTTTTTCGTGTAGTTTCGTGGTTCTACCGCATAAAAATGTCTTGAGTTGGCAGAAGGATATCGGGACAATTGGTTCGGGTCCTACCATTTTGGTGTTCGATCCTCTTTTTGCCAGCTGCAGCATCATTGCCCGAAGAGTTGCTGTGGCCGCGTATATATTGCAACATTACCCGATTTTTGTGGGATGAGTCCACTGTTGAAGCAGTTGCTCTTAAGAGCTTTTAGTATCGCGGCACTATCCGAGATAATGCGTTTTGACTTATCGCTTATACCCCTTGATGTAACCGCTGTTGCAGCCCGGGTGATTCCAACACATTCTGCCTGGAAAATAGTGTTAAGATTGCCCGGGGTAACGACCGTTAACGTTTAGGTCGTGGAAGAAGACTCCGAACTCGAATGTATGCCTATCAGTTCTATATATGGCCAGCTTTAAAACCTATTTAGTTGCTTGTGCGTTGAGAGTCACGCTGTCTTGTCGCCTATAGCTGATGTTCGTTTAGGTCAAAATTCACCTGTTTTATTAAAGCGTCAGGTACACTAAACCTTTATAGGGCTTACTCTTAACAAAATTATTCCTAAGCTATTGTTGAAATCGGCTGGCTGTTATTAAACTCAAAATTATAAACATAGTTTATTTTCTTATGATCCCCTTTATACTGCTTTATGATCCTCCAACCTCAACATTCTAGTTTATCTTCTATGAACTACGAAGTGACGACAGTCAATCATTTTTTTGCGTAATATGAATGGAATGAGGCCCTTGCGCGCTTCTGTGAAGCTGGTTGCCAACTGAAAGTTTCTGGCAAGAAAATCCGATAACTCTCTATCTGATAATTATGTTTGTGCACTTTTAATTTTGCTACTACTGCACAAATACTGCTGTAATATAGATGAACACTAATATCTCTGTATTTTTAACAACTCTTTCGGGAAGCATTAAAACAACTCTTTCGGGAAGTACTTTCATCATGGAAGTAAGTATTGAAATGGAGCAGCGATAGCTCAGTAGGGAGACCAACAGACTGCAATGCAGAGGGTCTCGGGTTCGAACCCACGTCGCGCACCTCTGACTTTCGGAAGTTATATGACTTTTCGAAATTATGTGCATATTGATTGATTATTATCGCCTGCTCCGTGCCTCGGAGAGCACGTTAAGCCGTCGGTCCCGCCTGCCATGAACATCTATGGCAGTCGTTATTGGGGAAGTCGACACAAAAGATCCCACTGGGTCGAAGTGTCGCCGGTCTGTACTGACTGGCCCCCCCACACGAGATAAGATAAGATAAGTATTGAAATAATAATCTATAAAATAAATATGATATACAGATACAGATATAAAGGTATAAAATCAAGTCCTTTGATAGAATATTGCTGTATGTCTGTTTGTTAAACTGAGCAAATCCTGCTAGCTTATCTGATTATAATAATCTATTGTTTGAGTGATTCTCGAAGAAGATTTAAGTGTCTTGTTTATAATATGAACAAAGGCTTCAACAGAAAACGCTTTGAGGGTAATAGTTAGTTAGTAGCAGCTAGTATCAAGTAAGATAGAGTAACGCTACGATTTTGTTTAATATTCAGTAATTTCTTTACTTTAATGAAGTCTTCTAAATATTTTAATAATGTATAATAAAAGTATTTGTGGACTGAAAATAATTTAAAACGGCATTTTTGAAAAATATTATTTACATTTCATATATTTAAAATGTTTAGATGGGTTAAATATAATATTAGCGCGAAATTCATATTTACCTATTGGTTATAGCAAACATTGCTACATATTAACAAACTTACAACTATTGGATATTCAAATAACCATGAAGATCGCTTCGTATTCAATTGAATAAAGAAATCCAATTATGTACAGTAATGTATTTATATCTTTGCGCCAATGATGTTAGCGTATCGCTGAATAAGCGAGATTTTAACCGAACTGATGTGAATATTATGTACCGTATCGAAATTTAAGAAATTAAACGAAATCGTTTTCTTAACTGCGCAATTTTGATTGATGATGTGCAGAAGTTAAAAATAAAACATATTACATATAAAATACTGAAGAATTTTTAAATAAGACGGCACGGTGGTAAACTATTTTATGATGTTTTCAGATAATAAAAATACTCATAATGTATTTTTGAAACAGTTATAATGAACAACAACAGATCTAAACGCATTGGATATTGATACGAAGAACGGATAAATGCCAATCATTTTTATTCCATGATTTATAAATAGGTAGTATGTGTGCACTGGGCGATAAATATATTCTTGCACGAGTTCGTGCCCACAGTAGCACTTGAAAAATCCTCTAATATAGTCAACATTTTATGAATCACTACAATGTATATTTACTTGGATATGTGGTCCATCCGTTAATTTACCTACCTCCCTTAGAAATATGTTATCACTACATTTAAAAGTGAGAAAGGGTTTACATATAAGCACCGTTTTAAAACTTTATTTATATTTCCTTATTTTTTTTCTATTTATCTGTTTTAATACGATTTCCAATATTAAGCACGCCCGAAGATTACCGCATAATAATGTTTTCAACAGTTGACCTAACACGTTCTAAAATAAAATACTCATTCTTAATGCCATTAGAATACATACAGTAGAATACATAAAGTGTATTGTTTGCTTAAACGAGTAAATTACTAAAACAACTAATGAAAGTAGATCCATTTTATCAAATACAATTTTAGAACAAATTTAAAGTTTTATATCATAATAGATCTATTCCAAGACCTTGAAATTCAAACTTTTTGTGTTTGTGAACTAAACAACATTTTACCAAAAGTTATGTTATGTAGAGTACCCGTAAAATTTTATAACTTGTATTAAGTAAACAGTGTATTTAATAAATATTGACCACCCTTTCAGGAAGTATTCCGTACATAATCTTCCATAAACTATATTTTGTTTCATCCTTTATACTAGTTTATGTAGAATAGTGGGTGAACCTTGTCATGCGGTTTCCGAAGGAAATTAGCTTCATATAATTTTGAGCCGAGGCCGAACCTTGTATTTGTATATTGGATCCTCGTAGTATCATCATCTATACATATAATAAATCTGTAGAAGTGTAAATTCTGTACATTGAAAATATTAAAAAAGTATATAGCAGGGGGTGTTACTAAATTTGAAAACGAAACCTAAAAAGGGTGATTAAAAAAATTTTTGTCTGTCTGTCTATTTGTTCAAGCATCACGCAAAAACTACCAGTTCGATTTAGATGAAACTTCGTATTATTATACTTTAATATTTTGTGCACCACACTGGGTACTTTTTATCCCGAAAAAGTACATACAATAAAAAACAAACTTAATTTTGCGGTTTAATCCCTAGAGACGGTTACTGTACCAACCGCAAATAATAAGTTTGTCGCGTTTTAAGTCACCCGCAGTTCACTAACGTTGCACTGTAAATGTAGGGCCGAAGGCCGAATTTGGCTTGAACTGTTCGCGACACTAGCGTGGCGCGCGACACCACGGATCGCAAGCCTATATAAGGACGGCGTCTCGGCCGAGCGCTCCTACGGGTTGGGAGCCTTCTGCGCTCGCCCACTGTCCGCGTAAAGTTGTCAAGGCCATATGAAGCCAATAACTAAGAGCAACAAAAAAAAAATCGCGCTCTCCATACATTTTTTGACTGTTGATGCGGACGGACGTGTCGAGCGGCGAGCGTTCGTTCTTACTGACATTTTATAAATTGTATGCCTGCAATTTTAACCGTGCTTTTCAGTGCTACCTTTTTATTTCAGAATAGTACAGTTTAGACTTTAGAGTAGTGTTACATTAATTTTAGCATAGGTCATTTCTATACGAGGAATACAGAAATATTATGTTTTTGTAAACTTTGCAAACTGACTAAACACTTTTTAGTTAAAATCCACGCGGACGAAGTCGCGGGTAACAGCTAAAATACTATTTTAATAAAAGCTTCATCCAGTTATCGTTGCGGTGAAGTGTCAGACAATTTAATGATGTCGCTGCGCACAATTTAATAAAAGCCCACGCCAGACAATATTGCATGTATTGTAAAAACAAATGCTAAATACATATCCAAAAAAAAGTATTTATAAAAAATTAATAAGAATTACGTTGACCTATAAAGACTACTGGAATTTATTTATTCTAATATAATCCACTTATCCATAGTAATCTCCTGAAAGGCGCGTGGCGGCGCACGGTCAACACTAAGTCAAATAGAACGGTCTCCGATATTGATAAATGAATATCCACCACTTATATTTGGACTGTAAGCGACATTATTGATGCTAATTGCTTGAATAGCAAACACAGCAAATGGTATATTCAGTGCCGAATGATTTATTGTTTCAGCTAGCCACAAGAATAAATTGCTATTTAGCATTAAGGTTCCATTGCTAAACTGAAGTAACAAGGTTGTATTTCATTTGCTGTTTCTCGGTAATTCTCATGAATACAGTCGAACCATAATTAACAATAAGCAAATTATCAATTTAATGATATTTGAATATATTGACTACATAAGAGCGATGGTTGGGTTAAGTCCTTGTGTGTGTAAAGTAGGTACCGAGTTGTGCATTAACGTATTCGAATGAAATTATACGCATTGTTTTGCAACTCCCGCACTAAGAACTTCCTGTATCGCGAGGAACTTTACAAACATTCAAACAGTGGATACAAAGAACACCCAGGCGTAGAACAACCATTTGTGGATCAGACAATTTTTGATCCATGATCGTACACGTAACACTCGGCGCAATAGCAATGGTGAGGAGACCACTTAAAACTATCACCATCCGTGAAGCAAAAGATTATCGTGAAATATAACTTCATAATGAATGAAGCCAGAGAAGTGTGTCAGGATCGTAGCAAATGGAAATCCGTAGTGTCTGCCTACCCCTCTGGGAAACAGGCGTGAATTTATGTATGTAAGTATGTATAACTTCATAATGCTGAACGCCATTTTTGGCAATTATGATATACATTAAAAGCAACAGGAACCACTTTTAAAGAATTGCAGAACGAATGCATGGTTACAACCCAATGAACAGCGCTCTGTAAAAGGCGATTAATTGATCTGTAACAAAACAGCCTTTTCAATTACCCATTTATGTAGTTACGTAGTGTGCATTTACGTAATTGTGGCGTAAATTAAAACCATTGGTCGTTTCCGTCACGTACAATATTGACTTTAAAGCTTACTCTATCTATTACATAAGTGCGTTTCAATACTGACAATATTTATAGATTATACTGACTATAACGTGCTTTTTGATAATTAGACGTAATATTGAAAATATTACTTCAAAAAGGTAAGACGGGTCCCTCTATTGAGAAAACAAAATTTTGAGCCTATTCACCGAGTAAATTTAATTTATTATCATCTAAGAGGCAGACAGTTTGGCTTTAAGAATCACGCCAACCTACTTTCACGTACAATAGTTTAAAATAAAATCCAGTTTAACAGAGAATAAAGGCCACTTGTACAAAAAGTCTCGTTAAAGACACAGAGGATCCAAACCACTGAAATTTATTTGCAAACTTTGTCTTTTAAATTGATACTGTTAGTAATAAAACTTCATAGACGGTGTCGTGTTCCTTGGTTTTAATTATTATGACAAGCACGTCACAAAGATAAACAGGACATTTTAAAAATAAACTTGATACCTGATTGATAATCTTACTGGAACTTTATCAACGTTGACAATTTTTATCCTTTTTATAGCTGTCATGCCATATAATAATATAATAATAATAATATTTATTTATTCATTAATTATACAAACATGTTATCAATAGTAATACATTGTTAATTATAATTAGTCTATTTTCTAGTGAAAAGTCATCTGTGTCCGAACTAGATAAAATTAATTATCTGTATTTCGGACGATAGCGCTCAACCCAAACAATATGAATCTTTATGATTACAAACACTACTGTGTACTTAAATTAATAATTAACAGAGAGATATTAAAAAGAAAATAATTATGATAATATTAAAATTTGTGTAGAGTTGTAACCTTTACCTTTTAACTTTTGTGTGTAGAATGTGGTATGTATGAGTGAGTGTGAGAGGGTGAGTGAGAGAGCTACTTTACTATAAATAACTTTTCAATTTCTTCATAAGTAAATTTCTGTATATAGTCATTAATTTTAACCTTACATTGTTTGTTATTTAATTATACAACATTAACAATTTTATTAATTTTGTTATAAAGAAATGGACCCAGATGGCAAAAATATTTATTCACGAATGAATGTTTAAAAGTCAGTGGATCAGTATACGTTATTGCATTCTGTCCTCGCCTAGTTACTTGGGTGTTATTTTTTAAATCGATCCTGGTATGTTGCCTCATCATACAGAGCAGCACAAACAGCTGGCGCACTGACAAGACCTCACAAGACTGGTATAATAGATGCGTTGGGTACAAATATGGGCGAAACGTGCGAAACTAAGGGTTTTAGAATAGGTTTTAGCGCCCTTCCCCATACAGTTATACAATATTCTATTATTGATTGACCGAGTGCTTGAAGATAGACTTTTTGATTAACTTAGGCTCCGCAACATGTCTTAGATTTTGGAAGACATAGATGAGTTTTCTCAATCTAGATGTAACTAATTCTATATGAAGACGAAAAGATAAATTTTTATCAATAATTATTAAAAAAAAATGCGCATAGAGAAGTTCATGTATTGGGTCTTATCTGCATTGAGACTAAGGATATTTTTACGCAACCAGTGGATCACGATGTTAAGTCCATGTTGTGCTATTTTATAGGCTTTTTCCCAGGTATCCGCCGAAAACAGTAACACTGAATCGTCCGCATAGGATATTATTTTGCCACCAGGTAGACTGAGTTCTCAGAGTTCGTTTAGATAAACTAAGAAGAGGCTTGGGCCTAAAATACTACCCTGGAGAACACCGAAATAAACAGGTAAGTCACTACTTATATGATTATTTATTTTGACACATGGTTGGCGGTTAGAAAGATAACTTATAAGTAATTTTAGTTGCTGACCTCTTATGCCTATGCATTCTAGTTTTTGTAGAAGCTGCGGTACAGAGACCGTGTCAAAAGCTTTGGCTAAGTCGAGAAATATGCCTATAGTTTTCTTACCGTCGTCTAATTTCTCTACCACGTAATCAACCAGCTCATGGACCACGTCCTTTGTTGATCTCTTGGTCCTAAATCCATACTTGTTTTTGGAAAGAAGGTAGTTATTTTCGAGGTAGTTTATCATTCTACTATTAACTATCATTCCAAAGCTTGGAGACCGAGGGCAGGATAGAGATAGGTCTATAATTAGTGACACGGTCTCTGTCTCCAGATTTATATATTGGGTGTACCACTGACTTCTTCAGAACATCAGGGAATACTCCTTGTGAGAGGCAGGAGTCAAATATATGTGTCAAATGAGGTACAAGTATATGCTTATTGTTTTTAAGAAGACTATTTGGTATAGAGTCCCATCCCACAGGGCAAGTATTTTTAAGGCCAAGGATAAGGCGCTCCACTTCATATTCATCCGTGTCCAATAGTACAAAAGAATTTAAACACTTATTAGTACAGATTGAGACATTGTTCGCTAAACGTTTGCCGACATTGACAAAGAACTCATTTACATTATCAACCGATTCCTTGGCGCAAGAAGTGTCTAATAATTCTGTTGTCTTGCAGTATTTGTAATAATTTTCATTGCGTTCCATATCTTTTTGTTATCGTTGCCCGCGGTCAGTAGTAAATTTGTTTTCGTAAGCTCTTTTCACTTTTTTTAATATATTGTTACAGTGATTTCTGTATCTAGTATAAATTAGTTTAAGTGTGTCATTTTCTGGAGACTGACGCAGTTTTGCATGTAAGCGGTCCCTATGCCTCATACAGCGGATTAATCCTGGCGTCATCCACGGTTTGATAATTTTATTTCGACAGTACACAAACATATAAACAAGATTAAATTACTGTGCAATATTGACTACGAATTATTATTTAATTTCATTCATTGAAACTGGTAGGTGCTCTAATACGGTTAAGTGCAGTAAGTAATAAAAAAAAAATTGTCTTTATTATTAATGCCACCTTAAGGATAAAGTATACTGTACCTATACTTAATTTGCCTTGTTTTCACTCTACCGATGAATAGCGAAAAATTTATATAATTGATATAATATTACAATAATAAAGTCTGATAAGAAAGAACTCGTTTAAGTATAAAATAGGATTATTCGCCCGGAAGATCTCCCAAACCAATTTATCTCAAAGGCTATTTAAGCAGAATCGATCCACTTTATTTTCACTTCCTTTGCATTTTGTCAGGACATTTTTAACGCTCGATCACATAATAAAGTGACAAAGTCACCTTGTCACTTATAAAATTACAGATAATGGTTATTACTTAATGGCATTAACGGCACTTTAATTGAGGTAAATTGCGTAATTTACGTTTATTATAGTTTTGTTTTCTGAGAAACAGTTTACGTGATACTCTTGTTATACTAATATGTTAATGACAGTATGATAAGCAATGGCGGCTGAATACACCTATTTTGTAATATCACTGGTTCACTAATGAGAAAATAATACAATGGCTCCGTAAATCAGAAAAAACAAGAGTAACATGTAGACATTTATGTGTTAAACGTGGAGCTGAAATTAATTGAATTTACTCGTTATTCGTTTAAGTAGCTACTTATTTGCAGCAAGTATGTTTTAGGTGCTATCGCATTTATATACAATGTGCCTTTGATTTTAAAATATTCAATAATTAAATTAAATTTTAAGTAACTGAAAATATTTACTTCAAATATTTAATGCTACGCACATTTATATTTAAAACATTCACAGATACTGAAGCACTAAACATGTTTTCAGAATTGTTTAACAAACATTAGTCATGCAAATTGTTTATTTGAAAACGATTTGCGTTTGGCGGTGATGGAATTGACTGAGAGATATGCACAAATTGTTTATCGTCGTGCTGTTTTTACACGCGGCATGCCCGACGTACTATCAACAATACTCAAATGATTTAACTACATTTTTTATGGACAGTGCATAGCTAGTTGTGTTTCAACAAAGATTTGATCGTACCTATGCAATCTACGAGTAACGACTATTGAATCCAGTCGTTCAGAGTTGTTGTAGTAACAAACATTTTTACATGACTTTTACTGCACATTCGATGGTAACCTGATGTTAATATTGTGTTATGCGTTGATCGATTGGTTAGATATTTATAACGTTCCTTTTTGGAATGGGCAGCAAATCTGAACACATAATTAAGCATGTATTCAGATATACTTACATCCGGTTTATGAAAAGCTAATAAAAAAGAAAGACACTAATAAACGACGTGTAAAAATGGAACTCATGTCAAGTGATTTGATTGGCTCCTGCTAGTTCAATCAGCCAATCGCAATAGTTAACATGTATTTGACCGCTTCGTAAATAATTTTGTGTTAATGTGCCTTTCAGAAACCTGGGCTTAGTAATTTATTTTTATCATGCAACCAAGGTAAGCATAAGACAAGGAAAATAAACTATTTTTGTTGCTCATTGCCAAGCAAACAGTCTTCTTTTAATTATTTTCTACTTTATACCTCATGTATACTTTTGGTTAAAATAAGAGAACTGGGATCTGTAATTTTTTTAACTCGTATATATTGATTATTTTTGGTTATACCTTAGTGAAAGTGATAAAAAAATAGAAAACAACAAAAGTCAGATGTAATCGATGCTTATAATATCTCGTATTTACCTGTTAGCAGTATTACTATACTCCATTTTGATAAAGTTGTTATATCATCGTAACCATCTAAAGAGTTAAAGCTTTGTAATATTTGCTCAAGATTGTTCGTAATTGAATTTTCTATTAATTAGATTGTTATTCGTTTATAAAACGACCGATCAAATGACTGTTCTGCGTTTGATACTTTACCAATATTTCAATAAATTATTTTACACCTTTGATAAATAATAGTATAGTATTATATTATCTGTGCCTTTGATAACAAAGCTTCTAGTTCTAGTTATTCTAACTTACCCTTTGAAAACTAATGTCTAACAAAATTTTATTATGCAAATAATTGTCTTAATTGACTAAATTCGAAACTATTTGTGGTTCTAATTTTTGTACTGTATCTTATTTACAGCATTCAGTACTCAATATAACGAACTGATATAACAAATACACATCTCACGTCAAAACACCATCCATTTTAATCGAATAATAAATTTAGCGTTATGATTTCGTAAATAAAAATAATATAGAATATTATGTAAGATGAAAATATACAAATAGTACGAGTGATAAACAAAAAGTGTACCTACACTTTATTATATTTGTCATCAAATGCTACCGTATTGTCCAATGTTAGCAAAGAAATATTTTGTTTACGCAAAATTGACTCAAATTTTCCCTAATAAAATCACTAGTTGATTTTCGACCACCGATAAATCAAAAACTTAAACTTCATCTATGTTCATTATGGATTATTTACTAATTATTAGATTTTTCCATGCGTCATACTTACAAGGCACAAATCGGCACCCTTTTACAATAAATTGCAATAAATTAGTTCACACGTTTATAACTATGTTAAACTCCTGCGTAATTTATGGATACCTACATATAATATATGGCAAGCGTTATATAGACTACAATATATCTAGTCGTAGTTCTCTTGTTTGTTATTGTATTGGAAAATACAATTACATTTGGTCGTGCTTATTAGAACAGACACGAGATATTATTATTTAAGCTTATTGCTTTCCAGCAAAAGCTCTGATAACTTTTATTTTTATCTAGGTTTATTTTTATCCTGAATGCTTCATTAGCCCAGTGGAGTAGGCGCACGTGCGAACGTGTCCAATAATTGTATAATTTTGATTTAAAACTCAGAACAGACAGTCTGTCTGAGTTTTACTGAGAATTCTCAGTATAGCACGCAATCAGGCGCTGTGCGCGATAGTCTCATTTTCTATCATAAGCAATCTAATCCTAACTAACAAATATATTGAAGTATATTACTTCATAATTATTAATTCGATTGAATCTATGCACTAGCGAATTGATTCAAACGAAATATTATGTTTATACAGCGTATAAAATTAAGATACATGCCATATACATAAAGCAAATTCACAAAATTTTATTTAAATTCAGGATATGACTTATAGCAAATCTTTTTATACATTAAAAATCACAACAAATCGAAATTAAAGTAATACAAAGGATTATTATATACGTTAGGATTTGTTTATCTGCATACGTAAGGCAAAAATAAAATACTGACTATATATTGTGTGGCCGCCTCTTAAATACGACCAAAGCTTTTTTACAAGTTCAAAACGTTTTTGTTTATAACAAACACATCACATTTTTGAGCCGTTTGGGGTGGAAACCCTAGGTTCATGAAGTCCGAGCGCTCGTAATTTGTACAGGGAGATCGCAAAACGCCTGATCGACATTTCGCGTGATCAGAAGGCTGGTCTTTTCTTGGCTTAAAGAATCAGCATTGCCATTCAACGTGGCAACGCTGCCAGTCTTTTGGGCACGTTACCAGTTGACAGCGATGCTGAAGAATTCTATGACACCTAAAACATTTATGTAAATATTTATTATTTGTGTTTATGTAATTATGTTATCTTTTTTAATACGTTTGTATATATATATTAGATTAATTCGTTTTAAAATTAATAATGTAAATGTTATATTACTAGACTAATATATAATATCATAATTTCCAATTTAAAAAAATACATTACTAATCATTAATATTTTATGTTAACAGAATATGGTTGGCGTTATATTCAAATGTATCGTCGTCGCACGTATATTTTTTCATGAAAATTTTATGGTATTTCGATAGGTAATCAGATTCTATAATATTTTGTTTTGTATCTCGTTGTAGTGAGATATGCGTGAAGTGACGAATTTGACGTGGCGTAACGACAAGTATTATAACAGTAATATGGTCTGTGTGCTTCGGCCATATGCATGACCAATTGCCGTTTGTGTGATTTGATTCTCGGATTTTACGACGTCACTGGCCTTTTATTTAATGACTAGCTTTTGCCTGAAATTTCGCTCGCTCGGGCAAAGTATTTTTCTTCCCGATGATACTATGATACTATTTGTCCTTTACTTTACTCCTGACAACATATATGTGAATTTGGCGCAAATTCACATATATGACATATACACGAATTTGTAATATTAGATTAGATTTTGGTTTGTCCGTCTGTATGTAAGAGCCAATTTGCGCCGAAGTTATTAGCATTAGGCATACGAACTATATCCTTGAAATTTCTGAGGAAGGTGTAAAGTGTTGGCTCACCTCCCATTATGAAGGGTCTAATATAGTTGGCGATAAGTGTAACCGACTCGGTCAAAGTCATACTAAATATCATATGTACATACGGTAAAAAAATCCCTGATTTTTATTGCTAAATTCCACTAACCTAAGTTGTGTTTTCGACCGCAAAAATGTAGGTCGCTCGAGTTTTAATTAATATCACACTATGCTATAAATACATTATATGTATATCGTCAGTTCTACTGAAAGGAATCACATGAAATGCTCTTACATTTCAAATTAATCTTCAAGCTAATAAAAAATCGTAAAGCAGTTTTGCGTAAACCCGCAATGAATAGACATACAAGAAAATCTAAAACCTATATTATTTGGGTTCATACGCCTTTAAATAGTCTATTTCAATTAGTTTTCAATTCATAAACCACAGCCTCGCAATTGTATAATAGTAAAGATAGATAAACATGGAGTCAAATTTGTTAATAGGTATATTACCTTAATTAAAAACTTTATTGTCACTGTTTAGGCTGCTATTTGAAATTATACTGAATTTATTTGTTGTACAATATTTGCGTGTAATCGTGTAAATAATATTAGCAGCTTATTAATATGTGAATATCAAGTAATTTGCTTCATACTTATTTTTCGTAGGTTATATTCTTCTACCCAACCCTTCGGGAATATACATGATAAAGAAAAATAGATTCTAATATTCGCTATGTTCAAAACATAAAATGTCTGGAAAGTACGCTATCGAGCTCATTATGGAATAAACAAGTGCCTTAAAATTTAATAAAGAGTTTGAGCTGAAAACATCCTCATATTTCATGAAAAATTGAGTCGGCTATGGAGTGTAGTCTATAACATAAATTTTAGTAACTTTGCTGAGTAAATAGCGTTCAGAACATGGCTTACGTAACGTCAACGTATAAAATATTTTCTACATCGCTTCATTTTACAATATCGATAACTTTGTCTTGTCTTATCTTAAAGTCTTAAGATGCTTAGAAAACAAAAGATTCAAAGGTTATCCAGACTCCGCACTAATCTATTTTTTATGTCTTCCGCTGCACTTGGATTAATTCTTGTATACCTAAGTGGAATTTTAAAATATTCAAAGGGCGGACACACAAAATCCTAGAATCTGGAACTACTACTTGCGTAACACATAACACATCTATGAATACATCTGTCCAAGCAATAATCTGTGCAATCTGAACATAACTTTAACAACCACATTAAATTAAAGCAGTTTCCGCCTGTGAAGGAAATGTTAGGTACTCACTGATAGTAAAGTTTTCTGTTAGTGAAGGAATTTTCAGTATCGATTTCGTGATGCAAGGGCAGCGATATATCGATAGACACGAATTAGCCCAAGTTTCAAAGCACTCGAAATATTCGAAACATTGACAACTATTCAAATGCATATTGATATCGATTGACTATTTGATTACGTAATGGGTCTAACACCAATATACATACCGAACAGGAGGCATAGATATTATAAAAAGAAGACCTACAAAAAAACGTATTTACCGTCTTTTGCCCCTGAACATCGTTCGATCGAAACATTCGTATGCGGGTTTAAACAATTTACGAATATTTAAATTTCTTTTGCCGTAACTATTGCACATCGCCATGCCAGAGATTACCAACTACATTTATAAAGACAAATGTTACTTCTTGGATATTTTCTTTTTATACTTTCTCCAAAGTTTCAGTTAATTGTCAGCAGCTAGAGGAAACAAAGGATGTGTTTATCTCGATGTATTGAAGTGTAAAGTTATTTCAAAGTACCCGAAAATTATTTAATTATTTTGAATTTGGTACCTAATAACTCTACATGATATTATTAAAGACATCGAAATAAATCCATGGATATATATCTATACAAAATTGAGGTTATTGAAATTAAACTCATTTATACGGATTTTATCGCGTTGTTTATTTAACACTGTATTACATAACTAAGACATTGTTACACTACTACTACTATTTTTAAGCTAGAACTTTACTAATTTTTAAGCTAATAAAATTATTATAACTATTTATATTTAGGTTTACACTTTCCCCGACGTTTCGGTTGCTTTTCAGCAGCCATGGTCACAGGGAGACTAAGATGGTAGTTGTCTCAATGTTTCAGTGTAGTTATTTCAAAGTACCCAAACATAATTTAATAATTGGTTTTTCTATTTACGCAGAATGAGCTCAAAGTATCATGCAGTATAGCTGTGGTTTGTTTCTTCTTGGGTTTGACTATTTGAATTACTGGACCCCAAGCTGGTGGCACATTCCAACCATCTTCTCTATTGAAATTAGGATGATTTTTGGTTTCAATAGCCTTGCAAAGCTTCCTTGGTAGGAATAGGTGTTCTTTAGCGAGAATCTGTGGTTTGTCAAACCTCAGGGACCAACCACTACGTTGGTCCCCTGTTGTACATGTTCACAAACAGCAGACTTCAACGAGCGTTGATGTTTTACATCAGCTAGGTGTTCTTTTATGCGGGTGCCTATGCTTCTCTTGATTTGACCCATGTATGAGAATCCGCAGTCACAATCTATTTTATAGACCGCTGCTCGATGATCTTGTAAAGTAATTGGCACTTGGCGGATGGTAAAAATTGACTTATCTTCGTTGGCGGCTTGAAGTGTGTGTTGATTAAAGCTCGCTTCAAGATGTAGCCAATCTTGTCAGTGACACTCCTTACATAAGGCAGTATAGCAGGCTGGCGCTCGACTGTGGCTGACTTTGTCTCGGGATCTGTGACAGCGGCGCGGGTGTTGGAGCTTGTTGTCTTGCAGTACTTGCTTGACATATTGAAGCTCGACGTCCAGGTGTTTTTTGTCGCAGATCCCGTGGGCTCTCTGAAACAAAGACATTTCCACGGTAGATATATACGCGATACATACGATACGCGATAAAATCCGCATAAATGAGTTCAATTTCAATGAATAACATTCGCGTAAACAAAAGACAATATTAAAATTAATGTTAAGTGAAAATGGTATCATATAGCTAAAATGAATTGGAACCATATATCATACAGACATTTAGTTAAGGTGAAGTAAGAAGTAGTCCGTGCGCTGCGGGACCCGCAGCAGTTTGCGGTGTACCGGAAAGGCAATGACTTGTTGTATGGTTACATTAAATTAAGGTTATCCTCAAGGTAGAATAATGCTGAGTTGTAATTTTATTTTGGACGAATTTTCCTGTATTTATTTTCCTTGGATATAAGGTAAAGTATTAAGTAACAAATCCTTGACAGATTGCGTGATTTTACTCTACATGCTATAATTATATATTTACTTTCGCGGCATATTATTAGCTGAACGTGAAAATGTTTTAAATATTAAAATGTAGTTATATCCTGATCCACTTTTCAGATCTATCCTTTAACTGATGTTGCTGGCAGAAATAGAGAAAATAATCTTTATTTAGTATAATAGAAAATCCAACAAAGTTGAGGTTTGTCACTATACGCCTTAACAAACTAATAAATATGGCGCCATATCTTCATTTATCGCCTCGATTTAGTAAATTAATATTTGCATTGAACGATTTCCATCTGACATCAAAAAATAATAGCTTATACGTTCTAAAGGTGCCATGTAAGTACATTACATATTAACAATTTCACCATCACCAACATTTAAACTGACCGCTATCACGGTACTGAACCTCACGCCGACTGCAACCGTCTCTTTAATAAATATTTTAAATATCGATATAAGTATGTATATGATTGATATTTTATTAGATTAAGCTTATTAACTGATATATAAATATTAATTAATATTCTATCACATACACACAACACCATCTAGCCCAAACTTAGCAGAGCTTGTACTATGGGTACTATACAATGGATAAACATACAAATATACTTTTTTTTGTAAATACATACATTTTATACATAAAAACACCCAGACCAAGACAAACATGTTCATGCACACAAATGTTTGACTTGTGCGGGAATCGAACCTGCGAACTCAGGCCTGGCAGTCGGTTACACTAACCACTACGTCTATGTCAAGAGTGTCCAGAGGTCTATTTTACCCACATTTCGCCAGTTATGGTTTAAGGTCCCACGTAATAAGGGCAAACCTATTGTCAAATAGGGTACAATTCCAGACTTCGGGCTCCGACTAAGAACTTTTTGAAATGGAAAGTCAAATAACTTTATATCCGACCATATCGTATTATTCAGGCATCGAACCCAAAACTAAATGCACACAGCAGTCACAATTACTATCGCTGCGCCACTAAGGCACCGAGGGAATTATAAAAATTATGAAAATAAGCTACTTAGAAAACTGCTACTTTTTTCGTTTTGTAAGTACCTGTACACTTAGAAGAATATAAATATACTTTTATCTATATATAAAAATCTCGTGTCACGATTTTTGTGGTCGCACTCCTCCGAAACGGGTCAACCGATTTTTACACAATAGGTTCTAAAGTATATTTCATACCGATAGCTGATTAGGGTATCGCTATACAATATTTTTTTTCTATTTAAATAAAAACAATTTTCTTTTTTGGTTTGGCTTGAATACCTACATATGTCCCCAAACCTACTTTTACGCGAGCTAAGCTTGTATGCAAACTTATTATTAGACCGTCAAGGTTCTACTGACATATTATGACGTGTATTTTTATTCTTACATATAATAAAGCGTACCAAAGTATGTTGATTTACTCCAAATTTGTTAATACACAAAGTATCGGCTTGACCTCGTCTGCTCTGTTCGCTAGTGTTGTTATATAATTTAGTTCCTAACTTAATACTTCAAAGCAATATAGGTACCGTCATATTTAAATTTAATAAAGATAGTTGAAATTTACTTGTCTCTTGTCTCTCGTCTATTACTTTTAGATACACGTCGTTTTGTCTTTTTGGACAGAAATATCTTTCTATACTTTTTATACTAATAATAAATTATACTCGCGTATCCAAAGGTAAAAGTATATATTGTATCTAAAATAACATTTAGACACGTACATAAGTAAAATACAATTCATCTTAAACACAATTTATTGTATTTTCACCGTCTGTTACGCTTGATATTAGGTATCATAAAACTTTTAGTGCTATGCGCGAATTTCAGCACATTGAAATAATGCGATCTGGTACTTTTGAGTGCGAGGAATGTTTCAGCTTTTTAGCTTTGATTTACTAGCGATATTCTACAAACATTTTCATAATGTAGGCGCCATATATACAGCACATGTGACGCACATGATAGGTATACGATGTTCTATCAATATTTCACAAACAAGTTTTTGCTTCATAATGCCATAGTGGATGCAGTTTTGACAATACTGTAAAATTACAAATTTCTTTAAACCGCACGATTCATTTATTCGAATAACTACATAAAATATCAATTTTGGTCGACTATGACGACTTCTAGAGTTCAAATAAACTTTGTTGACTTTAGTTATATAAATGAGCGATAGTTATATAAATTGAGCTTGGCGTCGTTTGTTACAGGTTATGACGACGCTGTGCGTAAAACGAAGTAGTTGAAGTTGTTCGTGGCGAGGCTAGCGCGTCTCTAGTGCCGATGACCAGCCGCGGCGAGCCGCAAGTGGACCGCGAGCATGGCGAACGCGACAGACGCGTACTGCGTGCCCGGCGCCACCAACTTCAACAAGGCGTACAGTCGACTACACGGCTACATCGCGCTAGTGATATGCATTGTCGGATCGGCCACCAATTCTATCAACATAGCGGTCCTCAGCCGCCGCGAGATGACCAGCTCCACCAACTCCATCCTCACCGGCCTCGCCGTCGCAGACCTGCTGGTCATGCTCGAATACATACCCTACGCACTGCATATGAACATCAAAATAGGACCACAAGTTAACAAGAACACTTACGCTTGGGCTGTTTTTGTTTATTTTCATTCCATATTCAGTCAAATTTTTCACACTATTTCAATATGGTTGGCAGTGACGTTAGCAGTGTGGAGATACGTCGCGATTGCATTGCCCCAGCGGAATAGCACCTGGTGCAGTAAAAAAAACACAACTCTTGCTATTGTTAGCGCGTATGTGATGTGTCCCTTTTTGTGTCTTCCAATTTATTTTGCGATGAATATAGTGCCCAGTGAAGTGACAGCTCAGAACAATTCTGAATTCGCAGAGGACCTGTCTCTACCGGATAATCGGACCGTTTATGTACTAGAAATGTCTAAAAACCAGAAGTTAGTAACAGCAATAATGTGGATTTATAGTGTTATATTAAAACTTGTTCCGAGCATTGCGTTATCGATACTAAGTACTTGTTTAATATCAAAGTTAACAACCACAGAGCGAAAGAGGCAGAAACTTCTAAAGCGTTCAACAATCGGCCCGAATGAGGTAAGTTGGAATTGGAATATACACTAGAAATATATTGCTTCTGTACTATTTCGACATAGGAATGTTTCATGTTTTAAAATAATCAAGTATAACAAATACGCACCGTACGTTTCCAAACTACATAAATTAACAAGAAACATGCCAATCAAACAATTGTATTTTGTAGTAATATTTTATACGTAGCTCGTACTAGCGATCTCCAATTTTAAATGAAGACTTCGTAACTATTAAGTGATATTAATGTTTTTGAAATAGGTATTGTTAATCATTTAAATGCATTTATTGTGGTTAATTCGAGTATAAAGATCAAAAGAAAGAGGGTTTTCACGGGTTGGGCACCAGATATAACGAATATCGTCAGCACGATTAACCACGATTTATAAAAATGTCACCATCAAATCGTGTTTCGTATAGCCGATAATAATTATCATCCAGATGTGTACATTCCTGTGACGCCACACTGAATATCTTATCTTATCTTGTGTGTGTGGGCCAGTCAGTACAGACCGGCGACACTGCGACCCATTGGGATCTTTTGTGTCGGCCCCAAGATTTATTTTATCCCTTAACAATCTCCCTATGAATATACTGCATCAGCCGCAGCATACACTTCAGAGGAAGAAGCCTGAAGTCCTCAGGGTTTGGATATGCCAATCCCATCAGACCCATCTTTAATCCAGCCAACGCATCGCATTCACACAGTAGGTGAGATATGGACTCGTCCTGTTCACCACAGGCTCTGCAGATCGAATTGTGTGCTTATCTCAATCTGCACAGGAAGTCGTTGGTGCGAAATGGCCAGTGAACGCTCCTGTGAGCAGGCGTATTTGGCTCTTGTTATACCTGCAGAACTTCCGGGTGAAGCCTGTGGCTCTATTTGCAATGAATTTCTTGGAGTGTTCCAGACTCCTAAGGGCCATCCACTCTAGCCTGTGTTTATCATTGCCATATGCATTCAAAGCTGCCTTAACGGTGCTCTCAGGGAGTCTCACGAATGGCTCGGGGCCCACAAACAGTTGCTCCGAGCCCTTTCTGGCTAATTCATCAGCCTACTCATTGCCCTACACCACTGCATGCCTCGGAACCCACACCAGCCTGACTGTGTTCTTCCTGCCAAGTTTGTTAAGGGCCTTAACACAGTTCAGGACCAGTCTGAAGTCCACTCTACATGAGTCCAGTGCCTTGAGAGCAGCTTGACTGTCACTGAGAATATACACAGTCCTGTCAGTGACATTACTGTTGATATTCTCCTGAGCACAGGCAGTTACAGCATAGGTTTCCGCTTGGAAGACCGTTGAATATTTTCCCATGCTTTGGCTCACCTTGCAGTAGTTGGTATTGATACCAGTGCCCGATCCTGTTTCCATTTTGGAACCATCAGTGTACCAGATGAGACAACCCTTGTCAGGGGATTGTAGACCTTGTCTCCATTCGTCTTTCGTGGAGACCTTTATTTTAAAATTATTTTTGAATATGTGCAATGGTTGCATTTTGTCGCATCCCATGCTCATAATCCTTTTGAGATCCTTTGAAATCTCCAATTTTTTGTGTCGAGTTACCGGCATGTTGACGCTCCACAGCCCATGCACAGATAGTCTGTGTAGCGCCTGTATCGTCTCTGACTTCATAACAATGTGTAGCGGCGTTAGATCCAGCGGGTCCTCTAATGCTGCCGTTGGCATAGTCGGGAACGCCCCTGTTATAGCCATGCAGGCCAATCGCTGCACCTTCGACAGCGCGACCCTGCATGTAGCTAGTTTAGTTCTTGGCCATCAGATAATCCTTCCATACGTGAGTATGGGTCTTATCATCATTGTATAGCCACTTGATGACCTTGGGCTTTAGCCCCCAGGTCTTCCCATAAGTAGAACGAATCACGCCAAAGATCCGCTGGGTCTTCTCTATGGCTTTGTCTGCATGAGGTTTCCACGTTAGTTTGCTATCTAAGATCATGCCTAGATACTTCACCTTCATGGACCATTGTAACTGCGTACCACACATGGAGAGAGAACCCAACCCTGTCAGATCCCTCATCCTAGTAAACGGCACGATAGTAGTTTTCCCTGGGTTGATCGATAAATGATTGCTACTGCACTATTTTCCACCATAATCAGGGCCTTTCGCATGAGACTAGATACCGTTCTCGGGAACTTCCCATTGACGAGTATCACTAAGTCATCTGCATATCCGACCGTTAAGTACGGACCTTTGTTGAGTTGTTCTAGGAGTGAATTGACTACCAAGCACCATAAGAGTGGTAAGAGTACCCTACCCTAAGGGCAGCCCTTGGCTGTCGCTGCATACATTTCATCTCCTAACAACTCAGACTTAATGATTCTACCTCTGAGCATACAATCAATCCACTTGCAAATGGTTGATTCTATGCCGTGATTTGCCGATGCCACACTGATGGCATCAAAGGAGGACCTTCGGTGGATCGAAAGCTTCCTCAATATCCAGGAATGCAGCATTGCAAACTTCCCGGTTATCTAATGCATGTTCTGCCTTATTTACCACAAAATGTAGTGCCGTCTTAGTGGATTTTCCCGACTGGTAGGCACATTGTAGCCTGTGAAGGGGGAATTTCCATAATGCTTCCTCCCTGACATGTCTATCTACTAACTTCTCCAGGGCTTTCAAGAAGAACGACTCAAGACTGATAGGCCTTGGCTTCAGCGTAGTTCGCTTTGCCCGGTTTCGGTATATATATGACTTTAACACGCCTCCGTATCTTTGGAATGTATCCAAAAGCTTTGCAGGCTCTGTATAATCTGCACAAATACGGAACCAAGAGTGCAGCTCCCTGTTGTAGGATGATGGGATAAACCATGTCTGAACCAGGCGACCTGAATGGTTAAAAACCATTTAGAGCACAGCCGACCTGCCCTTCATCCACTACCTTTCTAGCAGTGTCCCAATCTGCTTTGGTTGTACGACAGCTTAGTTCAACTAGGCTGATCGGGTCCTCCTGCTCCTTTTCTACTATCTTACAGTCTGAAAAGTGTGTGTTTAGCATCATTGCTAATGTCTCCTTACCAGACTCTGTTCACTGCCCATTGCCATCCTTAATGGTTGTCAATGGGTGTGCTCTGACAGTCGAGATAGCTTTGGAGAGCCTCATTCCTTCAGGAATCGTGCTGATGTTTTCACAGTGTGCTCTCCAAGCCTTCTGTTTGGCTTTCCGCACAGCTTTGTTATAGTTGGTCAAACAATGAGCGTAACCGCTGTAGTCTCAGCTGGTCCTAGCATTGTCCAACGCTCGTTTGGCTTCTAGCCGCAGTTTGACTGACTCTGGCGTCCACCACGGTACCCTCTTGGACCTAAGTTCCCTCTCAGGGCAGTTGTTTGTCCAGGCCGTATTCACAGTCTGGACCAATTTGTCTGCTGTGAACTCGATGTCTAATATAGCATTGAGCTTACCCTTAGAATCCTCCAAATCTATTCTGCGGTCACTCCTAAAGGAGTTCCAATCCGTATTTCTGAGATTCCTTCTACGTGCTGTAGGAGCTGGAACCAGCGTCCTGTACTTAAAGCATATATAATTATGATCTGACAAGGTAATCTCATCAACACTGAATTTCTCGTTCTCTCTCCCCTATCTCATCTATCATGTATAGCTGTATTTCTCACCCTAATATCTTCGATGAATATATGTATATTTAATACAAATTCTCAATTTGCTTTCCATTGCAAATATACTTATATAAAATTGAGTTAGGAGCATGACGTTAACACGATAAATTATGATGCGGGCGCCATATTTCTGCATCGCGATTTCGTATTAAATTTACACCCCTTTAATGTCTCTTATGATCTAGCTATAAAATAATGAATGTTGGTGATTCGAATATGAAAAATGTCCTTGATAATATTTCAGAGTTTTTAGCGAGGATACTCTATATAGGATACTCTATATCGCCTTACTTTTATTTTCGCTAAGAGACTCATTTCGGGCACAAGTTATTAGGCTAAAGTCTCTTGGGAAGAGTCCGCGAGATTCGTCGTAATAGTAAATACGTGCTTATTTATTGTATCGACATAATAGTAACAAGTAAAGTTATAACAAAACGAACATTAAACATTCATTCACAACAGGTATACGTAGAAATTATATCATAATTAATTTTAACTAGAATTTGCCTACGAGCAAACAGTTGATCAAATGGATGGACCATTTGATCAACTGTTTGCTTGTGATTTCATTTATGTGATCACGAATCTAGATCTGGTTCTGCTGAACGAAATCAGATGAAAGGTTGCTTAGATCTTAAGCTGAATTTCAAGTTATTAAACTGTAGAATCAGATTAAAAGTCGTTTAGAGGATTTTGCATGATATGTAAAGGTTCCTATACTGGAACAATCAAACTAACAAATAGACTGGCAAGCAAAAATTCAACATTGTTTTAGATCCTCATTGCAAAGCACAATCAGTTTTCTAAAATATTTGCATAATACAGACACAATTTCGTTGAGTTTATTTATAATTTGGTTAAGGAAAGAAACCAGAAGAGACATGTCATTGTTATTTTTGGCATTGGAATCAATCAGGGCATAATATTTTGCTTTGAAGGTATTTTAGACATCTGTTTGTCTGCAAAATATGTATAACGAAGCAGAAGGTTCAGCAGGGTTTTTAAAAGCTGTGACGTCAGCAGAGCTGACTTCACTATTCTTAATAGATGAATCACTTATTGCAAATAATAAAACACGCTTTCGACAACTCAAATTAAACAAAACTTATTTATGTTAGGTTACAAGGTATTAATTACGAATGTCGAAGTTATAACACAATTTTTCTGTGAATTTACATTTACTGCCACGTTCAGCAAAGCAAGGGTAGGGTGTAGGGCTCATGAGAAGAACGGGCAAGAAACTCATGGCCACTCTTTTTAATCGCCAAGACAATAAACACTTATAATTATGAAGCACAAGCTTAGGTAAAGCAGTAAAAGTGAATATTAAATGTAGTACTCACAAGATTACAATTTGTTAAGAACTCTCTCTCTCGTAATAGAATGCTTGACTACACAACGCCAAACGCACTTAATATGGCGGGCGTTGTGCGGTCAATACACAATAACAATATTTCACTATTATTTTAACACACTTCCTTAATAGCTAATTTAATTATGTTAATTCTTTACAAAAATCAACAGACTGTTTTTAATATTTCGAACAATTTAATTTAAGTTCAAATGTTTTAATAACAGGCATTTTGACACTTCAATTCAATCTTGAACTTGAAAGTATTCGAATTACTTTAATCTTAACAAAAATATCTAGAAATCAATTCGTTATTACTTAAAAATCAAGTTATGAATTTAGCAATTGCTTAATTGCTTCAAAATGAATGTTTTAATCATAATGAGTAATAGTTTGTCGTCTCCAACAACAACAAACTATTACAACTTTTATTTTAAGCAATAACTGGTAAAACTCGCATAAACAATGTGGTAATCATGCAATAATCTTAGTAAATAAATAGAGACCTGACTATAAGTCAATTAGCGGTAAATTAATGTATTAAAATAATTGGTTATGTGGACTTGCGCCGACATGTACAATATTACTTTGGAGAAGTGCACTAACGTATAATCAGTCATCAATTGTACTCCCTGGAGCATGTAACTAGTCTAATTAATAAGTTAAATTTGTAATTGACAGCTGCCTACTAATTATCAAAGGTTTCAATTAAGTTAGCCTATTAATAAAGATAGAGAATTAAATGAAACCTTTCTCGTGAATTCAATACAAAACATCATAAAATTATTTAAATAGGAATTAAGTAACCCTTTGTTCAACGGACCTAAGTGTTAATGGCTAAATGGACTCAATTTTGAATCTAAGTGCAATGTTAATATATAACGACCACGATTATAATATATTGGCTTTGTTGTAAAGTGTAGGGATAATTAAGATGTCTAGCAAATAACCTCCATACTATTACATATAAATGCGAAAGTAACTCTGTCTGATGTCTGTTAGTTGGTATCCTAGGAAAGGATATATTCTACCTCCTCCGATCCGATCCCGATATATGTTTCAGTAGTATTCACGCGACTTAAACCCAATGCAGGAACAAGTTTACAATAAATCTAGGCAAGGCATAGGAAAAGTGTATTTAAAGTTCAATTAAGTTAAAAGTTAAAGTGAATAAATATGATATAATCAAATTAATGTTGGAAATATAAAACAGATTTTTTTACGTGTAACTGTTATCCATAGCTTATTAGTTAATAGTATCCTACACAAGTATATTAACAGTTATCCAGGCATTTATACACATAAACACAAGAAAATGACATCCGACAAATATGCCGTATCGCCTATTTTAAAGATTACAACGTAAAATTTTAATTATAAAAATTGTCTTTCACAAATGTAACAATATCATCAATAAAATTAGTCAGATTAAAAAATGTTTATTCCATAAAAATGTGTTAACTGTGTAACCTGGACATGTAAATTAACTTATATATTAGGTAATTGACGTGTGAATAAAAATATATGTAATTGTTTTGTATAGGTTTTAATTATTAGTACATAATCATTTTATCATATTTTTTATATTGCAATTGTATTGTTATTGAACCAATACAAATGAGCGTATGCGTAACAATTTAGGAGTACTTGAGGTAGATCGTCATAGATAAATAATTACGTTTTGATTCAACTATTTCAAATCATTATTATTATTCAAACACAAAAACAATAGTTAAGGCATAAGCTGTGAGCCTATTAATGATTATTAAATCCAAAATTCATGCGAGCGAAGCCGTGGGAAGACATTCTTTCAGAAGCGAGGCCAGAAAGTATAGCGATAATTATATTACTATGATCTTGCTAAATTGTAGTCCATTTATGATATTTATACGATATCTTTGGTTACACCAAAGTTACGCCGAACTCATTCCTAATTTACTGTAATTATAGCTTTACTTAGTATAATGGACTGACATAATTTGACTATACGGATGGCATAGTGATTGAAATTATTGTGTCGCCACTTTCGAGTTAAACACGAATCTAAATTTAAAAATAATGGGCATAGTTATGTCCTGTATCCCTTAAATTAATTGTAAATATCTATCCTTGAAATACGACATAGGTATCAAAATTAAATCGTGCAGGAGATTTAATAACAGTAATTCAATCTTGGAGCGATCTATCCACCCAATATGCTAAAATGCTAGTCTATTTGTCTCACGTTGTAAGCTCCAGTTTCCGAAAATTGCTTACGCTAGTAACATCGTGTAGGCACAGATTGTGCGTAGGAAGCCATCAATATGTACCGTGGCTTTATAAAGCCGGATAGAGATAGGCGAATCTCGTGATCTTTGATCGAAAACTAGCGATGCGCAATTGTTACAAAAAGCAGTTATAATCGTTTCCAAAATTAGAATGATAGATTATTACTGCTCTCAAGTGTTGATTTATGCATTGTCATTCATTATTATTCGTATAACGATTGATTATTTGAATCACTGTTTGATGAGGATGAATCGATAAGTTTTGCGTTTTGTTGTAGCTGATAGTGAAGTAAATCTGGATTTTCGTTTGTCTTTCGATTTTTTATCTTCATAATGTACTCGTACAAAATGACCGTTTCTGAATAATATTTGAAATGCGAATGTAAATGTTTTGTTTGTTTCGCTTTCACGCCTTAACTACTCGACCAATCATCATGAAATTTCGCATGAAACGTTGTCAGAGATAGGACAAAATACTGTTCCCGAGACATACAAAATTTATTGAGAAAAGTTACAGTAATACGAGTAAAGCTGCGGGCGAGTATACGATACATTTACTACTAACTGCTATATTATACTGCTGGAACCGCAGTAGAACAATATTTTGATTGAATAACTCCGTGTGACGGTTCTATACAAGCAAAATAGGCAATATGTTTGAAGTTTAGGTGCTAGGTATACTTATACCTCGCACTTAAACAGATTTATATTTATTGTATATACACGTATAATGTAACTCAGAAAAAGTGTCTTCCAAAGGCATTATTGCCAAAATACCCATTAATTTACTCCATAGTTAACATTAAACGGTTTTCAAACAGTTTAGAGAAGGATTTATTGCTTTAATTTGGATCAAGAGTGTGCCATGAATATGAATAAGGTTATAAAATAATAAATTCCTGTATGGATGCTTTATATTCTACGAAGAAAATTTTGTTATTATAAAAACTTTAAGATAATATATATTATTCGCCTTAATATCGTAGCTTATTCTTATTGGTTAATTTAGCTGTGCCTTTTACGACGTAATGTTTCTTCAACTAATACATTATGTGCACTATGATTACCAACCAATCTCCGCATTCTAGACTTTATAGCATTCTCGCCTCTGACTACCCGTAGTGGCCCATGACTGAGGATAATGTCCAGTTCTGGACATTTACGAGCTGATATGTGATATTTAGTGGGGTCACAAATTTTATTACTGAGCGCAAAAGGCTAGAACTGCGCACTATCAGTTGTAGTTATCATTAGTACCTACCCTATAACTTTAGAAGTAATCTTCAAGGGATGTTACATAATAGTATTGAATCTAATAGCCACACTAATCTTTAACACTACGCGCTTTTACTTAGCGCAGATCTCAAATTGAACTGTAGAATTTTAATTTATAAAGTTTCAATCTCACTTAGAGTTAGAATAGGAATAGTTTAATAAACTAGAGCAGCTAGACTTAGTTCAAACTAGGTATTTAGGCATTCAATTGTTTAGGAATAAAAGTAAAGGTATATCAATAACACGAACCCTCGTAATTCTATTGTCAGTAAAACTTCTCCTCGAATTCATTCATTATCATTTGAATGAGGGACTTGAAATAATTAACAATCTTGATAGACGTAAAAAGGTTCCATTTTGCTTTACGTTAATGTCACAAATACAAGCCAAGAAGGCTTTTTCGTAACATTTGAATGACTTACATTTACATTTATATTACACCAAATAAACGTATGGGCTGGTTTTCAATTATCAGATAAACCTTAACTGAGGAATATTTGTCGTTTAGGAAATCTATCAAATAGACTTATCAGATAAGCTAGTTTGTGATTAAAACAATTAAAAAACCTGTTCTACGTTTTTAAATAAAATAAATAAATCCGGGAGTGTACCCCTTTCGGATTAAACGTAGATAAAATATATAAGCCGAAGAATAAACTGCGATTAGGTTTGCTATGTTATTTAAATTCCAATACATTATTTTTGTTTATATCACAGGTTTCCACTATATGTGTACCTGAAAGATGATAGGTATAAGCATAAATGCAAAGGCCTTTTGAAAGTGATTCTCTATGACAAAGCAGCCATTACAAACTTGACAGATTACTTGAATATGACTGACCTCTGTCTGACGCAGACACAAAAGAATAAAGCTGGTTCAATGTACGTCGAATTTTGATAATAGACGGAACCAATCTAGCAATGTTAGAATATAAAAGAGTTCATTGACGGTTCAATGAAAGAGTTCAGTGAGCGAATAAATAAATTATATTATTAAACCTATTCGTTCAATTGATATATTTTTTTATATTCAAGTCCACTGCTGACCGTCATAACAAATACAATATTTTTGGCACGTGATAGTCGTCAATCGTATGTTTGCTGATAAAATATTTAAATAGTTGAATATGGGTGAAGGTTTATTGGACTCTTTATTAATACCCCAAAAATAAGCGGCATGGTAACGTTGATAAAAAGTCTCTGTGATACAAAACTCATCTAAGAGCTAAAAAATACATTACACAGCTGTTTATTACGCACGAAACACATAAAGCACTAAACAGAGAACTAAAACATAACTAATCTCCAAATTAAAAGAAGGCGGGCATGGAAGTAAGCCAAATCAACACAAATTATGCTAAAGAAAACATTTAATTTAACGCTAGCTTCCAGCATTACTAGGTCTATTAATAGACATACAGCACCGCCGATTAAATAATTTGATTTCATGTAATTTATTAAGATGTTATGTCGCGTTGTATTAATAACCTATGTTCTACGTTCCTTGAAATACTTTTAGAAAATAATATTTGTAGCGTGTAGTTTAAATGATATAAAATAATAATAGACTAGCTGACCAGCGCAACTTCGTCTGCTTCATGTAAAACATTTTGCACGTTATTGCAACATTTATACTCCGCTCCTATTGGTCGTAGCGTGATGTAACCTATAGCCTTCCTCGATAAATGGGCTAACTAAAACTATAAGAATTTTCAATTCGAACCAGTAGTTCCTGAGATTAGCGCGTTCAACCAAACAAACAAATAAATAAACAAACAGACTCTTCAGCTTTATAATATTAGAATGGATTATACTTTACTCAACTTTTACTAGATTACATAAAATAAATAGAATTTTAAATTTAAATTTTATATGCACACACTACGTGTGCATATAGAATTGAAATAATAACCGAAACGATTGTGCAATACACGAAACTTACTATTACGAGTAAATAGGTATAATGGTATCGATACATTCGAATTCTATTGTGCTCATCGCTGGTTTGGAGATCCTGTCAATCAGTTTCATATGACTCATAATATTTTAGCATTGCCAACATCATGTTCGTAAAAGGGTAAGCAGTTATAGTCAAACACTGACTATGCAGTAATACTGCTATCTTAAGAAGCTTGTAATGCCATCAGACATCGCTATCAAAAATATATATTACATAACTATGTAATATATATTTACATAACTATGTTATATAATATATATTTATTCAGAATAACTATTCTGCCGCCTCTTCGCTCTTAAATATTATGATATCTGATTTAGACCTTATATCACACTTTGAATCATCAGAATAGTAGGGGTAGGATGAAAATAAATAGATAAATAACAGTTATAAGTTATTAACAAACATATTAGCGTAAAGTTTTATAACATAAAATAATGGGCTAACTTATGACAGTCCTGTTATAAGTAAGTATACATAACCGTATCATCATCATCATCTCAGCCGAAAGACGTCCACTGCTGAATATAGGCCTCCCCCAAGGTTTTCCACACAGACCGATCTTGGTCCACATAGCCAGTATATACGTAACCATATATCGTTACACGTTAATGTTGTCACAAATAATGTAATGCTTATAAATTATTTGTGTACATAAACTAAGCTGTAATAAGGATAAGCTGTAAAAGATCATATACATAATAATATGTTTATACACATAGACTCACGTTTGTAGTAGTGTTCTATGAAACCACTTTTTGATTGTTTTTTTAAACCCCCTTTAAAATCGCTAGGTACACGGAATATATACCTAGTGCAAGAAATATCAATTTAAGCGAAAATAAAAAAGAAAACGATCAGCAATAAAATTAGGAGGATAAACAAAGATACCTACTAAAATTGTCATTGTAACATTATAGCAAATTAATAAAAATTGTACTATTTATATTTTAGAAAGTAAAAGAATTGAAAATGGATCCAAAATACATTTGTTGTGAACAATTCTACAACACATTTTAATTAGGGATACGCAAAAGTTTTAGTTTTATGGTTTCGACAGCGATCGTACATCAGTGTAGTACACAGTTTGGACTTTATTTGTCCTCATTTAAGGAAAAACAATTAATTGAGAAACAGTTGGCAAGTGGTTAGGGTTCTAATCAACATCCAAATAGTTTACCCACAATTTTATTTATGTTACATCTGACGCGCAACGTTTGCTATTCAGATATTCTAATTGGATTCCATTCTGAGAACGCAACAATTCATGTCGAAATGTAAAGTTCAACATGCACTTGCTCGCGTTAAAGCGGTCGAATCTTACTCGCTGGTGACACAGTCCATAGATAGACAAGAAGTAGTTCGACTCTGCCTTGAGTAGAATGTCAACTCTACGTGACCGCGTTAGGGTTGCTACATATTTAATGGTATACGATATAATTCTTATGTGGAAAAATAATTGGTATGACTTTTACATTTAATTAATAATAATAGCAAATTGGTGATTCTTTTATTAAATGAGTCTCCCCGTGACCATGGCTGCTGAAAAGCAACCGAAACGTCGCGTCGGGGAAAGTGTAAACTTAAAAACAAATAGATTTGATAGTTTTAATAATTTAATTAGCTTAAAATTAGTAAAGTTTAATAGTATAGTATAGTAGTGTAACAGTTTCTAAATTATGTAATAGAGTGTTAAATAAACAACGCGATAAAATCCGTATATAGTAGTTTAATTTCAATGTAACATTTAATTAAATTATCACCAATTTTCTATCAATCAAATATCGCCTGAAAGGTTTTTTTATAAATACTCTAGTAATATCTAATGCCTGATGGTATGGACAGTACCAGAGAATGGGAAGGTCGTCAGCACGATTGGCCCTGGCATATTAAAGTGATTTGTCTTAAAATCGTATTTCATATAGGCCAGTAAATAATTAATTAGTGGTAACGAATTAAAGATTTTTTGTAAGGTCAATACAAAAAATATTAATCAAAATGAAAAATACGAAGATTTTTTAATTCACATAGGAATAAATAAGATCTACGACACCCTTCTAATTTGGTAGTAAAGGTATTTGTCAAATGACAGGAAAAGGACGCACCTACGTTGCGTTACGTAACCGTTTTTGCATTTAATATTAAGAATAAATCGTGTAACAGCACAAATTCAGCTAATTACAGACCAATTGCCATTGCAACAGCACCATAAAAATTTTCGTAATATTATTGTTGCCATATCTGACCGATAACATCACAATTGATGATAAGCAGTTCGGCTTTACAGAGGGTCTATCAAAGGACATGGCTATATACACTCTAAAGCGTTGTGCCTATAGATATGTCAGTCGTAATACCTCGCTATACACTTGTTTTCTTAACCTCAGCAGGGCATTTGATCGAGTTGACTACAATAAATTATGGACGAAACTTACAAAAACGGACGTGCCTCATGAGGTGATAGATATATTGAAATTTTGGTATGAACATCAAAGTAATGTCGTTAAATGGAGAAATAGTATGTCAGTTACTTACAAATTACAATGTAGTGTCAGACAAGGAGGAATTACATCCGCTTTTCTATTTAACTTCTGTAGAAGTTAATGACCTTATTATGAAGTTAAGCAGAGCTGGCGTCGGCGCTCATATTGGTGACACCTGTGTGAACAATATATGCCGATGATATGCTTCTGCTGTGTCCTTGAATAAAAGGCTTGCAAATATTTTAATATTCAATTTTAACATTTAACATTAAATTTAACATTGCTTGTATCCTGTAATATATGTGAATCCTATGCAAAGGAACATGGCTTGATGTACAACACGAGCAAAAGTGAACTGCTAGTATTCAAATCTGAAAAAGGCCCTGATATTATACCAACCATTTGCCTTGCCAGTGTGTCGCTCAAACTAGTACACAGATTTGTATATTTAGGTCATCATGTATCTAGCAGCCTGATTGATGATATGGATATGGAAAGAGAGCGTAAGGCGCTAGCAATCAAGGCAAATATGCTGAGTCGTAGGTTTAGCAAATGTACTGTTAGATTAAGAAAACACTGTTTAATAGCTTCTGCTAGTCATTTTATACATGTAGCCTATGGCTTCAGCACACAAGGCGTGCACTACATAATATCAGAGTTTAATATAATAATGCTTTTAGAACTCTTATGCGTCTATCTAAATTCAGTAGTGCCTCATGCATGTTTGCTGACGCTAGGGTGGACGACTTTTATGCAATTATAAGGAAGCGTACGTACTCGTTTATTATAAGATTAAATAAATGCCGAAATTCATTAATTAAAGATCTGTATGACAATGTATGTAACAGAATTGACATGATTTGGATTAAAAACTTAACATGTAACAATAATAAAATATAATTGAAATACTAACAATAAGTTAAGCTTCCACTGTACTACTAACAATTTATGGGACAAGAACCTGAAATAAATGACTATTATTATTATTATTAACGTGCAGATGTATAAGCGAGATACAGCGAGATATATTAAAACTAGGTTTAACGATATGATTAAGTGGGCACATGTTGGTCTCCACATTTTCACATTCTCTGATTTAAAATATTAGTTGGTACTTCATATTGCAACCAATTATTAAATTATTTTCACAATAGATTTTCTTTGAATGCTATTTGCTGTTGCGATGAAAGTAACAAAGGAAACATAGACATTCTATTAATTAAAATCATTAAATATTTTCGTGTATATTTCTATCTCTGGTTAACAATGCGTACAAGTCCACGTTTATCTTTAAGTCTTTAATGATATGCGAAATACATACTTGTATAACTTGTACTCAATATATGAATGTTGATCTACGTAATAAGGTAAATACCATTTCCCTTGTGTAAGTAGCGAAATCATATGAATAGATTATTATATCAAATTGAATGATATAATTTTCATGACATATTTTGGGTAAGGCTCTTGTCAAACTTTGTAATAATTTAAGATTCTGTTAAACAATAATTCCTGGAATAGAAGTACAAAGACCTTATTTAAATAATACATAATTTATTAGGTCGTTAAAATAAATAGAAACTGTATTGAAATCAGCAGTAAATGATTCAACCGTTACGTTTTGCAAAATATTGCCGCTGAGTTCCAGCTATTTAAACTTATCCTAAAATTTTGATTAATAATTTAGTTAATTGATTACTCAGGCTCCAGAGAGTTTAATAGTCGTACCCGCAAAGCCATTTCAAGAACAGAACGGTGACCACCCAGATAGAAATTGTGTGAACCTTAAATATGAGTAGTTATTCCGAATCGAAAACATAAAATGGAAATCTTTAAGCTGAATTGATTATGCCAATATTAAGGCAGACAGGTCAGGTACATTTTTATCCTTTGGGCAAAGCCCGTATCAGACGAGATTATATAAAGTAAAATTTTGTGTTGGCAACAACGTCTGGTAAATAGCAATAAGCTGAAAGCTTGACCGCGCGTGGGTGTACCCTTGCCTAACCCTTTACGATCCTCGTCGAGGAATTACGACATGACACCTCTGTGTTATGATAACTTTAGTTGTTTCAGGCAGGAGTGAGAAAACATTGAGTGCCCTTATTTAAACTATTTTCTTATGTTAATACCAAGCCTGCATATGGAAATGCCTATCGCTTTATATATTTAATTAATATGTTAAACTGTTATACAGCATTATAAAGTTAGTATTTACATTCTAACTTTGTAATGTACATTATATAAAATAAAGATTCTTTATTTTACTAAAACATAATTAATTTTATTAACATAAAAAAATATAGATCAACATGTTTTGTTGATGAGGCAGCATGTAAATATATTAAAATGGTTCATATACATTTTAAGTATTACCATTATTAGTCATTATAATGTGTCCAAGCCTAAAATCATTGTTACGTATCTATAATCAGAAGTGCAAAGCCAAGTTAAATATTTTATTTGTCTTATAATTGAGTAGATATAGTAAATTCACACAATTATAATACCGATGGATCAACAAACGACCAAGCTCATGATACTAGATAATTTTCTTTGTTTTCATGCATATCATAACAATCATGATAATTTTCAAAAGCAGTTTTTATCCAGTTGGTCGGTTACACTATACCTTAATATACCTTTTCTATCAAATATTCTTTAACAGCTGCTTTAAACTTTGTTAATGGTGTAAGTTTTTTTACATGTTTAAGAAGCTTTATGTACAACTTATGAGCCATCGCATATACGCTGTAACTAAATAGCTGCTTCGGTCACGAAGGTTATTGGAGTTCTCACACAAATTGAGTCTTGTTATGTCTAGACATAGTAAGGCTGCACTATATTTATATGTATCACAATTTAACTTACGTGACAGTAATATTGTGTGTTGTGATGCTATATAATTGTACCTATTTTACTAATATATATTATTTGACTGATTATGTAAGCGTCCCGATGTCCTGGCTGACCCAAAAACACATAAGTATAAGAAATTTATTCAGCTTTTAAACTTTAGAGTATGCATATATCGTTTACCTACAGATTGTACTAGAAATATTAGTTTTGTTAAAATGACGCAGATCCTACAGCTCTGAGATCTCGTTATACTACGCCAGCAAACGACAGCACCTTAGCGTGTAAAAATAGAGCATGCGCTCGCAAACATCGTCTTTGCCCTAATTCTGTTTACTGTCTAAAAGCGTTTATTTTTAAACGCTAGACAAATTAACAATCACCTGAAAGATAATAACAATCCGTAATTATACTATGAATAGCACAACTCGGCTGAAAGATATTTCTCGAATAGACAGCACAGGGCAGTGTTTTGGCACCCGGATGTCCACATAAGAGCATTCATTTATCATTCGAAGTAAAACAGTAAAAAGTAGGTTATTAACGCTCGACTGAAAACATTGTAAACATGCCTTAGTTATCTGTGTGGTCGTCAAACGGAATGACTTTAATCCCAATAATTTGCCGGTCTAATGCCATCACATAGTTCCGGGACGACCCGCTTCCCATTAGAAATTGCGTACCTACTTCTATTAATCAGTCTATAAACCAATGGTTTTGGGTCTCTCATAGGACATAATTTAACTATACCTCAGCTTTACTTTAAAAATAGCTGACCAATATGACCAATATCAGTACATTCCACAGTACATAAATACACTACTAAGTTGTGGAATGAGCTGAAATTAACAAAATAGCAGGCAATCATTTTCACAGAAAAAGTGAACTGAACATTTACTTTAGTTGATTGGAATATTCCAACGTGATTTCAGTGCAACAAAATTTTAATAACAAAGCTGCTTATTAGGGAAAGTATTACTAACTAACATTCATATAAGTATTTTACATTTGATGTATTTCCGTCTTATTAATAACTAGATTTTGCTTCGCTCGCGTAAATGAAGGTTAGGTTTCATGATAATCGGTAGATTAGTTAAGGCGTAAAGGCGTAGCAAACAAATAAACAAACTCACATCGGCATTTATAATATTAGTTAGGATTAGGATACAGCCACAACTATGGTTACAATTACAAGTTTTGTCTACCGACAAATTAATGAAACTTGAACAGAAAATTTTGTTTTTCTTAATTTTCTCCGCATTAGAAATCTTTTATATAGCGGCAGATTTAACCATTTTCAAACTACAGATACAAAGAAGATCATACTATAGTCCCGAGTGGGATAGAACCCCCAAGAATCGGTACAGTGTAGTGGCAAAGTTACCCCTTAAACTGTATTGCCATCCGTGCAACCATATATATTTAGTAAACGGCCATATAGTGCTACCACACAGCTGTTCAAAAATGTTTACTAACATTATCTAACACTAAACATTTATCAACAAATGTTAGGAGTTGTTACAATATGTTAGGACCTGTTAGATGTAAGCAGCGATAGCTTAGTGGGGAGACTAACAGACTGTAATGCAGAGGGTCTCAAGATCGGACCCACGTTGCGCACCTTTGACTTTCGGAAGTTATATAACTTTTTGAAATTTAGTGCGTATTGATTAACAATTATCTGCTCTGTGCATCGGAGAGCATGTTAAGCCGTCGGTCCCGGCTGCCATAAACATCTTTGCCAGTCGTTATTGGGAAGTCAGTGGCCTATAATATCCTGACACTGGTCTAGCCTTAGGGTATCGTTAGCATACGGGTTGCGGCGGTCAGGTGGCAGCCACTCCGTGTAAAAACTAGTTAAAAAGTTAGACCAGAAAAGCCGACCCCGAGTGACTTGGGAATAATAAAAGCTAGGGAGAAGGAGTGTGGGAGCACCAATATTTGTGCATTGCTATAGCAGACATACTCGTAGTTGCGATGTAATAAATATTTGTTATTATTGTTGGTTATGGTATGGTAACTAGATACTTCAGATATATTAATGTCGTTATGACATCAAATGGGACCCTCCCTAAAACAATATAAGTACAGCAATATCTTAAAACCCACACCGTGATTATTAAAACGTGCCTATTAGTTCTCCCAAAATATGCCACATACCAGTACAGACCTTACTAAAATTAAAGTCAGCTCTTTAGAACGTTTGTCGGCTGTAAACATATTTGAGAGGACTTATAATATATAACGGTACAATTTACGTAATGTTAAAGCTCAAATAAGCGGTCCGTTTGGTTCGGCACGATTTTGCGTGGTCAGAGTGGACACTAGGCACTTGAACATTGCACGTGCAGTGCTGTGTAACGTGACTTCTAACAAACAGTACTAATCGATATCGATGTTTGTTAACAAACAAACACTTCACAGTAATGGCAAACTGTTCAAAATATATTCAGTTTGATTTACCAATATCTTTGTGAATAAAACTGAATACATTTTAATTCTCAGTAATTGGCCAAGTTCGGTTGTACTACACTATACCTATCTATATTTGTGTAGTGTCGACTCGAGCACCTACATTTTCTGAATGAAAGACCCAATAACATTTTGAGCAACTGTTGATCATACTCTAAATTTAACCTCGCAGTTGCACTAATACATAAACAAAAACACATTTTTACACACAATAAGACTGTCTCTGAGGTCCAGAGACAGTTTTATTTATATTGTTTAAAGTATATGCTTGTGTATAGTATATATATAGTATATGTATATGTATTGTAAAGGTAACGTAGAGCAATAGCAGCAAAATCTTATCACTTGTACAGTTTAACTAGCGAAGTAACAAGATTACTTGACTTTCTATTTACCTTAGAATTACAATCAACGATTGACAGTCCAGTGCTTTAAATTTAGAATACTATCGCTTCTACTATATTATTCTTTGCTCGTTCTCACTAAAATACATTAACTACTGACATAATATGGTAATACAGTAGCATACTATAACACATAGGTACATATAACACGTCAGTGGTAATAACTTTTAATCTTCATTATTTTACACAAACATTATAAGACAGATCGGAACGCTCCATCGGCTTCCTCGAAGTGACAACTTATGATTAATTCTACTTAAGAGATAGTAGCAACGTCGGTAAAGTTGCAAGGTGGTATACGTGTAATAAAACGCCTTAAAGCAAGATAGAGTTAGCCTTAATTTAAACATTCGTATGTCGTTTTACTATAGATGACAGATTCCTTGTATTTGGACTTGTATTTTATGAATAAGCTATTGAGATTGGTTCGTAAATAGTCAGTACCAAACATTATGAGAATTAACGGCAATACATATGTATATAATAAACATATGTAATATTTTCTTATATAGAGGTCAATGTTTGTCTATAGACACCCTTTTTCAATCAGCATTTATGTAATGATTGAGCCTAATTCATTAAATTGATATAATTGTACCTATATTACTTATATATATTATTTGGGTGATTATTTAAGACCATTTGTAAGCGTCCCGATCTCCTGGCTGATCTAAAAACACATAAGTATAAGAAATTTATTAAACTTTAGAGTATGCATATATCGTTTACCTACATATTTTTATCTACAGAACTGCTCAATAAACAGATTTGTCGACAATTTTACTCAGGTGATGGTTTCACCCTTTAGTAGGTATAACAGAAAGCTATCATATGTTATGTGCCATTACTCGTATAGTGTTCTAGACCCAATAGTAAAATCGAAGCGTCATACATAGGAATTCGGCAAGTTTCTAACAATAGTATTACTTTCAGCCGGAGAAGCAGTGCCTAGCCGAAGAGTCATGCGCGCGTCGCTCCAGTCGGACGGATCGCACCACGCGCATGTTGCTCGCCGTGCTTGGCCTATTCCTCTCCACTGAAGTTCCTCAGGGACTGCTAGGGCTAGCCAGTGCCCTTGCTCCTGAGTTCTTCAAGAGTTGTTACAGCATGTTTGGTTAGTATTTTATACCGAGTTCTAACGTGACGTTGTCAGATATTTCATAAGAGCTTAATTCTTAAGCGCATTATTTTGGCAACCATTAGTGCATAAAGAGCATTTAGATATTAGCCTTTAAGCAATGTATACGTTCACTCGAGCATAGAAAAGCTCGCGCTTGAGCTTAGGTAAAGTCGCTGAAATGATAACCATTCGCTGAACTTTATTTTCAAGGAGACGCACTTGGCATATGAAAATTTGCTTGGACATGTTCACTATCATGTGACTAATACGATTTTATGCTCACCATGTATGATATTGCCCGTCTGATCCGAACGGGTAGTTCGGATCCAAAAACCAATTCATATATTTCATTTGAAATTGTAAAAGCTTTTAAAATGGTCGTAACTGTAGAATTTTACAATATTAATTCAGTATGTAACTTAACAATAAAATAAATAAAACTGAATTAGTAAGTACCTAATAATTTGAAAGAAATATCGTCGTAGCGTATAAAAAGTCGAGAATTTAATGAGCACAAAGGCAGTATATTTCTAATACAAACGAATAAAACAAGTACACACGCGGCAGCAGGTTATTGTGAGCTATTTACTAAGGTTACGGCTTTACGCACTGTTAAAATATGTAAAAGACCGCGAATAAAATGTTTACGTTTGGTCCCTAATAAAATGTACACAGCCAATAAATAGAGCTACCGTCAATGCCTTCAAATTTAAATTTGTCGAAATATACATAATTATTTTGTAAGTAATTAATGTAGTACTTTAACGGAACAAGGATAAAAATTTGTTTTTAAACTAATAATTGTTTTAATTTAATAATAAAACTTTCCATCAGAGACCTTCTTACATAAATATTTGATTTTCTAACAAAAAACTTGCACGAGAAGAGTTTGTTTAACTTGCCGTTACTTTTGTAAATTATATATACATAATAACATCGTTACACGTATGAAAACATAAAAGGCAGAAGATGATTCGAAATATACCTTGCATTGTATCTTTTAGTAACAGTGCAAAACACGTATCTTTATAAACTTCTTTCCAATGAATACATATCTAATAATATTATAATCTGTAGACCATTTTTCTTTCTTGTTTTATTTGGTGAACAGTTAAATTAATTAAATATCATTTACTGCTTTATATTCGTCTACAGAAAAACAGAAATGGCAAAAAAATTATGACAGACACATGGAACTATACCTGAGTCCATACACTTATTTAAGAGGCTAGTTTTCATATAAAGTCTTTATTGGTAAATTTGGTTTAAATGCAAGAGGTAAAATATGGACTAGACTGACTTTGGAAGTACCATGCTCTACAGAACATTAGAACCTTGGGTTAGTCCTAGTGAGTGTAATTAGTGCGAATTTTCACTAACTAAGAACGATGGAACGATCTATATTATTCATGTTTTGTAAAGTCATAAATACAGTTACGTAATCTGTTTCACACATTAGTTAATGCCTCGTGACTGGATTAAAAGAAAATATTTGCTTGAGTAACACCGCGACGTGTTAATAGTGTCCCCATAAAGCAATTTACCCAGTGACATGGTTAACGCTCAGCTAATGTTAACTACATTACTCGACACTCCAATTAACATATATGTTTTGCAGAGCGATTAAAACTGTGAGATCAATTCGTGCTATACTTTTATTATTAAACTGACGATATAATATATATGTTATAAAAATAACTAGCGAATAGTTATCGTACATACAAAAAGATGTACATAGAAAATGTGGTATTAAAACTTTATTATAATCTTAAAATCGTGACGATTAAATTTTTTTAGAATGGTGATTGCTCCCCTCTCTTTTCTTGTCAAATTAAACAATAGAAAAACAAAAGTTGGCTAAACAAAACTCCCTGTTGTCAAGGAGCATCACCCTGACGTTCGGCTTTTAAAAAATGTAGTATACCGCTTCGCAAACAAATAATGTAGGCACCGACAAGAATTTCTTTTGTGTCTACTCGACGCAATACGGAATGACATGCCAGTATATGAGCCTGTTTATTTTTATTTCGGAAAATGCTTTATGCATACCCATTTGTGGCGGGAGTGAGTCTAGCAAAAATGCGATAACAAGAGCCTTGTGGAGCGTTGTACCATTGAGTAGGGCGGCGCGCGCAAGTCAGTGTGTTTAAATAAAAATAGGGTACCTAATATTCCATGCGGACGTCACATATCACTAGAAATAAATAATTAATAGCTATTTATATTCAGAAATAGAAATTATTTTCTCTGTAGATGAAAAGCAAGTTATATATACATGAAACTAACTATACATAACTTGCTTAGGACTAAATTAAGTTTGTATTTCAGTGAAATTTTACAGAATTCGATGGACGTTGACAATAATAACTTGCTCTTATATGGCCGCCTTTTAAATACCGAAGCAAAAGCAAAAACTATGTACGTCTTCTAAACTTTGGAGCTCCTGTTGGCATATAATCGACTGAAAATACAACTTCGGCCGTAATTATTTTGCTTCGACATAATAAACAATATACATAAATACACACATAGATTCACGCCTGTTTCCCAGAGGGGTAGGCAGTGACTACGGATTTCTATTTGCTACAATCCTGACACACTTCTCTGGTTTCATTCACTTTCATCACATTCCTCATACACGCTCGTCGGTTTAAGGTGCTCTTAACCTAGCCTTTGTCTAGAACGCCTCCGATCTGATCGAGAAACGTTCACCTAGGTCTTTCTTTGACACTGTTCAATTCACCCTAACCTTATAAACTTTCTTAGTCAGTCTTTTCTCGTCCATTCTTTGTACATGCCCAAACCAGCTTAGCCTTTTCTATTCTTGTCACTATATCCACTTTCATGCCGCATCTCTCCCTAATCGCACTATTCCTTACTCTATGTTTCAGAGTCCCACCACATATGCTTCTCAGCGCTTTTATTTCTACAGCATTTATTCTGCTTTCATGCTTCTTTTGCCATACCCAACTTTCACTTTCATACATAATTGTGAGCACTAATAGTCCTCTATGAACAGCCAAACGTGCCTTTTCGGATACATTTCGACTGTTCATAAAAGCGCGTAGAGCTCCATTCACTTGGTTGTCAGCAATCGTTCTCCTTTCTATATCTCCCTCATGTTTACCATCTCTTGTAAACAAAGAACGCAATAAATATGCAAACTCTTTCACTTGCTCCACTTTTTCTCCGTCAATCATAATATTATACATCGTCATGCACTCCTCCTTTTCAAATACCATTACTTTTGTCTTGCTTATATTTATTTTTATTCCTTTTCTCTCAAAAGCACCATATGTAATAGTTACCATCGCTTGCAACTCTTCCGCTGATGACGCAAGTATTACTTGGTCGTCGGCATAAAGAAGACATATTTTGACAATTAACTCATTCATTCTTAATCCCCAATCACAATTTTTTAAATCTTTCAAACTATTGTCCATGTATAGGTTAAAGTGCCAGGGTGACACTACACATCCTTGTCTAACACCTTTTTCAATGCTGAACTATTCTGTGTAGGTCCCATTTATTCTAACACAAGCTCTGAATCGTCATAAAGAGATTCCAGAGCTCGTGTGAGGCTGCTAATCACTCCATATATGGACAACACCTACCAAAGTTCATTCCTAACCACTTTATCATAAGACTTTTCCAGATTCACGAATGCGCAATAGACCTTTTGAACTTTGGTAAATTGCAAGCTAATGCCTCTATAGCTTTTGCAATCTTGCTGTGTGCCTTTTCCTTTGTATAAAGGTACTATGACGGCCTTGCACCAATCACTTGGTACACGGCCGGTATTCCAGCACAAGTTTATAATTAAACAATAAAGGCGTAAATAACTTTCATCAATCAAATCACTTTTGATAATAATGCTTGTCATAGAAGTATGACTTGTACGGCTGAACATAGCCTTTGATCGATGCTGTACTACTTTCATCCAATTTAACTTGGCTCCTTGCCAATTGGACCATGTTAAACTTTGTCTTAACTTAACTTTGACTTTCGCTTACACAGATGGCGCAAACTTTTCAATGACCATCGTCACATTGCCATTGCCAATGCGCCAAATGTTGCAAATATTGGGACATACAATTTGTAATTCAACCACCTAGAGATTCCATAAATGAACTGCACGGATGGCGGAATGGTTTAAGTGGTCGCCTCGTCATTACTACTACGCCGAGTGTTGTGGGTTCGAATCCCACACGGGACAAAACTTTGTGTGATCCACAAATTGTTGATCCGGGTCTGGGTGTTCTTTGTATCCCTTGAATGTTTGTAAAGTCCCCCGCAACACAGGATTTATTCCTAGAGAGCCAGTTATCTTTAAAAAAGATTGAATTATAATAACCGCTTCAAGACTTCGTTTTAAATCCACAACTACACAGAGTAAATATCTATTAAAAAGATGTCTTAAAAATGTAAGTAGTTCTAGGATTAGTGTTATATCACCATCACTTCAGTGACTAAGCTATTGATTAATGTTACACAGCTCAGCACTTTCTGGAGCTTAAAGAGGATCGTGTCAAAACTTGGTCACTGCAGCTTGAGCGTGTCATTTTAACGAGGCAGTTGCGACAGTGCGCGATTAGAAAGTTATCGAATGATTATATTCTTGAGACTATAATATTATACCATTATATATCATAAAAAGGATGTATATGTATATTTAGGTACAGACGGCAACGTAAGTCGAAACACATATGCGAGATTTGATCTGCCGTCGCTTAAAATTAAGACATATATCCTTAATTTTTATAACAGTAATAGTTGAATGATAGTTAATTTAATCACTCTTCAAAATTACAAAATAGTAATCTAGATTTCCTATATATACAACATGTAACATAATAAACGCACATCCTGAAAGTAGTTTGTTCAAAATCGGCTACTGAATCAATTCCAGCAATTTTTAATATAGGTAATTTTTATCCCTAAAATAGTTAAAACGAATTAAATTATAGTCATCCATTTATTAAATAGCTGAAATAAACGAAAATGTATCATAATTCAAGGCAATGAGGTTTTTGATGCAATAAAGGCAATATAATAATAATACTATCCACGCACAATAATGAGAAATTATTTGTTAAATTCAAATATTGAAGTACATAAAAGTAACATTTTAATGATTATATTATTATTACGATTTAATAATGTACTTGGGGTGTTTGAGGTTTGATATTATCCTAAAATCAATTCACATTTTTTACAATGTTTAGCTACTTGTGCTGCTGAGTGTACCATAACCAATAAAAAATCGGTAAATTTCCGATCTAACGTATTTTGTTTTTGTTTTTATTTATTTATTTATTACCCTTACAATATTAGATTATGTACTACATAAAATATTCTCGCCATACTTTTACGTTTGAGGGCGAGATACGCTCATTTTTCTTATCTTTATCCTAAACCTTACACTGACGTAGATACATACATATATTTATCTAAAGGTCTTATTAATTTGTAATTTAAGAGTTTACTTACTATTTTTCTTTCTACGAACAACCTAACAACTCTCGGTAAAATCATAGACATACAAATCTTAAATATTGGCACAGGTTTTCTCCTACACACTGTAGATAAAAAACATCCTACTCAAAGATAAGCCTAAAACAGCGTGGGAATTTAAAAAAATAAGTTTCTGCCTCGGTAAGTTAACATATAAAAGGTACCAAAGAGATTTCTAAAGGATGGGACGAATTCAGCACTGAATAAAAATGTGTATGAATGCCTACAAAACCAAACCAGTCCGTTAGTAAAGAAGTTAATTTGAGTAAACGTACCTATTGCCGCTCCGTTTAGCAATTTTATCAAATAGAATAAATTTACCACTGGAGTTATTTGTAAATATATTTTCTTATTGCGATATATTTAGGTACTTATACAGTATATATAATTTCATTAATCGTCTTACAGACCCGTCTCGATAGCTATGATGAGTACTTATGATGATTTTACCGATTTAATAAAATTTGTGGCAGTTGACAATACTATACAGTTATTAGTCTTTGCTTTCAATTTATTGAAAACAGAAGGGAAACTACACTTGTTTAATCAAAATCTTTTGTCGGTGACAGACGCGACTTTTTAAAGAACGAGTAGTTTTAAATTATTATAGTCTTTGATAGATCATCGAATTTTCATGACAAAATAAATGAAAACAGAATTTTAAGATATCCGAAGTATATTAATGGTATTCGTAGCATTGCATACCTAACATAATAAGTAGTAGCATTCGTATTTAGTACCTTGGCCAACGCTGGGAGCTGAGGCGCAGACACAAAACTTTTTACACTTGTCCGATTGCCAGCTCTTAGATATATGAAATATACTACATATACACACAACAAATTAAAAGAATATCACTATTAATTGTCAACGTATTATTACTTTACGTTTACGTACTTTATTTTACGTTTAGACGTTTGACATTACCGACTGACTATTACCCTATCGTTTAAAGTTTTCGTTTTATAACAACAGCGATCAGAAACAAAACAACGTAGAAAATAGATACTAGACACGTTTAGCATGTGTAATAAATCAAATAAAACAACTTTCTTTATCAGAGTATGGTAAACAGACAGCAGGTATTACATAAATTGTGCAAATGTCTAACATCGCTGAGAGGTAAGATGCCCGCGTTCGGCTCGCCATGTCTTAGCCAAATAAATGTGTTTACATACTTATGTCACGTTCTTTCTAGAAATTCAAATACTACTACTACTGGTACTCTGATAATAATAGTGTGTGACGGACTTAATTCAAAATAGCACAGGTGGACAGTGATTCAAGATATCCAGAGCTTATTATATTATTAACTAACTGACTCAAACCAGTTTGTTCCCATAGCGGTCTGCATTCTGATTGATTAATTTATGGTTTTTCACATGAGAACCATTATTATAATATATATGTTGCCGCATATATGATTCTTAATATTGGCCGTGTTGGAAAATTGCTTAAAAAAATATGTGCATACGAGACGGGAGATCGTGAAATCTTGTAGTTTAGCATCAGATAATGCATCCCTAGGTTTATTAAGGCAATTTTATAGCGTGCTCGGGTAGCTACAGAGATGGTTGTCGATTGACTGTAATTAGATATGCATACTATCGCGTATAATAAGACTAATATTGCTAGTGGTAAATATTATTCTCAAACCATTAAAACCCTTATAAGTTTATATTATAGAATTTTAAAGCAACTGCTCAAATTTCCCTGACACAAAGATATCCGTAAATCTTCTTTAAATTATGTAAAGCAATTAGAAATTTCATAAGTTAATTACGCTCGCTGGTTTCTACTAAGTCATATCACAGAAAGCCTTCAATCCTAATAAGGACGGTTTTAGTGATATTGCGTACGAAATCAGATATATGTACATATGTGTCATTTTGGTGAGAGAAGTGGCTCGTAAAAATAAAACACAATAGAAAGTACCGCCGGCATCCAATCTTGCCCACATAATCCTATCTGTTGATTTATACGTACATTATGAACCAAGTAAACCAAATTAATTTAGCCGAAGCATTATAACATTTTTACGTCGGATAACAGAAATATATTATATACCTCTAGGTATGTTATAACTATATATTATCTATAATATATACTTATGACATATGTTTAATCTACTAATGAAAAATTAACGGGTACTTGTTAATATAAACATTAGAGATACTTTATTCAAATTGGTAGCAAACATAGGCAAATAAAAGTAAAATTGTAAAAAATCTATATTTCGAAAAGCAACATCGTCAGTCTTCTTCTTTCATAGATTTTCTTTTCTTCTTCATAGTCATATACTTGATGGATGTAGCTCAAATTGGCATAGAACTTTGCCCTATAGAAGATCGCAACCCAACAATCTTGTGTTGCGTTTCTGTGCTGAATAGGGCTTACGGGCTCCGTGAGGTAATGGCGTGCTGCTAGCAAGAAGGCCACTGTAAGCACTAGCGTTGCTAGCACACTGCCTTCTTTCTGGAATGGTTGATAACGCGCGATTAATCACTTACAATCATGCGGACCGCATGTTCGTATGTCTTTTTCTTAATCAGTATAATTATGTACAAATTGCTGTTTAAACAATGTAAATGTATAGAATAATCTACCAAACTAAATACAGTCCGAAAGGTCTTTCGAATATAACATATATATTTTAAAGTTCTAAAAGTAAATTGAACTGACTTTAAATATTGTTATTTCAATAAAACAATAGATACATTTATATAAATATTACCGAGCTCCCATTTTATAGTCGAGTAGTATAGAGTTGACCCATTTTATAATTTCCGTTTATTTTCTTTCTTCGAAGAAAGGAAAACAATACAAGTTATTTATTTAAAGCCCAATGTCAGGCGTGTGTCACTCTTTTTTTTTTTTTTTTTTTACGCGGTGAGGCGTGTGTCACTCTGTTATAATAACACAGAAGTGCTACCAATCATAATACGCCTACTAGGTACTTACTTTAAAAATAATTGTATCTATTGACCTTAGTTATGTCAGAGTTGTTGAGAATATAAATAGACCTTGATAAGTTTATTTTACCTGGATAAGAAAAACATGTCTGGAAATAGAAATACATGGCGTTCCTAGCAAAGATGATCTATTTATTCTACAAATATTATATTTATCGTAATATTTTTAAGACAAATGTCGTTTATATTTTATCTCAGTCGGAATTGGAGCGATTGAAATTATATATGTTTATTCGTATAGTTTATTAATATGTTGCCTTCCTAGAAATATGAAATTCCGATCGTAATAATTTCGACCATACACAGATGATACCGAACTATATTAGGTCATAAATGTCCTTTATTACTTATAACAGTTACGATTCGACGGTGATTAACTGATTTGTTTTATATTTTTCAACCAAATTGGCAATTTGGTTGAAAAATATAAAGTCAATATCGTTTATCCATTCTTACTGTCACCCACTGCTTTTGTGTAACATGTCATTTTTTGCCTGTGTCGTGGAGAATTTTACAATCATTCAAAAAAAGAACGCCCAGACCGGGATCAATTATTTGTGGTTCAAACATTTTTTTGTCTCGTGTGGGCGTTGAACCCACTTCAACCACTAGGCCATCCGCGTCCAGACATTATATATAAATAGACAAATTTTATCTCGTATTAGTATAGATACTGCACACCAGAACATATTATTATTTTAAACGATAAGCCTGGGAATGAGATCTTGTATTACTAACATGCATGAGTTTGACATGGTATTCTATAAACTGCATAAAGTTTGCTAAGCTGTTTACTGAACTGATCCTACCTCGCTTAAAATAAGGCTCGTAAGTTAAAGCGAAACCACTTAGCATAGGTATATTGATTAAATTCAGATCTAAGGTAAGCCATGATTAGCTATACAGTGTGACTGGTTAAACATTGTACATACGTAAAGACATGATAATTTATGGTCAGACGTAAGGTACAAATAAAAAATAAAATCTTTTTAACCTGCAGAGAAAACCTTTATAAAAATTTGTATGAAATATCCATAAAATGTGGACACTGCGCGCGTCGCACACAGCTGCTACCGAGGAAAATTCAAATTAAAAAAAAATTTGTGTGGGTGCGGTAGCGGGGGACGGGAGCGAAGGCTTTGTTTAGCTTTGGTATATGCGCAAGAATGTCCGCACATTAAGTTTTTATTGCATAACTAAGTCAAATTTTAAGTACCTATTTTTTTTAAATATTCGTGTCCCGCATCGAGTTCTGAATACCCTCCTTCAATATTTCCAGTCTTTTACCAATCAGCCTGTATATTATAGTACTCAATTTTAATCAGATTATTTAACTATGAATATTACGTTTCGATTCCATGGATGGCGTAATAGTTTACGTGGTCGCCTCGCGCCTACTACTGCGCATTGTGTTGTGGGTTCGATCCTCACGTAGGTTAAAACTAATTGCGACCCACAACAAATTGCTGTCACGTGTCTGGGTGCATTTTATATGCGCGGTTTGAATATTTGTAACATCGCCCATGATACATGATAAATGTCTGGCTTGCACGGGAGTTGTCTTTAAAGAAGAAAATAACGAAAATCCTTAATTAGATTTTTTTCTTTTATTTCATGTTGCATAGGCCCATAGATAAATATTTTAACCTAGATTTACATATTATTTTAATTTTATAATACATGCACACAACACCATCTAGCCCAAACTAAGCAGAGCTTGTACTATGGGTACTATAGAGTATAGACTAATAATCACACCGCGTACTTTATTTAAACACTGACGTGATCAGTCGTATATGTGACGACTTTCTTCTTGCCAAAGGCTTCTTTATTTATAAGTTTAATTTGTATAAAGCAATAATAGGATTGAGACTGCATGATTCGACTCCCTATTTCTGTAATTTTAAAACGTTTCATATAATCAGTACAATAATTTATTATTACTTATGTGAGTATGTAAAAAACGAGACCAATATTATCTACAGATACGCTATAAGGTCAAATAGAATATGTATTGCCAATGCACTGTCACCGGTATACATAACGCTCCTGTTCCAACAAGTGAGGAGTTGGGTATTCTTCCATGGCAATCTCCTAGTACAATCGTTGAGTTAACAATAAAGCAAGGGATTTTATTTTTTTACTATAGATTCGTCCGAAAACCTACTAACAGTATTTTCAAGATTATTATTTAATTGTATTTTCTGTTTAACAGGTGACCTGATGGACGTGCTGGCCTTATTCACGTCGTCGGTGAACTTCGTGCTGTATTGCAGTATGAGTCGTCAGTTCAGGTGTACGTTCGCGCGGCTGGCGCGGCGAATGCTGTCGGCGACAGAAGAGCCAGCCAAATTTGCCAATAAATTAGAACCTACAACGCAGGTATCACAATGTTAGGAATAGTTTTATTTTTTAATGTTCGTGAATAATAGCGGTTGCTTTCTGTGATTGTTTGGTACTTAAATGGTATTTCAGGTCAATGTATGCTTATTGTAGCTTGGTTTATGGTGATTGTCTATAAAACAACTGTGGTATGTCATGTAAAGAGATGGTTGAAAACAAATGTATAATAATAATATATTGTTAATCAATTGTAGTTTAAACTACTATGTTAAATACCTATTAATTTTTTTTTCGTTTTGTAAAAGAATGTTAAAGCAGCCATGGCAATGTTTACACCACCGATTAAACCGAAATTTATATAAAATTTTAATCCAGTAAATTAAGTTGATAATTTATCCAATCTTATGTTGCTAAATTAATTGCTGCTGGCGATTTTATTAAGATAACAATCGGCAAATATGAAAGCGAGGCGAGCGGCCACTGATCAAAATATAAAAAAAATGTTAAATGAACATTTTTCATAAGCGTTGATGTAGCCCAAAAGTATTTTTGTTAATTTACCAACCAAAATAATCTTAATATACGAATTAAACAAGAGATAATAAAGATGTTTCACAGTGATTTTTTGCGGCGGGTATAAATTAAATCTTCAACATAAAACAATGGTAAATAAGCTTAGTTAACATAATGCGGACGATTGTTCAGAACTAAATCCACAAGATTAGTTATAATGCAAGGACAGTAGAGCTGCTCAACTGTTTTAAAAAAGAAATCTACTCTCAACGCAATACTTGCTTTATTTACGCAATGTTTGTTATTAGGTCTACTGATACTTTTATCCACAAACGATAACAGCTCATTAATCTTCTTATGTGTTTTGCGCTTAACAAATTTTCGAGCTGATTACTGTATCTACCTTTCGCAAACGTGTACGCGAACGCGTTTTCACAAAACATAAATGTAAAACTAGTTGGCAAACTTTGTTTTAAATAAACAATCTATTACTACTAAAAAGCTTATAGAACATCCCGTTCTGTACGGCTTAACAAGCAATTTAGATATCTATCGTCATTCTCTTTAATCTAGATCATGTTGTATGTGCTTGGACTGACGTTGCGCCTCTTGTTAATTAAATATTATCCGCAGGATTATAATTATGGCATATAAATTATTAATGCAAATAGCTTGTATCTGAGAGTCCATAATTGTATTAATTAATTTGTAGTTAATAGCCGCCTTGCTTGCTTCTATTGATGTATGATAATCTAAAATTGAACGCAAATAATCTTGTTTCCAGCTGAGAAGGCAAAACTAATCTAACCAGAGCATCTGTATACGACATATCAACAAAAAGATTAGCATCAGGATATCTGTAATGTAAATCTCTGCAATGTGTACCTACATAAAAGCATCAACCATAAAGGAAAATAAACCTATTTGATTGACAAATAATATTAATGAATAATATTTAATACGTTACTGATTAAAAAGTGACTATATACATAACAAACACTGGATGAATTACTTAATCGTCCTGTTTATTCTAAGGATTAACCTGAACCGCGACACCATCTTCAGAAAAAGTCGATAAACATTCAGAAATGTTAATAATAAATTGTATTAATATAAATTTCGACAGGCATGGATTATTATATTTATCTTGAATCTCTTTGTTATTGCGATAGACGTGTATTGGTAGCCTTAGACTAATGTAGAAATGATGAAGATTGATTAAACGTTTGGTGTTTCTTCCACAGGTCACCGGGCCGCTATAGCGCCAAATGCCCGCCCTCATCAGGGTGGTAGAAGAGAGTGTTATATGAATAATACAGGTAAACTAAACAAATGTTAAGTTGCATAGTTTTAATTACATAAACAAAGAAACAATTATAATTTACAACTTAACTAATATTAACAAACCTAACCACTTATATATAAAACATGAAAGTAACAAAATATGGGACTATAAATATAATATAAAGAAAGGAAATGGCTGGTTCAGGCAGCGTCGTAAAATTCCTCAGCATCGCTGTCGACCGGGAAAGTGCTTAGAAGACTGGCAGCATTGCCACGTTGAATGGCAATGCTGATTCTTTGAGCCAAGAAAAGTCCAGCCTTCTGGTCACGCGAAGCGTTGCATAGTGAGTTGTATTCATAATCCATATTAATTCTATAAATGCCAAAGTAAATTTATATGTTTGCTTCGCGGCTAAATAATAAACCTCTAAAATCATAAAACAAAGAGCGTGGCAAGTGTAAAGTAAGTAGTGTAATTTACAAGATGGCTGATTCAGAAGATTTATATATATTGTTTGTGTTTACTTGACTCAAATTGCCGAACTGCTAACAACTGGATTTAAAAGTGCATTGTCCTGGTACGACTTAGTAAAGGTCGAGTAGTTGAGCAAAACCAAACACACATGAGCTTATGCTACAAGACTGTCTTAAAATGAATGATCGTCACGCCAGTCTAAGTTGGTTACCAAAGTGATTAGCAAAATTGACGTGTAACGATACAATTTATCAACGTCAATCTTGTACTGCAATACTTCACGTATGGATGTGTATTTGGAACATCAAAGGATTAATCCTATTGGTCCAGGGCTTAATAAAAATAAACTACAACTTTATATGCCGTTGGATATAGTTTTGTCGCACCCAAAATCCGTACAACACCGCGTGCTAGAAATTAAGCCTTTTCCCATTTATATAATATTGAACGCGACTCTTTTGCTATTGAAATTGAAATCATAAATTTATCCAATAACGCTGTGTGCAAACTTGTATTATGTAAGCAGTATTGCTTTCTCTAAAAAAAACAAAACTAGCTCTCTATTGGCACAAAGTTGAGCTTCTTGTAACAAAACCTACTTAGTCTTAAGTACTTTACTTAGGTATTTAACTTTATTAATAGGTCTGGGTAGTTGTGCCTGTGATTTGTGTATCTGTAAAGCTCCAGGGAACTAAACTACTTATTCTAAGCGAAATTACATCGGCTGAAAAAAAAATTTATTTATTTTAATTGATATAATTCCATATTTACTTTTGACTGTGTTGCGAGTTTTACGAAATATTAATTTGCTTCTTCCATACATACTATCCGAGTCTTGTTCTTTTTGAATACCGATTCCTTTTAAGATCCTCTGCAACACAGAGATCTTCGTAAATTAAAAGATTTCCTAAAACCAATGAATAAGCTTTTCTTAACATTTTTACTGTCAGTTCAAAGAGAAATTTATCTTTTGCGCGAAAAATATAATTATACAGTAGGATAATTTTAATTTAGTTTACTAAGGAGTTTGATCATATCGCATTTTATCGTTTAAAAGTCCCTCTAACTCTTAATAATTTTCTTTGTTAATTAACTTCTTTGATTTCTTCTTATGAATATAAAATAATTATTTATCAAAGAGATAAAAGCTGTTTATTCGTTAATTTGTGCCGCGTTTACAGTTCCAAGTTTCGGAGTATATAACATTTAAAATGATAATAACTTTGAGAGCCAATTTTCCTAATTAAACTGTTAAACTTTGTACAAAATAGAGTTCCAATAGAGTCTTAATGTCATCAATATCTCAAAGGGTATTTTGCTGAATTTAAATAAACGACATATGCGAACATTAATTGCATTTCAGTTCACATTTGCTATTTCCTAGACTGGATTGGAACACTATTTTAAAATGTTTTATTTCGAAGATTGGTTCTCAGCTATTTTAGTTGTTATATTACATCATTTTTCTCGGTGTGTTTTAGTAAGACATACTTATTTACAAAGATTAGTCTGTTATCAAAGCAGTAGGTTTAAGCTTGTATAACAATGGCTTAGGTTTCCCCACGATGCATGTGATGGTCTTACGATATCGCTAAAGCGATAAGATTTCGATAAAAGTGTTGTTTGATTAAATATTTAATTTTATCTCCAAAATTAATTATACTTCGCCTTAATAGTAAAGCGCACAGAAGAGAGATGGTAAAAAGTAAGCTGGACTAATGGTAATCGGTGTTCGACCTAAGTCCGTAGTCGTCGTAAGTCGTCTGTTAAATTTGACTTTTGATGTCTATAAATACCAGCTCAGTTTTTGAATACTGTACTCGGTCGACCGTAATAATAATAATTTATCTTTATCTATTATTCCGCGGTACTTATACGGCTGGAAAATTATTGGTGTGATAATCTGCAGGGTTGTATAGCTCTGAAATCGTACCACGTAAAGAGTCGGTATTGCTTGGGCGAAAACTAAACAAAGCTTATACTCTGAAAAGTGCTGACTCATTCTCGTGCATAATATTTATTATTTGCTTCTTATTTAACAACTGCCGCCCTAAGATCATAAATGCACTAATAAACAATCAAACAACGGACACAAAGAACATCCAGAATCAGAAAAATACATTTTGTGGTTAACATAAATTTTCGTCCTGTGTAGGCATTAAATTTCCTACACTTCTTGGTGACATTAGTGACTCAGATTACAGTGTTTTAAAGGATAGTGGCAAAGCCATTCTATGTTGTTAGTACATTGCAAACACAACTCGCTTCTAACATTTATGAGACTATTACGGCACGTACCGTATTATTTACACAACATCTTTGATTGTGCGCCATATTTGCATGATATATATCAGACACCATCTGTTTCAAAGACAATTAACTGATTCATACTCCTTACTATACGGTTATGATAATAACTGTTCTACACATAATTGCTCAACTGCGGCATTTACGATTGCCGTAGATTAAATATGTGTGCGTAATTACTGCAAATTAATATGCTCGGGGGCAATAGGTTAACTTTAAAGTTGTTAGGTAGTTATAGTCATTTGTACAATCATGTATAACGTTTGTCTTTGTAGTTAAAGCAATGTTACCACATTCACGAATGTATAGCTTTATTTTAATCTCGCATAAGTGATGACAGTGCCTGAAGTAGTGGTAAGGTATTCTACTTATTAGATTAAGATCAAGTTAAAAGGGGTGGCATGCTAGGCCTGTACCAATAGTTTCGTTTGTGACTATTCTTGATGTTGCGGGTTTGATTACGGGACATTTTTCTAATATTCTACGTAAAACCGCCATTAAAGTTCCGAAAAAGTCTACCTTAGAGCTCAAAACATAACTGGCAAATTGTGAATGCGATAAATATATCTGCTCGTATTCATATGTACATAGGTGTCAGTATATACTAAATAAAAAATATAAATGTAATATGTTGAATATCTAAATAAAAATATGTATGTAAATCTTTATTGAATGCTGTGCATTCACCGATTGTTAAAGCAGTTCAACAAAAACAAAATTCTGTATGAATATATGTATGCGAAAGAGCATTCACATACAGCTTTGACCAAAAGTATTGAGCAAACCTACAAACTAGAGACTTGTAAATTCTAGGTATTGTATGGTGTTTGTATGCAAAAAATAAAGTCGTCAGAATATTTGCGTTCGTTACAATATTGCGCCGCATATGACCATTTGGCATGGCTCTAACAATAAACTAAATATTATTATCTATGAAGTAAAGCGTAAATTTGCGTTATTATCCTTGCATCCACTAAATGTACGGTTGCGCAAATCAACCTGTTTCTCCTGTAGAATTCTGAAGTACAAATTATCTTGAAGATGTGATTATGGCGCTATCTATATTTAATCTAGACATACGATATCATGATATAATATCTTCAAAGTAAGAGGTGCCGTAATATTCTAAAACGGGTCCTTAACAAGCTTATGAAATATGATTTATTCCAAGTAACATAATAAATACCTACCAATCTCGTGCAAATCTACTTATCCCAATGTAATCTAATACTGATTTGAAGACTTATTAGCTTCGGGAGAATCAAATGGGTCAAGGCCTATCTGCCTATATACATATTAATTGGTTGTGTGAAAATACAAGGACATTGAAAATTGTCTTTACAGCAATAATATTTTATATCTTGGGTTATTTCTTGCTCTTTTATTTGTTCCATTTGTTATTTATTTCGTTGTTTTTTTATTTTTTTTTTTATTTATTTGTGGATGGGTTATTTTAGGATACGTATATTTTCGTTCAGAGTATGTAGAGCCGATACATCTTCGGCAATCGGCAAGTGCTACGGTTCCCATCTTTGTGTATTTGGTCCGATATCCAGATGTAATACACTTCAAGATAATTTGGAATATTACATGTCAAAAAATCTGGGAGCGTAGATATCATCTGAATATCGGATCAAATATAAATATTATGTAACAAAATATATTTTAATCCTAATTAGCAATTCATAAGTTTTATTGTTTTTTTTTTTTTTCTTAAGTCGTTATCTTTATATATATATATACACATATTACTTGTCCATACATATAAGGAAAATTGTAGACTACCCTCAATCTCGCTTTAGTAAATAAAAATAGATGCAAGAACTATGGGCACAATAAATGCCGAGTCCAGCATTCCACATTTTGACAATCTCGTAAATCAAGTGATCATTTGATTTGTATATCTATCTCGACTTAAGTAAGTTTGTATTTCAGAGCAAGTCACTGATACATAACCTTGGTACCTACTTGGTTATGTCAATCTAAGTACCTGTGGTTTACAATAAATCATTCGCCGATCCGTAAGCATAAGCCAAATAGGTAAATCATACGTTTTGTCATTTTGGGGCTGATTTTAGATTTAGATAATAAGTGACAAAACATGTATTCTGATAAATTTAAAAGGAAGAGGCGCCAAAATTCAAAGAAATAATTATGCTGTGCCAGCCACGTTAGATCAAAATCAGTAATTCACTCCTAAATCGAATCTACCTTTTGATAGGTAATAATACCATTGATTGAGTTGAACTAGGTTAATCCATAGCAATTTCCCATCTACACTATCAAATGAGATAACGCTTATCTGATTAAAACTCGAATCGATTTTAAATTATCAGCAATTTCAAACTAAACTTTTAAAGTTAACGTCGATTTAATTGATTTTAGCTGCAATATAACTATTTTCTCCTTCACTGTAGACGATTTTTATCTTATTGATTAAACTTGCAACAAGTTTTAAAATTAATATAAGACAGAAGTCACTCTGAAGAAATGTTAAACATTCCAGGCCTATTCAGATATCATATCCAGTAATCACAAAAAGACTTTCTGTTTAATATGTAACACGTTACCATTGTAAAATTAAAAATGAGTGTGGTGAGCTTCTTCCGTTGACGCATGACCGTAGCCTCACCCTATATACTCTTGCTAATAAAATGCTGCAGCTCACAAAGGCTACAGCACTAGACAGCAGGATTAACTATGAGAATCGATTACAATAGTTCAGCAGCTATCAAAATAATAACAATGTTAACCTCTAATAAATGTAAGTTTCTCCCTACGTTATGGGTTGTCTTTTATCTCACTAATAAAATTTACATTTTGCCTAAAAATATGTATCACTGTTTTTTTTTTATAAACCTGTTTGGTCGTTATACGTTTTTTCAGTATCTTAAACGCAAAACCACCAACCATTAATACCCTGACCTATTTAAAAATCAGACCCGGAAATGAAATACCCTGATTGACTATACGTAGTCTATAAGGCTTACAACACAAAAAATATACCTACCGCAATTAAAACAATACATATACAAAATTTTCTTTATTCCGGGCCACTGAATAGATCGAAGAGATAATAGAAATACCCTTACTGTATTATTTTAACAATAAATTTTTCCTTTCCCAAATCTTCCTTTTTTTTGGACGTTCATGATCAAACCACTCAAAGAACAAAAAAGATTTTAACAAAACAAAATAATGAATCCAATTTCTTATTTCAGTTTTCACTTTGAAATTGGTCGCGTTTGAATAACCTCAATTAAAAACGATACCTTTCGCAATTTGAGGCACTTTGAACTAAATATATCATTTAATTACAGAATTAAGTAGTAGAATTAGTAATTAATTTAGGGAGATCAATTATAATAATGCTAAATGAATTAGTAAATATGATTGAAGTTTCGAACTGAATAACTACCCAAAGTTCTGTCTTATTGGCATATGAGGAAAACAAATTATACAGCGAAATTCTCAGAAATGTTATGTGATCATTTACGACCTGCAAGGTATATAATTTTGAGTTAGTCGTTTGTATACCATATCTTAGCTTTATATTTTTATATAGTAAATATAATTGTTCGTTGCCAAACTGTCCTAAGGATTTCTTACGCTGAGAGAAAATACGTCCGGTCGCCATAACGGGGCTATCCGAGAAGAATATCAGAGAAGTTCGGTATTGTCCTTTTTTAATGCAATAGTTGGCGTGAGCAATCTGAAGGCGTGGTGGATTCATCTCTCCACAGTTACTTTATTAAATTGTTATCCATCTAGTAATAAACGAAAACCGTTGCCAATACATAAATTTTGCAACACCAGGGTAATTACTCACGAGTTACCAACAAGAGGAACATAGAGTACCCACGGATCCTCTTGTGCCGCCAATACAGCGCTTTCTCAAGGAGCTCTTAAAGTCATAGTTACCACAGAAGCACAACACAAGGGGAATATTCTTGTATTGTGCTTCTATGTGTGTGTTGTGTTCAACAACCGAATGATTGTACAGAATAAAGATACTTCCCCAATCGGACTGCCACTATGGCTTTCTCTTATAATTTATTAGTAAGTACAATATTTTTCTATGTGCATTAGTCTCGTCTTCGTGTATTTTATAGGTTTTGAAACAAACGTGGTATTTTAAAAATAAAAGTATATTGCATTGCTATCCGAACATAAATCTCTTCAATATTATCTAGAGCGCGGGGGCACTCTATGTATGTACATATATAAATTTAAATGGATATCGAACGAACCATAAATTACTATAATATGTCGCATGAGTTTAGCTGTCTAATCGTTAAACACGCTGCTTTCGCAACTGAATTTCAGCAGACATATGCCTGAGTTACATTTTATCGACGGTTTTTAATTCTGTATTTTATTAAAACTCACTGTACACGTACTTTATGCATGTTTCGTATATTTTGTCACGTACCCCATTTGGCAATGCACACACATGTTATAGACTGCCGCTGCATGGGAATTAAAATCACTTGTAAGTTTATACACCTCTGGTTTTATTTTGTGTAGGTACTTGTAAAATAATAACATGAGAGCAGCTGGGGCTGAGACTTCAAAGTAAATTTTGATTTATCGGTTATTTGTTTGTTACGTAGTAAAAGAAACACACGTAAGAAAAACGTGTCGCCTCATGTGAGAAGCATAGCATTGCTTTCTAGGAAAATGAGTTATAGAATATTTATTATATCTAGGTATGGGGCAATTTTGTCTAGTCTCCAGATCAACAATCTATAAATTTATTTACATTACATTCATTATAATTAAAAAAGATTTTTAGTTTTTATTTGCCGTGATCTACCAATGTCGAAAATATATTTATGTACATACATATATCGGCGGTACACAAATCGACATAATAATTAAACTTATCTTGCTTCACGCAAAACCTATTAGATAAATTCTGATTAAATTTTGCACACATAATCCCCAATAGCCAGGGCAACATGTAGGCTATGAATTATCACGCTATTTGCTATGCAGCGTCAGCACTAAAGCATAAGTCTTTAATCTATTTTGAATTATCAAATAATGATAACGTTTAACTCAGATGGAATTTTAATATTAGTAACTACATACATACATACATGGCTGGAAGTGTAGTCAATTAATATAAGGTATTTTCCAGCTATAGTTTTAAGTTCACGTACTCGTAATAGGGGCCGAGCTATTTGCCGTCTACCGGGTACAGTTTCAGATCAATGCAATGGTATCTTCTGAGAATTCCTTGACATGAAAACCCAATAATACTTCGCCCGATCCTAGATTCATACCCCGCTGCGCCACGGATGCATTATCGTCAGTCAGTAGCTATCTATAAAAATATTGTTATACCGTACTCTGTACAATAACGAGATGAGTGTAAAAACCCAGGATTCAACCTCTTCGTCTTCATATGACTTTTTTTTTCATCAGCTTTTTCTCATGTCCCACTGCTGGGCAAAAGCCTCTCCCTTGCACTTCCAAATCACTCTGTTGGTGGATATCCCCTGACCTTATGAACTTGTGACCCCTATATCTCGGGGGTCTTTTGACCTACAGGGCCCATATTCAAACGCGACCGAGGTGTCAAGGTGTCTGCACACCAAGTTACAAGTTAATCGGTCCAGTGGTCCCGGAGCTATTGCTGTCACTAATAACTAACAAACTGTCACTAACAGACAGACACACAAACCCACATATTGTTTTCATTAACCTCTTCGAAGAAGACTCAGGCGTTAATAAATATATTATAATAAACTAAACTGTACGAATGGCCTAATGGTTTAAATAGTCACCTCGCCACTCCCACCACAAAAAAACACACACACACACATACAACAAAAAATTGTGTGATCCACAAATAATTGTACCGAGTGGGTGTGCTTTGTGTCCGTTGTTTGAATGTTTGTAAAGTCCCCCGCAATATAGGAATTACTGCTAATGCGGGAGAGTTATTAAATTTTTAAAAACAAACAAAATAAAGAATCTTTTATTTATTACCTACTATAGATTTAATTATACAATCACATATTATTACGGCATAATTGTAACATCAGTTAGTACCTAATTACGCCCACGCCGCACAAATACGCTTTATTATAATATATAACCTAATTGCGCGGTGTAGAGTCTACAAATTTTCTTACGGATCTTTATTGTATGGGGTTTTTGTTGTACCTTAAGGCGAAAAATATTTTAAAATACCTCGTTGATCTCTAAGTAAAACTTTAGGCTTATGATTGCATGACATCATGCACTTGACAACAAAAGATTTAAAATAATTTTAAACCATGTTTTGTTTTGTTAACCATATATTATGTACAAAAATTTAGGGCGAAAAAGGAATAATTTAAAAAGAGGGGCGATTGAGGAATATTTTGAAATGAGGGACGTAATGGAGAGGCAAATGCGGCACAAACCTAAAATTATGAGTGTGTAGGTTTTTAAAGATGTTTGTTACTCGATTATTATTATGTATGCACGAATGGCGTAGTGGTTTCAGTGATTGCTTTGCCACTACCATTACGCCGAATGTTTTGAGTTCGAACCCCATAAGGCACAAAACTTTATGTTATCCACAAATGGCTGTTCTGTGTCTGGTTGTTCTTTGTTTTCATTCTTTAAATGTTTGTAATCTCCCCCGCGGCACAGGAATTATTGCTAATGCGGGAGTCGTTTTTTTAATTACTAGCAAACCGTTGAAGTACTTTGATCTTCACTTGGCAGGCAGATATATTATGTCCTAGATTACCATTTCACTTTTATATCGGTATGCGTTTCTGTATCATTCACACGAATGAACCTGCGGGCAGATACCAGTAATTTATAATTTCAATATTATATTCTGGATTTATGCTAAAAAAAAAATCTGAACATCGCGATACCGTTGACAGCGCTATGGGCGGAATATTAATTTGCCTATACTTTAGCCAAAATAAACTCATTATGCCATTAGCAAAGGTCGAAACAATGTCTACTAAGCCCGCTAGTAATTCTCCTACCGCTATTAAAAGCTTGTAAAATGAAGGTTTGGCCGTATTATAAAGTCGTAAAATATTAGTAATAAATAGCAAAATGTGCTAAAAATAAAATTTTCATTGTTATCCAGATATTTTTATTAAATTTTGAATTATATATGGCGATAATACAATTCTAATACAATGTTTCAAGTTTCACATTGGCCCTCTCGAGAGTCATTATCTACAGTAAAGGTTAATAAATAGCCTCATCTATCTGATGACATTAACAGTATGAACATTTTCCGAGTCCATATTGTATTTATAATGTTTGAAATATTTATTTAAAGATTTTTTATTATTTAGAGTTTCGTGTTAGTTACTATAGCTTCTATACGACTTTAAAATATGGACACACACCTTATTGTTACACGCTGTCTGTATATCTCTACCGTATATGTTCTGTGATCTCTACAGATTACGGTTGATACATGTAAAAGTACCAAACAGAATTTACCTTTATTCCTAAAAACAAACTATTCCTGCACTAGGTATAATTCCTGTAACGAGGAAAACATAAAACACATTTAAACAATGGAGTCTACGAACTCGAAACAACAACGATTAGACCTTTTTTTTACTATCGGTTCGCACACACCACACACAGCATAATGATTGGTGGTCTATAACTTTATCCTAGACAACGTTATGTTTGATGCCTCATCGGTCCTGTAACTCTTATATTTGCAACCGATTGTGACATTACGATATCCATTTCGAAACATGGCCAAGTAATTTGTTATTGGGTTTTCTACGGAAGCAGGCGCCTGAATATATTCAGCTTACTAGACATACATATATATCTGGTAGGCTTTAATAGATTATAACACACCTATACATATATACACACCTATAACAGAATATAAGACACCTAAACAGATAGCTAATGTAACATGGGTATAATACACTTCTGCCTACCCTTGTCGGGATGCAAAGCCATGAGTCTATGTAGTTATATAGGCAGTAACCATAATATTAAGTACGATTCGATTTAAATGTTCTTGGCTAACCTACCTTCATATTTTTAGTCTGTATATTATTTATACATTGTGTTGACTACATTGTGTGCCAAGTTTTCTATTAAATAATTAGATGACCAATACACGACTTACCAGCAAATTGCCGCATATAACTAATTGCGTCAATCACATTTAATGAATATACATTGTTCTTATAAGTAGATTGACGATGGTCCCTATCATCCAGCCTTAATAAACACTTCTATGCTTCTTACGAAAGGCCTTTATTGCGTAGGAAGCGACAAGCAGTTATTAAGTAGTCTAATAAAGCTCACATACCTACATATATTTTTATATATAACTTAGAATAAAAGAAAATGTTGAAAGATCTTAAACTCCATCATGTACTTTAGTACAGCTTTGTGAGCGATGCTATACTAAAGTACAAGATACATATATTAATAATCATATTTTGTGTAATATAAAGTAAATGTTGCGAAGCTGTGATAAGATTTTAAGACGCACAGGGGTACATAAATAACAGTTAAAAACCAAGTATTCCAGAACGCAATCCCCTGAAACTATAATCGTATTTTATAAAGGAAAAGTCAAAGTAAATAGAATAGAACTTTCAACCTCAAAGCAAACTAGAAAAGCAAGTTGCTAGGAAATATACTATACTAGGAAATGTATTACGATAAAATTTTAACGTAGTATTGCCAATGCATTTTATCCATACGTGACAGAAATAATCATTTTATCGACATTTGTACTGAAAAATATGAGTATGAAAGGAAATAAACAATATTTTTCGAGATGTAACAATGCTATAGGAGTGTTGTAAGAATATATGCTGGGATGGGGCGTCTGTGCCGTCTAATAAAGTAACACGTAATCTAATATTGTTACCGGATAGGCTCTGCTATAGCGGACGTATGTATTTCTTAAATTACTGCTAATAATAAGGTAAAATAAAAAGAATAATATCTAAGAGCTCATATTTTGCTTTTCGGTTTGTTTTACTTTTATTATAGTTCTGTCTTAAATTTCTCGGTCAAAGTTACAATAAAGTTGCATAAACATGTTTTGATATTTTTTAGTTATTATTGACGGCGTTTTACGTCCGGTTAAAAGTAAACAATACTGTATGTGCATAATATCGAGTTGAGCGCAAAAATTGAAAGGAAAAATATATTTTTGTAACTAAGATCGTTCTACTGTATCACCAGTGGGTTTTTACATGGTGCCTATGGAAACATAGGAAACCGACATATTTCAGCAATATCACAACTTACGACACTCTTAGACCCTCAACTGTATTAATGTAAAATTATAACACTCTATCGATTGACTAAATATGACAAAACAACAAATCGATACAAAATCACAGTTTTGTAAAATATTCATTAGTTTAGAATATTACGCCACTTGCTTATATTAAGTTAGGATTCGCGTAAAATCGTAGGACAAAAGTGTTTTGAATTGAATGTGCCGCGAAGCGAAACTTTTTCGATGCGTAACGCGATTACCATTTCCCCTAAGCACACTGCTATTAGTACGCCACTTTATGGTACTTACTTACATTTAAAATCAGCAGTAGGTCGCCGGTACAAGACTTGGGTAGGACAAAGTGTTATTACATTTTCTATTAGGTAATTTTCTCTAGTGCCACATCTAACAAAGTGCGCGGTAGATGCCAGCGCAATTTAGATGGTTATAATACTGTAGAAATTGAGCTTTCCGGAATGTTTAATAGGATTGTTACGATGATAACTACAAAAATTAATTAAATCAATTCAATTAAATAATAGACAATGCCCAATGTATCTGGATGTTTCTGGTCACAAGTGAATTAGATTTTATATTTATTGAAAAATATATGGATATTGAGATTTTATTGAAAAAGTTAAAATCTAGTATTAACTTTTCTTGAATCACATGATGTGAAAAGAACTGTTCTATCATAAGTTCTACTTTGTGACTTTCGATAGCTACAGACGACATAATATCTCTTATCCTTATTACCATATCAAATTTTTCTCTTCCTTGTGGTATGTTACCTAAATTGTGGCGCAAATACTTTGTACGTTCTCCGCTCTAGACTACTTTTTCTGAATACTTTCAACAAATAACAATTTTTCAATTTTAGCCACATTATGAAATTGGTTTGGTCGATTCTTCGTATACCTTAAATAGAGTTAGTCTCCTAAACAGATTTAGGCCTACCTGTCCCGTTCTGGAGAGTCACAAGGCGTAATTTTATGCCCATTTTTATTTATATGTATGTATCTTAACGTGTTTCTTTACTCTCAGGGAAGAGATGACAATCCTTACTAATATTATAAACGCGAAAGTTTGTATGGATGTATGGATGTCTGTTACTCTTTCACGCAAAAAATACTGGACCGATTGCGATGAAACTTAGTATGTAGATAGCTGGATTCACACATAAGCTACTTTTTGTCCCGATATTCCCACGAGAACGGGACTTACACGGGTGAAAAACTAGCAAATAATATTTTCTTTTAAAAATATACTACCTTCCTAGTTAGTATTTTTGTTTACCGCTCCAGATAAGTTAATGCACATTAAAAAGTGCGGTATTCAAATGTCTAATATCGATAAAGGAGTTGTTTAGCTCAGAAACCCTCTCTACAGCCTGCAGAACTTTTCCCCCAGAGTCAAGACCAAAAAATAATATATGCAGACTCTTGACTGTAATCAACTATGGTGATAAAGTTATATTCCGTTAACCAAAAGGCAACAAAGTAAGAAAATCGTGACCTAACCAAACATATTTTCTTAAAAGTATACGATTTAAATCTAATATTTATAGTTTATATGTACATATAGCCTCTCATCTACATATATCCCAATAGGAATAGTCAGAGGTGCAATGCACCTACATTTTGTCAACTATAATTTAAGGGATGGACCTATAACAGTCGAACTTATTGCCGTCTACATACTCAGTTCTAAACTCTATTCTACTACTTTGTATTTCTTTACAGAAAATCCCGAGACCTTTTATCCAGAACTTTATTATTGTATTTAATGACTTAAAGGACATACTCAATGTAATATTTTCTTATCTTTAGGCAACATTCACAGACGATGTATATTGCTTTTGAATAAATAAATAAATGAAATAAACCGAATGCACAATAACAGCACTCTCATTCACAACTGCTGTTAAAGCAAGGTTTAATATAAACACCGTAATTAAGTTTTCTTTATCCACATAATTATTTAGATACATATATAAACTGAATCAAATCACGTGTATTATAAGTAGGATGAAACAAAGGAAATTACGTCACGTAATACAGACTAATTATTATTTCGAATCAATGAAACAATACCGAATAACACTGTCCTATTTGCTATCCATTGATTTATAAATAGCATAATTATTTTGCTAATAATCTTGTATGTTGGTAATAACATATACGAATTTAACAAAAAAAATGATTTACTTTTGATTGCCATTAGTGTATTAAAAATAATTCATCACTCGCTTTATTGGGCAAATAAACAAGATGGAGACTCTTAATAATATTCATAAAAAGATGACGTATTCCTAGAATTTCTAATATAATAAGCGTAGACGCTTGTTATATTATATTTGTATTACAAATTCAGTGAAACTGATTTCGTTTTACGCCTTAATAATTGTAATTTGAGGAAAATATACATACATTCATATTACGTATGTTTTCATTATACCATGATTCAATATCAGGTTTGACGATAATAATTGTTAAGCTCCAACTTTTAGTGTAGCCCCACCACGGTCAGCAGCCGCCGTAGCTCTAGAGTCACATTCGGCTAGAGCTGGAGCTAGACTCGGCGGGAATCAATCGATTGATTCCCGCCGAGTCTGCAGTGCCTTCGAACATTCCAAGCCGATGGATGCGATTTTAAGCGCTGTTTGTGATTTATACACTGGTTAATTTTGCATACTCTTGCTGGAACCTATTGGTTTCAACCAGGTTTGTCGGTTGGGTGTGATAACAGCACTCGTCCAACGTCAAGATTCCAGGAGCAATAGATATTCTATTGTGTCTGTTGCGTGTAATATACAGTATTATTAAAGCACAAAATGGTTACACAAATTAATATAAACTCAAGAAAAAGTAACAAGACAAAAGAGTTCCTTAATAGAATTTTCTATTTTCCTCTTACCCTGTTACGGTAATTCTGTTTGTTTAAATAATAGTATAAAAAGTACAGTTAATAGCTCTGAAGGGAGTAATTAAATAATATTTAGCCTTTTCGTGTTGATTAATCCCAAAAGGACTTAAATTTACGATTTAAGTTTAGATTTAGTGGACAAATTTATACAGCGTCACAATGTTTTACAGTGAGCACGTAACTGTAACTAATATGCTAAAGTTCATATTTCAGTAAATTGGTACTTTCACTTAGTCTGCCTGTGTATGAGGCAGGAGTTAAATGAAATTTATTAGTAAAAGAATACATAGTTACACCAAAGTACAAGCAAGAGGTATAGAATATAAATATTATGTAACGTCATTGCTAAGGTCTCTGAGATAATATTGAATATACGAATCCAGCGTTCTTGCGCTACTAAGAACCTCATAATTCAAAGAAGGCTTACAATATTCCACAGGAGCTGCAAATTCTTAAAAATGAAAATTTTAATGTGTCAGTTCGCTTACGTCTTTTCTACAGTAGTCTAGCCCTGTAGACACTCAATCAACCTCCCCTCAAAGAGATGAAAAATATACCATAGTTATACCTCAAGAAAATCTATATTTTCGGTGACAAAGACGGATGATACTTTGTTGCGATAAATTAAAATTGAAAATTTTCTTCTAAGCCACAAGTTAAATTATTTCAGCCAAAAACATAATGTTACTGGAGTATGCAACAATAGGCAAAGTTTTGTGTATTTTAAGTCATATAAGGCCTCAATGGCGTAGTGGTTAGTGTCACCGACTGCTACGCCTGAGGTCGCGGGTTCGATTCCCGCACAAGTCAAACATTTGTGTGCATGAACATGGATGTTTGTCTTGGTCTGGGTGTTTCTATGTATAATATGTATGTATTTACAAAAAAAAATGTATATATGTATGTTTATCCATTGTCTAGTACCCATAGTACAAGCTCTGCTTAATTTGGGCTAGGTGGTGTTGTGTGTATGTGGTAGAATATATAGAATATATATATAGAATATATACAAGATTTTATAAAAAATGTGATCTATATAGGCACACAAGGGTAATGAATACGACAAAGAACCACTAACTATTCATTGATAAATATTTCACTAAAGATGTACTCTTTGTTTTAACTTATATAGGTATATTTATTATGTAATGCCCCGATTATAAACTGTCTCACAGCCGAATGAATACAGACCACTTCTCATTATTATTAAAGGCTTTTAAGCCACAACCTATTTGGCTCAGCTTGAATACCTTAGCTGGCCAAATGCGACTCTTCAGCTAGCCTTCAATAACATTATGGAGTACTCTACGACATGGACTTTCCTTGAAATTAAACTACTACTACTGCTGCACGGGGAGAGTCTCCCCGTGACCATGGCTGCTGAAAAGCAACCGAAAGGTTGGGAAAAGTTCTCCCTAGCCTTTATTATTCCCAAGTCACTTGGGGTCGGCTTTTGCTAGTCTAACCGGATTTGACTGGATATCAGTTTTTACACGGAGCGGCTGCCACCTGACCTCCGCAACCCGAAGGTTAGACCAGTGTCAGGATATCATAGGGCACTGACTTCCCAATAACGACTGCCATAAATGTTCATGGCAGCCGGGACCGACGGCTTAATGTGCTCTCTGAGGCACGGAGCAGGCGATAATTGTCAATCATTACGCACATAATTTCGAAAACAACACGATAAAATCATTCGCGTAAACAGAAGACAATATTATGGACTTTCCTTCAATTGTTGATCTTTTGCTTATAATAGTTTTTTTATACACATAACTACGAAAAGCGTGCAACGGGATCGAATTCAAAATTTCCGTTTTGATTCCACTCTAAGCTCTTTTACCTTTAAATGTAGTTTTTATCTTTATAATCATTAAATAAATTCAAAATTAGTTATTTATTAGAGGTGCTTTAATCGATGATAGATGCATCAATTCTTACAAATCCATTCAGAGCTTTTCCCACGTTAAATTTTCGAATAGTCTGTACCATACAACTAACAAAAAGTAGAGAGAACATTTTTATATTAGCTTATTAATGACATATAAAATGTTATTTTTACAGCATTGCTTACATTACCAAAGATTCGTTTCACTAAATAACTTAAGTCTTGTGTATATGTTTCTTTGCTACAACATTTTATAAATTGCCAAATATCCGTACGTCTAGATTTACAAAATAAACTTTTGACTTTGGTCTTTTAAAATTTGTATAAATGATATTATTTTTTAATTACAGTTAATTTGTACATATAGATCCAATAAAAACAAATCCTTGATTTCAAGCACGATGTCGATCACAGATTGTATACATTTAATATCAATTTATGTTATTTATGAAAATGTTACTAGTATCACAGATATGCAAACTCGTGCATTTGGATATTAAGCTTGGTAGGTAGGTTTTAGCTAATATTGAGAGGTAAATTGTTACGAACAATGGACAGAAGCTGATTACGGTCGAACACTGTCAAAGCTCATTACCAGCTTAGTCTCGAAATGTTTACTACGGTGATTAATTAATTAACAAACATCTGGTATGCGCGTCAATATTTCAGCAACGGAAGTAAGGAATATTATTAAAGCTATTACTAGGGGCAAGTCAGGTCACGATAACCTGAGCATAGAACATTTTCAGTACGAAGGACCGCATTTGCCTAGAATATTGTCTATGTTGTACCACCTATGTATAAGGCATTCTTTTCTTCCAAGTTAGTGAGGACAGTAGTTGTGCCCATAGTAAAAAACAAAACTGCGGACAGCTCAGATAAAGAAAATTACAGGTCGATATCGCTGGCTACTATAACAGTGAAAGTGCTCGACGGTGTGCTTGAGCGGAGAATAACTAAACAGCTTGAGCCGCATAGCTCACAATTCGGTTTCAGAGCAGGTTTATCTATGGAAACTGCCATACTAGCGCTCAAGCACACGGTCAGGTACTATACTGACAGAAATACACCAGTATATGCCGCTTTTCTGAACCTATCCAGGGCATTTGACCTGGTTAATTGTAACATCTTATGGGCGTAATTGCGTGACAAGTCTGTACCAAATGAGTTAATTCGGAGTTCAGTATCACTCTTCTCAAGTATTGGTACGATCATCAAATTAACCAGGTCAGATGGTCTGGTGGACTGTCCAAAGGATATGGGCTGGAGTGTGGAGTGAGGCAGGGAGGGCTCACCTCACCGGCACTGTTTAGCCTGTATGTAAATCACCTGATCGAGGAGCTCAGCAGCACAAGTATCGGTTTTTCCATTGATGGAAATATTGTGAACAGCATATCGAATGCGGACGTGTCTGCTCTGCCCCTAGATCGATGCCTTAAGGCAATTGCTTAGGGTATGTGAGAATTACGCTGTAGCACATGGACTCCTATATAATGTAAAAAAGAGTGTAGTCATGGTGTTTCAAGTAGGTGTAAAGAAACTAAGATCAGTACCACCTGTATACCTCTACGGGGTATCACTCAATAGAGTACAAAAATTTAAGTAGGTACTTGTTTACATATTGACTGAGAAGCTTCCCACTCGTCCCCAGATCTATTATTTATTTTAAAATCATTTATATTTCCCATTCACTCTACTAATTTAGATATTTCCTTTCGGTTCCTGTGATTGTGGTACAGTCGCGTACAATGGGTAAAAAAATATAATAAATAGTAGATATCATATGTATTTCAAATCACAAATAATTACTTCCAAACATAAGTTTTAGTAACAATCAGTCTTCTATAAAACAAACGATTAGCTTTTTTTTTGTACTTTGAAACTTATCAATAAAGAGTATTAACAAATTAAAGAACGTGCAAGTTCTCTATATATTCATGTGTGAATGTGAATCTATAGATGAACAAAGTCATTTAGAAATGTTGCAGTGCGAGAATAGCATTTTTGTTTTCAACGATCTATTATAATTTAAATAATATAATTGTTATAATGTAGTTACTATGTCAACGCATTTTCATGTAAAAATATGTCTGGTTTGCTATTAGGGAACCAAAAAGCACCTGAGCAGGTGCTGAATCTATAACTTTATTCCAGGGGACGAGTTAGTACCTTAAAAATAAATTAATATTGACTGGTCTCCTACCGGGGGACCAATGGGCACCTGTATAGGGCCCGAATCCACAACTTTTATTCCGGAGGACGAATATTAGGGAGCCAGTGGATTCTGACCCATTTTAGAACTATTAGGATCTGTTAATAGTTGTAACTCATTCATTAGAATGAATTCTTTTGAGATGCCTTTCTTGTAGAACAATTTCTACAAGAAAGGTGTGATTTTGAGTCCTATACCTGACACTACGTAAATCGCAAAATCCTAAAATATCCTTAAGGTTTTTATTGTAGTTATAAAGATCCCTCCATAATATCTAAGATTTTCATGTTTACATTTTCATTGGAAATCATGAATGAAAACGTAAACATGAAAATCTTAGATATTAATTTTCAATAAAAATGTAAGACTGTACTAACCCTAAGGATAGTAAATGGATGCGGTATGCTAATTAAGTATCAGATGTTTATGACAATCCAAACGAAAAGCCTCATGTATTTTGACAGCGATGGCCGAGTGAAACATTGTGCATTTAGAACCAGACTAAATTACGTTGTTTAGTCTGTCTAACCGGCCAATGGACAGTCAATCTACTGCTAATACATCGCAAGTTTCTCGGAACACGCTCTATTTACTAACAAAAACGATAATTCTGGTAGGTATCTTACATCAAATCACTCATTTTTCTATAAACATGTCACTAATAACAGCATTCTTCTAACATCAGTAGAGTAGGCAAGACTATAGAACGCTGGAATAGCTTGCAATAATAACCTTAGTTTTATTTAGTTCTTAAATACACTATACTCGGTTTGTTTAGGTATTTACCTAAAGGTAAACAATCTTGATGTGACTTTTTACACAAACATATATTAAACAAAAAACTATTGATTAAACTAACGGTTCAATTGATTTAGTAATCGTTATTGTTTCATTTACATTGATTTTTAGCAGCATTTTATTTTTAATCTGAGTTTTTAGATAAAAAGACACATAAGATTGTTTAACTTTACTTAAATACCTAAACAAACCGAGTATAGGCGGTGTTAATCGTAAAGAACAGCATTGCACTATAAAATGAAAAGACCGGCTAAACTTTTTAAACCTTAGGATTTAGTTTAGTGCCCGAGCTCCCTATTCAATCATAGTGGGCGTGTTATATATGAAATAAATCGCGTTGTCTGCTGGTCTTTTGGTATTAAAACACATTGAAGTTATAAAACGGTACCTGTAAATTGTACATTAACTTTTTTGTACTACGACCGACGATGTTTGTTAAGTGCTGGCTATTCATACTATGTAATTACCGTACAAATGTTGAATGTTAGTCAAATTAGGTACTCAAGTTCCTTGTTAATTAACCTTTTAAATTATTTTACTAAGCTTAAGAAGACTGCCGAAGATATATACTAAATTATTGAGTCACCAAATCTAGGCCAGCGTTTATTTTGCATTGGGACATAAGTATAAATATTGTATAAGCGATGCTTGTAGTGTTAGGTAATAATATTAACTTATGTAGTGAGGCGGAAATATCTCTAGATGGACTTAAACTTTAATAATAAAATCTATTTATAAGAAAGACAAAGACAATTTAAACAATATATTAATAGCTTTATATAACTTTATCATTATAGATTTCTGAATAAGTTATTCATAACACACTTACATGAACACAAAGATATTTTAAAAATTATGTATACAAAACATGTAGACTGTGGGAAAGTATCTTAATATAATATTGGCATTATACCAACCAATAATTAATTCATTCATTCTTTAACAATGACAGATCTCATCATAAGTAAGATTTCTATAGCAATAACAGATCTTACTATATGTAAGATCTGTCATTGCTAAAGAAGACCAATATAATTATGTATAAATATACCTCATGGATAATATTTATAAACTCATAACCATATCATAAATAGATATAGACAACGTAACTTAATGGCTAGTGAATAATGATTTATAAATTAATATTAAGAATTAATAATAATAAATAAAAAATAAATATAAATAAATAGTGTTATATAAATTTATTACATAATTTTAATAACACTTAGTAAGTAAAAAAATTATGATGTTGAAGCGACTATATTATTTGCACTGATCAACCATTTAAGCCGAGAAAATAAATAGTTTATCATTTCTGCATAACTTCAAGGAAATAATTGAGATTCGGCAGCGTTTTACGGTGCAATATCTTTTTTTTTTTTTTTTTTACTTGGGGGAATGCTATGACGCATATCCCTCCGCGGGGGCGGGCGGAGGGATTATGTCGGACTCGCCGGGTTAAAAGAAAGATTTTGAAAAGATAATGTACCTCCCGGAATACCGACTAAACCTACCACGGTGTTCCTCGACAAAACCACTATCGACGGGGCCGCGCGAATCACTTTCGCATACGGTCGCGACCCCGCCGAGGTTTTTGGCCCGCCGTATGAAACGGCAGGCCCCTACGCAATAAGACCTACCCAAGATAGGTACTACAAAATAAAAGCCCTACTGTCTCCCCCTAAAGGGGGAGACGGACACGACACAGAGGCGCGCGTGGGAACACGCACGCCGCCTCTCGGACCTGGTGCTGAACGGATGGCGGGCAGGCCCACAAAGCCCGCCACCCCCAGGTCAAACCTCAGGGTGGCTGGAGGTCGTCTCGCGCCCTCCGGCGCCCGGCTCTGCGGTTGGGGAGAGGGTTTATACGCACCCTCTCCCGCCCCGCCGCCTCCTTGATGGAAATCACTTCCTCGCAGAAGGAGGCGACGGCGTTCCACGACCTCTCACTCCGGACCATAGACTGAACTACGGCCGGGAGCGAAAGGGCAACCGATCCGACTGCCGCGATCAAATCACGGCGCTGCGATGCCCAGGCGGGGCAAACCGCCAAAGTGTGCAGCGCCGTGTCCTCAGTAACGTCGCGGCAGTCGCCGCAGTGGTAACAATCGGGCGTCTCTTGCCGGCGTATACGACACAGGAACCGGCCAAAACATCCGTGGCCAGTCAGAACCTGTGTCAGCCGGAAGGTGAGGGCGCCATGCCGCCTCTCCAGCCACTCCTCAAACACGGGACTTACCGCCACGATCGTGGCGTGCCCGGCACTGGGGTGCACAAGTCGCTCCTTCCAATTCGCCACTAGGACCTGGCGGAGCTCGGACCTCGCCGCCTTGATAGTGGGAGGATCCGGTCCTTCGCCCCGAGCTAGTGCCTCCTGGCGCCAACGATAGAGCGACGCCAGGAGCGCCGCTTCCAGGTCCCATGGCATCGATTCGGCGAGGAGGCTCGCAGCCTCGAACGAGATCGTGCGGTATCCCCTAATCAACCTGACGGCCATGGCGCGCTGTGGTGCACGTAGCGCCGAAATGTTTCGGGCCGCCAGGTTGTCTGCCCAAACTGGGGCCTCATATAGGGCCATGGACCGCACGACCCCCTCGTAGAGCCTCCGGCAGGAGGTGTTTGGCCCCCCGAGGTTGGGCAGCAGGCGCGCGAGCGCACCTGCAGCGCCCCGAAGAATGGGGGCCAAACGACGAAAGTGGGCTGTAAAGTCCCACCGGCTGTCGAGCAAGAGACCCAACCCACTTTAGGGTTGGCTTGACGCCGATGCGGACCCCTCCCACCATGATATGGGCCCCTGGAGGTGGCCGGTTCCGAGGGCCGTAAAAACAAACGGCCTCGGACTTGGACAGGGCCACCTCGAGGCCCAACCGCCGGATACGACCAACGACTTGTGCGACCCCAGCGGTCGCCAGTATGGCCGCCGCCCGGTGCGACTTACCCCTCGCCGTGACAAGCGTGTCGTCGGCGTAACAAATGACGCCGACGCCACAGAGGAGCGCAACGGTGCCATATCTTACTGTAACTCTACTGACATAGATTTTGAATTGACAATGAAAAGAGATTTACCCGCTATTTACACCTAATCTTATGTGTGTTTTTCAAGTTATTAAATAATATATATATATATATATATATATATATATACCGCAAAACGCTGCCGAATCTCAATTATTTCCTTATAATTTCCTTATTCCTATATATATATACCGCGTACCTACGTCTCTGTGACAACAATTTTATTTAGCATGTATTTTAAACATAGTACATAAAAGATATTTGGATGTTTGTAACTTATACATAAAATCGTAGTACAAGCCGTAGCGATCACAATGCGTGCAGCGTTGGCGTCCGCGTAGACAATCATTGTACGTTTCATTGTTTGGTATGCAACTACGCTCAATAACGCGATCAGTTGTCAGGGACGTTTATACAATTTTACCACTACTATAAGCATCAATTTGGCATGCTCTACTACGCTATACGTAATAATAAATTTTATCAGAACTAAATGGCTAAAATAATTTTCGGTCTTTAAAAAATAACTATCAAAAATGTCGCGGAGGCCGACTTTAACACTAATAAGATGGATTTTACTTTATTTCTTTGTTTTTGTAGAAATATCAAAGTAGAACGCACAAAATAAAAGGCTTTCGTAAAAACATAAAATGTTAAATTATGTTCGTAATTAAGCATTAGGCAAAGTAATGCGTAATATTATTGTTTTCTTAGTACTTAAATAGGTTTTCAATTATGATCTCTTACTATTTCATTTTATATTCAATGTTTGTTTGCTTGAACGCTATAATCTCAGGAACTACGAAATCGAATTTAAAAATTCTTGAAGTGTTGGATAGCCTATTTATCGAGGAATAGGCTATATAACATCACGCTACGACCCACGAGGGCGGCGCAATAATCATAAACGTGGGCACAGCTGCAGCTATTCCTGACAATGAGACGACTCTTTTTCGGGAACATTAAATATGAAATGAAAAGATGCACAGACAAGTTTATATAAAGCTCCAATGCTCTGAACATCGGGCAACACATCCTAAATGAAGGCAACATCTATCGCAAAAAATATTTGAATTATGCTAGAACTTGTCATCAACAGTGATCGCTAGTTTTATTTATGCAATCGTTGGTGGATTACTCGTCTATTTCTAACAACCGTTATCTTGAAAAGTACGAATAAACTTAAAAGGCTCGGAATGCTTCGCTGACTTAAATCTGGTAGGGCGTAGGTGTAACATATTATACGCCTGACATACCTAAAGGAGGACACCTACAAATCTACCCCAATTAACAATGTGTCCACTAATACTATTAACTAATTCAGCAATAACATACCATTACAGTTAATGACATGATATCTGCATGCGATGACCACTGTCTGGCATTTATGTAAGCATTTGCCGTGCGCCATAACGCTTTAATTAACACTAATGTTATTCGTTAACCATTAGTTGAACTACACTCGAATGCGTCGATATTCGAATATGTCTACATACGAATACATCGACACTCGAGTGAGAGACATCATATAATTTCATGACAATTATAGCCATTAGAAGAAATGTGTAAAATATATGGGTATGGGTAGGCAAACAATTTTATACGTAAATATTCGTAACGTAAAGCTCTCTTGGTCCAGCAACTCGTATTGTCTAATTATCACGTAATTTATCCGTGTTCATAAACTTAACAATAGCTGTTCAAAGCAATGGGTTGCCTGAAATAAGCTCTCTTTCGGTCTAGTGCTAATCTAGTGCTAATTTGGTCCTTATTTATTTTAGGGAAGCACTCAATTTTTTTAAACCTCTAGAACTCTCTATAATTCTCTACTATATTGATACTAATATACACTTTTTTGTTTCAGGTACAATTGCTCTCTATAACTTGAAAAACCTAGTTCACAAAAATACGTAGCAAATAATGTATTATTCTATAAATATATAAGTTCTTACGTAGTAGTTAACGTTATTAGTTATGTAATTACTATTTTAAGCCAAAGTAATCTTTAAGTTTATAAAAATAAGTACCATTATTATATTTTATGGTAGTTTTTGCGTCTCATGAGCCATGACGCAAAAACTAAACGATAAAATTATAAGTTTTAAGGCTGTACATATTTTAATAGGTTTGTTTTTAAGAATATTATAACTTTCTATAAATAATCTAGATTTACTTAGGGTCCAATGAGATGTCTAATAAGTAATTCATAATACTGTAAATATTTGATTATATTTGTGAACACTTGCATTTATATCGCATCTATTCTATAAATAATATGTTCTTATGCATATTGTAACGAATTTATATCGATATCGGAATGCATTTTATATCATTTTATATAATTGTAAAATATTTATTTCTTGCTGTAAGCTTCTCACGTGAGTCTGTAAGTCTTATGTACCTAATAGCTTAGTCACCAAAGCGATACCAAAGTTTCATGTGACACCTACGTGTTCATTATTTGCACCATTATCGTTATATTAAATAAATTAATTTGTATTAATTTTGTAAGAGCAGTTTTATTTATATATATGTCCCAAACTTAGTAATGACGTAACTTGTAATAATAAAGGCAAATTATCTTTAATGTTGCTACATAATAATTATAACGGCTTCTGATTATTATTTTAGCTACTTGAACAAATAAAAGACGATTTCTCGGAAACACTCAGTAAACTAATATATATTAATTTATTCAACGTAAGTATTTTAAGACACCTGATATTCTTTCGACCGAATGTAACTAATTTGGGACGACAGCGATCGACGCCATTATCTATTCAGCAAACACGCACAATTTCTTTTGGAATGTTTTACTTACCTAAACTGAATAACTAGATGAATAAATAAATACTGGCTTTGTTTAATTCATAATGTATCAAAGTTGTTTCCAACCAAACGTGAACATTCTCCGAATATCATTTATGCCTATTTCCACAGCGCGCACACAAATTAGAGTGCTACGGATAGGCGGGGCAATACAACGCGTGAAACTAGTGCATGCATGACTAGATTATGTCATTGTCAATCGGTGCAACATAGACACGCTCACACACACCGCACCACAGTGCACACTCTATTTCCATAGGCTAGAGTAACTACTTACTACCAGAATGCAGGGCGCTTCATAAATAACCATTTACATACTTACCATGAAGTGAGCTTGCTTTACGAAGGCTATGATCGCTTTGAACACCAGACGCATAACTCACACGTTGCCGGGCCCTAGGGATAAGGAATTAAACATAAAAGGAAAGTTAAGGCATGGGCAAGCAACAGGTCTACTACATTTATAACGTTAGTCTGTAAGAGAGTAGTACTTTACACTGCGAGCCGGTTTATTCGTGTCTTCACCGAATAATGGACTCTTTCACTCAAATCAACGAATAATTTAACAAGAAATGAAACCTTGACTTAGTACATATCGTTCATCAAAGCGAACACAAAAGAAGCCGTTTTAACAGTAAAGTTTTAAGACAACGTAAATGGGCACATATATTTTTTTTATTTTCGACAAATAATGGTTTGAGCATAGACTTTGATCCTTTCTAAAGGAACACTAAAAACATCGCACAATAAAGAAAATAAGTCAAGGAATTCTCGTGAGGCAATCTTAACATTTTTGGTCCTTCATAAATTAGGTCTAAATGTTCCGTTTTATATTTCTTACTATATGATAGGTCTAGCTGCATCAAGAAAAACTTTAATTGTTAATAATGGACGTGGCTCCACAAGGGACGTCGGTAAGTTATTGAAACTGCTAGAAAACTGTTAACAGCGTCCAAAAATGCTTATGGACAGAAATTTTGCTTTCATTTATTGTAAATAATCATTAGGTATTTGATTGGTTTAAGTCAGGAAGCAAGCAGGTCATACATTTTACATCAAATTTCTCTAGCAATAGACATATTCTATAGCGAATGCCCTGTACTCTCAGTAAAACAACTCTTTGTCAAGGGTTTAATAATGTGAAAGCACAAATGCACTACTTTTATACTGCTTGTAAAACCCAATTAAACCAACATTTATTCGGTGGCCAACCACAAAACAGCTATTGTGAAAAACATCTACCCACTATGAATGGACAAACTCAAAACAGTTATAGCACGCTGATTGAAATGACTTGACTATACAACAACGGAATAATTAGTATACGGATTTTAATATACGGGCTATGGGTATGGGTGTTTAGTGGACCGGTATATTGGTAACTATGGATGAAAAACGCCGTCTGCCTGAATACTCTAATAGCATTAATGCGAGTGGCTAGGGGCGTCGACCGGTGCGACGCCGGTTTCGCACTCACGGGTCTCGTGAAAACGGAGACCCGGAGCGGGATTTCCCGTAGTTATGCTCTTGAAAATGACACTTCCACCCCCAAGCATATAGCTCTAGCGGCCTCTCTCTAACCGGCTGACCAAGGCAAGCCAGAGTTGAGAGTCCTACGGGCGCTCTTGAAGTTCTACCCCAGCCAACCAGTAACGGCAAGCCGGCGATGAGGCCCTCATCGACTCGCTGCGGCATTCTGGACCGCAGTGTCGCCACTCACATTCAGCTCGCCACAAGCTGCCCTGCGGTTTGTGCACTTTTATTTAACCTAGTGATACATTTTTTGTTTATATCACAAGGCGAAGGTGGTAGCTTAAAAGCTAGTGTACTGTGTCCTCCGATATCGCGTTAGTGTCATGATGAGGTAACGACTGTCCCAGAGGGGTTATTATTATACTTATTATTAATCCTTAATTACATTGCACTTTTCCATATTGCTTTTATGTTAATACAATTAAATTTATATATATCAACGATTCTTATGGTCCTTGTTAGCGCGGGTAACATGACTGTTTAAGTAGAGGTACATGTGCGAGTATCGAGATCGTGTAAAAGATACGAATTATCAGCGATGGATGGCTGTCGTCGATTCCAAAAAGCTGTACAGTTAGCACATTTTAAGAAGGCTTACGAATTGTAGTCCCATCTAAATAGTAATATTTGGTTTAGCTATTATGAAATTTGCAACACGGCGTTCGAAAATGTTACGAATGACCTTACTTTACATTATTACGAGTGACCTTACCCTAACTGGCTGTATAAAACACGTATGTATGTCTCATGTCATTAAGATGTAATAGTATGATTATATATGTTTTAGTACATATGTATTTAAAACACACAATTCTAAAAATGACACTGGCTATTCTCATTTTTCATGAAGCCTTCACACGGCCTTTCTTTAAAAAGTGTAATCGCGTAACATTCACTACACGCCTACTACGCCTACACTACTGAAGCCGGAGATCCACAATCTAGAAAATCATCCATCCATCAAAAAGTATCATTAACCTTTTGAGTTACAGTAGCACACCGGCGGCAAAAGGTTTTGTATAATGTCTAGCATTCTAACAAATCACAGATTAATCCAACTAAATTCAACTTAATACAAACCTTTTTTAAATAGACTGGCCATACCATCCGGCTGGCCGGTCGTCTTTAACTTAGTTTCTTAAAGGTCTGATTCAAGAGGCTTAACAGTTGTATGTGTACGTTAAAATATGTAGACTACTTTAGAGAATAAATAAAGAAAGCTATGAAAAGCGAATCCTGTGAGATTTTTCCATAACGTGCAACGTGCTTTCATTATTCCGCGGTTAGTTATTTTAGCTCTATTTTCTAAACCTTTTCATTGAAGCCTTGCAGCGTAAGTAGCACATTATAATGCAGAATCAGGTTTATATTTTATGCTCTACTTAAAAATGTTTTATATTTAAGCATATTTTATATTAAAATAATAAAATATTTTAAAATCCTATTTATACTACTAGTTCAGATAGGTTGAGTACAACTTTTTATTATATTCTATAAAAACTACAAAGGAAAATATTTAGATATGAAAATATTACGACCCCTTATCTGAATAACGATTTGAATACGGATGTAATTTTGGTTAATGATCAAATTTAACAACACATTGATATTAATTTTTTCCGTTTTTTTATCGATAAATCATCTATTATAACTAATTTTGTGCGATACGTGCACAAATTTATCACAGTAATAAAAATATATTTTTGCACAACGTATCAACAACTACATAACATACAAATATTCACGCCTATATGTCTTCGAAAGGGTAGGTAGAGCTGAATAACAGTAATATTTCGCCGGTTTTGTTTTTAAGTCACGTCAAAATTGACCCCTTTCTATTATTGTCTCACCTAATAATTTTTCGAACCTGTGCTTTTTCTGAGAAACATAAAACCCTAATCTATATATTAATACGTGAAGCAAAAACTTTGTACCCCTTTTTCAAAAATTGCGCGGACGGAGGTGTATGAAATTTGGCACAGATAAATTTTATATGGAGAAGGAGTGGCGAATCCTAATATTTTTTTTAAAATATACATTAAAAATATATTAAATTAATGAAAAAACACTACACGCACACAACCATGCATTTGACATACATAGTCGAATCGTGTTCGTAGTATTTCGGCATTGTTCGTCTAACGTCGTACAATTCTTCGTAACTATGGTTACCTACATACTGGGTGTAAGGGACGGTGTACCGAAAACTGAAATAGTAGATTCAGACCATTGTTCTGAGTTACAATAGTTGAAATTTTCGTCAGAAAAATCCCAATTTATATCTGAAATTTTTAATTTTTCTGGCTGTATATCATAACATTTTATTAAATAAAAATCAATTAATACCACATTTTACTAAAATACAGCAATGTTATTAAATTGGTGTGATTTCAAGCATGAGCGTTGCGTTGTATCAGTAGCAATCCATTGCGTACCGCGTAATTATATTAATCAATATAAAATCTTTCATCTTGCGTTTTTTATTAATAGAAGTTTTCGTCGAGATAAGTACCTATAGAATTACGTGTTAGTAAAGTTTTTGTTACGCCGTCCCTTACACCCAGTATACCATATACCTTATTTATATATAATAAAGAAAAAAGAAAACAATGTAGCAAGCTTAGGAATATCGTCAATGAAAGTGTATAGTTAAGTAAATAATAATTTGTTTGATAAAGATAGGTAAATTAACCTGTATAGCCTTGGCGAAATATAAATGAAATATGATTATAAGGGTAGAGTTATAGACAATAAAACTTTAATAACGATCAAACAAAAAATTCAAATCAATTATGGTCGAATTATGACCACTAGGCGACCGCTAGTTATACTTAATACTGGAAATCGAAACGCAGGCTAATATCGAAAATTTATACCACTCTTGGTACTTAAAAGATTAGATTAGATTCTATTTAAAATTATAAAATTTGAAATAGAATCTCAAAAAAGATCATTTTATTGGAAGTCTAGTACACAGAGATAGTGTTGTAAAACAATATTTACTCACAGAAAACCGGTGAGCGATAATCCTCTTTGATTTTGCTGTCGGCGGCGATTCTTATTTATTTCTGTTCTCAGCTTGAACATGACTAGAAAATCCTAGCTTTATATTAAAATAATACTTTTGTGTATCCAAAAATAAACCTTAATACCATACGCGACAGATTTCTTAGTACCACGCATAAGCCCATCGATCATTTTCAGTCAAGTCTTTTTACATAAATAAACATTAATTAAATAAATTGATTTTATTCATTAACCTTTACATAATACGCGTTTTCAAATCAAATCAAATCAAATCAAATCACTTTATTGTGGATCATAGGTACAGTAGATGTTCACATAAAATTATTTATTTCTACTATGTCCTGCCATTCCAGCATACAATATTTGCATTAGAATAAAAATAGTGCACAGATTGTTAAAATTCAAGGAAAAAAAAATAACTTAAACAATTAATGAAATACAAATTTACAATATAAAAATGTCTCAAAATTATTAATGATAACAGTTAAAGAAATATAACAATATAAAAATGTGACGAAATTATTAATGATAACAATTAATGAGATATTAGCAATATAAAGAAATGTCTCGAAATTATTATTGATAACAATTAATGAAATATTAACAATATAAAAATGTCACGTACGAAGTATTCAAAAAAAATAATAATTATAAGGATGTCAATTGTCAAAATTTTATGAAAATGTCAATGTCAAAATTTATCATTTAGAAATTCATTGATATGATAGTAACATTTTTGGATAAGCACTGTTTTGAGACTAGATTTAAATGCATTGATATTTAATTGTTTGTAACAATTTGGTATTTTATTATAAATAATGGGCGCCATACAAAATACACTGCTATGCATTAAAGATGTTTTTGAAAATTGTACGCACAATCGGTCAACGTCACGTCGACTGCGTATGACTTTGTCAGACAACCGTGGAAACAAATGCGGATTGGTTTTTACAAACACTGCTAATTCTTTTATATATAATGACGGAAGTGTCAGAATCTTATGGCTTTTAAATAGTGGCTGACAGCTATCTGTGTTTTGAAGGTGAAACATTGCGCGAATGCAGCGCTTCTGCATTTTGAAAATCATTTCTTTATTTGTAGAGTTACCCCAAAAGATAATTCCAAAACTTAATAAAGATTCCGCAAGACCATGATATGCAGTTAATAATACATTTGTATTTACAACAGGTGAGAGATTATAAAGGGCATATGCTATACTACTTATTCTTTTACACAGTGCTTCAGTGTGACCTTTCCAGTTTAGTTTCTTATCAATGATCAATCCAAGAAAACGAGTGGTATCTGTTTCCGAAATTATACTATCCTCATACAGTAGTCTGATGTTCGATGAATTCTTGGTCCTTTGGTTGAAATGCATGATATTCGTTTTTTTTAAATTAATTTTCAAATTATTGTTCTGTAGCCATGTATTAATAAATTTAAATGTATTGTTTATGTCAGATTCATAGATGTCATAATTATCACAAGATATAGTAACTGTACTATCGTCAGCAAATAGCGTCATTGGGTGATCAATTGCAAGTGGCAAATCATTAATATAAATAATGAACAAGAGCGGTCCCATTACGCTACCTTGAGGTACGCCATATTTAATAAAGCGTTCTTTTGACATATATGTTTCTTCAATTTTTGTATTTAAATTTAATCTTAGAACCTCTGTTTTTTGTTTACGTCCTGTCAAGTAGGAATTTATCAGCTCTAATACGTTTCCACGAATACCATACGCTTCAAGTTTTTTTAGCAAGGTTATATGATCCACGTAATCAAACGCCTGCGTCATATCGCAGTAAATCGAGCAGATGGGAGTCCTTTTATCGACGTGTGATATAACATACTTTAGAAAGTCATATACAGCCATATTTATATTTTTGTTACGGCGAAAACCCTTTTGTTCACTCCTCAGTATTTCACATTTTTCAAAGTAATTGTATAATGCATTTGAAAAATACTTTTCAAATATTTTAGAAAATATCGAAATCATTGCTATAGGTCTATAAGACTCTACTAACTTACTATCACCTTTTTTATATAAAGGTCTTATAACAGTAATTTTAAGATCTGTAGGAAATACGCCTGTCTGTATGCACAAGTTGATGATATGACTCAGATGGTTGCATATTTCCTCATTAATTGATTTAATAACTCTGGTAGAGAAACCGTCGTACCCCACACTATTAGTATTTTTAAGATTTTTTGTTATGCTTATTATATCTTGAGGTAGACTTGGCACCATCCACTCCTGTGGAACATCGGTTACGACTGGGTGCTGCGAGGTGCGCTCCTGTGGCGTCGGCGTCATTTGTTACGCCGACGACACGCTTGTCACGGCGAGGGGTAAGTCGCACCGGGCGGCGGCCATACTGGCGACCGCTGGGGTCGCACAAGTCGTTGGTCGTATCCGGTTGGGCCTCGAGGTGGCCCTGTCCAAGTCTGAGGCCGTTTGTTTCCACGGCCCTCGGAAACGGCCACCTCCAGGGGCCCATATTATGGTGGGAGGGGTCCGCATCGGCGTCGAGTCAACCCTAAAGTATTTAGGTCTCTTGCTCGACAGCCGATGGGACTTTATAGCCCATTTTCGTCGTTTGGCCCCCATTCTTCGGGGCGCTGCAGGCGCGCTCTCGCGCCTGCTGCCCAACCTTGGGGGGCCAGACACCTCCTGCCGGAGGCTCTACGAGGGGGTCGTGCGGTCCATGGCCCTGTATGGGGCCCCAGTTTGGGCGGACAGCCTGACGGCCCGAAACATTTCGGCGCTTCGAGCGCCACAGCGCGCCATGGCCGTCAGGTTGATTAGAGGATACCGCACGATCTCGTTCGAGGCTGCGAGCCTCCTCGCCGGATCGATGCCATGGGACCTGGAAGCGGCGCTCCTGGCGTCGCTCTATCGTTGGCGCCAGGAGGCGCTAGTTCGGGGCGAGGGACCGGATCTTCCCGCTGTCAAAGCGGCAAGGTCCGAGCTCCGCCAGGTCCTAGTGGCAAATTGGAAGGAGCGACTTGTGCACCCCAGTGCCGGGCACGCCACGATCGTGGCGGTAAGTCCCGTGTTTGAGGAGTGGCTGGAGAGGCGGCATGGCGCCCTCACCTTCCGGCTGACACAGGTATTGACTGGCCACGGTTGTTTTGGCCGGTTCCTGTGTCGTATACGCCGGCAAGAGACGCCCGGTTGTCACCACTGCGGCGACTGCCGTGACGTTGTAGAGGACACGGCGCTGCACACTTTGGCGGTTTGCCCCGCCTGGGCATCGCAGCGCCGTGATTTGATCGCGGCAGTCGGATCGGTTGCCCTCTCGCTCCCGGCCGTAGTTCAGTCTATGGTCCGGAGTGAGAGGTCGTGGAACGCCGTCGCCTCCTTTTGCGAGGAAGTGATTTCCATCAAGGAGGCGGCGGAGCGGGAGAGAGAGCGTTTAAACCCTCTCCCCAACCGCAGAGCCGGGCGCCGGAGGGCGCGCGATGACCTCCAGCCACCCTGAGGTTTGACCTGGGGGTGGCGGGCTTTGTGGGCCTGCCCGCCATCCGTTCAGCACCAGGTCCGAGAGGCGGCGTGCGTGTTCCCACGCGCGCCTCTGTGTCGAGTCCGTCTCGTCCCTCTAGGGGGGAGACAGTAGGGAATTTTTGAGGGAGCCTGCCGTTTCATACGGCGGGCAGAAACCTCGGCGGGGTCGCGACCGCATGCGAAAGCGATTCGCGCGGCCCCGCCGATAGTGGTTTTGTCGAGGAACACCGTGGTAGGTTTAGTCGGTATTCCGGGAGGTACATTATTTCTTTTCCATCTTTCTTTTACCCCGGCGAGTCCGACATAATCCCTCCGCCCGCCCCCGCGGAGGGATATGCGTCATTGCATTCCCCCACGTAAAAAAAAAAAAAAAAAAAAAAAAAAAAAAAAAAAAAAAGACTTGGCACCATAAACATTGAATTTTTGCGGTAAGAAATATGACTAGTAACTTGATTACCGCTATTTTTTATTGGTTTGATTTTATCCACAAAATAATTATTAAAATAGTTAGCTATCTCAGCAGGATTATTTGTTATGCAATTATTATCAGTTTTAATATTTATTATTTGTTCCTTTGGTATATTCTGGTGGGATTGATTAATAATTTGCCGTGTCGCCTTTGACCTATTTGTAGATGTTGTGATTTTATAATTATTTTGCGCGCGTTTTGTAAGATGTATAATTTTTTTTAGTAATTTACTATATTTGTAGTATTTCATTTTATTTACTACACTAGCATTTCGCCGGCATTGCCAAAGTAAACGTCTTTTATTTTTGCTACAGATCTTTAACCCTCTAGATATCCATTTAAGTTTATTATTCAATTTTATTATAATATGTTTTTTTGGGAAACACAGGTCATAAAATAATTTAAAGTTTTTGTAAAAATGATTATATGCGATATTTGGGTCAGTAGCTTCATATACTTCAGAAAACGAAAGACTACATAAACATTCCTTGAATTTATTAATGTTATGGTCATTGTAGTCACGCACTGTTTTACGCCATATCTTTAAAATCGGAATCTTTTTAACGGGTACTCCTATAAGTTGAGAGGTATGGTCTGACAATCCAAATTCTAACACTTCAGTCTTACATGGCTTTGGGTAGTTGTGAACAAAATTGTCGATGCATGTTTTACTACTGTATCTGGTCGGTTGCTTAAGAGCTAATTTCATATTATAATTAAGAAATAAACATTCCAAGTCCAGAGTAACATTATTAGTTTTTAAAATGTCGATATTGAAATCACCTGCTAATACTACGTTCTTATATTTATTTTTAGAAATATACATTAATAATTTGTCAATTTTACTAAAAAATATGCTAAGGTTATTAGATTTTGGAACTCTATATATGCATACAATAACTATTTTAAATTCAATAAGTTCTATACCACAGCATTCGAAAGTATTAGCCACACTCATATTTTTTATTTCTATAAGTTCTCTCCATTTGTGTTCACACCTTACTAAAATACAAGCACCCCCTCTTTTGCACTTGTTTCTACTAAAACACGCTGCTAAAGCGTAGTTAGGGAAATTTAATAAATGCTCATGGCCTGCTTCCATGAAGTGCTCTGTTATACACACTACGTCTAAATTTATTTCTTTATTAGTAAGTTCTGCTAAATTTATTAACAACGCATCAGTTTTACTAAATAATCCTGCTATATTTTGATGCAAGATATACAAATGCTTAGTCACGAAAAAAGTCATTCTCATTATTTGATGTATGATCGTTAATGTAGCTATTACGTGATGTGGCATCATGACAATCAATGTTATTGTTTCTTATCATATTATCTACTTGATCATTTGAAAATAGTTTTAAATCTATCATAATATTTTTCATTATTTGTTGATAAATATTTTTCAGTCCATGACTATTTAATTTGCCAGTATTATATGAGAAGCTGTTATTCAGTTACGTAAATGAGCAATATTTAATCTTATTCAGGAGTTATAATATTCGTGGTCTAGTTATTACGATGTATCTGAATAACATTTTGCTCCAAATATTGAGTGCTTTTGTTAAGTGCAAAAATAACAAATATAAATACTCATTAAAATATAGTGTATAACAAAATAGTAAATATGTTCATATTTTCTTTCTGATAAAGACACGCGTTCATTAATATAATACCTGTATTGCGGGGAATGCAAAAAGCAATGAAACATTGAACACAGTATACACCCAGAGTCTAAGCAACTATTTGAGGAACGCACAATTTTTTATCCCGTGTGAGAATCGAACATACAACACTCAGCACACTGGCAGTGGTAAGCCGATTACTTAAATGACTACGGTATCAGTGTACTGTAATTTTAGCACTAATATGTACTTTATTCAGAACTTAAAGCAGGCAATAAACAATATTTTAAACGTAGCACCTTTAATATATGTATGTATAATTTTTCCCTATCTCGTTAAACGTAATAGGTAGGTATTCTTAAGTTTATCGCATCGCCATATTAAATTCTATATATTTATAACAACATGTCGTATAAAAGGTTGCACACTTTGAAACTAACAAATATCTGAAAATAAAGGTGAAATGATTATAATAATGTGAACTTAGTTAAATTTATTTTGTCAGTACAATTTACCATTTCTTATAAGACGTATCTATAATTAAATAAATATTATTGCCAAATAATAAAAGAAGCAATAAATATAACAAAGAATGATTACAACTTCGATCGCATAAAAATCATGTTGCTTTTATCGAAGACAAAGTTTTATCTTCGATAAAAGCAAGTACTCCAAATTCATCCCTCGCTTAGTTTTTGTAACTAAATAAAACTTGGTTAGTTACAAAAACTGAGCGATAAAATGGAACTACTTATCCTGACATAGAGACAAATGGTTATGAAACTTTTTCAGAGGACACAAATGAAAGTTTATAAATTTGTTACCTATTTCTGCAGCCTGCGATAGTTTTGGACTATTCTGAGATCAATTAATTGTGCGTAGATGAGATCGATCAATGGTGTACATACCATTCCTTGGTAAATCTCACATTGATATTTAAAGACTACCTCGGTTTACCTCTAAAATACAAGTGAAAATATTTATGCCTATGATGCAGACAGGTTTAACGACATAGAAAATCCGATTTACACACACCATTGTTACTTAAAAGCAAAGCAAATGACAGGAATGAAAAAGTTTAGCGTAGATAGTATATTGTCGAGCACTGATGCGGGCTACCTTCTATTCATCGTCTTTTTAGTTTGCTGTGCTTGTTTAAAGCTCACTGTCTATTGTTCTTCTGTCATTTAAAAGTCGTAATTGAAATGCAGTTTGTAGTGCAATAATGTACCAACTAACAGTACACATATAAATCTACGGTACCGTTTTGTACGAGAAATTATCTCGGTCAATCAAATTCTCGTCCGATGCAGATGGACTCGAAATGTGGTTGACGATATTCCATCGAAAGAACTCCATTATCGGACAATAAAAAGTTGATGCTGAGCGTTTTTGCGTTTTTACGTACGTACGATGGAATTTATATGCTACTAGATTTCGTTCGTGGCTTCACTCGCTCGGAAATAGTATTTTTTTCTGGGTGATAGATAACTCTATTTCCTTTTCTATACCCCTGACAGCGTGTATACGAAATTTCATAACACAAACAAACTCACATTCGCTTTTATAATATGAGTTAGAATGACTAAAGAAGGAAATCTAAGTACCTACTTACGTCAATCTCGTCCCAGCCAAGTATTTTGTTTTATAAGAAATGCGTGGTGTTATCTTATTACATTACTTAGAGTTTATGACGTAACATTTATTATACCAATTATGACATTTATTTAAGGGAGTTCTCTTCCTACCTGCCTTAATGTACTTTAATGTGTTCCCGAAGGTACAGACAGAGATAAGTTATGTTAGCCAAATTTGATTTACATTGTTCGTATAATGAGATATAATATCTAACAGTATTACCCAGTAATACTTTGCCTGTGTAAGCCAGGAACTTATTAACTTCATTTTGCGAGCCTCTACGGACATTAAAATTATATATATAATAATAATAAAATCATTTATTTCGGACATAATCCATGAGTTAGTAACAATTTTCTTATAAACTATGTTAGTAAAAAGAAATAAATTAAGTATACATATATTACAATTTTCCCGTAACGATGCCCACCCAGTGTGCCTGTATGGGACAATCATTACGGGACGCAATCGTTTGCAGAATGCTGTTGGTGCTACTACGCAGTCTCTGAAAAAGTGACGCGGCTTTTTCCGCATTATAGCATGAAAGCCGTCAACGCGCGCAACAGCAAACATCTGCGACGCACTGCAATGACGCGGTAGCCCCAACAACACTCTGAAAGCGTTATTGTATTGTATACGCAGAACGTTGTAGGCTCGTTGCGTATACCGCACCCACAGGAATCGCTCGAGTAAAAAGATTGGCAATATGCCCTAAAAAGAGTTAATTTTACTTCATTAGTACATCGAGCAAACCTGCGGGCCAGCATATTACTCCTCAGTGCCAACGCCCTGCGTTCCCTTTCTATATCTGGGTCATCCTTAAGATCTTCCGATATTACATGGCCCAGGTATTTAAAGGTTTGTACAGTCTTCAGTACATTCCCGTCTATCATGATTGGAGGCACAGTAATGGGCCTCTGATTCCCCGCCTTAAAAATCAATACCTCACTTTTGCGTGAGTTGTACCTGAGACCATGTTCTGAGGCGTACTGTTCACAAATTTGTATCAATGATCTCAGGGCGTTTACCGAGGGGGCCAGCAGAACCATATCATCAGCATAGCTTACGTTGTTGACACAGGTACCGTCAATGTAGCATCCGATATACGTTCTACTGAGTCCCTCGATCAACTGATTCATATATAGGCTGAATAGGCCAGGAGATGTTAGTCCACCCTGTCTTACCCCACATTCCAGTCTATATTCGTCAGACTTTGTATCAGCCCATCTAACCTGATTAATCTGGTTACAATACCAAAATTTTAAAATGTTGACGTATGCCGCTGGCATGCCTGTCACCTGTAGCTTTCGCCACAGTATATTATAGGCAACTGAGTCAAAAGCTTAGGTGCGGTCAAACAGCCGGCGTGCGCGGGGCGTGCGCGTGTCCCGCGCTGTTGTAATGTACTGAACTATATGAAAGCGTTCACACAGCCAGCGCTAGAGCGAGCGCGGGGCGGGCGCGGGACCGGCGCAGCGCGGCGCGGTGCGGGCGCGCGTTCGGCGCGCGTATTACGCATGCGTGGTATAAAGCTTTCAACACACTGTATCGCTATAAGCTAATTGAAAATAGTATGAAATGAAAATAACATACCGTGTCAATTGAAAATAATAACATTTTATTTGACATTTTTCATTAGTTACTACTATGAGATTTATACACAAATAAAGAAATATTACCTCCATAAAATATATATTAATATGAAATGTATACTTTTATTCTGTATGAAACATAGCATGTAACATTAATGGGTGGGCATGTGTGAAGGTCGTATTATACTGTCGGTTATATAGCAGTATCATGAATTAAAAATAAGTACCTATTATTTTTAATGCTTCCTGTTTTTTCCCCATGATCATCATTCACAACTGTGTAAATATCAGTAAATTTACTTATTTTGTACTTTGGAATTATTGGACTACAATGTATTTATGGAACAAAGGAACAGGGATGCAAAAGTTAGGTATGTGAGTGTTTGAACCAATATGGCGTACAGCCATACATTCATATATATGTATTAGATATTTACACTCATAGAATAAGAGTGTCGTGCGGTTGCCTTGTTGTTGCCGAACGGCAAACCTGATATCTTGTTAAATGAAAAATCCTTGATGATTTTGAATATGACTTTCTTGATTCACGGGTTTATCTTGATAATGACTTATTAAAAAGAGAATAATTCCAACAAATAAATGTACATGTATTGTAATGCGCTGACGCGGCCGCAGTATGTTGCTGACGCGGTAACTTATGAGGTTAATAAACCGAACATATTCCCGGCCCAGACAAAATGAGATGATGAGCATAATTTAACAAACATATATATTTAAGTTAAAATTTGATCAATAAACTCTATTTTATCTATATTTCTATTTTGGCCTTCATTACATAATATTATCATTAAAGATATTATTTCAGTAATCGCGGTCGCTGTGGGTTGGTAGCTTTATATTTATTGAACACATACGCGTGACGTCACCAAAACGCGTCGGGCCGGCGGCAGGCACGTCGCCGGCCCGCCGCGTTTTGGTGACGTCACTCCCGCCCCGCTCACGCCATGCTCGGCGTGGTTTAACGCATGCGCAGTACGACCTAGAATACTATAATATAAAGCCGCTGTCACAGTCATCGAAGTGTATACACGTCGCTGACCTACTCAAAATCCAGGCAAGACCTTTAGTCCTCAAACACATAATTATCACAGCGCGAGAGCCTAAGTGAGCGTGAGAAAGGACAGCGATAGAAAGCCTAGTACCTATTTTAATTATTGATGTCTAGCGATTCAGACGTGGCCGCGGCTCTGCTTATGTTTGCAATAGCTAATTTTAAAAAGCGCAAATGGATATGGATTCAGGATTGAATCAATCACGTCATATGTAAGGAAAATACCATACGCTGTGTCAAGAGTTATAACTTATAAACACATGAGGACACATTTTATGCCTATTTTAGGATATTTCAACATTGTTTTGAGCATATACATGGCTTAATAGAAGCGAAAATAAATAAACTTGACACAAATTGGAGACGCTATTGGTTCAAGAGAAAGGCTGGCAATTTGTCTGAGCTAAGACATTTAAATAATAATATTTACAATAAAAAAATAAGTTAATTCTAAATATAACAGCTTAATTAACGCAAAAGGCTTGACACATCTTTGTAAGAACCTAATACAATATAGTATAGCCTCGATGATGTAGTGGTTAGTGTAACCGACTGCCTGAGGTCACGGGTTCGATTCCCGCACAAGTCAAACATTTGTGTGTATGAACATGGATGTTTGACTTGGTCTGGTTGTTTCTGTGTATAATATGTATGTATTTACAAAAAAATATAGTATATATGTGTATATGTAAATATGTTTATCCATTGTTTAGTACCCATAGTACAAGCTCTGCTTAGTTTGGGCTAGATGGTGTTGTGTGTATGTGTAGAATTTTATATTATATTATAGTAGAATAATAAAATAATTACAAAATAGTACTCCAACTCGACATAGGCTTTAAACAAACAATATGCATTAAACTGTGTTCGCCTCCACATAAAGCATCCTCAAGACTGTTTAGCAATAAATAAGAAAATAGTTCTTTATATATTTTTCTGACACTGTGATATTGTATGTCAACTGTTTGCACCTTTGAATTCCAGACGCGTAACCGAAACGCTCCATCTATAGAGCGACATATTTAAATATATAGGTATATATTATATTATATTTGACATGTTTTTATATTCATTTTTTTTGACATCAATGTGACGTATTCTGAATGTCAATTTCTATAAATAAATATATGCTTATTTATGTAAATATGTATTCTATGGTTAGTATACTACAGAGTAGTTGTTATGGCTTTAAAATATTAGTAGGCATATCCAATTAACATTGGAAATAAATTTTATGGCATATAATAGATCTCGTAAAACATAAATAATATAAGAAGCTAAACTTATAATAACAAAGTATTTATAATCACCGAATAATAATATTGAATTCAAGAATGAAATTAATACTAAAATAGAGTTGATTAATACTTCACTCAATTCTATTAGAACACGGCAATCTCTTTACTCTACACAAAACTCAACTTCTCTTCAAACTCTCTGTTATTTGGCTAGCTACTATGATGGCTAGCAAGCATATGGCGCGCCTTATGGTAACTGGTCATGGAAACTTACGATCACTTGCAATAGCCTTGTGCAATAGTGATAACACATTGCTCGTGCCTATTATATGGAAAATAAATCTCATCTTTATTTCAATTGCTCTAGAAATATCTATGTGCCGATAGTCTAGTAGAAAGTCGTCACTGGTTGTCGTAACGGCCATCAAGACGCGTACACATTTCTATGCCTGTGACCGCGGTTTTATATATGATGTCGTTCGTATCACGCATGCGTCAGCAAAGCGAAGCTTGACACCCGCCGGCGGCAGCGCGTGCCCGCCCCGCTGCCGCCGGCTGTGTGAACGCTCTCATACAATTCGGTACATTACAACACAGGCAGGACAAGCGCACGCCCCGCTCACGCCGGCTGTTTGATCGCGCCTTTAGACAGGTCGAGAATACAGGCGTATATCGGCGTCTTTCTTTCCGTGTAATACCTCACAGTATGCTTAAGGCACAAAATTGCACTTTCAGTGGACAGTCCCGCTCTGAAACCAAATTGTGAGTCATGTAAATGTAAATGTCCACTGAGAATCACATTAAGCAAACTGTCAAGTATTTTTGCGGTTGTAGTGGCAAGCGAGATGGGCCGATAATTTGACCTATCTGATACATCCCCAGTCTTATTTTTAACAATGGGTACAACTATGGTTTTCATCAGTGATTCCGGTAAGTGTGAATGACCGATACACAAGTTAAAAAACATAGCCAACACACGCGGTAGGTGTACTCCCGCGTGACTGAAATGCTCGATACTGAGGCCGTCATGCACCGGAGACTTACCCCGTCTTATGCCTATAATAGCCGAGGCGACGTCCTTAGCTGAAAATCAAGTCTTTTCCTCGAGCATTTCGGCCGCAGTATCTCTCGTAGAAGTTACCGAATGACCTAGTGGAGATCTTACTGTGAAGTGGTCTTTAAAGCTATTTGCTATGCACTTAGGATCACTGATGCTTCCGATGCTCATAGGCAAGCACGGCCTAGGGTTCATGTTATTGGTATTTCTCCAAAAGGCTGAAAACTTCCCCGCGGCGTGATTTGAGGCTAGTATATCCATTCTGATTTGTTCCTGCCTGTTCTGATACCATTTCAGCTTGGATTTAAAAACCTTTCGGCTATTACACATTTGCTCATATATAGATGGCTTACCTGCTAACACCCACAACTGAAACCTCAACCTAGCGTCACTATGAGCGCCAGCGACGTACCTGTTCCAGCCGGTAATGTACCCACCACGTCTGAAACATTTACGTTTAGAGGACTTCATAGATGCACAAGTTAAAATATCAATAATACTAATATACATATTGTCTAACAAGTGCTTATGTCTAGGGTCAGAACAGAATGTATCAGCACATAGCATAGTCTGAATTCCTTAGGGAAATGAATCTTTTTGAGCTCCTCGTGACATAAACTATGATATAAATCGATCTGTTTCAATTCCCTCCTGCCCCAGTTCACACCATCACTTAGTGTCTTACATCCTACAGTGCGCTTAGTAACAACTTTCTCAATATCACATTCTATATATAAAGGACAGTGGTTAGACCAATACACGTCGTGTTGTACCCATACATTACGGATAGTCCCTTGAGCAGCTTTCGTTACTATGCAGTGGTCTAACCATCGCCTACACCCATGTGCCTCACTTGTAAAAGTGTATGTATCAGACTGAGCACCCAGCACCTCCAAATCTATACAACACCAGTCCTATTCCAAACAAAAACTCAACAACTCATTACAAAATAGTTCATTAGGATGAGCATTAAAATCACCTAAAATATACACTGCTTCACTATCAGAATTTGTTTCTATTATGGACTCGATAACACTTAGACAGTCAGTAAAAATCGGTAAATTATCTATATGGTTAACAGGCATATACACACTAAATATTAGCACTGACCTGTTACGCGTCATCACCTTTATGGCACATATACGCTCACTATGACAATCTATTACAGATACCGACTCAAACGCACTCTTCCGCCATAGAAGTGCCACACCGCCAAACGGCCTACCACTTAGGAGGCCTAACGACGTATCCACCGCAGACGTACCAATGCATCCAAATTCCTCGTCTATTGTATTAAGTAAAGGCAAATCATGCGGCAGCAACCATGTTTCCTGAAGCGGTAACACATCTGCATCCTTACAAAACTAACTAACGTGCTACTCATTTGTGTTATATCCATTTAGTTATTATTTAACTTAAGTACTTACACGCTGTTTCTTGTCCCCGTTTACACTATTCATTCTAACACTGACAAAGCGTCTAAATGTGATTCCAGCAGGCCACAGATTGTCATCCAGAAATGTGTCAATGTTCTTCTCTGCTACATAAATATTATACGAGTTATGGTCTCTCGGTTTCTTTGTCCTAATCTTCAATAACGTTACCTTGTCATTTCTCTTATCACAGATATAATTGACAATGTCAGATTCAAGCACATCTTTTTGCACATTCGATACAAACATTGCTATTTTTGTTTCCGCCGCCTTAAATTTACTGCAGTTCAAGTCAGCCTTCCCTTTGTTCCCTATAAACATATTTCTTAGTCTTTTTTTCTGTGCATGTATCCACTGTTCATCCTCTTTTGGCTTTTTCCATTCCGGCCCATTCCTGACAGTCTCCGCAAACGATAACTCTTGTATTGCCGCTGTATCGGTTATCTTATTGCTGCCGGTCGCGGCGTTGTGTTTACATGGATCAGCTGGTAATAAACAGTTAATCCCGCTCGTTGAACAAACCGGTTTCTCACTTGTAACATTCTCTTTATTCGTCGCCTCGCTTGCACAGCATTCCATCGCAGTCGCACTCACTTCAACCAGCGCTTGCCGTGGTGTAGTAGAGAGCGCATTCATTACCTCAGTTGGATCAAGCGAAAGAGATCGTTGTCACACTTGTCAATAAGCGGGTATTCATTTTGTGATGGATAACTTTGACAGATGACTATATTTTGCTTGGTCATTGACCTGTTTCTCAACATTCCAATTGCTGACCGTTTATTTTCTAATTCTTCAAATTGCTTTGTAGTTACATACGAACTTTTAATTGCCTCAACGTCTGAGTTTAGCTTAACGATATCTTTCAATAAAGCAGTCACATCTACATGATCAAACGTAATTAATAATTTATTCGATTCCCGCACAAGTCAAACATTTGTGTGCATGAGCATGGATGTTTGTCTTGGTCTGGGTGTTTCTATGTATAATATGTATGTATTTACAAAAAAAAAGTATATATGTATGTTTATCCATTGTCTAGTACCCATAGTACAAGCTCTGCTTAGTTTGGGCTAGATGGTGTTGTGTGTATGTGGTACAATATTATTATTATTATTATTATTATTTAATTCTCTAGCTACGAAAATTGGCATTACCTCGGGATCAGTCTCCTTGAATATTGCTATAATATCCTCAAGGTCTCGCTGTATCTTGCCGTCCTTCCTTCTTGATATATTTCGTTTGTTTGTTTTGATGGAGTCAAATAACAAACCTTTCGCTTTTTCGACTTCACTGACAGTAAAAGCTGAGGCACAAATGCGTACCATACTCTCATTGTCCATCGTATCAATCTTATTTCGCAAATAACATTTAATAATATTTGAAATATTCTTGATAAATATATATTGTACTCTATCGAAGCGACGCATGTCGGAAATGGGCGACGCCGCGTGTAAATAAGGTTCGATAAAAAGCCTCAATTCGACTACAACGGATATGCGCCCCATAGAATCTCATAAGTAAGTATTTGGCAATTCATCGCTATTTTCCTCCCATTTTCCTCATCTTTGTAAAGAAATTGAAATAAAATCTTTTATTTATCTCAACTGCTCATGATTTACTTTGATGACAAATTGCTATGAATCAGCAATTTGTCAGTCATGGACGGAACATACGCGACTCGATTTGATGAGGACAAACGGATGAACTTCCATACGACGTATTGCCGCTGAGTTGACATCGAACTTTATACAGCGCTTTATTTATTTACATGTGGTATCGCACACCGCGGTGCCGTTTACATGCGGCCACTTTTAACAGAGCACAATACTCGTAGTATTGCGTTTGTTTTCTAGAATTAACCCGGCGTAACTCTATATTGAATGCAACCTAATAACCTATATTTTAATATCGTTAATATTAAAGTTTAAGACAGTAACTAATCCTAACTTATTATTATAAATAAGAATACTTACAATAATACTTAATCAAAGTTATTAGCGAAAGATACGTCGTGTTTAAGAAATCTGGATGGACACTCAGCATACACTGAGTTGGACATAACCCACCCCAGTACTGATTGTGTTTGTTTGTTTTTTCTTTCACGCCATAACTAGTCAACCCATCATCATAAAATTGATTGTTGTCAGGGGAACAGAAAATAACATCCTTTACCTTTTATCCAGAAAAAGTACTGTTACTAATCTAACAAAACCTACATTTACGGGAGCGAAGCCGCGGGGAAAATCTAGTTTAACTAATAAATCGATAACTCGACTTTAAAATGTAGCATGTTTGTGGAATAGTACTTTCAGCGTAAAAAAATAATATATATAGTACATTATATCAAGAGATATTCAGAGTCCATAAAGCTCATGTTTCCGTACTACGGCTTTATCAAGCATGAAGGCTTTAGACATTCAAGTGGATTATATTTGATACGACTTTGTATCTAAACCGACTAACTGGGGCTTACTGGGTTTCTCCAGAGTACTAGTGCGTTTCAGTAGTTTGGTAGAACGTTTGATGGAATATTGTAGGTATCAGATAGGAATGTTCACCCATTAATTTATATATCATGTTGTGGAATTTATTTACACATTCAATAAAATACCTTTATAGACCTGCGACATGATTTTACGCGTATTTTATTTATGCAATTTATTTAGGCAAATCAACGACCTAATTACTATTTTAAACTATACATTAATTATTGGAAATCTAGTGCTCTGTCAATACGTGGTTTAATAGTTGTTCCCAGTCTGAATGTTCTTTGTGTCAGTTGTTTAATTGTTTAAAATCCCTCACGACACAGATATTATACCTAATGGGAGATGTATAAAAAAGGACACCAAACATAGCATTATAAAATTCATATCTTTTAAAAAAACAAAATATTATGTTTCATTATCTCAATCATTCAACTCCGCAGACATTCATTATTAAAGAATATAATACTATGTTATAATGTTACATTTTTTGAAATATAATATCATTTATGTGCCCTAAGTCATATTATAAATGCGAATGTAACTCACATTCACACGTTTGTTACGCTTTCACGCCTTAAATACTCGACTTATCATCTTAAACTCTGCATACACGTACCTACTTAAAAAAGGGATTAAATATAATGACCATCTAAAATACTAATTGCACAGCAAATATTGCACAGCATAACGAGCATCTATACGCCTCGAATCACTGCATTCCGTCACAGAAGGGTTAGGTTATGTTAGGTTCCTTCTTAAACCCATCCAAAAATAGGAGCCCCACGAAGCGGGGCTCCGTCGACTTAGTTTGATCTCTTTAAATATATTTTGCTATGAAATTAGTATTTTTGGTAAGCATATTTTGCTGTGCAATTAGTATATTTTTGCTGTGCAGTTAAATACTACCCCAGGAAAAAACATAAGAGTACCTATATACCTATCCAGGAAAAAGTACTGTCCCGAGCGACGTCTCGGGCAATAGCTAGTATAATACAATTTCACAGTCATTCTCATTATAATATGTTTTCGATTTCAGAGTTACGCAGTGTTATTGAGTTTTTATTAGTAGTAGCATGGAGTGTGTAATGCGTCCTGTAAACTAAAATATGCTCTTCCCGTCTTTGTGTATATGTAATATGTGCCTTATAACATTGTTGGCAATAGGTGGATATCTACTCATCAGAGATATACTTATGTGCGTGAATTCTTAAAACAATATTATATGACTAATTGACATTTATAATATGGTACATTTTGTCCGTTTGTATAGATTTACAGTTTAAATTACTATGGACTGCATTATAGATGGTTTAGAGTGGTCATCTTTCAGTGATACCTACATTATTAGTGAGCAGTGCATCAAGTATCACTCGTATGACATATGATGCTCTCCATAGCCTGTTTATGCGACTCTACAATATATTAAAAATATAATAATGAGTCACTTTAACCAGTGCAAAAAGCGTTGTCTGTGTTCCGGGATCGAAAAGTCGAAATAGCCATTAAATAAAATAAACTTTAATTCGCACGTGGAGAACACTGGTTCATTAGACCCAAATTTTGAACGTGTTTTATTATTAACACACTACACAACTAGTTAATTATGAGTAAATTTATTTGCTCTTTATATTAGGTAAATAAATTTATTGAAATTAAACTACTATATACGTATATAGTAGTTTAATTTCAATGAATAACATTCGCGTAAACAGAAGACAATATTATGTAAATAAATTTACTCATTGAAATTAAACTACTATATACGGATTTTATCGCGTTGTTTATTTAACACTGTATTACAAAATTTTGAAAATATTACACTACTACTGATTTTATTTTACTAATTTATAAGCTAATAAAATTATTTAAACTATTAAATCTATTTATTTTTGGTTTACACTTTCTCCGACGTTTCGGTTGCTTTTCAGCAGCCATGGTCACGGGGAGACTCTCCCCGTGACCATGGCTGCTGAAAAGCAACCAGCAAAAATGAATAACATTCGCGTAAACAAATTTACTCATTTAACTACAAATCTGTTCGACGGTTATTATTTGAGCTTAAACTAATTTGATATAACATTATGGTTACGCTATGTTGATAACATCACATTAGATTTTATTGTTCATTCTCTGTAAGACGTAATAGTTTATCCTGGTTCTATAAGTATCCATAGGCATCGGGTGCAGTTAGCTTGTTTGTCACTTTAGTGCTGTAAAAACGAGATCTCATGTTCTACCTGAATGATAGTAAAAAAATTGTAACGCAGCAAAAGTATTACGATGTTTAAAAGTAGAAAAGAACATTTTTTTTTAGAAATCTCTACTCATTTTTGGAATGATTACTGACAATTTCCAATTAAAATAATCCTGTAAGACTTGAAGTGGGGTCGTGCCTGGGACCTTCCTACCGCATACTCAAGCTCAAGGTACATATTTAGACTAGTAGTTTTCAAATCCGCTATATTAAGATAGCACGCTATGGAATAGAAACTATATTTTTATAGCGCGCTATTTTTACGCAATGTTATAACGCGCTGCTCGGGGACGCTAGCAGCGTCACAGAATATGGCAAATAAAAAAAATTAAATGCGCTACTTTAACTGTGGGACATGTAAAATATATAAATTAATAAGTAATAGGCAAAATAAATTCAATGAACTCTCCTTCATACTTTTGAGACTTAGGACTGACTGATTGACTGTGACTACTGAATAATAGTAATGATAGGTTCTATAATAATAAATTAATTATAGTCGTATTTAAAAGTTCAATAATACGCAACTCGCATGAGCCGGCTGGAATAGCATAGTAACGTAAACAACGATAATATTTCATACAGCGAGCGGTAGCACGCGGCAACTGACTAGCGTATCTATTATCTAGCGCGCTAGACGTCGCTCGCCGCCCGCGCAGGCTTGTCATCGCGCAGCGCGCTGGTCATTATAACACGCTATGCATAACAGACTAGGCATATATAGCGCGACGCTATTTCTAGCGCCAAGATTGAAACGATGTAGTACGCGCTATGCGTTGAATAAATATAGCGTGCTATGTTATGACGCTATATGCTATATTAACCACCACTAATGTAGACCGACGAGGCAGCATGCCAATATATGCATATTATTTATTATGTATATAATAGTTGCTTCTACTAAACCTGCTGTGACCGCCATTTTAACGGATGTCAAGTCTCTCTTTATGTCTGGAATCAATTTCAAACTTACTCTAAATTAATCCTTATAATTGTCACGTATTACCTAGAAACATTACAGTAAGTTACGTGAGCGATGTAAGTGTTCGAGTACTGTAATGCTTTTAATCCATTAGCTTACTTATGTATGAGGTACTTCGTCCAGGACAAAGAAAATGTCAGATGAGTAACAACACATTGTAGTATTGGCTGTCATTCTCCAATAAAGCTGCTAAAGGACATTGAGTGATTCAATTCACTTTGATCACAGTCCCACTTTGCCGTCACAGGTAATTGTTCTGTCAATCCCCGATACACGAAATTCACTGACGTGTTATCTTCGCCCACAGGGAATAACTAGGGTGTTATAATTTTTATCCGCGTTAAGCCTTATAATAGAGCTATGGATTACTTTAGACGATAATAAATTCTTAGAAGTAATACATATAAGGTAGATACTTATTGAAAATATAGGCTCATATGACATCAAAGGGGTGGCAGAGTAAAATATGGGTGACATTTTGTTTCTTAAGCCACCGAAAGAGGTGGCACTAAGATTCTGTGATGCTACTAGGTAGTCTCTGACAGAAAAACTAAATAACACACTGGCCGACCCGGGAATCGGATCCGAGGCCTCCCAATTATATAGAAAACATAACAGCCTATTTGAAGTATTGTTTAATTAATATTAGTGATGTTAAGTATAAATAAATGCAAAGATAAAAGATTCCACTTATTAAGCTCATCAACAAATTGCTCAGACATTGAAATTTGGAAAACGGCTTTAGAATATTTAAAAGAAACAAAAACATCTTTGTATATGTATTTATGCTCACTTGAACGTAAATAAATATTGACTTCGTATACAATTTTTATAAAGTCTTGTGTAGTAAACTCTAAATAAAGATACCTATTTCCTTGTTTTGAGTTCGAGTAAGCTCTTATACAACACAACAGCTTTGTCCGTCTGTCTGTTATACAACTTTCAACTCAAGAACCGTAAGAGCTAGAGACTCGCGATCAACGCCATTCGACTCAACATAGTCGATATACCCCGAAATGACTATGACCTTTGACCTCTGACCTCAAGGTCACGTGGTATCACGTGACCTTTGCATATTACATGAACCATTTTTTCGAACTCTAAGATTTACGGCAATTCATTGCCGTTTCTCACTTGTATGAATCAATTCTTTCTTTAACCTTTTGAGCGCCTACCTATGCCGAACGCGATGTGTCCTCCAGCGCCAAGCTATATATCTACAAAATTTGAAAATATTGGGCTACTTCAATTTTGTTGTTTTTAAAACAAAAGTAAAGTTTTAGGCAATAGTAAAATTACGCACAAAATGAAACAAAATATTTTCTTATGTACTTATTTTACCATGTCTTGAAGCATCTGGAAATGGCAACACACAAACGTTAGCATTGACTTATATTATGGATGCGTTCCACTTATTAGCTCCAGACTCCAGTAATCATAGATATGACACTACATAATTATATAGATGTAATCCAGCGTCCCAACAGGGCCGACCTTGGTGAGAACTTGGTTTCCATCCGCGGATTGCGTTTCGGCTACACGGATCTCATCCACCCCAATGATATATAAACTATAGATACGTTGCCCGCGCTCTGTAGTGGCAACATGAATGCAAGGTAATTACCAGAAGTCCATTTAGTCACGTACCAACCAGTGCCGCGTACACCTGTACGTGACAATAAAATAAATTGAGTGAATAACTTTCTCAACAACAAAAAAATGCTATCCTGTATTTTTAGGAAATGTAAAAGTTATACTACAACTGTGAAAGATAAAAAGTATCATTTCATGCGTAAGTATCAAGGGAAATGCATTTTATTTTATTTTTGTCGATGTCTTCTAATGGCTGCTGGCACCTGGCTGAAATTAGCGTTCGCGCTCGACCAATGAGCAGGCACCAGAGAATGACAACGTAATTAAAGAAATATATTTATCTCTCTCTAACAACAGGAATGCCGTAGATGACATTTAATTTTCTTTCTCTTTCTTCGTGCGTTTATGTAGCTATCTAGCTACCGATAGTATTTACACTGTTTTAGAGTGCCGTGATGTTCATGCATGATGCGTCTATTTATATTACGTCATCGATCCACCCACCAACACGCACGTGAATTAGTCGCGAGTCGTCTTCTGTCATGAAATCTACTCGTATTGTGTTGTAGAAATGGTTCCAAATTTGTCGAAATTTCAAAAAGTGGGCCTTGTTTTAGTAGTTTTGTCCACAATTAACGACGAAAAACAAAAAGAAATGTGGATGAAGCGTTGGTTAAAAGGAAGATCGATTCTCAGCCATTCAAACTTATTGCAGTTATTGGACTTCAATGATATTCATAACTTCCTACGAATGGACAAGTAAGTAAGACAGCAGTGTCGGCCGAAGAACGGCTGTTAGCTACTTTAAGATATCTAGCTACTGGAAGGAACTACAAGGAACTAAGATTCAGTTCAATTTTACCACATCAACTGCTATCGGAAATAATTCCGGAAATCTGCAGGGCAATCTACAAGTCTTAAGAAAAATAATTAAGGAATGTATTAACTGTGTAACATTTATTTCTTAAAATTAACATTTCTTTTAGGATCTCACCTGCTGGACCTTCTATGAACACTGCGTTTTCAAATGCTTGGGAAGATTCTGAGAACATTGCGTTTTCAAATTTTTGGGAAGTATCCACAGGGCATAGGAAAGATCAGTGAGTGAGTGAAGGTTGTGAGGACCCGGAGATTGATTTTGATTAGTGGGAGATTGAATTGGTTGAGGAGAATAAATAGTGGGTGAGTGAGGTTGAGGTATAGATGATGGACGAGGGTGTGCATAAGACGAAGGGGGAGATTGAATGGGTGTGGGAATAAACAATGGGTGAGTGGGGTTGTGTGTAGATGAGGGGCGAGGGGCTGTATAAGACGAAAGGGGAGATTGAATAGATGGAGAAGAATAAATAGTGGGTGAGTGAGGTTGAGGTGTAGATGATGGACGAAGGGGAAGATTGAATTTGATGGAAGGAAAGTGAATGCGTGAATTGATTAGGGATAGGATAGGCATTTCCTGATTTAGGAGGGGTATATATTTCGACTCGAGTGATAAATTATTCATTTATGCTAAGAAAATTACGTCTGAAATTAATTTTATAGCAATTTCTCCCTAGTTCCCCTGTATTTGCTCCAATTTTTCTCCTAAATATTTTCCAAAAGATTCGTCTTTATTATTTTCTTTCATTAAAGCTTGAGCACTATCAATTAACTTTAGTTATTTCTTCTCCAGTAGGCGATCTCTAGATAATTATGATTTTCTTGCCCCTTCTACCGGCGGATCCTGAAAAAAGGTATAATTTCTTTTAACTTATGTAATACTTTATTTATACTTTACAGTTGCCTTCAACCGAAGAGGAATGGCAAGTAAGTGCTAACATGTTTGAAACACAATGGCAGTTCCCTAATTGTGTCGGTTGTATAGATGGAAAACATATATTAATAAATAAACATTTTACCTCCGGATCTATATTTTATAACTACAAAGGTTACATTTAGTGTGATTTTATTCGCTGTCGTTAATGCGAATTATGCAGTCATATACGTTCATACAGGATCAAACGGAAGCATGTCTGATGGGGGGATTATAAAAAATACAAAGTTCTATGAAAAACTCATGAACAACGAATTGGGTTTGCCTGAATCTTACTTGCTGCCTGGTACCGACATAACTGTGCCCTATGTATTTTTGGCTGATAGTGCTTTCTCACTTGACACACACATCATGAAACCATTCTCCGAAAATAACATTACGAAAGAAAAAAGAACTTTAATTACAGGTTGTGTAGAGCCAGAAGAATTATTGAAAATGCTTTTGAAATTCTTGTATCCCGTTTTAGAGTATTCAGACATCCTATAAATTTAATACTTGAAAATGTGGATGCCGTTGTTTTAACAAGTTGTGCACTGCACAATTTTTAAGGAAAAAGTCAATAACTTATATTGTTTCATCGAATGTTGATCGTGAAGACACGGAAAAATTTACAATTTACAACGGTAGCTGACGGCAAGTCATAGACCAACTAAAACCTCTTCACATAAACTTACAGCGGCCCTCTAATCTCGAGAATCAAATAAGAAATATTCTGACCGAATACTTTAACGGCGTGGGAAGCGTCTCATTTCAAGATAGAATGGCAAATATCATTGTGTCTAAAGCTTGATCTTTTATAAAGTTAACTTTAAGTTTACAGTTTAGTTAAAGTTTAAATTACACTATGTTAAACACTATGTTAAAATCAGTTTTAGTATATAGACAAAATGTCTATTTATGAGCTGATTGGCCCTTTGGATCCCTCTGTTCGCTTACAAATAAGCCTAAAATAGTTGCTCTAACGGTAAAAAGTTGCCGAAGCCTATTATCGCTTGCAGTACTAGAGTTATAGAGTTATCACTCACGCTGCCAACCCAAGAAGAAATTAAGATGAAAGAAGACATTCTGTGGTACAGGTACGTTAGCCTCCGAAACTATCTTCTACCTTGTGAAACGCAGTACAGTCTTACTACTCTTACGCCCGCTTACTATAAAATGTTACTTTTTAACCGGGTGAACGAGGCTTATTCCGACCGCCATTAAATAATTGACATTCCTTCAAGATAAATTGTATGTAAGTATTTATATAATAATATTGTCTTCTGTTTACGCGAATGTTATTGATTGAAATTAAACTACTATATACTTACGGATTTTATCGCGTTGTTTATTTAGCACTGTATTACAAAATTTTGAAAATATTACACTACTGCTACAATTGATTTTATTTTACTAATTTATAAGCTAATAAAATTATTTAAACTATTAAATCTATTTATTTTTGGTTTACACTTTCCCCGACGTTTCGGTTGCTTTTCAGCAGCCATGGTCACGGGGAGACCTAAGATGGTAGTTGTCTCAATGTTCCAGTGTAGTTATTTCAAAGTACCCGAACATAATTTAATTATTGGTGTTTCTATTTACGCAGAATGAGCTCAAAGTATCATGAAGTCTAGCTGTGGTTTGTTTCTTCTTGGGTTTGACTATTTGAAGTACTGGATCCCAAGCTGGTGGTACATTCCAACCATCTTCTCCATTGAAATTGGGATGTTTTTTGATTTCAATAGCCTCGCGAAGCATCCTCGGTAGGAATCGGTGTTCTTTAGCGAGAATCTGTGGTTTGTCAAATCTCAGGTAGTGGTTGGTCCCCTGTTGTACATGTTTACACACAGCAGACTTCAACAAGCGTTTGTGTTTTACATCAGCTATGTGTTCTTTCATGCGGGTGCCTATGCTTCGCTTGGTTTAACCAATGTATGAGAGTCCGCAGTCACAATCTATTTTATAGACCCCTGCATCTTGTAAAGGTAATTGGCACTTGACGGATGGTAAAAATTGACTTATCTTCGTTGGTGGCTTGAAGTATGTGTTGATTGAAGCTCGCTTCAAGATGTAGCCAATCTTGTCAGTGACACCCCTTATATAAGGCAGTATAGCAGGCTGGCGCTCGACTAGTACTAGTACTAGTACTAGTAGTGTAATATTTTAAAAATTTTGTAATACAGTGCTAAATAAACAACGCAATAAAATCCGTATATAGTAGTTTAATTTCAAAGTATTTATATAGTTAAGATATAGGCTAATCTAATTAGGTCTCCATAACACGACTAAATGCTTTCACGAAAATGTCTTAGAACACACTAATTCCTTGTTAATACTTAGCATAATAGCCTTATTATATGTGCACGAGACAGATTACTCGAAGGAAAAATTAGTAATAACCTTTATCGGTACTGTTATAAACATGGAACGGAGCTGTATGTGTACATTAACCTATCCATTGTTTAAATACCAGTCATTTTTAAAAAGCTATTGTTTCTGGTCGCCGGTATGACACTGCCACTCAATATGTTAATGATATTTAGAAAAAACTAATTTAATTAAACTAATAGGCTTTTTGAAGCCAGTACTATATATTTTTATTTATGTCTGTTTGTTTATTTAATCTTAATGCAAAAACTATAGAACGGGTCATCATAAGATTTGTACATTGTTATATCAACAGTGCAACGTAAAATCTAGCTATTCAGATATAGTTTATGTACTATCGCGGTCATGATACGTGTAAATAACGTTATAAATGAACTATAGTGCCCATCTAGTAAAATGCATAAGTAAATAGTTGGCGCCATTTGCTTAGTGAAAGTGTAACTTTTGAGCGACTTAAGCGGATATTTTAAATAAATGATTTTATTCACAACATATTTTGCCAATACGACGGTTAGCTACGCAAAGATCGAATAGATGGCGCTGTGGCCAAGTAACACTTCGGTTGTGCGCCATCTACCTGAAATGGCAGATCTAAAACTGGTAATAGATCCAAGTAATAGATAAAGGAAATAAATAATTCAGAAATACTGCCAGCCTTGCTAATACGTACCTACAAAACCTGTTAAAATAAGTAGTCAAAATACACTACCAAGACAACATACCTAAATATTCTTCACGTCAATAAATCTTGTACCATCTAGAAATACTGAGATATTTAATTAAAATACCTTACTTGTAAGCCTACGGGCTTAATAACTCTTGATCCAATAAAGCTAAGAATATAAAGAAATACATGGAGCAATTTATCACGGAGTGTAAATGAAACATTTGCTACGCCAAGTGGATTACTCCCTCCGGGTCGCTGAAAAATCAACAGCGGTCGCTCTCTTTTGATGAACAAACGTCCAAACGGTGTAGTATTTGACGTTTCACTAAATTTAGAATGAGTTTAATCTTTACTTAACTGTATCCTACAAGAACATAAAGGCCTATCCCTACAGTACAGCTCCATGTATTTATATTTTTTAAGACAACTCCTGAACGAGGCTTATTTTTTGTGTCGCGGAAATCTTTACAATCCTTCAACAACAGATACAAAGAACACCCCGACGACTCGGAACAACCATTTGTGGATCACACAAATTTTTGTGTCATGCCGGGATCGAACATTACAGCACAGTGGCAGTAGCGAGGCGACCACTTAAACCACTATGCCAAATGTATAAGTTGGTATATGTATAAGTCGAAAAATAATTATCACACTAAAGTTATTTGTTTATTGGAATTATTTTATTTCGATTTATACATGCACAAAGCCATTGTTAAAACCACAAGCTAAATGGTTCCACCCAATCAATCAATCAATCACAATAACAAGCTCCAGTGGCAGACCAGTGCACGGTTCTTGAGACCAGGCAACTGCCGAACTGGAGTCCTGATTACTGCAGCTGTGGGACGCATGTCAGGATGTTCATTTTATGTTTATATTATTATTTATGTTATTTCTTTTTATCTTTATACACATTGTCCCCAGCTGTATAGCAATAAAGATTTCTTTCTTTCTTTCTTTATTCGATTCATTATTCATTTTGGTAAAATTTTGTTGTTACGTATGCGAATTATAAACATGTCCAGCTATAGATTTTTAATCCACTAAGACTTAAATCGAATGCGGTACAATTGTACACATACGACAATAATATACTAGGTGTTCGTATATTATCAACATCTATATAAAAATATATTATAAAATACTGTGATAGTAGACATATTTTTATACCTTAAGATCGTTATTAGTGCTATGTAGGTATTAACAACAGTAAAAAAGCGATAAACTAGTGGGAGACCGGTGAGCTGTCACGCAGAGATCTCGAGGTCGATCCCAAGCGAAAATTAACTATTTAATACATAAATTAACTATTTATCCATTGTCTAGTACCCATAGTATAAGCTCTATTTAGTTTGGGCTAGACGGTGTTGTGTGTATGTGATCGAATATTATTATAATACGCACCTTACTTCGAAAAGTCAGAGTAGCGCCTCTGACTTTTTTGAAGTGCGTATTAAATATTTAATTTTTGCTCGTTTTAATGGTAAGGGAAAACATCTTGAGGTAACTTCCCTTCGCCACATGAAGAATCGGAAAGCTTTCGGTGCCGATGGAGTCCCCATCGAGGCCTGGAAGGCGATGGGTCCTTACAGTGTGAGCATCCTAACAAACCTTTTTAAGCGCATACTCCTGACCGAAAAAATCCCGAACCAATGGAGACTGGTTATCATCACTCCAGTCTTCAAAGGTAAGGGATCGGTGCAGGAGTGTGGTAATTACCACGGAATAAAGGTCATTTCCCACACCATGAAGATCTTTGAAAGGATTATTGACTCACAGATCCGACAGGAGTGCACTGTCTCGGAGTATCAATTTGGGTTTCGCTCTGGGTGCGGCACCATGGAACCCTATTTTTGCCCTAAGGATTACCATGGAGAGATACATATCGAAGAATACGCCTCTGTATATAGAGTATATGCAGAGGCGTATTCTTCGATCATGGACATGTACAGTCATACATTTGGACATGCAGAAGGTCTTCGACTGTGTCCCTCGCGTGGTGATCTGGTGGGTGTTGAGGTCCAAAGGAGTGCCAGAAACCTATAATAATATAATAAATAATAATAATAAATTTCTTTATTTGTTCTCTCACACAGAAAATTACAGTGTTATTCGTATATATCAAATTAATACATTAGTGAGTCAAATTATCTATTTGAGAGACTGGTATCTTTACTAGGAGACCCTGTGTGACAGATTACCAGCCTCTCCAGGCTCTGGACAAGGATACAGTTTTTTACTAATTTATTAATCAATTATTCAAAGCATTTTTCTCATATGAGTGTGCGAGTTAAAATAGTATTTGCATGTATATGAGTATGTGTGTGTGTGAGTGTGTGTGTGTGTGTGTGTGAGAGTGTGTGTGTGTGTGAGTGTGTGTGTGTGAGCGTGTCTGTGTGTACGTGTGTGAGTGTGCGAGGTTTTAGGTATATTCATTAGTGTAATTAGTGACCTATATGAACTAGCTTTTCTGTATCATCGTAGCTCAGGGACTTGAGCCACGTTGTGAGAACTTCTTTGCATTTTAATTTTGTTAGGGGGTAGATTTCAATTGCCTTATTGATTATATTGTATAAGTATCCGCCCATAAAACCAAAGAAGTTGTTGGAGAACCCTGTTGTCCAATGTTTTTCAGAGAAACATACTATGTTGACATCATTTGAGACATGTACCTAAATTCCGATTCCGTTGTCAGGACCGCTGTTGGCGATACACAACCCTTCCTATCACCGTTGGAGTTCATCAGGGATCCATTCTTAGCCTGTTTCTGTTCAGTGTGATATTGGACGTCTTGTTGGACAGCATCAGAGACTCACAGAAGCAACTTCACTGGTTGCTCATACATATATGCTAACGATATCGCGCTGGCGGACGCGGACAGGATTCGATTGGTGCGACGGATGAACGTGTGTAAGGAGTAGCTTGAGAACGGCGGTCTGAAACTCAACGTGGCGAAGACCGAGTATCTGGCCTGCAATACCACAGACCCAACGTATATCCGCATAGGCGGAGACGTGATCGAGTGCACAGACCAATTGAAATATTTGGGGTCTGTACTCCACGCATCTGGTGATATCCACTGCGACGTCGAGGCACATATTTCGGCAGCTTGGGCAAAGTGGCGTAAGGTGACGGGCGTCATTTGTGACCCTAAAATGCCGGTAAAGCTGAAGGGGCAGGTCTATAAGACCATCATTAGGCCTGTCCTTTTATATGGCAGTGATACGTGGCCAGTGCTTGAGTGGCACAAGCAGGAACTGCGTGTCACGGCAATGAATATGTTGCGCTTGATGTGTGGAGTAACGCAGAAGGACCGTATAAGAAACGCTCGCATCCGTGGTAGTTTTCATGTCAGTGACATAACAGATAATCTGCAAGAGAGTCGCCTACGCTGGTACGGCCACGTTTTATGAAAACTGGCATGTTACGTGGGGAGCAAATGTCTTGCAATGCCACCTCCGCCTAGCCCGAGTAAACAGGGCAGACCCAAGAAATGCTGCCTTGACGTCGTAAGAGATGACATGTGCAGCCAACAACCTCACACCACTTGATGCTGAAGATCGTGTGAAATGGAGATGACTTAGCGGAAAAGCGAATCCTGGGTTCCAACGCCAACGCCGCGGATGCAACTGGGATAACCGTTAAGATTGAGCAAAAGAAGGAAAACATCGTGAGGTAACTTGCATGTCTGAGAGTTCTTTATAATGTTCTCGCAGATATGTGAATTCTACCAACAAGCCAGCGTGGTGGACTATGGCCTAACCCTTCTCGCACTGAGAAGAGGTACGTAACCAGAAGATGGACAGTTTAATACAGTAAAAATACTGCACTATAAGCCCATATTACAGTAACACATCTAATTAAACTAAAGTCGTACAATATATTACTATATTCTTTAATTTAGGTATAAGTATTTAAGATACTTTTCTGCTTTCAATTACTGACTTGCTAACCTGGTGGTTAACGCAACTAGCGTTAACCACCAGGTTAGCAAGTCCAATATCTAAAAATAAAATAAGACAAAAAGTCGACGCTGCGTTCTATAATTTAAACGCTTTGGGTCTGCAATAATAAGCAGTTTGCATGCAAAATAAGCGAGGGCGTTGTTGGAACGTTAAAAGGTTTAAATTGCGGAACGGATGTGACCACACCCCTTACATATTTCTCCTGTTAATATTGTTCACACAATGTATATACCAGTTCGAAAAGTTTCCAAACCACACGGCTATTAATTTTCATTACTCAAGCATAACGTAGCTTCGGAAAGCCAAGGCATTTTTCTCTCAGCCGTTCTCACTACCGGTACTCTACGTTTCAGCTCTCCGGGAAAAACAGCTTCTTTTATATTCCCTTTTAGTCCCTCTGACCTTTCTCATTATTCAGTTAAGCTTTAGGAAAACCTCAACGTTGCTGGGTATACCTACGTCGCGTTTTGCTTTCTGGCTAGACAGATTTAAAAACAGATTATATGTATATAAAGCACAATTGTTCAAACGGATTTTTTTTGTATTCCTAGTCGCTGTTATCTAGGAGGAAGACTATTTTAAGCTGACGACATTTAGCAGACGTCAATCTGCTTTATGTATGTATAATTCGAATATTGACTAGCTATGTACTTGTAAAGCTATGATGTTGTTCAAGTCTACAATATAAAATAGATAGGTATGTGCCAACTGACTAGATAGGTAAGTCAATTTAATTATATATAATATATAAAACCACTTTGAACTAATAGCTGAGCACTTATTAAGCGAACTAGCACTTCTTGTGATCACTATACACAATATATCAAATACGTGGCCAATAGTGCGACAACATAAACATGTGATAACCTAATATGGCAAGTCGACTACCGCTTACGCGTTCGATTAGCGTTAAGGTCTACGAAGTAAATTAAGTACAAAACACTTCAACTTCAAACAACATATATTTAAACAATATCTGAAATATTTCCGTTACAATACTTAAGAAAATTTCATTAACATTTTCGACAAAACAACAGAACAACAAAAAGCTGTTTATGCATGCGACGTAAGACGCGGGCATTCCATCCGTTGTCAGATGTTTGTCATAATAACTGTCTCGTGCGGCTACATTGTTGAATTATAAGAATGATAAATTACTTGGAATAAGAAAATGTTCAGCTAGTTAGCTAAGTTTTCTTGAAGTAATTATGAAAGTCCTTGTCGGATAAAAAACAAAAGTTTTCTTTTTGTTTTATATTAAACAAGGTCTTTGAAAAGGTCAAAAAACACATTACCTAACATTTTATAATAAAGTGTCAGTCGGCACCTGCTGCATTTTAATGTCAAAGTAATAATAAGTAATTGTAAATCACAAAGTTCACAGTATCAGCACAGAGTCTCGAACTGTGTCTTGTAAATATTTCGTAACTTAAATGTAAATGTGGGAGTAGTATACTATATGTTTACTACTCCCACATTTCGCCAGTTTCGTTCAGTCTCCAAGAATAAAGAGTGATCAACAAAAAATACACTAAAACCGCAAACTCTTCCAAAGATTCATAGATCTTATCTTGTGTGGGAGCCAGTCAGTACAGACCGGCGACACTTCGACCCAGTGGGATCTTTTGTGTCGACTTCCCCAATAACGACTGCCATAGATGGTCATGGCAGTCGGGACCGACGGCTTAACGTGCTCTCCGAGGCACGGAGCAGGCGATAATTGTCAATCAATACGCACATAATTTCGAAAGGTCATATAACTTCCGAAAGTCAGTGGTGCGCGACGTGGGTTCGAACCCGAGACCCTCTGCATTGCAGTCTGTTGGTCTCCCCACTGAGCTATCGCTGCTCAAGATTCATAGATACTTTTATATTGTTTTAGGTGATGAAAATTTGAAAGATTCTTATGGCTACCAGCTATAATAATATTGTCTTATGTTTACGCGAATGTTATACATTGAAATTAAACACTTTATACGGATTTTATCGCGTTGTTTATTTTACTTTAAACACTGGTATAACATAATTTTGAAAACTCTAACACTACTATTATTGAAATTTTACTACTATTTAATCTATATATTTCTAATTAAAACAATTTATATTTGAGTTTACACTTTGCCCCGAAGTTTCGGTTGCTTTACAGCAGCCATGTTCACGGGGAGTCCTAAATTGTTTTAATTAGAAAATATATAGATTAAATAGTAGTAAAATTTCAATAATAGTAGTGTTAGTGTTTTCAAAATTATGTAATACCAGTGTTTAAAGTAAAATAAACAACGCGATAAAATCCGTATAAAGTGTTTAATTTCAATACCAGCTATAATATCAATAAACATACTAACAATAAAATAATATAAATATCACAATTACTCCTTTTAACTATTTATATTTTAAGTGTATTAATCCGACATTGTTCAAATGTAATGTTGATAAGCCCAATTGAGCTTGCATATCAACACTTAGATCAATTACACGCATCATTTCTTTTAAATCATCAGAGTAAATTAATTTGATTATCTATTGAGCAATAAATGAGAACTATTCTGAAGCACGTTTTTTATAATAATAATAATAATATTCTACCACATACACAACACCATCTATTTTTTTACCTGCGGAAATGCGCCTGATGCATACCCTCTTGCCACAAGGGGAGGCGAGAGGGTTATGTCCGGCTCTCCCGTATTTCGGGCCTACGGACCAAAACCCCACGGTGTGCACGCTCGCTGCCTTGCATATTGGATGGACCGCTGGCAAAATTACTACCTCAGCGACCCACCCAGCAGTCTACAACTCCTCGGCGACGCCCCGGCACTACATAGGGCGTCAGACCGACTCAATGACTGGCGGACGGAAGATCCCCGTTCTCCCGCCCGCGGCCTTCATTATGGCAGCATTAGGCGCGCATAAGCGCGCCTGCGCCGCCCGGTTCGCGGGCGACGGCTCGGATCCGCAAGGATACTTTCTTCACGGATCCGCTCCGCCGCCTCCTTCTGCGAGATGACGTCCTCGCAGAAGGACGCGACCGCTGCCCACTTCCTCTCGCTGTCGGCCATGGCTTTGATCACGGCCGGCAGCGAGAGATCCTCACCCACAATCTCAATGAGTTCACGGCGCTGCACCGCCCAAGCAGGACATTGCTCGAGCGTGTGCTGCGCCGTGTCCTCCTCACAATCGCAGTGGTGGCAGGTGGGACTCGGTTCCCTCCTAGCAACCGTGTGCAGGTATTTGCCAAAGCAACCGTGCCCTGACAACACCTGCACTAGCCGGAAGGAAAGGGTCCCATGCTGCCGCCCTGCCCACCACTCCAATACCGGCTGGAGGGCCCCAACGGTTCTGAAACCGGCCAAGGGCACCTCCAGCCGCGCCTGCCACTTTAAAATCATGCCCTGATGGGCTCGATTGCGCACGTACTCAATCACTGTCGGGAGGAGACGACAACCCGTCTCCTCCCGCACCGCCTCACTCATTGCAAACACTTCGGCGAGCACTTCAGCCTCCAAATCCCACGGGGGTGTTCCGGCCAACGCACAAGCTGCGTCGGCCGACACCGTGCGGTATCCGCGTATTACCCTGACCGCTATGACTCTCTGCGGCCTCCGCAAGAGAGTCCTGCACTGAGCGGTCAGGGAGTCCGCCCACACCGGTGCGCCGTAAAGCGCCATCGACCGGATAACCCCCGTGTAGAGTCGCCGGCAACCAGCACTGGGCCCGCCTAAATTTGGCAATAGCCGCCCAAGGGCGGACGCAGTGCCGAGAAGCTTCGGGGCGAGCTGTCTGAAATGCTCGTCGAAGTGCCACCTTCCGTCCAGCACCAAGCCCAGATATTTCATGTGGGCCTGGACGGGAACGCGCGTCGAGCCCACCATTATCGAGGCGCCGCAGGGTGGACTGCGACGAGGCCCATGAAAGACCAGGGCCTCCGTCTTGTTAATAGCCACCCGTAAACCCAGCGCCTCGATACGCCCGACCACCTGGGAAACCCCCACGGTAGCCAAACGGGTCGCCTCCTCGAAGGTACCCCCACGGGCTGTGACGAGGGTGTCGTCAGCGTAGCTGATGACGCTCAGCCCAGGGGGTAGGGCAGCACGTAGGACCCAGTCGTACCCCATGTCCCACAGAAGCGGACCAAGAACCGATCCCTGCGGGACACCGCACGACATGGGCCGCCGCCAAACCTCGCCTTGAACCTCGAGGAGGACACTCCTGCCTCTCAGATAGTCTGCCACCAGCCGCTCCAGGTAAAAAGGTACCCCGTAAATACACAACACCATCTAGCCCAAACTAAGCAGAGCTTGTACTATGGGTACTAGACAATGGATAAACATACATATATATATATATATATTTTTTTTGTAAGTACCTACATATTATACATAGAAACACCCAGGCCTAGACAAACATCCATGTTCATGTACACAAATGTTTGACTTGTGCGGGAATCGAACCCGCGACCTCAGGCGTGGCAGTTGGTTACACCAACCACTACGCCATCTAGGCCGATCTATCATCATTTATTGCCTCTTATCGTTTTTAATTCACATCGTGTGCCTATTGACATAGATTTAATCATTTTAAATAGCTTACTACTATATAAAGGTTCAGTAGTAGTGTAATAATTACAAAATTATGTAATAAAAGTATTTTTAAATAACGCGATAAATGCCGCATAGTTTAATTTCAATAAATTAATCACGTTTATATTTTGAATAACTTCAGAACAGTTCATATTATATTATATTCAATGGAACATAAAGACAAGAACACCAGGAATTTTTTATTGTGATGTGTAAATATTTTTAGTATCATAAAATATTTGTTACGCATAAAATACCGTTAGAATTAAAACAAAACCCATAGCATAATAAAATAAAAAACGAATGTAGTATTGTTAATATTTACATCATTACATAAACACACACATACACTTACACACACACACACACACACACACACACACATAAACACACACACACACACAACCACACACACGCAAATACGCATACACACACGCCCACGCGCAAACACTACACATACATATTATACACTAAGACACACACTTTTTCACTGCATGGAAATATTGTAAATGTTAACCTTTAAATTGTAGTTTGAATTGTAATTACATGGTTATACTTTAGAAATAATTGTAATTGTAATTATAATACATACCGGAGGGAAGAGGACTGTTAATCCTTACTACAGGTTACTAACTAACCTATCAAGGATAACAGAACTTCACCCACAGGATTGTACGTAAAATAGTTGTAAGACCTACCATGTATAATTTTCATTTTGTACTACAATCACTATTTCGTAAATAAAATCATTATTTATTATTTATTATTATAATTACTCCGCTTACAATGTATTCGAGCACTATTTTCTAGAGTCATTAATCACGATCATTGCGTCGTATTAAAGCAGCTATATTTATAAGTGCAAAAGAATAATGGATAAACATTATACGACTCAGAATAACATTTTATGTTACTGTTAGTATATTTAAAACATGTTAATTTGACGTTTACATTTTTTTATATCACATCGATAAACCTAAACTTCTAAAGGATCAGTCAGAGTTTTGATTATTACACATGACTTTATGATTTAAGTGTGAGTTATGAATTCTAATCCCGTATAGACCAAAGTATGTGGTTTACAAATGGTAATAGTGACTCGAAAAATTCTTTGTTAACTCTCTGATCGTGAAAAAGCAGAGCAGAGAATAATCTTCAACCATAAATTATATTCCTACATTACGCGTAATAATAAGGTAAATATAATGTATCTTTTGATGGGAACCTTGATGCGATATGTGAAGTAAATCAAGCAAAGATATTATTAGGATTTTTAAAATCAGCATATTTTAAATAGAAGAGAGATCTTTATCGAAAAATTTGGTAATAAAACTCATAACCCTTGCCCCCACATCGTCCTAGAACACCATCAATGACGATCAATGCGCTTAAGTTCCATCTTCTGCTATTGGAACAACAAGACACACAAAAGAAAACTATTTTTAGACTTTGCAAAACTTAGTGCAATAAATAAGCTAGACTTCGAGTTCATTCAGTGAAAAGCCTCCAGGCTGTTGGACACGTTACATCGCAATTAGACAGACTAAGTAGTTCTCGACGAGCATACTAATTAAAACAGAAGTCAGAATTATATATAGGAATATCTACTACACGTATTAGATTTGTGACACACTCCACTGTTTCAATAGAGCCATGTTTAATGAAGATATGTAAAATGCATGAAAATAATACGTAAGAAGCGATTTTCTTGTTGGTTTCGAGGTATAAATTTACGCGTATCTTTGCGCGCGATCGGTGTTGTTGTAAATGTATAATGATTAATTAAATACATATTTATACAACGTGTCATTAAAAAGTGTAATATTTAGCACAGCCATAAAATAGCCATGTTTTCTTCAATCTTCACATAAAAGTAGAAGAGTTAGAAAAAAATAATAAAACAAAGATATATGAGCCAGAGATTGCCTGCAGTAAGTATTTTTAAACTTACTGACAGTACATCGCCCACAACAAACCTGAAATCTATAAGCTTAAAATTCGGCACACAACGTATTTTTATAACGTAGGTATTCGACTGATTGATGTTTTTGTCAGGAAGGGTTTTAAAATGCGTCTCCTAAGAAGGGGATAGAAGACAAAATTTTAATAATCAAAGTTCGAATATGGTCGCCATCCTTTTTTTTTATGGACTCGTTTACATATCCTATATTATCCTCTTTAATCGTATATCAATCAGAAAGGGCGCGTTATAATAATAGCTCGTATAAGCCAGCCGGCCTGCGCCTTATTACAACAATATTAGTATTATAATATTTATTTCCACTATAATGGTAGGTTGCGATCAAACTCAGCCGTTAACAATGAGTGTTACAAGAATCATGATAGTTTCAATTCTCAAGCACCCGTTAAATATAAGAATTATTATTTTAGTATTTTATTTACGAACTAGCTGTTACCCGCGACTTCGTCTGCGTGAAATTTACCAAAAAGGTTTAATTATTGTTATCACGGGATCTGATTTATTTTTCTAAAACAAACGTAACCGATGTTACTCCTTCTTACATCAGCTATCTGCCAGTGAAAGTCCCATCAAAATCGGTCCACCCGTTTCAGAGATTAGCCGTAACAAACAGACAGACAGAAAGACAAAAATGACAAAATTTGGTTTTTTATAAGTACCGTATATACTTGTATACGCATTTAGTAAAAAGCTGTTGTTTTGACATTCCAAAAAGACACTTCAATTTTATTTATAATGACGTTGTCTTTCTACAATATTTTAAACTTAGTTACACATAATACGGGGAACGATTCGAAATAAAATTGTTTAGTGACTTTAGCCTTTGATTTATAGATATTTTAATATTTAGTTCTTTTATATAAAAATGGTTATAAATATAATTTAATTTTAAATAAATTAAATTATATTTATAACCATTGCCCAATACTTTTCAAATTAGGAACACGAACACCAGCATAAAAGAGATCAAACACCAAAGAGTTCGTAATGTCAATATAACGCTACTTATCAGTTACTTTCAGTTTACTAAAGTGCACTTAAATGTAAATAAACTAGTGGCCCTTATTTTGTTTTGAGTAATATATAAAATGTAATAAATTCTTCTGATTATTTTTATGTGTTACTTATATTATTACATTTCTTTCATCACCCTAACAGCGATTTAAAGTGATGGATTGAACTAGTTATAATATTTATTTTAAAATATAAGCAAAGTTAAATGAAAATCTAGAATTCAAAACCGCAGCATCTGTGGCTACGTATTATAGACATCCTACTTCTACGAATCTGCCAGCGCTTACTTTGAAAGCAATGATACATTTTAGCATCAGTATTGAATCGGCTCGGCGAGGTTGCTAATAATTCATTAATACTACATCATAGTCTAATGTTAATTAACTGCATATAATGCAGTTGTTTGAATAGTATTTGTTATTGTTTGCATTAAAACATCACACACACAGAGATAGGCGCAGCATCATGCGGATGAATATAATCGTTGAGACGCTACTAAACTTATGACCGTTGACTGTACATATGCAGACGAAAATATCGGCTTGGGCTAGTCTATACAAATAAATAAAATTTAAGCGTATATTTGTAATTTAAAAATAACAGCTTTAAATTCATATAAAAGTGTATACGGTACTCTTATATCAAACAATATGCTTTTAAATTTTTTGTTTGTTCCGGCTAATCTCTGAAACGGCTGGACCGATTTTGACGAGACTTTCACTAGCAGATAGCTGATTTTATAAGGAGTAACTAAGGCTATATTTGATTTATTTTAGAAACACCTCTGTGAACTGAACAAACGTTATTTTTTAAATTCTCCCGGACGATGTCATGGGTGACAGCTAGTCATATATAAAACCCTAAAAATGTACTATACATTTCTGTTTTATGCTAAAGTTAACCTTTTCAAGAGTATAGACATTAACAGTAAAGTTGCTGAGCGTCAAGCCCTCTTCGCTCAAGGCTAAAGTTGAGCACTCCGTGGAGACTAATATAGTATCTTTCCATCAACATAATCGCGCCGAAAATTAACTATTTTTATGTAACATGAGCTGGGCGGGCTCCTCTCCGTTACAAAAGTTGTAAATTGAATGGTATCTTACGTACATAATAAAACACGTATTGAATTAAGAATACATTAGGAAATTCAATGTATACCGCAATTGTATTGTTAATAAGTACGTATGTCTTGTTTATACAAATATATTATACCCAAATATTATAAAGTATAAAAATAACTAACAACTGTACTAAGTAAGCGTGCATAAAGAATGAGTCGATTGTTCATGCAGCAAAAGAGATATGCTATTCGAGTGAAAAGCCGTAGTTGCCATTTAATCCGCTGGGAGACAGGCGAGTTGATATAATTAATCGAAAATGTGGGTGCAATTGACAGGAAATTGCCGTACAAAATATAAGGACAAACAATTTTTGATTGAGAATTAAATTGAAAATTGCCGTACAAAAAACTAAAGACAAATAGTTTGCCCGAGCGCTATGATATATCCTTCTTCAAGAGGTTTAAAGAGAGTTCCCTTTTTTCACGGTACGCATCGGCTTTGCTGTGTCCTGACATTGCTGAAGACCATGAGCAACGGTTACCACTTCCCATCATGTGGGCCGCTCGCTCGTCTGCCGCCAACGGCAATAAAAAAAAATGCCACATAGTTTTGCCACATATTTCTTTTTTAAAGATCACTAGCAATTTAGTTTCAAATTACTAGTATTCTACTTTACCCGTCAAGCTAAGCTAGAATGCTTGTGTTAGGAATGGGTTCACGTCAGTAGTGCAATGGGTAGGATTCGAACCCGCGACCTCTCGATCACAAGTGCAATGCCTTATCTATTGGGCTGTCGCTTTAAAATTGAAATGTGCCAAACGGAGAGCAGTACAAACCCTTAATACTTCAACAACTTGTGCATAAAGCATACTGACAAGTGGCAGTACTACCGTACATGAGTTTGCTCTCGGTCCGGTCTACACGCTATATTATAGCAGACCGAGAGGTTTCAAGTAAAGTCATACAAATAATGATTAATTTTCTTATGATATTTATATTATGGTCCTATGACCGATATATTACATATTATACGGGGCAAGATGCTTTAAACCTAAAATGAGGCAGCCCGACTGGCGCATTATTTTAAGGTTGCGGACGATCTTGTATAGTTTACTAGGGTAGATAGAATTTTAAGGTTTCTTAAAAGGCAGTGTGCTGTCACCACATAGACAGAGCTTTTTAAAAGTTTGGCTACGTGCGTATGCTATACCAGCCAAACGCTTTCAAGCTGGGTTTCCAGATTACGGTAATGTGAAAAAAGCCGGAGACACCAGAACTATTACGGTACAACCGTTATTATCCTAACTAATATTATAACTCTAACTCTGACATCATATCAGATATCGCGTCTACATCTGAGATCCAAAATGGATGTCATCCGTCGAGCAGCAACTGAATGATGTTTATTCCATTACCGTCTATAGTAAACTCAATTCGGACCAGAAGATGAGAATTTCAAACCTGTGCCGGAGAATTGGCCATAGCACCTCGCAAATGGAAGTCCTGTACCAATCGCTAAAAGAGAAAGCGCTTCAAGTTTTTAGCACAGTAGATACCCTACAAGAAAAGTGCGATCTAACAGAACATCTTTCAGAGCTCAAGCCGGCCATCCAGGATATCTGTACTACTGAAAAAGTCTCTTAAGCGGACATGATTAAGAAGGGATCAAATAGTTTCGTCCGGCCAAATAATCTCAGCATATAAATATATTTAATAGTTTAAATAATTTTATTAGCTTATAAATTAGTAAAATTCAATAGCAGTAGTAGTGCAATAGTTTCAAAATTTTGTAATACAGTGTTAAATAAACAACACGATAAAATCCGTATATAGTAGTTTAATTTAAAAAAAACAAATTTATTTAAAAGTGATGATGACGATTCATCTACTGATCAAGTAGACGTAAATGCAATTTGCGATGATGAATCAGAATATTCTGAAGAAGAAGCTTTATGCGCAATATGTTTAGATACGAAAAAAAGTGGCAAGATGCAGAAGTTGCGGCAACTGGATCCATGAAGAATGTTCTGGCAGTGACAGTCCAGATTCTTATATTTGTGCATTTTCTTTGGAGCCGTAAAATTTGGACCTTTTGTTTTAGTTTGTTATTTCATTTTTATTTCTTTGTTTTGTTAGTAAATTAGATTTTTATTTGCGTTAGATAATTATGGTTCTTTGTATTAATAACTAAGATCTCATTTAAAGTATGATTAGGTAAAATTTTGGGGAAAAGTAATTATCATGGTTTCCATTTCCCGTACAAGCGTCAAATGGGCTCCTATTATATGTCTGGCAATGGGAGCGACTGACTTTTTTTGTAAAATCGTTATTGTACGTTAATACGTGGCTATAATTGATTATAACTGACATTAAAATATACTTTAATACTCAAGTTAAGCGTTCCTAATTAAAAATTATAAGAATGTTCACAAATGTGATTTTTATTAATATTTTCCCTTAGTAGGGTCTCATTACCCTGTTCTCCCTAAGTTTTAAGTAACCTGTTTAGTCATCTTATAAAACAATGATTGACAGACAATATACTTTGCATACAATATAATGCAATATAATGCATGAAGAAATATCAATAATCCATGCTTAAAACGGCTATATTTTGGCTAAACAGTTTTTTCATCAAAAAATCTACCTTTACAATGTATGACTTTTTCACAAGTCTTGGCCATACGAGCAATCAATTAGTTGATGGTGTCTTCTGATATATTGCTCCAACTTTCGCATAAAGCATTCCACATGTCTTCTTGCGAGGATGGGCCACGATTACGGACGTTCCTATCAAGCTCTTCCCACAAAAGTTCAATGAAAAAAAAGTATATATGTATGTATGTTTATCCATCGTCTAGTACCCATAGTACAAGCTCTGCTTAGTTTAGGCTAGATGGTGTTGTGTGTATGTGATAGAATATTATTATTATTATTTATATTTTATTGGTTTTATCCTCGCCCATTACTGGGGAAATTCGCCAGAGTTGCGGGCTTTTGGCCAAAACAACTCTGGTGGTGTGATAATTAATCTATAGATAAAAACTTTCTGACAATTCTGCATGTATTTAAGATAACTGCTTTCTGTAGTAATGTGTATGTGAGAGGATAGATGTTTAGTGTTTTTAGGCTTGTATGGATTGTTTTAGGTATGACGCCTGTGCTGGATATGATTATGGGGATGGTCTTGACCATATGAACTCGCCTCTGGGTTTTGAGTTCAATAGTCAAATCTGCGTACTTGGAAAGTTTGTTAGTATGAGTAGAACTTAAGTTGAGTGTGTTGGGTATGGCTACGTCAATGAGATATATAACTTTATTTTGCTTGTCGTGTAGTGTGATGTCCGGTCTATTATGATGTATTGTTTTGTCTGTAAATATAGTTCTGTCCCAGTACATTTTGAAGTTTGGTGAGTCTAATATAATTTGAGGTGTGTATTTGTAATATGGTGTTTTTTCGGATAGTAGTTTGTGTTTGTAGGCAAGTGTTTGGTGTATGTGCTGCTACCTGGTTGTGTCTGTGCTTATAGTCTGTTTGTGTGATTGATGAGCATGCGCCTGTGATGTGTTGAATTGTTTCAGGTACTTTGTGACAATGCCGACAATGATCGCTAGTTAAACTGCTGTCTCGAATGATGTACTTTCTGTAATTTTGTGTGTCTATTACCTGGTCTTGGATCGCTAGCATAAAGCCTTCTGTTTCAGGAAATAGCTCGCCTCGCTTTAGCCATGCGTTTGACGCTATCTTGTCAACATTAGTGCTACTTAAGTCTAGCCGATGACGACCATGTAGAGATTTTTGAGTCCACATATCTATTTTTTGTTGTTTAGTTATTGTGTTCATTTGTTTAGTCTGATCAGTGAAAGAGAGTGGTGTGAATGTATCTGCCTGACATATAGCGTTGTGTAGTTGTGAATGGGGTGAATGGTTGTGGAAGAATGTCCTGAGTAGTGCGATCTGTTTGTTGTGAAGGTTTGTGATGTCGATGGGGCCTCGACCACCCTCACTTTTAGGTAAAGTTAATCTTTCAATACAGGCTCTGGGGTGATGTTTCCTATGTTTAGTCAATGTGGTGTTAATGATTCTTTGTAGTGTAGTGAGGTCTGTTTGCGTCCAGCGGATGATTCCAAAAGAGTAAGTTAATATAGGAATAGCGAATGCGTTAATAGCTTTGATGGTGTTTCTTGCGTTAAGATGAGAGTGTAGTATTTTGTGTAGTCTACTCCTAAAATTTTGCTGTAGTAGTTTTTTGGTATTTCTATGGTGAATTTCTTGTGATTGGTAGTATCCTAAATATTTATATCCTTCCACTGGATCCACGGCATCTATAATTTCGTGATTTGCTAGTTCGTACGGAGTATATTCTACTATCCCTTTGTTAACAGATTGAATTTTGCATTTATTAATTCCAAATTCCATGTGTATATCTGTTGAAAATGCTTGTGTGATGTCGGCAAGTATGTGTATTTCATTTAGTGTACTTGCAAAAAGTTTGATATCATCCATATACATGAGATGAGTGAGAGTTGTTTGTTGTGTGTTGTGTTTAATTTTGAATCCTATATTATTTTTATTTAACATGCGAGAGAGCGGATTAAGTGCATATTATTATTATTATTGGATTGGGATCCGGGCGATCTGAGGAGACCACACCATGTTTTTGTGTGGTCTCCTCAGATCGCCCCCTTGTGCCTCTTTCTCTTCTAAATATCCTATGCATAATTTTCAGCTAAGCTTTAGATCATTATCTTGTTGAAAAATTAATACATCTCCAATTAATCGCAACCAGGAAGAAATGGTATTTTGTTCCAAAATTTGATAGCACTGCTCCTTTTTCAAAATTTCATCAATTTTGATCAAGTCGCCAATTCCTTGGCTAGACAAGCAACTCCGGACTATAATTGAACCACCACCATGCTTGACGGTTGGGACTACACAGTCTGGCATCATCTTTTCTTGGGCGCTACGTCGAACATAAATTCTTCGTTTTGAACCGAATAGTTCAAATTTGGATTTCTTCTTCAGTTCAATCTCGATGGGCAAGAGCCCACTGTATTATTTTTTCTTGTTTTGTGGCTTTAACAGAGGTTTTCGAACGGCAACGTGACCATACAATTTTGCATCTCTCAATCGCTGTTTTACTGTAGTCAATGATAAAGGTTTAACTCAGGTTTTCTTCACTTCAACGCGAATTTCTGGTGCTGTTAGGCATCTATTTCGCTTGCTGGTAACAACGATCAAATTATCTTCACTAGAAGTGGTAGCTCTCGGCCTTCCCGAGCGTAGACGATCTTGATTACTGCCTGTCTCCCTGTATCGAGTTATTGTGCCATGAACACACAAGTTTAGACTAATTGAAATTGTTTGTCAACAAACCTAAGAAACCTCAGCTAATAATAAGTCAGAAACATGTGTTATCAGAAGCTAAATAATCCTAATTATTGACCAACGCGAAACAAAAGCAAAGTAATTAGTAATGAGCATATGATAAAAATATTACCACGACTCTACCATCTGGCTCTTGCGTAGCGTTTGTCGGTGTTTGAGAACAATAGATGTTTACTATCCAATAGCTTTAAAGTAAACAAGAGAATATGCAGATGGTCATTTTTTTTATTTATCTTACTAGCTTTTATTTCAATTGATAGATGATTACGTTGCTTAAGTGCGGTCTTAAATTTTTGGCAGTCAAATATCTGCTTGTCTGTTCGAAAATGAAGTATTCAGACAGCCGAATACTTCATTTTCGGACAGAGAAGCGGATATCTGACAGCAACTTATCGGCTATATTTTGCTCGAAGAGACAGCTCTTCGAGCAAAATATAGCCGATAAGTTTCCATCGATGGATCTGAAATCATTTTTGTCTTCAATGAAATTAAGCCACAAATCGGGCAAGAAAGATGTTCCAACCTGCAACTACATCATTGAGGTTCCAGCTAACATAAGAAAATCCTTAATCACACAGGCTAGACTTTATATACATTGGACGTCCTGCCCCTTGAGAGATTTTACACTAGTTATAAGCTGTTACAAATACCATCAGTATGATCACGCAGCGAAAACTTGCAGAGAGGTTACCCCTACGTGTGGACATTGTGCCGAAGCTGGACATTCGATGACCGAATGTACAAAGAAGAAAGATGCCCCTAAATGTGCTTCATACTCTCGTTTTAAGAAGCCTAGCAACCACAAGACGGTTTAGACTGATTGTCCAGCCAGAAAACAAGCTAAATATAGGTACATAAACTTAGTAGATTATGAGGGTGCCTAGATCGCCGTTTATTTATATTTTCATCACTTACACTAGTTAGCTTAGATGCTGGTTATTAAATATATCCTATGCTTATTTCATAAACATTATATATGTCCACTAATATTTAATTACAAAATTATATAAATGAATAATATTATTTTCTTGTAATAGTAACTTATTATAGAACAGTCTATATTTGTTAAATATTGTTAAGAATGCTCTACCTATTACACTATAACAATTAATAACACATAATTATTGCCTGAAATACAGGTATAACCTAGTACAGGCGTCCAAAAAATGTATCCTTTAGTTTTTATTTCTTTAACTCGGGGGAATGCTTTTACGCATACCCCTCCGCAGGGGCGTGTGGAGGAATTATGTCGAACTCACCGGGGTAAAAGAGAAAGATGGAATAAATAGTAATGTACCTCCCGGAATACCGACTAAACCTACCACGGTGTTCCTCGACAAAACCGCTATCGACGGGGCTGCGCGAATCATTTGCGCATGCGGTCGCGACCCCGCCGAGATTTTGGCCCGCCGTATGAAACGGCAGGCTGTCTCTTGTCGGCGTATACGACACAGGAACTGGCCAAAACAAACGTGGCCAGTCAATACCTGTGTCAGCCGGAAGGTGAGGGCGCCATGCCACCTCTCCAGCCACTGCTTAAACACGGGACTTACCGCCACGATCGTGGCGTGCCTGAAAGTAATGTATCCTATTTTAAATATTTTTAAAACCTACCAATAACAATATATTCATATTTGTGCCAACTTAAACTTAATACAAAATTATTATTATTTGTTTCTGTTTTACGGGTATTTCTCTAATACGTTAGGCAAATACCCAGTCTTTTGGGAGGCTTACATGGGGACATGGGTCCAACATGCAGAGGACCTTGGAGAGTTTTATTATAAAGTGAGATGGAATACTTACCGAGACACTAGCCGCGGCAGGTGTAGGAGACTATTGCTACATATGGAATCTAATTATTCTGCTCTATTGAGATGAGTGTAATCTCGTGAAAACGGAGACCCGGAACGGGTTTCCCCGTAGTTATGCCCTTGAATATGACACTTCCACCCCAAGCATATAGCTCTAGCTGCCGCCCTCTGACCGGCCGACCAAGGCAAGCCAGAATTGTGAGTCCTACGGGCACTCTTGAAGTTTTAGCCCACCAGTGACGGCAGGCCCAAACCAACTCTCTGAGGCATTCAGAACCGCAGTGGCACCAGTCACATTTAGCTCACCACAAGCTGCTCTGCGGTTTGAGCGCTTTAAGTTAATCTGGGGATACATTGTTTGTTTATATCACAAGGAGAAAGTGATTAAAAGCTAAAGTACTATGCCCTCCGAGATTGTGTTAGTCTCATGATGAGATAACGACTGCCCCAGAGTGGTTTATTATTATTATGTTTCTCTTATCACAGGTATTTTCTAACATTTTATATCAAGAAAATACCTGGCCCTTTGGGAGGTCTACACGGACACATAGGTCCAACGTGAAGACTTCGAGAGTTTTAATCATCTAAGGTGAATGAAGATGCTGAGGTGGATGTGCGGCGTAACCAGGCTCGATAAAATCCGCAACAAGTACGTGCGAGGAAGCCTCGGTGTACGCGACATCGCCGACAAGATGCAAGAGAGTAGGCTGAGATGGTATGATATGGTCACGTGAAATGAAGGCCACCAGACTACGTCGGAAATTTGGCACTACAGCTTGACAACCCCGGTCGGAGACCTAGAAGGTGGAAAGATGTAGTGCTAAAAGACAAGAGGGAATGTAATGTTACTGACGATGATGTCGAAGACAGAGCGAAGTGGAGGAGATACATATTGAAAGCTGATCCCACCATCATGTGGGATACATAGCTAGGAAGATAGAGAGAGATGGACTATGGGGATGGGTGTTTCATGGCCTGGTATAATGGCAATTATGGATGGAAAACGGGCTTCTGCCCTGAATACTCTTATAGTTTAGTGTCTTATATTATTATTATTATTATTACATAATTGTATTTGTGCTTAAACGGGGGTTACAGATTTACGAATTTTAACTCCGCATTATATGTACTGTCACACGAACATGTAATCATACAGAACGAACGCAATACCAGTTTGCGACATTCGGGTGCCGCGTGTTAAAAATCACACGTCTGTCTTAGTAACAAATTCTAAAATTAACTAAAATATTAAAACACGTGTACACATATATTACAATACATTGCTTTATTTCTCTAGCAATTCACGAATAAAAATTGTATTTAACAAAGCCTTCTTTCATATTATTCCACTTTATTCTTCAAACTTTTGCTAAAAGAGAACTCAGCATTGAGTTTCAACCTTTGTCCATTATATTGTATAATTTCTGTGGACGTGACTTTTGGGTACAATAAAGAAACTTCCTCCATTAAATCTATAAGAGACGAAGCATTTAATAACGTTAATAAGAATTTTAATACCTCTGAAATTTTAATATCAGTTGGGTCATCCAAAGCCTTATGCTGCTATCTGAAAGATCGTATGTCGTGAATTGAATATATGCCATCCCTTTATTTGCCATTCAACTTTTCGTATACGGTTTTCTGCCTTTTTTTAATCGATCTTATATCCTTTTGATTCGGTACTAATCTGTTACTTTTCAGCTTTCATTTCTATCAAAGAGACTCGATAAATCAGATTAAATTAATTCTGAATGTACGCGGCGAATTCCATTATCTACCACAAAGAAGCGAACCTAGAGTAATTTTCTATTTTATACATTAAAAACATTGCCGGTTTCACTGTTGCTTATATCGTGTTTCATTTTAAAATAAACTAGATATATACTCAGACTTACGCCTGTGTATCCTCAAAAGGATTGGCGCTGTGAATTACATCTACATTTTACCAATTTTCAAACTCCCTCCTAATAAGGGATAGCCTATTACGCTGTAGACATACAACATATTTCCAGATTCCGTACTACAGATAATTTCCTAACAAAGAAACCTAAACACTGCTTGACGAGTCAATCAAAATATTCATCTCACGATCGCAAGCAAACTTAAGCGCAAAGATATGTCACGTAATCAATGTGACAGCAAATAAACTGTTAATATTTTTTTTTTATTCTTATTAATTATTATTTTAATATCCTTTCGATCACCGATGCTTTATGATTGCGAATTGTCACAATGGATTGAATAACTATTCAATTCATTGAGATAATTAAACTTAATATGATGATTTAAATAAATTACAAAGAAAAGTCACATAATAATTTAGATGCCAACAATACCTATTGCAGTATTGCTATATAATTAGTTAAACATCCTTTTTTGGGCATGATTTTTAAAATATGTATTATACCCACGATATACTTCAGTTAACGTATTTTTTCTAATTGTGTAATTCGACACGAGTGTCTCGAAAATAAAAATATAATGAACACAATCGTAGTTTAACGAAAATCTTTGTTATGAGTAATTATGTTTGCCATTACTTTTAATTGAAACTGCTTACTTAAATGTATCAAACAAAACTACAGTAAAAAAGTATCTCTAGAATCTTTAACTATATGGGCCACTTGCGAGCACTTTATTCGCTCGAACGGTTGAGCCATTTTCCCCGTGATCGATCAAACTGTCGGCCTCCTATTTATTGCGATCCAATCTGTCACTTTGACCCACGGCAAAAAACAATTAAAAAAGGAGAAACACTTTGCACTTGTGTGGAACTACTGCAAACTGTTTTCTCCTCTTTTATATACTTTTTTGCACCGTATGTACTTCTAGTATAAAATCCACATTAAAATAGGCAGTATAACGAAATGAAAAATTTATTAAATCCATATTACATAAACAAAACAATGAAAAAAATTCCGCCAGGAAATCTGAGCTCAAATTCTCTTGTGAAACGTAATAATATGCGTTTGTAAATCAACTTGATTAGTAGCCCAAAGAAACGTAGGAGGTTTCAAGATCCTTGAAGAATCTGTAATCTGACACTGACATAACAATTCAGTATTTGTATTATACGATAAAATACCAAATTTGTTCAGATTAAAACATTCTGTATTTTATTTACTAAATAACATTTATTTTGAATATTAATTAAGATATTATCTGTATTAATAGATACAGATATTTAAAAATCATCTCTTAATTATTTTACACCAAATAATATATCTAATAATCTATAATTCTTCACACATTATATTATTGCCTTATATTCATAGCCCATTACTGTTACTAGTAAAACAAAAAAGGACAACATACATATTTATATTGTAAAATACTCAATACCGGGGCACAGTTTAAATAAAACCTAACCAGAACCCTATCTAGGAGACCGCAAGTTTGCCGTGTGTTCACATTTTATTATCTAAGGCTGTATAGAAAAAATAGAAACAAAAAAATAAAAACACTGAATGAATATGTGTGTAAATATACAATTATAGCTGTAGAAATTATGTTCTAGACTGAAATTAATAATATTATCAATATTATATTTCAAGGTTAGCTTTCTAATATTTAACGTTAGAAAAATTGCCGTCTCTTCGGTAGGCTTACACAGTACATGATACGTGGTATATGACTCGCTGTTATAACAGTCCCCGATTTTCAGCCAAGTTTAGTTTATACAAATTGTGATATAAACAAAACTAGGATGAAAATTGGGGCCTTCCAGGTTACTAGATACCATATTATTGAGCCGAAAAAGCAAAAGGTGACTCGCCATATCTTTAAATGGACCAAAAAAATACCAAAATACCAAATAAACACAAAGTTTTAAATAAAGGCAGTGCAAGGTATAACATAAGCGAGAAGGTGTCAAGATGTGCGGCTTGCGCTGTTTTCATCCTCAGGTGTATTCGATTACTATATACGTATATATTTTAGCTTTTAAAAAACTATCGAAACTATTGTTTCGTTTATTCTGCACCCTAGCTGTACCTAAACCCAAAAACAAAAGTTCGGCTTTGTTCATTCGTCTAAAACATATAAAAAAATGAGAGAGGCTCACGTCCAGTAGTGGACAGCGATATGTCCATTGATACAGCATGCTACCACACAGTTAACACCGCATCAAAGGATGATCAGTATTTTTATGTATTAATTGACTATCTAAAATTCGATTCAGTCTTATATGCAGACACGGCCTCGTTACAGTTTTATAATATAGATAGACAGAAAGATACTTAACAATTATACGAGTATTGCTAAGTGAAGATTGAGAGAAACACACAGACAAAGTCGTTAACAACGAGAAGTTAGTTTCTCGCTGAGGCGGTAATACTAAGATATTATATTTCACTTTTCTATGTATTCGGCATATTAATAACGAAATTCAGCGTTTTATATTTTGCTATATCGATGATACCAAAAGATTTTCATCCCTCTTATATTTCGTAGTATAATGATTCATGAATATTTTATTTATATGTATTGTTTTATTTAAAGGGACAATAAATCTAGCTTAAAATGATCAGTAACTTTATTCGAGTATTTTTAACATTAATGTAAAATTTGACTCTTTAATACTATAATATCAAATACTAGATGTTCCCGCGGTTTCACCCACGTTTATCGTTACTGCGCCGCCCCCGTGGGTCGTAGCGTGATGTTATACAGCCTATAGCCTTTCTCGATAAATAGGCTATCCAACACTAAAAAAATTTTCAATTCGAACTAGTAGTTCCTGAGATAAGCGCGTTCAAGCAAACAAACAAACAAATTCTTCAGCTTTACCATATTAGTATAGATTAGTTACAAACATAACTATTTGAAATCCATAAAACATTCATGAATCATTGTTTGAGTTAATTACATTGTATGATATTGGTAATTATATTTTCATATCACGTCGCGATGAGGTTGCAAAACTCCGCATCACATTGCATCGCTTTCTGTCCTGTCACTTAGTCTAGACAAGCGTAAGTTAATGGGCAAGTCTAATTAAATACGTTTAATTGACATGCCACGCGAAGGTCATTAAAGGTTTGGCTAATTTAATACAATAAAATGTTAACGATTGTAATGTTTTATGCGAATACTTCTTTCGTTGTGGTCGAATAATCATTTGAAACCTATAATGCCTAATGACAGAAAAAGCATTTCAAAAGTCATTAAAAATAAATTAAATGTAAAGTCTAGCCACAAATTTTGTCAAAACGAATACACTGCACTGCTGGTTAGACGTAAATATGCCATTGTAAATTGGCCGCAAATTAGATTCGACAAATTTATGTAAATGAAGGACTTAAATACTATGAACCCACCCCTTATCATACTGAGAAAAACCCGTACACAGCAGTCAAACTAATTATAGAATAGTAAGAAGTGGTAATATTTTATTAAATAGAAAATAATATAAATGCAATCTAATGGCATTTATATAATTTCATTTAATACGACACGGAACATGTAGGTGTTTAAATCAAAAGATATTAAAATTACGCAAATATTACAAGTTCGACTAATTACTTGGAAATAAATCAGTGAAACAATGTTTTAATATCCTTCGTTGCATTATATTCTGCAGAATTATTTAGGTCCGTCCGTTAGGGTCCCATTCCGGCACGTCCTCGGCCGGCACGCACCCACAGTGAAAGATTTGTTAATTCGCTACGCCCCTGGCCGAGACGCTCCCATTGTAAAACAACCGGAGAAGACACTTGAGCTAATACTGTTGAAAACAAAAGCGATTTTAAAATTTATGATGATGATGATTTTATCATGTATTAGCTTTAGAATTAGTAAGATTCGTTTTTAAGTATACTTTTTAAAGCTTATACATGATAGTAAAATCATTTTTGTTTTCAACAGTATTAGCTTAAGTGTCTTCTCCGGTTGTTTTACAATGGGAGCGTCTCGGCCGAGGGCGTAGGAGAAAAACAAATTTTTCACTGTGGGTGCATCCCGGCCGGGGGCGTACCGGAATGGGAACCTAACGACCGGACCCAATTATTTATTAGGAAAAGTAAATAGCTATTATTTCATTTTGTTATAGTTATTTTATATATTCAATTACCGATACTTTCGAAGCGGACTGACCAATACAATGTAAAATCTAGTTTGTGTACACACACTTTTAGCTCAACGTGGTTACGCGTGATACACGCAATTATACGTTTTATCTATTCTTATTTCAACTAAACCACACCAATGTGGATGCGTATGTTTTAATGAGTAATATTAAAAAACATACGCGTAATATATAAACTTTTTCTTTCATAGTCGGCTAAAAACTAAGAATGTGGACATTTTTATTAAAATGTAAAGTACAAAGGTTTTGCGCATTATCTTCTTTGGTAACAAATTGAACCGGGGAGTTGGTACCGGAGTGCGACTAAATTTATGATAACGTTATCTTTCAACATTTTCATTAACGCTACGACATTGTCAAATTATAAATTTACCGATAGCAGCTATTCTGTGTTACGTCGTGCTTTGTTACCAACTCACAGTAATTAAAATTGCTTCGAGGTTAACGTTATAAATACTAGTAAACTTCTTTATTTTTGTGGTCCCGAAATACCACTAAAAATAATTATTTAATTTATAGGTGGAATTAGGGACCGCGGTCCCAGTTCCAAAAGCCCCCCAACCCGTACTTATAATAAGTTGTCTAGAGATACAGATTGCAAGCAAGATCTGCAAGTTAGAAAACTATCAATGACATTCATTGGTAGTTTTCTAACTTTTCGCATAAGAATCTCCATAATTATCTATAACTACAAGTATCCGAAACATTAGGATTTCGTAGAAATAAAGAATTATAAACAAAATAAACAGCGGAAAACTTCGTAAAAGCTAATGTAAGTTCAAAAGTAAATTTTAACAATTAAAAGTATATCATGCTCTTGATAATTACGAATAAAAGTGTACATGTATTTGTGACAAGTATTTCTATTAGATTCCATAAGGAATTTTGACATCAAAATTATGAATTAACTAAAAGCTTTTACTGAATTTATAGCAAAGTTGGTCAAGTTCCCTTTATTAAAAATGTATTTAAAGTGCTATAGAGATTACCTCAAGGGCCCTTTGTGGGGTAATTAATTGTAAAGAGCTAACACAACATTTGCGAAAACATTCATATTATGTACCTCCAGAATAAAATTTTATCTGAGTTGGAATTAAGTAAGACACTGGTTCTTTAATAATAGAGTAATAGCGTGATGGCTTATTCGTTTTCTAACAATTGTAAAATCTTAAAATATGCCAATAATCCTAAAATAATAGGTAAACGGGTTTGGTATAAGTGTATATAATTAATAACCATATATTTCCATACAGACTACTGCCGTATAAGTTCAGAATATATTTTCCCATTTATTTTCTTCCTGCCCGTTAATTTCCATATAAATTATTAAAATAATTAAGTGACCGCTTGTATAACACAAATTGGTTATCTCTCTAGTGTGGGGTATGCAGTTTTATTCAGGGTTATGTGGTATTCAATAGTGGCGGTATGACCTGCTTTTGAGGAGTGGTTGGAGAGACGACATGGCGCCCTCACCTTCCGGCTGACACAGGTAATGACTGGCCACGGTTGCTTTGGCCAGTTCCTGTGTAGCATAGGCCGGCAAGAGACGCTCGGTTGTCACCACTGCGGCGACTGCCGCGACGTTGTTGAGAACTCGGCGCTGCACACTTTGGCGGACTGCCCACCTGGGCATCGCAGCGCCGTGAGTTGATCGCGGCAGTCGGTATGGTTGCCCTCTCGCTCCGGGCCGTGGTTCAGTCCATGGTCCTGAGTGACAGGTCGTGGAACACCGTCGCCTCCTTCTGTGAGGAAGTAATTTCCATCAAGGAGGCGGCGGAGCGGGAGAGGGAGTGTTTAAATACTCTCTCCAACCACAGAACCGGGCGCCGGAAGGCACGAGATGACCTCCAGCCACCTCGAGGTTTGACCTGGGGGTGGCGGGCTTCGTGGGCCTGCCCGCCATCCGATCAGCACCAGGTCCGAGAGGCGGAGTGCGTGTTCCCACGCGCACCTCTGTTACGTGTCCGTCTCTCCTCTAGAGGGGGAACAGTAGGGATTTTAAAAGTAATAGTGACTAAAGGGTAGGTTTTATCGTGTAGTGGCCTGCCGTTGCATACGTTGGGCCGAAACTTCGGCGGGGTCGCGACTGCATGTAAAAATGATTCGCGCGGTCTCGCCGATTGCAGTTTTGTCGAGGAACACCGTGGTAGGTTTAGTCGGTATTACCGGGAGGTCCATTCTTACCATCATTACCATCTCTCTTTTACCCCGGTGAGTCAAACATAGCCCCTCCGCCCGCCCCCGCGGAGGGATATGCGACAAAGCATTCAACCAGGTAAAAAAAACGAAAGAGTTCTGTGGTATTGTTATTAAAGTATAGCTTTCATATGTAGATTAAGGTAAAATAACATTTATGTAATCATTACCTAATAAGATACTCGATGGATTATTAAAAACTAAGACCTAGATGTTTACATAAATTTGTATGGTATACGAAAATAAAGATTTTATTGCTGTTACTTTCTTGATATTATATAATATGTACTGGATACATATTATATAATAATAATGGCACTATTTTTGTACACCAAATCAATTTTTCGATAAACGAATTGTGTTCGAAATTGGGATCACCAACATACCATTTTAAGCAATGTGGTTTCTAAAATCTCTCTGTTTGTTTATTCCGAAATTATGCAAAACCTACTTAACGGATTATGACGTGGCTTAGTAGCTTGGAGGTAAACTAAAGTCGTATTTCATCTGGTTCCACCTATTATGTTGTGAGCCACGTAAATGAAATCGTAGGCAAACCATTCTTCACGTGGAAAAATGCGAACCCGTATACAGCTCATATTATTTACAATGTTGGTACACTTAAAAAGAAAGATCTTTCCTTCTGCGACGAGTGCTTTGCGTTTTTTACGAAAGGCTTGTGGGTGCTACTTAACTTCTATTTATATAAAATAATAAGTTTATTATAGAATAAAATAATAAAAAGGAATGTGTCTACTAATTATTACAAGTGAGTGGACTAAATTATATAGGACGTACTTATCGTCATAATAAAATAAGTATTTTACTTACGTCTATATATCCACAAAGTTTTAGAGTGGAGCGTACCTATGAACGCTTGCAATATCAGTAGTATCACGCGCACGACGCCAAACTTAGGAAAAAGGATTTACAAATAGGAAAGAAGCATAGACATGGGAGATACAGGTACGTGAGGTGCCGGTACTCTTACTTAGTGGGTGTAACAGAGTAGGTACATATATATGCCTCCTCTTATGCCTATTTCTGTAATACATTGAGACGGGTTATACTCGTACTGCCTCCAGAAATGGCGGGCTCTCTCACCCACTGCATCTAGAGCGATTATCACGTTACTAAGATATTTAATTGTACTATTAAAGTTCTAGTGAAGATACATATATGTAGTTTACCACGCAAAAGTTTCGCGATCGATCATGTGCTGTGAGTTTTTGTAATATAGGTACATACTCCCTATTAAATTTAATAGGTCATAATTGTTTGATTTTAAGTTGAAGAAAAGCATCGCTAGTAAACCTACATATCTGAGAGCTCTAAGGAATGAACCAGTTCCATTCACATTTTGTATAATGTATAAATCACAGTTATTAATAGCCCAGCTTGAGTCATGCCCTTTCCTATCTCTTTTACAATCCATAGCTCAGTAACTTTACGCTGCCGCATAAGTTTGAAGTAATTGTGACATAGTTCAGTGCAGTTTTTTGGTAGAGCATATCACTACATCATCTAATGAATGTAGCCGTAATTACGATGTAACCTCTATAAGTGTGATTGCTGATACCTGTTGCTGCAACTGAAGTTATCAAGTTACTTCGCTCCAACCGAGTAATCAAGTATGATTCAAACGCAATTAAGCTTGCACAGAACACTAGAGATCAATTAATTGTGTAATTCTAGATCTACCTTTTGGTACTTGTATCCATTTAATTATTTATGAATATAAATGTACGTGTAACAACTAAAAACAGTTGCGATTTACAAAGTGCTGGCTGCCCACATAAAAATGGTGTTTCATTTTAACTTATGTTTAATTATGTTAACTAATATCTCGGGCATTATTCAATTAGTTTAATGATTCTTTTTTTATTTGGATGGTCGTACAGGGTGATATAATTTAAATAATATGTTAGGTCAAAATCTGATAATAGTCAAATTAATGAAACTCCTTAAACCGCTCAAACCCCGTTGACGCCTATCGGCGTCAAAACCGAACTTCGGATTTGTACACGTCAAACCCCGGTGACCCCATATGGCGTCGAGCACACTTGGTCGTGAAATGTTTACGTTAGCTCAAATAACTAATGCAAACGTAAACAATACACTATCGAGTGTGCTCGACCCCATATAGGGTCACCGGGGTTTGACGTGTACAAGTCCGTAGACGTGGTTAATTAGCGACAAAAAAATATATTGGGGTGTGGTTGTACATACATTATACATACGAGGAATCCAGCGGAGATCCGGTGATAAATGTAATTAAAAACTATAATATAGTAACTTTTAAGTAAACAATAATATATTCATAAAAAAAAATGTCTTAACTAAGCTCCCGTTTTAATCAAATCAATTTAGAGTCGCTGCCAAATAATTAAATTATGTTTGTTGGCTGTTTGCTCGACAAAGATTTGAAATAGTTCTGATTTGATCAGGACCTTATTTAGGAATAAGAAGCTATTGTCTATTTATTAAAGAAGTATATATAAAAGTAATAAAAATATTATTTTTTTATGTCTAACGGCATTGCGACATCGGTTAACCATATAATATACGTTCAGTATGTATGTTTAGGTGTAAACATTATTAAATCGTATTGTTCACATAATATACATATGGGTAACTAAGCAACAGAAAAATGTTGCTTCTAATTTTACATCAAGGACACATTTTGACACCCCTATTACCCCTATCATTAAGTCACTATGTACGGTCCTTTACAAATAACGTCTAATTTTTAAGTAATTAACGCTGACCCGTGCTCTAATTCAGACAGTTGATGAGCGGAATAAGTGTAATTCGTCAAGTGGAACAGGAATATCCCTTTCTCGTTTTAACCTTTGTACTAGGACTGCCATGTCCTTTTCATCAACAAATGAATAAACTCGTATATGAGTGGAATAAATTTATAAATTTAATCAAAATCAGATAAAATACTCTGACAGATTGCTTATGCATATTACATAATATAATATATATAAAGTTAGATGTGTAATTTATTTACTCATCTGGCATGATTTTTGATTTTTTATATGAGCTCTTTAAAATATGTTTGTGGTCGGCATGTTGAGTCAACATTGAATAATATAATACATTCTGCTTCAATATTTTAACGTCGTATTTTTCGTTTCGTCGTATTTGTCGTATTTTTCGATACTATATAATATTATGTTAGTGCCATATAGAAACCCATTAATTTACAGATTTATATAAGAGCATGTGTACTGATTCTTAATACTCGATTGCCTTAAATACTAAACCCGTTTATTTTACGAACATATGTAGTTCTTTATGACGAAGATTTTAACAAAACATGCATCCTATGACCAGGAGGTTAACTTTTATTTAACAGAGAAATTAAGCATTGTCATTGAATGTGGCGATGCTACTGTCCTCTAAACAATGAAATATTACGACGAATATTGGAGGTCTTGGTTTTACATTAATTTCCACTTTCTCTTTTTAATATGAAGTATTTATTTCACTTAACCTGTATAGATTCGTGGGCTATTGAAAAGAAGTGAGATGAGAGTTTCATTGGTTCCAAAGGTATCACAATAATAACATTGAGCTTTAGCTGAGCCAGATTAAAATTGGCAGGTCTTAGCATAAATAATAAATCGAATCGTTCTGTTAATCTGTAGTCGGTGCCAAACAAACAGCCAGCCAACAAAAATATTTTATTGAATGAATTTACTCGGTGCCGACGCCGCATTAGCTAAATTCTATTGGTGCTTTAGTAAAGCCTTATAAGATCATTTACATTTCGTGCTTTTCACTATTTAGAAAAGGGTTTATTTTTTTTTTAAAGGTTTTGCTTTACCTGATACGAATAAAAAAGAAAACGAAAGGTTAAAATGTTTGTATTACTACTAAACATTTGTTTATTAGAAGTTTTGTATACTTCATCTTAAAACATGAGGCACTCGAAAAAAAGCGATTTTGGCGACATGGGTATTTGTAGATGACTTTTTGATGGAATGGTCCATCAATGAAATATCCCTTCGATTACTCTTTGATGATTTCACGTCGTATTCGTGGAAACTTCGCAAAAATCTATTTCAAAAATAAGTAAGAAGCTCGTTTGCCACTTAGGTAATTTACATAGTGATGTTAAAAATGTTATGCCATGTGTTACCGCTTACTAGCAGGAGCCATTAGTTCATTTGCGAACAGTAACAATAAAAAAAGAAACATTCATATCGTATGGAAATCCTTTGCTCCTGTTTGTAGGCAGTTAAAGCCAGCTTGTTACCAATAAAATTATTGAGTATTATAAGTAAATGTTTATTGTGAGTAAAGTATAATATCAAAATTTTTCAAAGAGCAATAGCAGTGCCTTTTGTATCCAAATATCGTCTTTGATTTTCGAACAATACAAATATGTACTTGGATCGCTTACAGATATTTGTACGGGATATGGGTTTATTATGCTTATGTAACGTTAGGCAGCCAAGAGACCCGAAACATAAACCTAATGCTGTGGGTACATATTGAAAACAAAGTATAATTGCGTAACAAAACCAAATTTTTCCTTTGATAAATATTGGTATAATGTCTAGTATTCCAAGAATTTTATACCTACTTGTAACAACGGTATTTTTATTAAAGCAAACATGTTGTTAACTATAGTAATTATGCTTCTATATGTTCTTAATTACTTTATAGCCAGTAGGCTAAACGTTAATTTTCAATATTTTTCCGGAGTTATTTTCCATAAGATCTCGATTTATTTTCGAGCTTAGTAAAGTACTAAGTTATACAAGACACACACAATTGTTCGATTGTATGGACGTAAGTCAGAATATGTATATCACTTATTCTAGTCCCTCTTTTATTATCTGCGCCATGACAGATATTCCCGTAAACTGTTTTTATCTATTACTATTATGCACATAACGAGGATATACATATAACGAGGATACTATATAAAAAAAAGAAATTGGTATTATCTACCAAACTAGTTATTGTTTCTACCTTTCTGTTTCCTCTGGCATCACGCAAATACCATTGAAGGTATTAAGACGGTTGCCACAATTTGGTAGCTTGAGATCTACCAAAATACATAATAAAAAAATTAAATGTATATGGTTTTTCATTAAAACCTACACTAATTTATATAAGAGCGCAGGCGACATAGTAGTGTTGTGGTGTCAATATTTGGTATTTATCACGTTGCCGTATTTGTCGCTCACCTAGGGCTATGCGACAACGTCTATTTGAAACGTAGGTACAATTTGATAGACTTCAACGTACATACTACAGACCGGTAGGTATAAGCCAAACCCAACGTCAAGTGTTTGTTGGCAATACGCCACAAATTTGTTTCATATAGGCGATGACAATATAGGTATTATGTACGAAAGTTCTAACACGGCTTTATGTATGTTAGGTAATTTAATCTAGATGACCTCGTGATTGTCCAAAATATGAAACAACGTAATAGAAAAATTCACTTAACTTTCTTTGTAAGTGTAACGGAAATTTACGAATCAGGTAATAATTTACAATGTAAATCAACACAATTTTGGCACGGAATCCCTACTCAAACTAATTATTATTTATAATGTAGTTGCCTGCCCCATTTATTCGCTTACAAGGCAAGTTACTTAAACGATTAATTTCCATCAAATTATTTCATGGTAATGAGTAGTGCGTAGTGTACGTGTATGTTGCCTCCGAGATAGTACGTGATGTTCCTTTAGCACCGCCATGTTTGCCTGAGTTAATTGTTTTATGACTAACTTGAATTGAGTCTAATAATTTAATAGGAACACGACTATCTCACGTGCGGAAACCTACAAGACTATATTAGAGAGCTAGCAATATCCCTCGCATGATACAGAACTATAGGAGAACGTTTCAGAAGTTTGTTAGAGAAACAACATACATAGATTGTATACTACAAAGTTTTCCCAAGTTGGCAGAATTAATATCAGTGTTATTGGGTGCATCCGCTTCCGTGCGATCTACTCCAGGAAAAGAAGAACAAATGTGGATCAACAAATAATAAGCTTTTTATAAAATACATAACATATTACATATTTCATATTAAAAGGAAAATTAAATTTGATTATACAGAATTTATTTTAGATGACTTCAAAATAAAAAAGTATTTGTTTTGTATCGTTTTTACACGCATACATAAATAAACTCATGCCTGATTTTTGTGCAGAGACTCTACTTGCTACGATCCTGGCAGACTCGCTCGTTGCATTCTCTTTCAAAACATACTTCATACACGCTCGTCGGTTTAGGCTTTCTTCAGATTATCTCTAATTTAATTCCAAAAGATTTAGGTACCAAGATATTTCGTCTCTAGCTGTCCAACTCACATTTACCTTATACAATTATTCATCAGTCTAGTGTCATTCATATTTCTACATGCCCAAAACATCTTAACACACTTTCCTCAATTTTCACACATTTTTCCTTAGTCACATTGCCACTGCATTTCGTCGGCATAATTAAGTTGAACCTGTATTGTTATATTGTACAGGTAACATAATGTTAGTTGCCCTTGAAGTTAAACAAATTTATACGGATTTTAACCCGCGTTGTTTATTTTTTTATAAAACACTTGTATTACATAATTTTGAAACTTCAAACCACTATTGTTAAACACTTTTACTGGTTACTGTTTACTTCTATTTAAGCTATTTAAATTATAAATCTATTTAGATTTAACTTTAAACTTTCCTCGACGTGTTGGTTTCTTTTCAGCAGTCATGTTCACGGGGAAACTAAGATGGTGGTTGTCTCAATGTTCTAAGTGTAGTTATTTAATTGTACCCGAACATACCTAATTTAATCATTGGTTTTTCTATTTACGCAGAATGGGCGTATCATGAAGTCTAGCTGTAGTTTGCTCCTTCTTTGGTATATAGTAGTTTAATATAAAAACAGTATTAAAATTGGTTGCAAAATAAGGGAGCAGTGAATATTTTAAATTTGGATATAGGGAAATATAAGGACGTAGTGGAGATGTCTCACTATCCTTCTCGCACATGTGCTTTTACATAGCAGTTACGTCATAGCATGTATCCTTTGTCTATAATTTTTCAAATCCCCCTAATACCAGATTTAAGACGCTTGCAATTTATTTATTTTTTAATATATATCAAAATATATTCGTATTTTAGAGTTTGAATAATTGTAAAAAATGTAACTTAATATCCACATAATATATGTGCCCATGTTAATTACCTAGTACTTACAATTATAATTATTTCACTGCTGTTTAGTGCCATAGATCTAGCGGAGGAACACTGACTCCCAAGACACAGGTTCTCACCTAGTTTGGGAGACAGGAGTCCTATAGACATAAAAGTGCATTGCTACTAGTTCTTAAGTACTATCTGTAATTTTAAAGAGAAATAAATTATTTATTATTAAATTATTTATTCTTGTAATGTAAGTAATTGAATAAAAAATAAAAAATGAGAGTTAACTAACTGTCTGTAGATTAAAATTGTCACTTACTTTACGGTTAAAGTATTTAGATGAATATAAAGAATAAACAGTACATATAAAACAAATTCAGACGCCACGTCTGTCTGTCTGTTCGCGATAAACTAAAACTACTAAACGGATTTTCATGCGGTTTTCACCGATACACAGAGTGATTCATGAGAAAGGTTTAGGTGTACAATTTGTTAAGGTTTTGTACTATCCGTGCAACGGCGGTGCGGATCGTTAGTGTTTAAATAAAAAACATTTGTTTCTTAGATTGGACTACCCGAAAATAAGCAGCACTAGTTGGACTCGAAGCAGTCTTCATATAGTTATACCTTTCAGAGAGAACGAACACATTATCTATTAAAATGATAAAACATATATCTGTTTGCTGCAATAACGATCAGAACACCTCAATTACAAATAAATTTGAAAATAATATATGTACATTTACGTAACCATTAGGGATACATTAGGGAGGGGTATCGACCAACAAATTTGATTATAATATGGGGAGATACTATATTCAGGTTAGATACCTAGCTATTGAAACAATTACAGGGACATAATCGTCATAAAATAACTTTATTTCATTAAAATGTTTTATTAAAATTTATAACCTTATTATTTACAAGCTTAAATTTTTTGCGCGCCTTTATTAATCTGAGAACCATAATATATACTCTTAACATGTCTTACTGCCGAAATAATATTGTTTATTGTTATGCGTAACACGTAGTTGTGTAAATTCTGAAAACATCGGACGCTACATTCTTTCCGCTCTCAAAGGCACTATTTCAAAAGACACTTTGTTTTGATTCCACAGATGGCGTAGCGATTGAAGAGGTCGCCTCGCCGTTGCCAATGCGCTAAGTATTATGACATAGGTATTATAACAACAATTGTTCTGTGCCTTAATGAGAACTGGAGTCTGTACTAGGCTCGTGGCCTGTTTTACAAATTTCCAGGCCCCTTATTTCTAAATGACATAATGCGAGTGCAGCTTTTATCCAAACAACAGTTGATACAATATTACTATAATAATTCAGTAATCTAAGTAGGTACCGTATACAATTCTGTCTATTAAATCGTGGGTAACCAAACATAATTTAAATATACTGTATTATTCGCGTCTTTTTACAGATTACATATACAGGGTGTCCAAGAACCTGGCGTCCAACTGGATTCCCACGATGCCCCAAGTTCTAACAGTACTCAGAAAAATATTTTAAAAAATCCACCCCATGTACTTACAGAATTATACTGATTTCAAAAAAAAAGGGGAAATGAGCACCCTGTGACATACTTTTGAATGCTGTGACTGCTAATGCTGATAATTTCGATATTTCTTGGAGGTTTTGTAATCTAGGGTATTGCTGTGTCTAAATAGAATGTAAAAATAAAGTACTTATTGTACCATTTTAAAATAAAATATTATTTTAACTAAAGGTGATATGGAAAACTATTGAATTTCGCAACTTTGACCGACTGTAGTGTAAAAAAAATGTACCAAAATAGTATGGCAAGTGACGTCAAATTTTGACGCGTTTATTCCTCTTTTTAAAAAGGTATAATACTTACACATTAATTTGAAAAAAAAAATTTTGATAATATTTTTACTCAACAACCCAATTTTTACGAAGTGCCTACCTACTAACGGTAACTGTCGGACCCTTTCTTATCTTAGAAACTGTTATGTTACTACTATTATTTACTTCGGTTCCAAGAGTGAGCAAGAAGGAAATACACACAGGTAGATGGGTTCCCAGTAGAATAAAAGCAAAGAATGTTAGTTTAAAGATATTTTATTACAATAAATGTTCAAAATGTTGACCACCCGCGGCAATACAAGCTCTCACTCTCCTTAAAAAGGACCGCTTTATGTTTCGCGAGTAACTTTTTTGACGTATCACCTGCACTGCTTGTGTTATCTTCTCACGAAGGTCAGCGATGTCATTAATGGGCTTCGCATAAACGAGCTCCTTCATAGTTCCCCAGAAAAAAAAATCCAGCGGATTTAAGTCAGGTGAGCGGGCTGGCCACGGGATTGTTCCTGATCGCCCAATCCACCTGTTCGGGTATTGCTCGTCCAAAAACTCTCTAACGGATACGCGAAAATGTGCTGGACAGCCGTCGTGTTGGAACCACATATCTGGTGGGGTCTCTTCTAGTAAGTTTGGCAAATCATTTTGAAGAAAATTTAAATATGATTCGCCAGTCAAATTCTCGGGCATCTCAAATGGACCAATAATATTCCCACAGAGAATACCGGTCCACATGTTCACTTTGAACCGGTACTGGGATCTATCTTCTCGCATCAAGTGCGGATTTTCCACATGCCACTCGTGCAAGTTGTGTAGGTTCATGTAGCCATCCTTCTTAAATGTAGATTCATCTGACCACAAAATTTTGTCGATAAAGTTTTCGTCTTCTCGATGTTTTTGCAGGATTGTTTCACAAAACGCGACTCGGCTCGGATAGTCTCGAGGTAAAAGACTTTGCACTCGCTGTACGTGGTACGGATGATATTCTTCTTTTTGGAGAATACTGTGTGCTGTGCTCTTCGGTATCCCCGTATCAGCTTCTATTCCTCGCACAGAGATGCTTGGATTTGCCGACACCGCCTCTAAAACTTCATCGCGTATGAAGTCATTTACGGGTCGTCCTTCACCAGCTACTTGATTGGGGAACCGCCCGTCACATAGTGATCTGTGCACATTAATGAAAACTCGATGGTCGGGATATCGCGTAGCCCTCGGATACCTTTCTCTGTAAAGTCTCGCTGCAGCTCGTCCATTACCTCTACATTCTCCATAAATGTAGTGCATATTTGCGTATTCTTGCGGAGTGTAGGTCGCCATGGTAGCACACACAAAACACAAACTGTCCAAACACAGGCAAAGGTCGTCGTAAAGAGTTCGTTTCAAAGTCCAGAGCACAAAGAGTAATCGAGTCCAATAAACAAAGCTTTAAATCGTAGTACGTGATCAATGGTAACAATAAGAGAGAGGTGCGTAGTAACGGCAGGAGGCAGTGACGCGTACTGACCGTACTGTTATCCTAAATAGCACGATCCCAGATAGCGTCACTATCTATCTCACTCGCACCTCTAACCTTTTTCTCCCTCACTCTTACCTGAATAATGGGGTACCATAAAGAAGAACCAGCAAATCGCAAAGATAGTTTCTGTCTTGCTCCCTCCTGTTGTAATAACGAATCACTATGGTGAGATGCATGCACATACCGTCCCTTACGGTCTAACCTGTTTTTTGAGAGGCCTGTTGTTATTTTTATGAGCATACAACAGTAATTCTTTAGAGGTTAGATTCAATTCGTCGTAAATTTTTCTTTCTAAGAATTCTGTAAGAAATCGTAAAAATTGGGTTGTTGAGTAAAAATATTATCAAAATTTTTTTTTTCAAATTAATGTGTAAGTATTATACCTTTTTAAAAAGAGGAATAAACGCGTCAAAATTTGACGTCACTTGCCATACTATTTTGGTACATTTTTTTTACACTACAGTCGGTCAAAGTTGCGAAATTCAATAGTTTTCCATATCACCTTTAGTTAAAATAATATTTTATTTTAAAATGGTACAATAAGTACTTTATTTTTACATTCTATTTAGACACAGCAATACCCTAGATTACAAAACCTCCAAGAAATATCGAAATTATCAGCATTAGCAGTCACAGCATTCAAAAGTATGTCACAGGGTGCTCATTTCCCCTTTTTTTTTGAAATCAGTATAATTCTGTAAGTACATGGGGTGGATTTTTTAAAATATTTTTCTGAGTACTGTTAGAACTTGGGGCATCGTGGGAATCCAGTTGGACGCCAGGTTCTTGGACACCCTGTATACAGATATGTAGGTGCTTAAATCTTAGCGAGAGTGGAGGTGTGTAGTGCGTGTTATTATATCTAGAGACATCGAATTAAAATAAAGGCAGTTAAGAAAATGTTAATAAAACAGTGTTTATGATATACAATACTAGCTTCTGCCCATGGCTTCGCATGGGTACAGTATTTTTTTTAATTAAAGGTAAATCTTATAACCTTTTATGTAACATGATGATCGGTCAAGTAGTTAGGGCGTGAAAGCGTTGCAAACAAACTAACATTCGCATTAATAATAACAGTTAGGATATATGTACTACATTCTATATCATGGGTTCAAATAACAGCCATGTTTAATCGTAATATCTCACTAGCTCTTGGGATTAGCTAGAGCCAATCCGATGGCGTTCGGTATCGTGCCTCCATTTAGTACATTTCAGGCTATCTCGCCAAATTACAGGCGTCAAGTCTCATTAGTATAATCTATTAATGTTATCAAGTTGTTAACTGATAAGACGAAGTGTGGAGCAATGAATTGTAATTTCCTGCAGGACTTATTAAATTAATATTGTACGTGATATTTCGACGAATTATATTTGTTGATTTGCAGGGATATATAACAGAATGACTTATATCAATTACGCACTTAAACAATTATTGCTATCTAAATGTTTATACATTTATAAATCAAACGACCTAGAAAATAATTTACATTAATAAATATAATATCTGCTCTAGTTATAAACTATCGGTCTCTTCTGAGTATCTGATGGATCGGGCCATAATCCACCACGCTAATATTAAAAGTTTCACTGGTAGAGGAATACATTTATGTATACATTTACTAGTGACGTACCTCAAAACCTGCGTTTAAAATAAGGCAAGACCAATACGTTTTTTCAGTAGTAAATTAAGGACATCCATTCTGTTTCCTCTTCTGTTCCTTCTATTTTAAGTTAACTTGTATGTTCAAGTACACTGCAGACACGCTAGCGTTAGCTTACATTTAAAAACAGGTACTTGGAGCCTTTTAGTAGGGCAAGACAAGCTTCTAAGTTTATATAAAGATATCACCGCTGATATTCAGTTTCCAGAAGCACAAGCGGTGTGCCATCAAATGAAAAATATATAATTACAAAGGATTGCCATTTTTTACTATCCTGTCATCTCTTGACCTAAGTATATACCACCGTTGTAATTGTGTCCGGTTCCTACATACGACGATAGTCTCGTAGCTGTCTATCAAGAAGATTTCTAAACTCTTTGCTACTACACGTCTTATGAGTTCGCGTTTCCATTTCTGGGTCAAGCAAGGTGTTGCTTTACCCCGGAATGACTCGACCTCACAGTTGAACGAAAATATTTGCGCAAAGTTATTGTGAATTTTTATTATAATACTTCCTTCGGCCCACGGCCAAGGACACCTACAATGTAATATCGTAATACCTCTTGAGAATATAAAACATAAAGTAATATTCTAATTGCACGAGCTGCCGTTCACTTACCTACATACGCTGTTGTTAAAACTCTAAAACGGGTGAGACTAAGTAGTCCACAGCCATTATCATGCAATGTCAATTTCCGGACGTAGTCAGTGCTTAGTTTGTTTTAGAACGGGAAACTCCATCGGATGAGCGTCCGACCGGACGACAGAACAAACACGCTAAAATTCACTTAGAAACCTCTGCTTCTTGCTCATCAACATTTATTATTTATGTTTAAATTTGTTACGTTATATCTGACAATATATAATATGAACGTAACGGGTATAGTTAGTAAGCTTCACTAGCAGCTAAGATGCAGAAATCAGTGACGGTAACATAAGCTCACATACCTGACTGCACAAATGGTGTAGTAGTTACAGTGTGGGTTCGCCATGGAATAAAATTGTGTAATCCATAGGTAGTTCTTTCGGGTCTGGGTGTTTTTGTGTCCGTTTGTAAAGTCACCCATGACACAGAAATTCCTGCTGGCATGGAAGGTGCCTTTTTTAAACAAAATACTTATCTGTGCATTCCTGGCTGGAATAAATTCGTTTCAAGCGATTATACGTTACGGGAACCGCTCATTATCAGGCTTGTTTTGTTTATTGAAATTAAACTACTATATACGGATTTTATCGCGTTGTTTATTTAACACTCTATTACATAATTTTGAAACTGTTACACTACTATACTATACTATTAAACTTTACTAATTTTAAGCTAATTAAATTATTAAAACTATCAAATCTATTTGTTTTTAAGTTTACACTTTCCCCGACGTTTCGGTTGCTTTTCAGCAGCCATGGTCACGGGGAGACTAAGATGGTAGTTGTCTCAATGTTCTTAGTCTCCCCGTGACCATGGCTGCTGAAAAGCAACCGAAACGTCGGGGAAAGTGTAAACTTAAAAACAAATAGATTTGATAGTTTTAATAATTTAATTAGCTTAAAATTAGTAAAGTTTAATAGTATAGTATAGTAGTGTAACAGTTTCAAAATTATGTAATAGAGTGTTAAATAAACAACGCGATAAAATCCGTATATAGTAGTTTAATTTCAATGAATAACATTCGCGTAAACAGAAGACAATATTATGTAAACTTGTTTTGTTTGTTTTGGTTTACGATAAATATCAATAAAATAAGTTTTGTTTTGATCCTCCTAAGAGTAATTGCTATATCACGCACGCCAGAAAGTTTACAGCCGTTAAGGCAACGTACACAAAGAGCACACAGCCTTGGAACAACTATGTATTTAAGGATCTCTTTTGTTTTGTTTGTTCAGTGATCGAACTCACAACACACAGATAGTAGCCTCAATGCAGTCGTTTATACGAATAATTATAAAGAGGAATGATTTGATTTTTTGTTAGTTTGTTTCTTTGTTTGTAAGGGTTTAACACGAAAACTTAGCAGCGTAATTTCCTTTACTCACCATAACATTGAAAAGTAAGTATATTTAACACTTAATCAAAGCCTTTTACACAATAACAAAAAATTCCATTAAAATAATGAACGACACAAAATCTTTCTCTCCGTGAACATTTTGCCATTAAAACCGTAGTGAATAAAAAAGTTAAACAATTATTACAGGACAATCTCAGGCTTGGAGGCAAATGTAACCGCATTTTTTAGCGAAGAAGTGCCTTCGAAATGTTTCTGACAATCGCATTCTTACGAGAACATCCCGAGAGAACCATTTCCGCTCACATAATGTGAAGTGACGAACAATATGGCTGGTTGCATGCCTCTCACATACAATACATTTACCGCATCTACATTTGACGTCGCATATTCCTTATGTGTATGACATTTATTTATGGAATTGTTTTCTGCACGTGTATTTGTAAATTATAACAAGGTCCTAATATTAGGGGTTAAAGGAAAAAACTGCCGATTTGTACTAAAAAATTTAAACTCGTTTTTTTTTTCTAAGATGTACGGTCAGGTGCAAAAGTCGAGTAGCAATTTTAAAAAGCTATAGATTCACAACAAGTTGTACTTACGACCTTTTTCAATAAAATCATTGCACACACACATAAACCCGCCTCACTTATACTGTCACCTGTTTTAATTATGGTTGCGAGTAATTTCAAACAAACAACTAAGTGATGTTGTAGCTACGTTGGTAATACTGCAGTCTAAAATGTAACGCTTGTTGGTTCGATCCCCAGGAAGTGATAATCTTCTTTTATTTTTCTTAAATTAGAAAAATCGATGACTTGTTACCTTACTTTAAGACTTAATTAAACCGCAGTTATTCAAAAGATGAGGGTGGATTTAAAAAATATAATAATTTCTCACTTGAATAGAATTATGTGATGTTGTTGGTTAGTGATCTTTGTTACGAGCGTTTGTGTTATTATTATTGCAGTATTTTTTCAAATATTTTGATTGACAGTCTACATATAAAATGCAAACTAATATAAATATTGAATGCAGGGCAAATTTCTGGCATAATTATGGCCTTAATATATCTTAAATTGCTGACGAAACTGGACTAAATTCTAAGAGTAGGTTATTTTTTAAATATTATGTTATATTATTGTGATTTATGATTTCGCTGTTAAGGAATCGCTATCTACGATTTTATCATAAGATTTTTGATTTTATTTCAGAGAAATACTGTAAGTCGTTGGATGAAACGATTTGAAGAAGAAGGAAGCTTAAAAAGTCGGGCGGTAAGTGGAAGACCGCTTCTTATTAACCGAACTCAGCGAAGATGAATGGTGAATGCTTATGAATCAAAGGGTATCATACCGACGCACGAGACCGTTGCGAACTATATGTGCTAATATTGTGACCTCCATATTGCATAGACGTCTCTTGAGCTGCATTAAGAAGATTGAAGGTCACACTAAATATTAAACAAAGTTGTTTCAAATAGGGGGCGTGCTGCTTGACGATTTTAGAATTGAGGTTAAGTTTCAATCCTCTTTTCCTTGTGAATAATTAAGCTCAATTGGCATTATAATTGCAAAATATTATTTGTAAGTAAAATAAATCTAAATAGTAAAGACTAAAGATGTTTTTTTATTATATAGTATTGAAATATATATGGCAAATTTAATAAAAGTTCATTTTCGGTAATCATATTTTGACATTCTTTTCTTAATTATAATTTGCATTATTTATTTATTTATTAAAAATAAAAATAAAATGAGATTTTTTAGTCATTAAACTAATTCTGATAAATAATAATAATTATAATAATAAAATAATTAAATTTTAGTTTAATTCCTAAAAAAACATATTTTTTTATCACTAGTGTAATAAGTCGACAAAAATAACGTTTATCTTTCTTACTTGAAAATTTTAGTTATAAAAAAACAAAAAGTGGAAGTAGAGGATCCCAGAATTTGAACCACCGTTATTATATTTTAGTGATAAAGTGAGAAGACTCGTTGACCGCTCTGCTTTCGCAACCTGCGATACAATAGGCAAATTTAAGCATTAATTGTAAATGCGGACTAACAGAGACACTGTTGTTGAATATAAGGGATAGTAGTTATTATACTTATATATACAAGAACTCGTTTTTGTCTCACCTTGCACACATGCGCATGACGAACTTCACCTACTATCATTACATTAAATAATGTTTCATTGTTTGCGTTAAAACACCACACACACAAAGATATTCACTCGGATCAATAATCGGACGTGTACCTTACGATGCTACTCGACTTTTGTCTTTAACCGTACCATATTTATTTAATCGAAATATTTACCCTCATTATCTATGCATTCCTGCTATCTAAACGGAAGTTCATTTATGCCTTAACGATAGAACTCCGGGATCTAGATTCGATAAACTGTGTGAAAGTATTTTGTACCGCCTCCTGGGAAGAAAATTGTCCAAATCACGAAAAAAATACTAGTCCGTTGGAGCAAGATCTGGCGAGTACTGAGGATGACGTATGGTTTCTAATTGCTGCTACTCTACAGTAGCAGCAATTAGAAACTGTTGTAACTCTACAGTTACAACAGTTTCTCGTGCAGTATAAGGTCTTGCGTTATCATGGAGCAGTAATGATGAAGATCCATTCACGAGTCGGGGCTGTTTCACTGCCAGTTTCGCCATCATTGTTCGAAGTTCGGCACTGTAAATATCTGCTGTTATTGCTTGACCAGACCTGAAAAAGCTATAGTGAACAACACCATGAAGAGACCACCAAACAGTTACCATTACCTTTTTATTGGTAAGCTTTGCTTTAGGGCACTGTTGCGGCGATTGACCTGGGGTCAGCCATTGTATTTTTTGCTTACGGTTATCGTAAAGAATAATCTATTTGTCACATGTCACAATTCGATCCAATATTCCTTCATTTCTGTACCGATTCAACAAGGCAACACAAGTTTCAACACGCATTTCTTTCTGCAGATCAGTCAAATCATGAGGCACCCATTTTTCATATTTTTTTATCTTATTGATTTGATGCAAATGAGCCAATGTTGTAGGTAGGGTAACATTAAACCATGCCGCTAATTCCTGGGTAGCTTGACTCGGATCGGCTTCCACCGTCTCCTTCAATTCAGCGTTATTCACCTGTGCGGGTGCTCTTTCACATGATTCGTTTTTCAAGTCGAAGTTTCCATTACGAAAGCGTTTAAACCAAAAACGCACGGTGCATTCATTAGCAGTCTCCTCTCCAAACGCAGCGCTGATATTATGAGCCGTTTCTGCCGCGTTAGTTCCGCGTCTGAACTCGTATTCAAAAATGACTCAGCTTTTCGAAGTATCTCTCTTTCCCATCTAAGCTGAATAAAAAAAACAATTGAAAGTCGAAAATCGAATATTGCACATTTTTTAAAAGAAGAGTCTTATAGGTATCATGTGAAAAAAGTTTCACTCGAAAATGTCACACTATGACGGTTTTATGTCGATTCAAGGTATCTATTACTATACAACGGTAACTTCATACTTTAACCCCTATTATCTATATACACATAACATTTAATATTACTTGCTTGTTGGTCCCGTGGCACAAGTTGCCGCTTATTTTTAAAGTGTTATTTGTTAGATGTTTCTCATTTGATAGATACAATCTTAATAACTACCGTAAACCGTAAAATATAAAGATGGGACGTGTTCAATTCTTATAATTTACGGTTTACGGTAAAATAATCTAGCTCTAAGCTTCAATTAGGTTTAACTGTACTTCTGAAGGTAATATGTGGATGGAACGCCGTGGATTGTACATTCATTTATTCTGTTATGTACTTAGCCAGTAAGACACAATGTACAATTGTTTGTTTAATAGAAATAGAATATTTTTCTAAGCACCTAGATGAAAATTACACGTAGGCATTTGAGACTAGTATAGATGAAGGCCGCTGATTACTCCGCTAACTACTCACTACAGTGACACAAAACTAGATTATTGGCTGCCATCTTTGGTAGGTTGGCTGCCTCATCCACGCTATTTTAACCGGAACGAGGGTTCCAGTGGGTATTAGCTCTCATTAACTTGCCGTAATATGCTCCAGCATGAGTAAAGTTTGCCAATCTGTTCTAAGTAAGTGTGGTATATCTTTAGCCAGAGGATGCAAACTTAGACGTCACTAAAGCCTGGTAGTCTAGATTCCTATAACTGTCCAGATTAACTTGTGACTAGATCACAAAAACACAATTGCTAGTGATGCGTATCGTCACAATAAATGTAATACAATATTATATGTCAGTCTTTGCCCACAGATACGTGACAAATAAAAGTAACGTTGATCTAGAGCATACTAAATCCTAATTTGAGACGTGCTCCGCATTGACTTAAATATGAAATATCTAATTACTGATATCTGACAACATCACAGTATGTTTAATCCAGCTATATTTCAATTCATGACCTTTTTCATAATATGTACAGTCATAATCTATATATTAATATGTGAAGCAAAAACTTTGTACCCCTTTTTACGAAAATTGCGCGGGTGGAGGAGAATGAAATTTGGCATGCACAGTTAAAGTTTATTTGGAGAAGGAGGGGCGAATCCTAATATTTTTATAAAGGCTATTTGCTAATGCACGGATTAAATATTGACACATTACAATCTGTGACGTTATTTGCGCCAGCTGGTCTGTATCCGTATTCAAATAAAGGAAAAGATAACGAGACGCGAGCTACATTTAAACTGAGATGTTTACAATTGAAGTTCTGAACAAACGTTATAAGATCTACATATATTGGACTCAATCCTGTTGTAATTTTCACTTTAATAAAATAAGGTAAAAATTGTCTAATTTTAGTTAAGAGATTTCAGCATTCTGCTGATCCATCGAACTAAATTTAGAAATTATCACTGCACCGGTATTATCACTGCGTCAGTTCAATTTAGAATTGTCATAATCGAATTTGGTGGCGTCTAAACGAAATCTAAATTTAGTTTGATGGAACAGCAGAATGCCCTACACGAAATATCTTAACTAAAATTAGAGAATTTTTGAGTTAAGTGAAAATTACAACGGAATTGACACCACTGACTAATTTTACACAGCCACTACCTTCTATAATTTCTGTACAAAATCTGAATGAAAATTACTTAAAACCTTAAGAGATGGCATTTGAAGCTTAAACAGGCGGCAACTTATATTACAGCACGTTGGGCCTGTCGGCTTACCATTTACACCGGCAGATTAGTTACGTCAGCGACGGTAAAAGATTTTAACTAAAGAAACATGATATTAACTTAAAGCAACTGCTCGTCAATTATATTGGAGGTCCTTGTCTCTTAATATTTAAGGGGTTATGATAAACAAAATAAACGCTTTCCTTTGTGTATATCCGGAGGGTTAAGCCAACTCACATTTAATTTTAAGCTTCGAGCTAAATTCCTAATTGAAAAACCAAATAGCGCTTTACAACAACAACAACCCGGAAATCAAACTTGTGAACTCACGATCGACTGAAAATAAAAGCGTAAACTTATCCACAGGTCTCAAATATGTATTATTTATTTGGAATATATTTAAGAAGTATATAATCGTATCCGTTGCATCATATGAAAAACTAGGCTTTGCCTGCAGCTTCGCTCGCTGGGAAACAATACGTTTTATAGATGAAAGGTACCCTATGTCCTTTTCTGTACTCCTGACAACGTGCATGCAAAATTTTATTATGGTCGGTCAAGTACTTAAGGCGTGAAAGCGTAAGAAAAAACAAACTCATTTTTACATTTATAGTATTAATAAGGATATTGAAAAACATTTTGTAGCATATTTCCCTTTGCTGAATTCACATGAATTGTTATGTTAACCATAACATATACACGACACAAATAGTTGCGCTATTTGCGTCAACATGCGCGAGCTTATCATGCGTGCTACGGCTTCTCGTGTATGTACGTAGGTGGCTCGCGTTGGTTGCAAACATGAGGTATACAACAGCGAAAATATTTCCACATGCGCATGTAATCCTCGAACCCAAAAAAAGTATTCGTTTATTCCAACTGGCCCCTTAATAAACAATAACTTATTTATAAAAAATATCAAATTTAAAATAAGCTCCCAGTAAAAATTATTAAGTATTTCAAGCCATAGAAAGATAATTTTTCTGCAACACTTTACTTGTTATGAACAAGGATTTTAAGAGTAATATCAATTTGTAACATTACATTGGCAAACAGTGGTGGTGGTGCCTTATAGCACTATTAGTGTAGGCGGATGCTGTGCATGTTATTTAGTTATCTCCATTAGAGGCACAGCTTTCTTGGTCATCAGTGTAAATCTGACGCAAATCCTAACAGTGTGTGAATTTACGGATTACTACGTATCATGCGTTCTTATATATATGTAGATATGATGTTAACCATCTATACAAATAAATAAAATTGAAGAGTTTGTTTGTGCTTTTTGTGTTTAAATGCATATAAAAGCATATACGTTACTTACATACATATATTTTTAATTTTTTGCCTGTCTGTCTGTTTGTTCCGGCTAATCTCTGAAACGGCTGGACCTATTCTGACAGGGTTTTCATTGGCAGATAGCGTATGTTATAAGGAGTAACTTAGGATATTTTTTTTTTAAATCGCTGGCCGCGAATAAATAACTCCACGCGTTCGAAGTCACGGATAACAGTTTACAGTTACAGTTTACATTAAAACATACTAAAACTGTAGACGAAATAGGTAACATATGTGGCAATTGACAGATTACATTTATAACCACAGAAATTGATAAAAGTCAATTTATGCCAAACTTTACTTGTGCAATAGCTAGTCATCATGACTTCTAGCTTGGTGCCCGTATTATACAGTATAAACGTTAAAAGAAAATATTGAAAATAAAATGGTTTTGAAAATTCGATGTTCAAAACGAATTAGCTTTTATGTTTAACCATTTTTACGATGCTGTTATTTAAACCTTGTCAGTTATGCGAAAAATATATAGGTGTTGTCATAAAAACTGGAACGAAGTATTTGCGACCTTTAATAGGGAAGACTAAATATGAGGGTCTTTGATAATTCATATTTGGGGTACGCTCTGAGAAAAAATTGGTCTTGTCAGAAGTTGGTAATACCATCAAGCTATGTGTTTCAGTGGGCAGACACCATGATTTACCAATAAATTCTAATCTTTTTCTGTTAACAATGGATACCGTGACATTGGGTATAGCGGAGGATACCCGATATCATGGCATGACATTATTCTCGTCTAATAGCGAAAATTGGAAAGACAGCAATTAAAGAACAAAATGATTAGCTTAAAAATTTGTAAAATAGCAATGAGCGACATGCTTCATCGATACTTTCTAACTTTGATAGTTTACTCATGTAAGATGATGTTACATTAGATTTAATATAAAGGATCGAAATATTCCAGAATATATGTAACAGCAAAGGATCAAGAGAGATACATTCATCTCACAAATTCCTTTTATAATCTACGGCGAAAAATAAGAACGATTAAAAAAATTATGGGTACCAATTCGACCTACACCCACGATAAAAAAAGATGTAATCCACAAACAGTTGTTTCAAGTAGGGGTTTTGTGTGAGTGCTTTGTGTCCGTTGTTTAAATGTTTGTAAAGCCATCTGTGACACAAGATTAACCGAGTGCTGGAGTAGTATTTTTAAAATAAGACAAGGCTTAAATGGATTAAATAAAAAGTGACATGCCAAGTAAGCATACATCCAAACTAATTGAAGAAAATAGATACTGCCATATAATCTAAATATGAAATACTAAAGAGAGTAATAATGCAAAATCTGTACGAATTGATTTATTTTCATATGAAGGAACAATTTGCAAGTATAATGTTTTTCTGTTTTACGTATAAAAATAATAATATTACTAGCTAACAGTAACAATTTTCAGTGGTAATTATCTTTCCACTTGATTAATTTAAACGAGTTTGCTGTATGTTCGTGCCTCAGTGAGTAAACTTGAAATAATTAATCGTAAGCTAATTGTTTTTCAGCGGACGTTAGTAAAGTTACGCTTTAATTTAAAGGTTTAGAATATTGGTATTAAATTCGTCTGACTCAAAAATTCGAACATTGACTTAAAAAATAAACAATGTGAGACTGACTGAAATCCCTCGAGTGGTAAATGATAGTTACTGCACGCGAGTTTCCAACGGTGGCGCCATTATCAACGGCAGCCAGACTAAACACAACATTTTCTTTTACGAAATATATGTATCCCAATTATTTTTAGAGCGAGTACGTATAGAAAGAAATAAAGGGCGCCCAGTTTTTAAGGTCTCTGCCCAATGAGTTTTGCAAAAAAAAATCACAGGAATTTATATTATCATTTAGTATACTGATTGCCTGCGAGTTTGGTACATAGCAATGTGATAACAAGTTGCGCAACGTCTAATTATCAAAATAATATGTGAGACAATTAATCAGGTATCTTATTTCTACCTATCTTTACGAGACATCAGAGAAGGTCATAATTAACTGCATCAGTAACGCAACGGTAGAGAATTCGACTGCTGTGTATAAGGTCTCTGGCTTGTTTCCCTGGTATTAAGCAAAGTATTAAGTATTGTTAGATTTTTCTGTCGAGTAACTGATATTGTCCTATTACATGGGACTTAAAGTCATAACCGACAAGATGTGAGTGTAATAAACCTATAATAACCTCTTCGGGGATATAGGCATAATTATTATAATAATTCAACCACCACAATTTATGATTACAGGATATTGCGGTAACTTGTAAAAAAGGATATATACTTAGTCTGACCATAAATACGGTTACAATTAAAAAAACATAATATTATATTTGAATTTGGAATCTGTCATACATAGAAAAATATTTATTGTGTTTTCTCTTTTTCGCGCCAATCGGTGTTGATATTAATAATGGAGTGGGGTGATAAAGAGAAATGAATTGCTGTAATAGCATTACACATAGAAAGTATGGAGCCTAATGCAAATTTTGAAACTCTCCATCCGCTTGGTATTAATCGAATGTTTGTGTAACGGCCTATTAATAAGTTCAATAAAACCTCCTTTGTCTGTGACAGAAAATGATCTGGTATATACCTATTGCAAGTTATCAACCCCAGCAGACATACTAAAAATAGATCTGTTGAATTGTAGACATGCACGTGACTTCTGTCGGTACTTAGAGATCAACGAGCAGCAGACCAAACTGCCACGCATTCCTACGTCAACAAATATATTTGCCCTCTGCTTGTAATATACCTACAAACGATAAATAAATAAACTTCGACAAATAGTCCTTTATACGTCCCTAGCAGACATATCCTATAGTATAACAGATAGATGTACACACGGCTACACATCGAGTTAGACACCCTACATAGGTACGCATAACTACGCTACATACAAAATAGAGAATTGTCGGCAAGGGACACTGTATAGTGGTGTAGACCCATCACGGTGCACTAGCGCGTGCGGCGACGCCCGCAGCACGTTCAGCGTGAATGAGACAAAATAACAAAAATATAACGTACTCTCTCACACGATTCGCAGCGTTCAACTTCTAATATTTCAAAGTCCAAACAGTCTAGGTTGATGAGTAGCCATGTGTACTTGCATGAATTCACATAGAAACACTTTAGGTATAGTTATTGTTTCTTTTTTAATTTTATAATATTTGGGACTATAATTAAAACTCCTTTCCTAAATGTTAAATTTGAAAATTAATAAAGAATCTCAGATATTAAAATTGAAATCCGCATGTCTATTTAGGCAAATATTATTCTTGTTTCTAAAAAACCATAGGTACCTATTTCCTACTACATAGTTGCCATGCTAATGAGCAACATATTGTATTTAGTTTATTTATTTATTTATTTATTTATTTATTTGGATCTCCAACAAAGATTACACCTTACATGCTAAAAATAAAACATAAATAGATACAAATCCTTGTGCATCTTCAATTATAGGAGACCACAGCTTGCATTAAGATATCAAACAATCAATTTTTAATATGAAAATAAAGTATACAATTTAAAGTAAAAATAACAAGTAACAAGTACAATAACAAGAATTAAAATTTAAAAAAAAAAAAATTTTTTTTATATTGAGTTGAACAGTGGGGAGGTAGGTCAACACTTACTCAATATTAAGTTTTGCGTGTAACAGCAACTTAAATTTACTTAGGCTGTTGGAGAAAATGTCTATATCGTCGGAAGAACATGACAGTGAGTTGTATTGATTGGTCATCCTAACAATCGGCGAGTGTTTACCTAGATTTGTTCTGTATTGAGGGGCTTTCAGTAAAGGGCTGGGATAACGAGGAATACGAGAAGGGACGTTAATGCGCAATTTGCTAAGAAGATCTGGACAGTCAATGCCATTATTGAATAACTTATACAGGAACAACATGTCGGAGATAGTGCGGCGAGATTTTAAATCTTTGAGTTTGAAGTGATTTAGTCTGTGTTCGTAAGATCTACAATTTCTTACTTTAAACCTAAACGCTAGATGACGGACAAGTCTCTTTTGAACCCTTTCAATGCGACTTATGTGGACTTGGTACGAAGGATTCCACACCGTGCTGCAATATTCAAGTTGGCTTCGTACGTAACTGTTGAATAAAAGTAATGTAGTAGTTGGTTTTTTAAATTCTTTTGAAGATCTCAAAATAAAGCCAAGAGCTCGGTAAGCTGAATTAAGCATTTGGTCTATATGATTTATAAAATTAAGTTTACTATCCAAGTATACTCCTAAGTCACGAATAACTGTTACTTCTGTTAGTGTGTTTCCCTGAATATTGTAAACAGATTCGATTTTATTGTGTTTTTTAGTAAATTTTATATGAAAACATTTAGTACAATTCAAGTACATTTTATTGTTGGTACACCATTGACTCAGATTATTTAAATCAATTTGTAATAGCTGTGTATCGACATTATTCAAAATTACACGGGTCAGTTTTAAGTCATCAGCAAAAAGGTATGGTGTGGAGTATTTAAATATGTCTGATATGTCGTTGATAAACACATTAAAAAATAACGGCCCTAGATTGGACCCCTGGGGTACACCGGATGTTGCAATGTAGGGATCTGACTTATTACAGTCTACAACCACTGAAGAAGTCCTATTTTCGAGGTAAGTTCTGCACCAGCTCAGTGTGATACCGGTTACACCCAACGACTGGAGCTTATTTAGCAGCAATTCATGATTTACTTTGTCGAAGGCCTTCGAAAAGTCTGTGTACACTGCATCAATTTGAAGACCTTTATCTACTGCGGATGTTAGTTCAGTGACATAATTAACAAGATTTGTGTTTGTAGATTTTTTAACCATGAAACCATGCTGATTAGTGGATATTAATTGTTTAACATGGTCGTGCAATACTGGGTACACTAGTGATTCAAAGACCTTAGACAAAGTACATAGAATGGAGATGGGTCGATAATTAGATATCACCTCCCGTTTCCCATTTTTGTGAATAGGTACTATTCTAGCTTTTTTCCATTTATTTGGAAAAACCCCAGTTTTTAGCGAGGTATTATAAATATTTGCCAGTGGAGAAGACAAATACTCTGCACATCTTAACCAGAATATTGGGGGCACATTGTCAGGTCCAGCACCTTTAGATATGTCGAGTCCAGAGAGTTTATTAAATACAGCTTCAGGAAGGATTGAAAGGTCGTCGATGGGTAAAACCGGAACCGAGACGGAAGGTAAGTTATTAAGGAAATTATTGCGATTATCGTAAGGTGGATCATATACGGAGGAGAACTGTTCTGCAAATAAATTTGAAATGGCTTTACTACCGTAGGCTTTGACATTGCCGAGAGTCATTTCTGGAGGGTAAGAAGAATTGCTTTTTCGGAGGTTTTTAATATGTGACCAGAAGATTTTAGGGTGATACTTAATTTTATTTTCAATTTCATTTATGTAGTTGTCATAACATTTTTGGGTAAGAATTTGGCAGTCTTTTCTTATGTAATTAAATTCTAATATGTCCATTGGATTGTTGTATTTTTTTATCTTGATACGAAGTTTCAGTTTCACTTTAAGTAGCTTTTTTAATTGATGGGAATACCATGGTGGATATTTGCCTCGTGTAAATTGTGTTACTGGCACATGTATATTTATGGTTTCGTTGATTATATCATAAAATTTCTCCAATTTATCATTGACGCCATCACCTACACTGAATTCCTTGGTCCAATCGACATGTTTCAGAGATTTATTTATAGCTCCATAGTCTGCTTTATGAAAGTTGGGTTTACTCGCAGGTTTTAAGTAAGTTTTAGTAAACGTTTGAAAAGTTATTGTTAAATCAAAAGCCGGGTGGTACTTATCTAGTTCCCTTATAGGGTCAAGGCAGCTTCTTATTTCAGTTTGTTCAACATCTGAGAGCACTAAGTCTAACGTCTTATTTTGAAAATTTTTAATCCAGTTTAGCTGTTTTAAATCATTAAGCGCTAAGAAGTCGAGCAGTAAATTTTTAAGGTTTCCCGTGCTAGAAGTTGATGGTATGCAAGATTCAGTAGTAGCCTCATGTATCCAATCAATACAACTCAAATTAAAATCGCCGACAATTGATGTTGAGGAGTCGCTATTAGTTGTAATGACCGAATAGCTAAACATTAAACAAATGCCTAAAACTACTTTACGTATTGAACATTTCTTATTTCTTAAGTAATAATAAATATATTAATTATTGATATAAAAGAAAGAATGTATCGCGTAAATATTTGTCTGTTTATACATTTATTCCTTGTAGCTAAATATTTAGAACGGCCTTGAACAAAAGGTTGGATGTACAATAAAAATTGTTTTTACATTTTGATACTCCATATGCTCGCATCCCTCATTACCCTCTGAAGGAGAGCTAATGGCGTATTCGTTTCAACGAAACTGAGGGATTATTTACTGTCAATCAGTTACATAATAATGCATTTACTCTGAGACTGAGTAACAAATATTTCTAAAGAATAAAGGAATTCTGCTACAAGCAAGCGATGCTTATAATGAAATTGCATAAATTTATGTCATAGCCTTACTACATCAGATTTATTGAAAATAAACATGATAAATATTTAATTTGCTTCGGTAAAGCCACTAAAATATGTTTGTATTGACTCTGAATCTTAACAAAACAAGTTCTGGAAATAATTACATCTATTTGAACATGGTTCCGCTGTTCGGCTACCAGGTTGTAAAATTCAAGGGAACTTTAAAATTACAGTTTCCATAATACATTGCATTCAGATGTTATTAAAACATTATGGGATTAATAAGTTGAAGAACATCTTTTCAGGATTAAATAACAATATTTAAAGAAAGCTGAGCCTCCAAGAGCTTTAGGGTTTATTTGAGCCATGACATATCTTATCAAATGTCAACTAACGGTGTCTCTTATAGCTCGCTCAAAGTTTAAAGAACCTTTAATAATAAAATATACATACAAGGACATTTTACCATTAAGAATACATGAAACAAAATATGACTGTATAAGGCAACCAACGTAAGAAGTTCAGGTAATGAATTAAGCAGTTCTCACAACATTTAAAAAGTCAAGACCATATGACACAAGTGAAATAGTGACTTTATAAGGTATTTTGCCTTCAAACATTGTCATAAAATCCTTTGCCTTAGTGCAGGACAAAGTCAGTTACAATTTTCTTTCACATCTCCCGGACAGAAAGTGCTATAGTCGCTGTCGCTTACAATTTCGTGCAACCCAGTCAGTTGAAACTATGTTCGAAGTGTCATCAGACATGCAGCCAACACGTCTGATGCAGTTACATTTTAGCTTGGCCTTTACTGTACGATGTCGTGAGTGTTGAAGTAGCAAAAATATTCTTTATTCGGCCGATATGTCTTATAGATCTTAAAGAGATCTCGTGTAGTTTAGTGCCTTTTACTTTAAAAATATCACGATATTTATCAACGATGTGATGAGTGTGATACGAGCTATATCATCATTACTTATTTCGTTTCCACCGACTTGTTCATATAGAGAACCATAACGGCGTGAACCTTGCAAAGATCTTGCATGTTATTATGCCGCGGGACTAATAAGGAAGTCAAAATACAAATGCCTGTATATATAGGAGGAGATGTATTTCACCTACACTTCTCCGACAGTTTATAAATATCGTCTGCTGGGCACAGTTCCAGACGTCGACGACGTTCTTACTGACACTGAGAATTTCTTAACATAAAATAGAAGACAATAAACTTAAGTGGACACAGGTTTCGACCCGAGAACATATGCCAAGCAGACAAATCCAATTTACTGCACGACCAGTGCTGTCTGTATGTGCCTTATATGATGTCTCTAAAATGTAGGGCTTACGTACATTCGTTCTAATAGTTTAGTCTATTCACATTTTTTTAGGCATAGTAAACATTTATTGAAACAAAAACAAGTTTACAAAATTATATGTACGTTAACAGTTGCACTAAGTTTGTGATTTGTGTCGCAGCTGTTAGCGCCCTTCTCCAGTGGAAGCAAAATACATTTTCAATATTTCTGGATAAATCTATATTAATAATATTATAAATGTGAAAGTTTGTGAGGATGTATAAATGTTTGTTACTCTTTCACGTAAAATCTACTGAACCGATTGCTATGAAACTTGGTGTGTAGATAGCTGGAGCCCTGGATTCACACATATACTTTTAATCCCAATATTCCACAGCAACGGGACTTACGCGGGTGAAACCGTGGGCAAAATCTAGTAATTTATAAGAGCATAGATTATATTTGTTTTTAAATTATTTTGTAACTACTAAAGCAGAGAGCACCCAAGAAAATAGAATTTACATGAGTGTTTTATTACAAAATTCTCTAACTATAATGCCGTTTCTGGGTAACTTTATGTTCACATTATGTATACCTAAGTTATATAGGCTACGTGGCTATAATCCTTGTCTGCTTTCATAATACTTTTTACTTTAACTTTTGAAAGCTCGGGACCTACATTTCCTAATGTGAAATTATTACTGTGCATACCTTTTATCATCGCGACTTAAAAGCGCCAGACGAAGTTGAGGATTATCAATTGGGTTTCAGAGAGCGTCCTTTGTTAGTAGTCCCATTTTCACTTACTAATTATAGACGAAATACTTTCTTCTCGCGGAGTGCAATGAGTTTCAACAAGATTTCATCGAAATTGGAAATTGATTTATTTTGTACAAGTTCAAACTCAATCAAAAATAAAGTTGTTAAAGATTTCTTTATAGATTAATTATTATTTTTTTTTTTTTAGGTCTCGGGTAATATCCTTATATCGCGATGTGTTTTTCTGGTTGAAGTGTATGAATTTTTTTTTTTATGTATCTCTTTTTTTGTTGTTACTTTTATCTATGTTTTTTTTTTGTTTTTCTTTTTTCCATTGGTTTAGTTGAAAATATGATAACTAACTCATAGGAAATCAGAGTAGTTATACAAGTGGTGTAGTAATTATTATGTGAAAGCTTGTAATTAGCAACATGTGTATTTAATTATAACTGATCAAATGTACTTATTAGACTGTAAGCTTTCCTAAAATAAATAAATAAATAAATAAAAATAAATTATTCTGAATATTATATGTCAGTTAATATCCGAATCGGCTTTTTTTAATGATATTACCTACTAATATGATTATCGTATGATAAATTTGTCTATCTTTAACTGGACGCTGCTAATTATAATTATTCATATAGATACATATAACTATTTATATATATACAAGAAACTTAACATAACAGGAAGTAAAAAAAAATAAGCGTGCTGTTATATTTTTCTATTCCATTAAAATGCATAAGTTATGTAAAATTTATTAATAAAAAGATAAACAAAACAAGTCGCCAAGAAAAGATATTTTCTGAAACCCCATACTGATCTAAATATGTGAAACTATATACGCTATTAGAGCAGCGATATCTCAGTGGGGAGACCAACAGACTGCAATGCAGAGGGTCTCGGGTTCGAACCCACGTCGCGCACCTCTTACTTTCGGAAGTTATATGACTTTTCGAAATTATGTGCGTATTGATTGACTATTATCGCCTGCTCCGTGCCTCGGAGAGCACGTTAAGCCGTCGGTCTCGACTGCCATGAACATCTATGACAGTCGTTATTGGGGAAGTCGACACAAAAGATCCCACTGGGTCGAAGTGTCGCCGGTCTGTGCTGACTGGCCTCCACTCAAGATAAGATAAGATATACACTATTAAAAAAAAGATATCTTTAAAAATCATTGACATAGGAACATGCAAGTGCATGTGCCGATTTATTGTGTATTTCTGGGATGTACTCTTCTTACAGTAAAATAGAACGTTTCCTTATGAAGTATATTACTATCTCAATATCATAAGCTCTTTTTGAACGTATATGATTATTAAAGAGCGAGATAACATTAATCTTAAAAGCTTAAGTTCACTCAGATGAGACGAACGACAAACGGTATATCGAGTAGGTATGGAAGAATGTCGCGCATGGCATCTGTGCTTAGAGTTAATAACTATCGCGCGGCAAATGATTACTTTGATAGCGTCGTAAATGTCTGCTACGAGCTACGATTGTTATATGTAGGTAATTTATAATATAATAATATTCTACCATATATATACACACAACACCATCTAGCCTAAACTAAGCAGAGCTTGTACTATGGGTAAACAATGGATAAACATACATATATACAATTTTTTGTAAATACATATATATTATACATAGAAATACCCAGACCAAGATAAATATCCATGTTCAAGCACACAAATGTTCGACTTGTGCGGGAATCGAACCCGCGACCTCAGACGTGGCAGTCGGTTACACTAAACACTACGCCATCGAGGCCATCGTTTTATGTTAGTTTAATGAGAGCGTAAGCACAACAGTATAAAAAATTACCCAGTTATCCCATGTATGTTGCGTCTGTTGTGTCAATAAAACAGAATTTCATTTATTACTAAGAGCAATGTTCATAAAACACCAAGCAATCGTTTATGAATAAAATTGTATTTATAGTTATTGAAGTATAACACCAACATTTCGCCGTACAGGTAAAGAAATTTTCAATAACCAGCACCGTGCCTACAAATATAGGACGATGCCGTCTACTTAAATTTTTCTAACATGTAGAAAATTTTACTTACCAGGAAATAGAATCCGAGATTTTACGCACAGCATTGGCATTCATTATCGCTGCAAAACCGAAACTGCCAAACACGCTGGAAAAATGAATTGAATGATGAAAATTAATAATGATATATTCCTCTCCCCTCTTCACAAAATTTACTTAATACTAGTTACTTTAAACCACTAAATATAAAAATCGGATCCCAAACAACCTAAATCAAGTTAACAATCTAGCTACCCAACTTTTGAGATGTTCTTATAGGCAAATCTTATGTTCATATTATTACAATTTAATATAGACAAATCATCGTCGATTAATCTTTGTTTAGTTTTTTATAGAACCACTTGTATCCAAGAATCGCTTTACTTGCAGTCGATACCATAAATATATATATACATTAACTACCGTCATAACTCTTGTCTGCACTTTCATCGACCCTTGATACGAAACAACTCGAAACACTAGTACCCCGTGCTAACAAGAAAAAAAAGATATACACGGCTATAATTAAAGGTTATCCTGACTAAACTAAGTGGTCGACTGAAGGTAATAATATGTTTTTGTTACTAACGCGTAAGGACGGGTGTGTTGTGTGGGATATCGTCATTACGCAGAGTAGTCATGCGTGTGATGCATCCTGACAACTAAGTAATGAACGCTGAACTACCGAACCCGCCCAAATACATAGGCTATGTGTATACAGGGTGATTTTGAAATCGTGTAATTCCTTTTAACCACGCATTCTACTGGTGATATAGAATAACCCTGACAATATTTTTTCTTAATTAGAATAATGGTTTTGGCAAAATTAGAGTACAGATTTTTTTCATGAAATGTTTTCAAATAGTCATATTTTAACCACCTGACACAATCTTAATATTTTACTAATTTAAAAATAATAACATAACAATAACTGATGTCGCAAATAATAAGGGGCAATAAAAAGGACCGCCCGTTATTATTTACGACATTGATTATTAAAATGTTTTTTTATTTTAATTAGAAAAAAAATAAAATTGCTTCGGTTGGTTAACATATGACTATCTGACACCATTTCACGAAAAAAATGGAACAATAATTTTTCAAAAAAAATTTTTATTTATTTATTTATTTATTTTATTTATTTATTTATTTATTTTAAACTTACAACTACCATTACAGGTAACCCCAATTCGATATATTCGATAAATAGTTCTAATTAAATAAAAATATGGTCAGGGTTATTCTATATCACCAGTAGAATGCGTGGTTAAAAGGAATTACACGATTTCAAAATCACCCTGTATTAGTTTCACACGTAGTAATTACTTTTTTTTACTACCAACTATTCTTAGTAAATTGCATGAAAATTGTTCCTGGTAGGAGTGTCTCATAGGTCATGTGATGGAAGCGTGAGTTGCTTACGCAATTATCAGCTATAAAGATCTCGATTGTTCATTAAAAAATTTACCCGGTCATATAAAGTAAGCGTAAAATCTGAAGCACTATTCTCTTTCGAAAAATGCTTTAAATATATTCCTGATGTAGCCTTAGTCATAAATATCACAAATAATACTCTACAAAATATAATAAACGTCGCAATGCAATTGCATGTCAGTTCACATTTGAATTTTGTAAAACTTGATCGGAGTTTTATTTTGAACATATTTTATTACGAGTATTGGACTTCTGAGATTATATTCAGTGGTCAAGAATAAACTGCCTCTTCATAAAGTGGTTCCTAAAACCATAGCTAGCAAAACGCATAATAATCTATATGATTATGAGACGAGGATACACTGCTGAATGAAATAACTGAATATATACACCTATGCGTATCCCGTCGAGAATATAGCCAGACAAAATATAATGCTATATATCCAAATTTCTTTTTGTGTATTCTTTACATAACTCATGCAAAAAACAAATCTTTTAAAAACATAGCATAGTACGTAAAAATAATAATTAATTTACTAACTGCTAAAACGTCGCATTGATCAATGTATTTCAAAACTATATTTACTATCATGATGACAACCAACAGTATCGGTAGTTTACATCGAAACCATGTTTAAATGACAATTTAAATAGACAAACATATTTTTATTTATGCGCACTGCAATATGGGATACAAATAACCAGAGAAACGAACGAGATTTTCGTGAAATATGTTCCCCATGTGGCAGACGTAAGTAAAATATTATGGGTAGATACATATACATATTTCGGACTTGTATCAGTTACACGTTTTGATTATTGCATCTGAAATGAGATGGTATCATTGTAAAACAAATTCTAAGCAGATGTGAAATACACAAATGATTTGAACTTATTTTATTTGTAGCGTTGACTCTACTGAGAGCTATGTACATAATTCATAAAAACACTATAGCTATCTATGGACCGTTGCGTACGATAAACTACCACGGATACTCTTGCCGTGGTGCGCCGATTCAAGCTCGTGCGTAGCAATCCGTAAAAACTCACGTTACACACCATATGAGCTTTACACACAGAGATGTTAGGATAAACACTAGTTTTAAGATTATAATAACGATTATGACAGACAGAACCAAACCAGGTCAGATTAGAAATAAAAAGTAACTGTCATGTGTAGTACATATAGTAATAAAGTTAGTAAATTATGGAGAGAGTAAGGAGAATATTCAGCGAATTTAAGCGTCATACTGATATATGCGCTAAATATGAGATCTACGTTACACTACATAGCTACAATCAAATCATACTAGTGGATTGCTAGTGTATTGCCGTCCACTTAGCTCAATTGCAGAATCTGTACTGCTCGTCTGCTACTAAGAATTTCTAAGAGCACTTTGCACGACTCAGCAAATGGAATGGATTCGCCTCAATCGGTCGTACTTATGCGTGTAACGTATGCCACGGGATCAATAATATAATGTTTACTTTTCCATGTTGTACATTGTTCATGTATATGAATGTACAATGTATATTCAAGTACATTGTACCTACATATGATGTGGTTACATGTTGATCTTTTGGAAGAAAATACATTATCTTTCAAATAAGTACAAACGTTGACTAACAACCTGTTGTTAAAATGTTTATTTCAATAACATGTAGGTATGTCGAATGGTGTTTGAGTATACAACATAACATTTGAATGGTAAACAAATAAAATGTCATCCTCCAATTCAAATGTTGTGTTTTGGAAAACATTATTTGGATTTTGTTTTTATATTAGGCTATTTTCCTACTTTCAAAAAGCTTCTTTTACACTGGCACAAAAACGTAATTTACAACGTATTAGGATTGTAATAGGATTGATTTTCGCGTCCAATTTTATTTTAATAATTACTAAAATCGTGTACGATCTAGGTTACATTTAGAATTTATTGGTAGCAGGGTTGGCATTGGCATTGGCAGAGCGATCAACATATTGTTTTTTTTTTAATTGTGCTCTCGAAGAACATCTAATCAGTCTTTTAAGAGCGTACGTAAAAGCAATGTTACAAATGCAGGTATACCTAGTATGTAAAAGCAATGTTACAAATGCAGGTATACCTAGTATGTAAAAGCAATGTTACAAATGCAGGTATACCTAGTATGTAAAAGCAATGTTACAAATTCAGGTATATCTAGTATGTAAAAGCAATGTTACAAGTGCAAATATATCTAGTATATAAAAGCAATGTTACAAATGCAGATATATCTAGTATGTAAAAGCAATGTTACAAATGCAGATATATCTAGTATGTAAAAGCAATGTTACAAATGCAGATATATCTAGTATGTAAAAGCAATGTTACAAATGCAGATATATCTAGTATATAAAAGCAATGTTACAAATGCAGATATATCTAGTATGTAAAAGCAATGTTACAAATGCAGATATATCTAGTATATAAAAGCAATGTTACAAATGCAGATATATCTAGTATGTAAAAGCAATGTTACAAATGCAGATATATCTAGTATGTAAAAGCAATGTTACAAATGCAGATATATCTAGTATATAAAAGCAATGTTACAAATGCAGATATATCTAGTATGTAAAAGCAATGTTACAAATGCAGATATATCTAGTATGTAAAAGCAATGTTACAAATGCAGATATATCTAGTATGTAAAAGCAATGTTACAAATGCAGATATATCTAGTATATAAAAGCAATGTTACAAATGCAGATATATCTAGTATGTAAAAGCAATGTTACAAATGCAGATATATCTAGTATATAAAAGCAATGTTACAAATGCAGATATATCTAGTATGTAAAAGCAATGTTACAAATGCAGATATATCTAGTATGTAAAAGCAATGTTACAAATGCAGATATATCTAGTATGTAAAAGCAATGTTACAAATGCAGATATATCTAGTATATAAAAGCAATGTTACAAATGCAGATATATCTAGTATGTAAAAGCAATGTTACAAATGCAGATATATCTAGTATGTAAAAGCAATGTTACAAATGCAGATATATCTAGTATATAAAAGCAATGTTACAAATGCAGATATATCTAGTATGTAAAAGCAATGTTACAAATGCAGATATATCTAGTATGTAAAAGCAATGTTACAAATGCAGATATATCTAGTATATAAAAGCAATGTTACAAATGCAGATATATCTAGTATATAAAAGCAATGTTACAAATGCAGATATATCTAATATGTAAAAGCAATGTTACAAATGCAGGTATCGTCGTCATTAGTTTTATTAAGTACTTCAATCAGTACTGTCAGACCAATATTTACGCACTCTGTCGATACTCGCGTCCAGAAGCTGTCACTCATGTAACTCTAGATCTGATAGTATACTCTGGGACAGGCGCTTAGTTATAAAGGATTTATCAACATGTTCGGTGGGGTAACTACTTTGAAGCTTAATTAGAATATTTGATAAAATGTTAGGCTTAGTAGATGTGGTTACATCGACTGTTCTCTGTATTTCAACCACGGAGGTAATATAAAGAATGGAATTTTTAATTGCATTGATACTATTACTCTTGTTTTTGTAAGTTTTGTAAACCATATGTCTGTCAACTTGTTCGCCAATAATGTACAATCTCTTGTATTACCTATGCATAAAAGGCACAGGATTATTTTTAGAATTACTGTAGGCGCAACCCACTCTCCTAATCGATAACCGGTTGGACTTATTGCCATTTTATAGTGCCCGATGTACTCTCATAGTCCATCTAAACTGCTTAAAATCCGATGGGATCAGCAAACATTTTTGCCAGTATCATCAATATTATTCGTAAATATACCTCATAGAGATTTCAAATGAGCCATTGCCTTGAGCAACTTGGTGATCAGCCGTTCTTTTGAGTATGACAGACAACATCCGGAGCACTTTTCTATGGACGCTTATAGAGTTATTCCTAAACTAGGAAGCTACCAATGGAGTTTCATAATATAAAATATTTTACGGTTTCTATACTGGCCTGACAGACTATCAGAGATTAAACATCTCTTTAAAGCAGGTAACACATCAGACCCAAGCAAAATTTTTGAAAAGATTAATTTAAATCAATTGCTGACCTATTTTAATAATAATAAATTACTTCATAGTAAACAATTTGGTTTTACAAGGGGTCGCTCCACCCCTGACGCCGGTGTTGAGCTTGTAAAACATATTTTTGATGCCTGGGAAAAATCACGAGATGCGCTAGGTATTTTCTGTGATTTTTCTAAGGCTTTTGACTGTGTACTTTATGAAACATTCATCAGGAAATTACATCACTATGAAGTCAAAAATTCAACACTGAATCTTCTTACATCCTATTTGAGTAACAGGATTCAGAAAGTTGATGTTAATGGCAAGCGATCTCCGGGGTCTGTGGTTAAAATGGAGGTTCCTCAGAGTTCAATCCTCGGCCCGTTTTTATTTTTAGTTTATATTAATGACTTACCTCGTGAGGGATAAACATGAGATAGTACTGTTTGTGGATGATACCTCACTATTATTTAAATTAAAACGCCAAGAAACGGTTCTGGACACTGTAAATATTGCTATCTCTAAAGTAGTTCACTGGTTTGATGTTAAGAACCTACTTTTAATAGGAGGAAAGACCAAATATATCTGATTTTAACCCCAAATGTCAAACAAGTGAAGACATCTATAAAAATTAAGGACGACGTGTTGGATCTTGTTGATACCACCCACTTTCTAGGGATTACACTAGATTCAAAGCTGCAGTGGGGCCCACAAATTAGTAAGTTGTCGATTAGGCTCAGCTCTGCAGCGTACTCAGTCAGAAAAATTCGCCAACTTACTGACATAGATACCGTTAGGCTAGTTTATCATAGCTACTTTCACAGTGTAATGTCGTATGGTATTTTATTGTGGAGAAATGCTGCCGACGTTCAAACTATCTTCATACTGCAGCAAAGGGTTATTCGAAAATTTTAAGAACATTGATTTATACTATAAGAAAAGTGACATACATAATATAAATAGAAGAAACCAAAGCACAATACTAGGGCCGGCCTCCCGGCTTAAAAAAATTAATAAGTCGTTTAAAAGTCAATTTGTGCGTTATTACAATAAACTCCCAAGTGACATTCAAAATCTAAGTTTTAATAAATTTAAAACAGTTGTAAAATGTAAATTATATTCTAAAGGTTATTACTCAGTCACTGAATATATAGAAGATAAAAATTCTTGGGATTGAGTTGCTTTCACTCACAGGTTATTTCTAATCATATTATTAAGTTAACTGTAATGAGTTGCTGTGACTATTATTTAATTTGTTATTAATATGTATCTTAGATTTAACAAATTTTCAATTTACTTCTTAAATCTTATGGAAATAAATAACTGTAACAACTACACACAGCAGCTTATATAAGGAAAATAATATAATATTGAATTGTATTGATGTAAACATTTGGCGATTGAAAAGACTGGCCATGAGTTTCTTGCCAACTTCTTCTCATGAAAGCTCTACTCCTCGAACAGGCTTTTTTCAATGCTACATTTTTATTTCCTCCTATTTATTTTCTTTATTATTTCTTATTAATATAATAGTGAATTGACGTGTCCAAGAATTGTTTACACATTTTTATGGAAATAAAGATTTTTGACTTGACTTGACTTGAAACGTAGTGCTAGAATGGTGAGATTTTCATTTTTAATCAATTCTATTATGGGAATAAACGTTCCTATATATCTGGCGCATAATTGCGTAAAGGCTATGACAGCGTACAAATAGACTGAATTTTAAGTTTATCATGTTAGTTCAATAGTAAATAACAACGGTTTTCAGAGTTATTTGTTAGTGGTTACCCCCAAAATGTACCGCTTCAAATGTTCACTAACATATTTTGTTAAATAATTTTCACTAAAGTGGCAGTGCATTAAACACTTTTCATCATTATTCTAATGATTTATATTCTTTTAATACATCAGTACTGTAGTTTTCAATTGTCAATACTTTCACTACTAATACCCAAAGTTGATTATACAAAGGGCAATCCCGAAACAAATTTGATATTGTCAAATGTAAAAAAGTATCTCGCTTCTTCGTAGGCTTTGCAAATAAATAAAGTCATATCAAATAACACATTTGTCGCAAGCAATCATAAAGATAAAACGGTTTAATATGAGGTAGAAAATATGTAAAATTAAGCAAAGGGTTGCGCACTTGTCCCGTTTTGTCACTAGGTCAACCTTCATTATCGAAGGTATAGAGAGATGTGTCATATCTACACTTAGTTATAATAACTTTTAAATTTTCGCGTTGCATGATATATACATATATAATACCTATCAGGTATTAAAGCGATCATGCATAATGTTTACCTTTCTTTTTATACTTGTAGTTTCAACCAGGTTACACCGGTCGTGGTCACAAGCTGACTGGTGCTGCGATGTCATGTTTAGTCAGATAAGTTATAACAAAGTCAACTAGCCTCGACTTGTTTGTCATTTTGCGAAGATCTTGGCTCTTAATATTTTATAGCAAGGGTAATGAAATTCAGGCAACAGTACTGATATAAATGTAATACTTTCCTATTTTAATGAATTATTTGGCACAATACTTGTAACAAAAGTTGGTTTATTTATAACTAACTAACCTAGCATATATAAGATGAGTTTTAACTATAAAAGCGTTTATATAAAATTATCGATGAGATAACAGTAGTATCAGAACCACATAATTACAGCAATACATCATAATAAATGCATCAAACGAATTGTCCTTGTAGAATCATGTCAAGGAGAAAATGTTTATGTATTTGCTTTTCGTTTCTTTAACCTCGCTAATACTAAAAATCATACAAAGGAGACGATCAAAATAAAACTGAATTTATGTGTTAGTGAAGAATGCTTCTACCAAGAATATATTGTAGTGCACCCACACAGTTCTGAGTACATCAAATTTAAGAGCAGCATCAAAGGAATTAGGCAAACAACTGTATTCGATCTAGATTCAATATACTCCAGAAATTTCTTGTCAAGTTTTACAAACTGAAGTTGTTATTAGAACAATACTTACTGTGGATTTGATTTTGATCAAGTAAGTATTGTTAATTATTTTTTATTGTATGTAAGAAGTTGCCTTTTTACACAATTAGAACCTATTTCTATTCTACCTTCTTATTAAACAAGTTTTAAAATATACAATGAGTAAGAAAAAGATATCTAGCTATATTTAAGGGTAATCTCCAAAATATATTATTTTCGATAATAGCGACCTACAGAGATCTATCAGCTAATCCATAAATATTTAGTAATAACCTGCATAACCAGTAAACGCAAGTTATTAGTCAAAAGTAATAACTTGCGTTTAGTTATTGGCAAATGTAAACGAAATTGCTGTTTTTTTATTTTCTTATTGCAGACAAGCTCGTGGTTCACTCGAATAACAATGGACTTCATAAGCCACGTTTAAAGGATGACAAGTCATAGCGGTGGGTAAATATATACCAGAACATCGTAACAGGTAATTCATACCAGAGCCTGCACATTGCAGGAAATAGGTAATGCTTGTTGAAATCAAACTTTTTAGGTGGTTCGGGTCTCAAAGGATGAACGTTGACGAGTGTTACAGTGGCAAAAGGAAGATTGAGATGATATGAAGGCAAGCAGAAGGACCTAAAGTCTCTATGTTGCGAACAATGAATTAAGAGTTGATACAAAAATTTTAAATTAAATTGTCGTTTGGCCTTTCAGTAATTACCGCATCAATTGCTATAATTGCTATACTCTTTAGCAACTGGCGTAAACCGGATATCAAAATTTTGTGTGAAATGAGGGTTTACGATCATATACAAACACATAGTCTTCTGCCTAACTCCCCCAGGGGATAGAAAAATGTGTTTAACCCTACATTTCACCAGCTATGGTTTTAGGTCCCTCGTAATAGGGAAACTAAGACTCAGCGCTGCTACTACAACCTTTGTTGACTTTGCTCAACCGCCACCGAAGCAGTTTAGAATAAGTAAACAAAAATATGTAACATAATATTTTGTGATTCTAAAACACACATCAACGTATTTTTGTAATACTCAGTTCTGTAATATGAACAGCGATTGTTTATTGGGATTGTTAAACTGTAGAGACTAAGTTCGTGATTATGTATATTATGCCCAGTGTCAAAGGGGGCTTTATGAACATTGAAACAAAGCACCCCATCTATGGATCCCATATTATACAATAGCTGTTAATATGTTCCGTAAAATTTTTGCACTTTTTATATATGTACATAAAAGTGTTTTTTTTTACTGCGGCACAAATAAACTCGGGTCACGACTTAACCTACTTGTATCGCAAAAAAATATATTCAAGCATCGGATACGTGACGAGCATGCAGTAATATACGCGAACACGGACTGAAGTGTGTATCATATGAGTACGTGTTTACCGAGCTAAAGTTAAAATCTATCATAAAATACAACGCCGAGAACCCTACACATAGATAGACACCACTTTATAAATTTAACTTTTTTTATAAACACCACTTTTTACACAGGTTATATATACTATTAAACATAATTGTTCACCTCCTGACGCAAAATTTATACACGTTATATTATCTAACGTTAAAGCGAATGTTATTCATTGAAATTAATCTAGGTATATAAACTATAATATAATATATCGATACCTCTGGGTTCAATTGTCGTATGTATAAACCAAAACCCGACTTTTCAAACCTTTTATTTATCTTTCGAAAATCATAACTTTTTTGTTTAATATGTTTTAAAAAACTGTCCGAAGAAAAAATTCTTAGAATTCGATGATTTAAGGAAGAAGGAAATTAAGAAATAAAATTTTCAACTTTTAGCAAACAAAAACAATTATTAAACTTAAAAGTAACCAACACAATTTTTGAACTGAAAAGTAATTAGGCATTTTAATTATCAATTAAAATTATATAACAAAAAATTTGTAGTTGAAATGTAATAAAGTTTAATTAAGTACACTTTCTATAAAACTAAACTACTCAAACAAAAAACGAAATAATTGAAATCATAAGTATGTTTAAATATAGTTAACTTATTAAGAGACCAAAATATTTGAAGCTAAAACTACAAATAAATATGAGTGTAACATACACTTTGTAAAAAACAATAACTATTAATAACATCTGCTGATTATAACTAATATAATCAATAATAATTAACTCTATTCAACTACCTCTTCCTCATCTTCTTCGTCAGTAAGTGTAAGAGTCAGTAAGAGTCGCAGTAAAATATCATTTTTATACCTCTTTCATCTACAGACTTTAAGTAGGAATACAGACATGCGGATATTTCATTAGCTCCACGCTTTGCATCACATTCCCTCCACAAATATCAAAATACAAATTGTGTGATGCTTTTGTATAAAGTAAAATTGAATCCTGGGTACTTCTCGAGTAATACAATGTGTGGTTTATACGTCAATATGGCATTCAACTTTTGGAATTACGATGTCTAATCAAACATTATATGTAGTAAGAAGTTTAACACGTAATGGCGTAAAAACCATATACAATTAACGATAGATTTACGCCTCTAATTCATAAAAAAGTATGGTCAATACATTTAGACAAAACTAAAAAAAGCACATTTGGCTTTTATATCGATAATTTGTTTTTTTTAAGACGTGAGCAAACATTTTTGGGTGGTATAAGCATTTTTTTCACGAATTTCACTACTTCAAGTATACAGATCGATAGAGAACAAAAATTAAAAAAAAATGGTGTAATATAACTCAATATGGCCAAAATGGTTTATACGCCAAATTAACCGCATTATAACTTTATACGCATTTAATCGCATTGTTTATAACCCTTTATTATGTAATTTTGAAACGTTTACACTACTACTATAGAACTTTACTACTTTTTAAGCTAATTAAATTATTAAACTATTTATTTTAAGTTTACACTTTCCCCGACGTTTCGTGTGTTATTCAGCAACTATTTTCACGAGGAGACTAAGATGGTAGTCGTCTCAATGTTCTGAAGTGTAGTTATTTCAAAGTACGCAAACATAATTTAATCATTGGTATTTCTATTTACGCAGAATGAGCTCAAAGTATAATAAAGTGTAGCTGTGTTGCATTTGTATTGCTTCTTCTTGGGTTTGACTATTTCAATTACTGGATCCCAAAGCTGGTGATACATTCCAACCATCATCTTTATTGAAATTAGGGTGCTTTTTGATTTCAATAGCCTCGCGAAGCATCCTTGGTATCTGTAATTTTTCAAATCTCAGGTAGTGGTTGGTCCCCTGTTGCACATGTTCACACAGAGCCTACTTTATCGAACGTAGGTGTTTTACATCAGCGATGTGATCTTGCGGTTGCCTATACTTTTCTTGGTTTGACCATATATGACCTTTTTTGTCACAGATCCCGAGAAAAGGCAGCTACTGTGGAGCGCCAGCCTGCCATACTGCCTTATGTAAGGGGTGTCACTGACAAGATTGGCTACATCTTGAAGCGAGCTTCAATCAACACATACTTCAAGTCACCAACGAAAATAAGTAAATTTTTACCATCCGTTAAGTGCCTACTACTTTTACAAGATGCATGGGTGTATATAATATACATATATAGAGTCCACAGTCACAATATATTTTATAGAAATAGATTGTGACTATGGATTCTTATAAACAACGCGATAAAAACCGTAAAAAGTAGTTAATTTCAATCTATACGTTTCTGTGAAAAAGGGTAAAACATATTGTGATTGAAATTTTGACTTTCATTAAATACCTATTCCTTTTGAAAACCCTTATATAATTTAGCACAAGTCTTCTTGATGGAAGTTAAATTACGAACATAAATTTCACCTAAACTCAGAAAATTTATCTGTTTCATATTGAAGTTGTTCAAACCCGTAGTCACATAATGGCGAGGTTATCCCGGATTAAGTTATAAATAAGGAAATTTTAGAATAATCAGTGTGCATTACTCAATTGTATACATTCGTTAACCTATTAAACATTTGCATACTGATACGGACCTGTATTTGCATTTAAATTAAAATATCTATGATTCCTTTGATTGCAACTTTTATGTTAATCAATTTTGTTGAGTTTTAACTTTATTGTGATGTTGACTAAATAATGTCATACTACACTTATTTTCTGAGTATTGTTAGTATAACTAACATACAGTATAAAATATAATTATTCTAGGAGCTATATTAATACAAAATAGGATACCTAATTGAAAAAAAATATATTTTTTCATTATTTTAATTTCATAGCCTCGAGATCACACCAGTTAAACTTGTAGGGTAGATGTCGTAAAGTCCACATTTCGCACCATGAGACTTCATTTTATTCTCCATTTAAAATTAGCTCGAAATGAAATTCGTCTTTCGTATTCGTCTATCCCCTAAACCATTGGCCTCTGTGCTACTACTGGGCAGTCACTAACTGAAAAATCTATTAACACTTTGCCCGACCAGAAAATCAAACAGTAAAGTAAATATAAGCATAAGCTTATACCACGAAACCTACCAGACCATGGAAGAACAGTATAAAATTAGTTTATACGTCCGAAAGTTTCGGTAGACGCTGATGGAGAGTGCCTTCTAAAGTTGTCACAACGAATCTATAAGCTGAAGAGCACTTATTTTCATTATTACAAAATTTTCTGAATGTGTTTGAAGAGTTACATTTAGAATACCTACACAGTATACTAGTTTAATAAGAATATGCTAAGAGTATCATCGCGTCAGCAATAATGCGTAGTAAATAGACGTCTAGCAATGTGGATACTTAGATCGGTTGTAGCCATTACTTTGCATGGTTTAATGCATTTGAATCCCAATATTACGTGTGTCACACTGAAAGATTTTAGAATAGGCCAGTAAGAAAAGCAGCCAAGGAAAAATTTATTTAAATTTTGTGTAAGGAACTCTTTGGGAATCTGTATATGAATTCATTTGTCATTTGTTTTTATAAATTGGTAATATCTAGTAATATAATAGGTGGTAATCTAAAAAGTGTCTGTCGTGTGTCGAAATGGATTTGCCTAGAGAAAATCTTCGCAGAAATGATTTATTACGAATTTCGTTGTGGTTTTAATCAACAACAATTTTACGATAGCCACTAATTGACATTTTAGTACAAAGCTCCATCGTGTGCTACTGTTTACAACTGGTTTAATAAGTTTAAATGTAATCGAAGCAAACTCACTAATGATTCTTGAGAAGGACGTCCTTCTATAGCGACAACTGAAGAAAACGTATTGTGCGGCTAATAATAGAAGAAAACAAATCGGTGACATATCAACAGATTTGGGCAGCTTTAGGCATTGATATGAGTCAAGTACAAAAAGTCTTACATGAACATTTAGACATCAGAAAGCTTTGTACTTGATGGATACCGCATAATTTGACGGAAGAAAAAACGTCCGTCGTTTGGATTGGTGCCGCTCAATGCTTGTAAAGTATGATGGAGGTGACTCTAATACTGTATATGACATTGTCACAGGTGAAGCTGGATATATCGTAGCGAACCCGAGACCACAAGAAAATCTGCGCAATGGAATCTGAAGATTAGCCGACATAAACAAAAATTTTAACAGAAAGAAAACCGACTTCAATATAGTATATTCTAAAACAAAATTGCACTGAAATGTTAAAAAGTAATTGCGTATTCTTGTGAATAATTAAATTATTGATATTAATGGAGTCGGTGTCAACCAAGGTAGGTTTGTAACTACTTAAACATGAGCAGCCTTACGTGTAAAAATATCGCTAAACATTGCTTAGCTATCTCTTATCTAAGAAGCTGTCATACCTTTAATCAATTAGTAATATTTCTTTACTTATAATTATAAACCAATTTTAACAGTCTCTCAGGTGATAGCTCGAAAAAAAACGAAGCACAATTTTAACAACGCAACAACAACGCAGCAACATTTGACAGTCAGCTTAGAGCATTACTAAACTAATCTACTGAATAATGCAATTGAAGTAATCTGTGTATATCTGTAGCAACTAATTCTCCTTTCTACCGAAACGAAAATTCAGAACACCGTCTGTTTAGACGGTGTTCTGAATTTTCTTTTCGGTAATTAAAAGAATTTAATTATTCATAGGGTATAAGATCACTTTGCTTAATTTAATAACCAGCTAATTATTTTATCGCTTGGTTTGTATTGTATGATAGAGACGGTAAAAAAATATCAATTTTCATAATTTAAAAGTATATTTCTAAATAAACATAATCATAGCAAACTGCTGTATATTTTCATGAATAATAACAACAGTAATTTGCTTTCTTAAAAAGTGTATATACATAATAAACAAAATAGCAGTGTTCTTCAGTTTATGAATGTTGCTGTTCAATTATTTGATTTCTTTCCGAAAATCACGCAAATATGTAAAATCTGCGCTAAACCACCTTTTCTGAAAAGGTTTGAATGTACGATATACATATGTACGACCTATTTTGTTTTGTTAATATTTTCATAATAACTTTTAAACTTTCGCGTTGCATGATATATATTATATAATACGTAAATTACGTAACGGGTATTAACGCGATCATGTATAAAGGTGTGTTTCCATTGACGTGGAGCTGGGCGAAGTGGAGAGGAGCAGACCGTGAACAGGCCAATCACAGTGCTCAATATCTCCACTCCGCATCAGTGGAAACAGTGCAAGTCGAGCGAAGCGGAGCTGAGCGGATTTTCAAATAAAATATATGAACATGCGGCCCCAAGCCGGACAGAACGTACAGGCTGTGGTGCCAAGCGGAGCGCACGAAGCGGAGGGTAGCGGGATGGTGCGGCGTGGTGGGTAGTGTAGACTTGTCAGGAAAGGACTCGTGCACTGCATTTTAGTTTAGTTAGCGAAATAACGTCACTTCACACGTCATTTACATTGCATGTGAATCAAAATGGATGAGAAACTAATTGCAAGAGTCAAAAAAATTCCATGTTTATGGGATACACGACTGACAACATACAAATGCAATAAAACCAAAGATATAACGTCGGAAATCATAGTGAAAGACACCGAATTACAAGACCATTGCAGCTCTTGTCTGCTCCTCTTCAATCCGCTCCGCTGCGTTTTGCTTCGCTCCGCTGCGCTTTGCTTCGGTCCACTCCACTTTTCTTCGCTCCGCTCCACTTTGGTCAGCTTCAATGAAAATACTTGCTACTTTTAACTGCTCAGCTCCGCGTTAGTGGAAACGCACTCTAATGTTTACATTTTTTATGCTTGACGTTTCGACTTGGTTACACCGGCCGTGGTCACAAGCTGACTGGTGCTGCGATGTCACAAACAGAGGTTTGTGAGGCAGAAGAATCTTGGTTTACCCTCACTTTTGGCATTTTTTTTGTTTGTCCATTGTACCGTCACATACTACACTCACGGTATCTCTATTACGTATGCTAGCCGTCGTGTCCGTATTCTGTGAATTACCTGACTATGCAAAACAGCGAAGTTGCGTATTATTGATCAGGGGATTCCACGTCGCGGCAAATTTGAAACCATCTTCCCTATTGAAATTTCTGTTTTTTTAATTTCAATAGCTTCTCGCACTTCTTTTGGGTAAAAGTGGTGATCGGTGGAGAGGACTTCCGGACGATGAAATTCTGTCCAAAGATTAGTACCCGATTCGAGTATATGTTTTGCAATTGCTGATTTGCTAGTCTGCCGGTTCTTCACAGTGGCGATGTGTTCTTTGACCATCTCAGCAATAGTACGCTTGGTTTGGCCTATATAGAAACTCCCGTAGCTGTAATTTATTTTGTAAACACCTGGCATTAGTAAAGGTTAAGTATTTCTTTTTTGTTAAATTTTTTGTTTAGTTCTCGGATTTTAGTGAATCTGAAGTTCGATAACTGATTTTATTCATCTGAATATGAGTAGACCTACTAAATGCGCTGCTCACATGAGACAGCGCCGTTTAAATGAGAGAAACGAGAAAAGGGAGAAACGCCTATCTCAAAATAGGAAATGTACCTCCAGCAAGCTTTCAAAAGACACTTGTGAAGAGCGCAAAAATGATTTAGACAGGACAAAATCGGAATTACCGTTTAAATCATTTTTGGCCGTAGTGCATCTTATTATAATACTAAATACGGTTGGGATGATAAGTTTTATTCCGGCGTACCGGTGCTTAATGGCTTCAGCGTTATATTAAAAGTTGTATTATAGAAATCATTTTGTTATTAGCTTTTTTGTGTATACCTTGTTGAGTTTAACAGTTGCACATACTATTGAAAATATAAATGCTATCAAAAACCAATTTGGAATTGTGTAAGCAGTACATATAGATATATGTATGTGATTGCAGCAATCACGGCAGATTTGCTATCATTTATTTATGAATTCCGTTGTATAAAACTGAAGATCTTTATCAGAACATCACCAAATTAGAATAGGACTACCTCGAAATACAACGAGGTATGTTTACTTTATTAATTTTACATCGGCCATGCATAGTCATAAATATACAGACTATATTTCTAAGTATTTAATATATTTCAAGGGGCCCATTTTTTATTCAATTTTATAACATGGTGAATTGTAATAAAATTCCTCTTGGCAATCGGGAGCGTGAAGGATTTTATAAATTAGCTACGTTCACCAACATTTCAGAATTATAATTTCCTGGTAGGCATATTTTTTTAATACTAAACAAATCAAAATTATAATTGTAGTACTAACATATAATTAAATCTTGTTTCTAAAACGTAAATATTACCAATGTAAATACTCTTTATATTTTTAACCGACTTCAAAAAAGGAAGGTTCTCAATTCGATTGTATGTTTTTTTTGTATGTATGTTACGCGATCATTCCGCCAATTATGAATCGATTTTGATGATTCTTTGTTTGTTTGGTAGATCATACTTCAGATGTGGACCCCATATAAATTTTATCGAAATTGATTAAACGTTTTTTTGAGAAATTCGACAAAAAACAAAATATGTACCTACCTATGATCCTATGACCTACTTTCTTACAAACGGCGCTGTCATTTGAGCAGCGCGTTTGGTAGGCCTACCCATATTATATATAAGGATCAATAATAGTTACAAATACACTTACTTCCCACTAAAATTTAAAAAGTAAATTAATTAAAAAAGGCGAAATCCGACTTCAAAATTATTTTTACTTTTTAGTTTCAGTTGGTACTTATAGATATAGTTTTGAATTCGGTTTATGTTATTTATTAAAAATTAAATATTGTTTTAGATTTTGTTAATTAATTTCTAGCCCTTGGGAGCCTTTTTATCCGGATAAAAGGTACCCTATGTGCTTTTCTGTACGCCTGACAACTTGTATGCTAAATTTCATGATGATTGGTCGAGTAGTTGACGCGTAAAAGCATAACAAACAAACAAAGAAATAAACTGATGTTAGTATTTATAATATTAAAAGTTAGGATGATAACAATATGTGAGATATATATGCCTTGTGTAGTAGCCTAGCTAAGTGATTTCTAAAATAAATAAAATACTAGAAAATCTATAATGGTAGAATAGCCATGGTTTTATAAATATACATAATAGTCTTGGTTATATGATCAATTTGGTCGGCAAGTACTTACCACATTGTGTTGAATTATATACATTAATTTATGCAAAAATTAAATAATTATTATATTTAACCATTTAAAATAATTGCACCTTAGTAATTGTATAATTTAACATCATACAATATAAATAGTACTCAAATACTTTACAGTTTGATTAGCTATAAAAGGCGTAGCAACACTGCTGTCTGTCACTTCTTGTTGTGAGCTGTAAGTGAACGGACGTATAAAACTTCATTGTGTCAAAGTATAAAATAAATAGTTAAAGTGTTTGTACAGAGTGTTATTTAATCAATAATGTCTAATACATTGGTCATGATATGATAAGTAAGTACCCTTACCTAATTATGTCTTATTTGGATGCTTGCAAATATATACTTAATACATTTTTCCATTTTAATGTCGTAGTAATCTATAAAAACCATATTAATTAATTTCATATAATATATATAATATGACGTTGTAAAAATATTGCGGCTTGCCATTATTATGAATTTATCCGACCTAAATTTTGACGACGCGTAATAGATTGACAACTTAATATAATCTTAAAATGATAAAACGGAATACATACATAAGTGATGTTGCGATATCTTGATCGCACTCTTTGACGTTTTATATAATAATTAATATCTCAAATAAATATAATTTTATTTTGTTCTTCTAAAGTGGCACACATGGTTACGGCCCACCTGATGGTAAATGGTCACCGTAGCCTATCGACGCCTGTAATACCAGAGGCATCACTTGCGCGTTGCCGACCTTGTAAAAACCTTTTCATCCCCTTTTTTGAAGAACCCCATACTGTAGTCTTGTGGGAAAACCTGGGCAGGGAGTTCATTTCACAACCTGAGCGTCCGCGGGAGAAAATTCCTTTGGAACCGCTTGGTGCCGCACCAATTAGGTTGTAAGGTGTGAGAATGACATCCCTGCCGATGGCGAGCGGTGTGATGATAAAAAGTAGCTGAGGGCATCATCGCAAACAACTCATCAGAACACAATCGATTATATAAGCGGTAGAACACACAAAGGGAGGCAAAGTCCCGTCTGAGACTTAGTGGCTCAATACCGTCTGTGAGTTTGGGCTCATCGACAATTCTCAATGCTCGTCTCTGTACCGCGTCAAAAGGATCAAGCTGGTATTTTGGTGCTCCTGCCCAAAGATGACTGCAGTACTCTATGTGAAGCCGGATTTGCGACTTATATAGAAGCAGTCTTTGCCCCGCAGTGAAGTACCACTTAGCTCTATTGAGCACACCAAGCTTTTTGAAAGCCAGCTTGACCTTGCTCTCTAAATGACCGCGGAACTGTACATCACTTGAGATATCGAGACCAAGGATTCCAGTACTCTTGGAGATAGTGAGAGACGTGTTCTGGAGTTGTGGAGACACAGTAAATGGGGTTTTCTTAGTGGTTAACTCGCATGTTTGTGTCTTAGCTGGGTTAAACACGACTAAATTTAGTCTTCCCCATTCAGATACTCTATCCAGAGTATTTTCGATTTCAGACACAAGCCGTTCGCGGCTTGCCTCCCCTGTGGACCGAGGGATATTAGCGCGCCCCGTGTAATAAGTATCCCTAGTACTGTCATCCGCATAGCAATGAATGCCATCAATTGACAACATATCATTGACATGCAGCAGGAACAGCTTCGGGGACAACACAGAGCCTTGCGGGACGCCAGCATTTATGTCCATGCGGTTAGAGCAATCACCGTCAACCACAGTTTGGATGCATCTGCCGGACAAAAAGCTGGCAACCTATTTGGATAATCCCTTGGGCAGTCCATAAGATGGTAACTTCTATAGAAGACCTTTGTGCCAGATCCGATCAAAGGCCTTCGCTGTGTCCAGACTGACAGCCAATGCCTCACCTTGGCTCTAAATGGCTTGTGCCCGTCGGTTTGTGAGATACAAGAGAAGGTCGCCCTCAAGGTACCTCAGGAGCTGAGAGTTGATCACTCGCTCCATCACCTTGGAGAGGGGAGAAGTTATGGCGATAGGCCTGTAGTTCGATGGGTCAGATCTGTCAACTTCTTTTGGCACTGGCTGAACAAATGAGGTCTTCGATGAAGACGGAACTTGTCTTGTGGAATAAGAAAGCGAGAAGAGGCGCGTCAATACTGGACACAACTCAGGAGCATACTGCTTTAGTGCTACTGCCGGTATGCTATCTGGCCCGCTCGACTTATGAACATCTAGAGACATTAGTTCCTGCCGGACCTGACGTTATGAAATTATGATTTCCGGCATGGAATGACCGCACCACGGGATAGTAGGTGGTACGGTGCCTCCAACGCTCATTGTCGAGTTTGAGGCAAAGAGAAAACCCAGCAAATCGGCCTTCTCTTTGGCACTATGGGCCAGATTACCATCGGGCTTTCTGAGTGGTGGCAAGGACGACAGAGAAAAATTACCTTCGGCAGCCTTGGCGAGGGACCAGAAAGCACGACTCCCAGAAGGGAAGCTGGCAAGTCGCTCGCCAATTCTGCAGACGAAATCAAACTTAGCCCTAGCAACCACCCTCTTATTGAGCCTCAAGGCAGCATTTAGTTTGCATTTCACTTCGGAGATGTTAGATTCCTTGTTAGTACAGGCCGAGGTCCAAGCCTCATAGGCAGATAGCTTTAAGGCTCTAGCATCTCTGCAGGACTGATTCAACCACAGTCGTTTTTTAATTCCTGCGGCGATCCGCGGGTTTGTTATGTAACATTCCATTCCCGCATGTATCGCTTCCGCAACGATGCTAACGCTGGTTTCTGGATCTCCTGAAGTGAAACAAAGCTGCCTCCACGGGTACGCTGCGTAGAATTCTCGCAGCCCATCCCAGTCTGCTGACTTATAGTGCCACGCTCGACGCCATGTGGTGGGCCGCAGTGGATCTGCTTGCGCAAGTGGCACTCGCGCTCGAACAAGGCAGTGGTCAGAAGAACCAAAAGATGCATCCATCGGATGGAGTATTCATCCGAGCGCGTAGTCAGCAGAAGGTCCAATAAGGAGCTGGTATGGGTCTCTATGTCTGGTATTCTGGTAGGACTATGTACCAGTTTAGAAAACCCATAGGCCAGAGCAAACTCATGAGCAGACCTTCTCGCAAAGTCAGCGGACCGAGAACCAAGCCACTCTACGTGGTGGGCGTTAAAGTCTCCACAGATCACTAATTCTGTAGAAGGGTACTGCTCAAGAACTTTGTCAATCGACGATTGCAGATGCTCAAAGAGACGAATCGTGTCTGCGTCACCACTATGGGACCTGTAAAGACACGCATAGATACAGGTGTGGCCTCTGTAATCTACGAGTACCCACAAAGTCGACAGGTCTGTCTTTAAGGCCATTAAGACGCCGACAGCAAATATCATCACGGACATATACACAGACCCCTGCACGACGTACAAAATTGTGCTCTAACTTATAGCCAAGGTATACTTTAATTTTTTTTTTTTTTTTTTTCACATAGGTATAGTAACAGACAACAAATCAAGCTTGATTACAATGAACAGATTAATACAATTATTTTAGATCTGATGTCCAATTATAACTATACACATCATTCATTAATTATAAAGCATCTGTGAGAATAAACGTGAATACATGCAAAATAAGTAGTTGAAGTTATTAAACAAACAAAAGAGAGAAAGAAGAAACAAAAATATGATGAGAATTTATATAATGCTTGGGTTAAAATTTTAAATAAAAATTGTAGAATTTCAGAATTACTACAGGGATATATTTTCTTTTAACAAAGAGCTTTTAAACACATAGAAGCTGTCGTGAAAAATATCAAATTTTGGACAAATAGAGTTGTACTGATAACATTCGTAAGATTGGATTATTCTGCGAAACATTATTATTGCTAGTAGGTATAGAAAACAGTCTGGGGATGCGCACAGATCGCTTTGGCGTTTTAAAGTCAAGCTTTTCAACAAGTTGGCTATCAATTGAGCCATTTATAATCTCGTGCAAGGACAAATCACTCATCCACCTTCTCCTTTCAAGGCTCATCATTTTGAACCGCTGGAGACGATCACTGTACGCGTGAATCTTTCGTCTCAGACCCAACTTGGAGCATAAGGCTCTAACAAATCGTCTCTGGACTGCTTCTATTCGATCAATATGAGTTCCGTATATAGGTGACCAAATACATGAACAGTACTCAATTATACTCCTTACTAATGAGTTGTAGAGGATCAGCAAAGAGTCAACTTCCTTGAATGATTTCGCATTCCGTAGGACAAAAGATAGCATACGGTGCGCCTTACTGCAAATATGGTCATATTGAGGTTTGAAAGACATTGCTGAATCAAAAATCACCCCTAAATCCCTCACCACAAGTACACGCTCTAAGCTAACACAATTTATATGGTATGCATAATTCAGCAGCTTTTTATTTTTAGTGAAGGAGATAGTCTGACACTTTTTTATGTTAAGGGACATTGAATTTACATTACACCAATGCACAAGAGTGTCAATGTCAGCTTGAAGTTTTTCACAATCCTCATAATCAGAGACACACCTAAAGATCTTTAAATCATCTGCGTAAGCTAAACATTCACTATTAAATTGAAATAATAAATCATTTACAAATAATAAAAACAAAAGAGGACCCAAATTGGATCCCTGCGGGACTCCAGATGTGGCCAAAAAAGGCACAGATTCATACCCACTGAGTGCAACTAACTGCGTCCTATTTAGTAAGTATGACGAAAGCCATCGATGTAAATTGCCATGAATTCCCAAATGCTGGGCCTTTGCAAGTAATATAAAATGATTGACACGATCGAACGCCTTGGAAAAATCAGTGTAAATAGAGTCTACCTGCTTTTTATCATTGAACGAGCAGCATAAATAATGTGTGTAACTCAAGAGGTTACTTTTAGTGGACCTACCGGAGATAAAACCGTGTTGCCGAGGACTCAATTGTTGTTTCAAGTGGGCATATATATGCTTGTAGATGTAACCCTCAAAAATTTTGGCGAACCAGCTGAGTATACAAACAGGGCGGTAATTGGAGACATCACTTCTATCTCCAGATTTGTATATAGGTGTTATTTTAGCAATCTTCCATAGTTCCGGGAATGTACCTTAATTTAATGATTTATTGTATATTATAAACAGGGGCTCTACCAGCGCTGATGCACAAAGTCTAATAAAGATAGGTAGAATCCCGTCAAACCCACTACCTTTACCCAAGTCTATGCTCTTCAATTTATTTTCCAAATCGGTTTTTGGTATATATACCGTACCAATAGGATAATTACACGCTGGAAAATTGGGAATGTAATTACTCGTGTTACTCATATTAGAGCTGTACACTGATGAGAAAAAGTTCGCAAAAAGGTTAGCTATATCCTCCCCAGAGTTACTCCTAGTGTTTAAATAAAACATACTACTTGGGTAGCTGTTAGTTATTCGCTTTCCCTTCGTGTAACGCCAAAAAGCCTTAATATTGATTTTAAGATCATTCTCTATTCGCTCAATGTAAGCTCTAAAACACTGTTTAGCCACATCCTTGGCCCTAGCTCTAAGCATGATATTTGCGTCTCCGTAAGGAAGAACAAAGTCGGCTTCGGTATCTCCATATGTTGATGGACAGCGTTGATGTTAGAGTGAAGTTCTCTTATGTTGCAGAAGTCCAACTGTAATGTGGATGAGGATGCCGCTAAATAAACAATTCTTCTATTCTTTATGGCCATATTTAAAAAAGGGGGTATAAAGGATATCAGGAGATGCTGTACTCAGCAGCGCACTCACTCAGCGCAAGGGACAAAGACATGTTTACATCTCACCAGAGCCTGGCACAGGTATAACGATTTGCCGACGCAGCAGCCGGAAGGGCCTCCGGTCCCCGCCCGATACAATAGTCAAGTCCACTCCGGTGTCCTCCTCCGGCAAAAACTACTGAATGGGGAACTTTACATGGGCTGGCGGTTCAGCCTCCCAGGGTGGAGGTTAAGTAATCCCTGAGTTCGGGAATCCGATCAGCCTGCGGGCGGCCGGCAGACAGCCGTTTCACCGGGTCTCCCTGACCGCCGCGCCGACACTTCGCGCCCGTACAAGGCAATGGCGCTCACATAATCACTGGTCCTCTGACAGTGCAGCACCTCCTCAAGGAGCACTGGCACCCCTACTCACCGCAGGCACACAACACACGATTATTTTGGCTGCTGTAGGGTGGACGTACTTACCCAGACGGGCTGCTCCTGCGAGAGGTAACAATAAAAAGTTACCTCTATGCCCTACCTACTAAATTTATTTTTTTGCTAAATGTTATACTTTTATTGCCTTATTTGTTTTTTGAATGCGTGAACAACTTGATGATTAGATTTATTTATCATGGTAGTGCTCATTAATTAAAATACAAATATATATTCTAATTGACATTATTTTATTTATTATTAAGCCTATTCCAGTGTCCCTGGGAATAATAAAACATCAAAAAATAAAAGATAATTGCCAAGCATCTGAATAAGTCCTTGCCTTGTACGTCATCCACGAAAAATTGCTAATTCTATTCTGAGCCGATTCCCTCACAACCTACCATTGTATATAAAAGTATACATACAGACGCAAACAACATTAGCATAACTGACGTATTGCCTTATTACCGAAACTTCGCGCGAGTACGTATACAATGGAAACAAAGTTGGCTCAAATAGATTATAAAACTCTCGTGGATTATTATAGGAATAGGTACATTAACTAGCCCCTATGCAGTGCACGAGGACAGTAACACGCGTCAACATTAAGTTAAAAGCATCCTGACCTACATTTAGTGCCTTTGAGATAATGTAGAATTCGGATCAGTAAACGGTCACAATTTATACTCATTTCGTTAACTATAGTTTCTTATATGCTTTAATCGTTACCCTAAATAAAAAAATTCTGGGACTCTACACATAAAAGCGTGAATGGTTTGGTAACTTTAACATATTAATGTAAAAACAAATATTATATCTGACAGCACTGATTGGGTAGCGGCTCAAACGCTACTTGCTAAGCACTAAGTATTGTGATTGATTGTTGTAATCCATAAATTGTTGTTCCAAGTCTACATGTTCTTTGTGTTCGTTATTTGAATAATTTTAAAACCTCTACAGAACAGGATATCACATAATTCATGTTACGTAACTTTCATGAGGTAAAAAAGCAAAAGTATTCTGTATTGATTAAATAATAATTATACATAGTTTTATAGGTTATTCAGTTTAATATGGCAATTTACTTTTTCAAATTAAATTAACTAAAAAGTGGTGGCCAATATTATCCGGAATCAAGTAATTTATTAGGTATATTAGATACGCCGGAATGGCACCTACACCATAGGTCTTAAATTTAATTTTATCTAAATTCATGCCAACGAGTGACATTTCCGGTCTGGCATAACAAGATACTCAAAAAGATATAAATAGTTTTAACAATAATCATCTTAATGTCAAACTTGAGATCCTTGTAGTGATTCTATTTGAAATGAATGATGATTTCTTATACTGACAGGTACATTTTACTTGTTATAGATGTAGGCATGAATAGCGGCCAATTCATTTAAAGAGCGCCGTAGTTTGACTTTTGTTATTCCGTGGGCCGCAAAATCAGATTACAATCCTATTGTAATTTAAATGAACTTGTGATTAATGCGGCAGATAGAAAATTATTTCTCAATTTCAATCAGCCACATTTAACACAAATTAATTTAATTTTGCTCGAGTATTCCTCGTGCAAAATAGTCAACATATTTAGACGTACATAGGTACATTATTTCGGTAATCCAACGTTTGCTGGCGTTTATCCGTTCTATAATATTTTTTATGCTAGTTCCTGTAGAAACTAAGGATCAATATAAAAGTGGCAATATCAGCCAATGATTAATGTAATATCGAAATATAGATAATTAAACAGATAGATATACATATTTTAAACTTTTAGCTGACTGTAGGTAATTTTGAGACGAACACACAATAATTTTTTTACAGGTTATAATATAATAAATAATTCATTTTCAGACAGCGCTGTTTATAAACAGTCCTGTTGCTAGGCGCAGGCTTCTGCTTAGCATGAGAACGGTTAAGCTATAGCTCACGCTGGCTCAGTGCGCGTTCGCAAACTACACAAGTCACATAAATAATTACGGAGAACTCGACATTTTCTTTCACCGTTAAAGCGAACAATAATTAACTATTTAATACTCACACAACTCTGATAAGTCAGAGGTGCATGCAAATCAATCGTTAATAGAACGCCTAACACTTTATTCACACCTTTACGGCTTCATGAATCGATTTGCTGATACGATTTTCAGTGGTATATGAAAATATATGTAAAATATATTATATATTAATATATATACGCATATCTTGAAAATATAATACTGTTGTTTTTCAGGCAACTTCTATTATGACTTAAAAGCTTTTTATGAAACAATTTTCTCAGTAAAAGGTAGTCCAGCTTTCAACGACAAATATTATATCGAAATGTAACCTATACTCTACGCTTTCAGTATAAAAAGTCAAGATTTTTATCGTTAGCTTAATTACAATAATATTCACAAAAACTGGCTATTACTTCTGAATAGAATACGAGATAGTTAATAACCCGTAAGAAGTTGATGTTCTTGTTTGAAAATATTATGTTTCTGCCAGTTGCAGGCATTTTCGTCAACATTCATAAAACATTGATTTATACTATAAATGCATTTCAAAATTTAGTCACTTTCAAAACATTGTTAGCCTGTTCTACATTAATTTAGTACGTACATTTATTACAATCAAATACTAAAGCTTTATATCTAAAGTATGATAAACTCGACTAGCACTGAACGACATCGTGATTTATAGTAACAGTATCTATAGTTCGTTGAAACGCAAATATTTGCATTTATATGAGACATCAATCATTAAAAGTAATAAATATCAGAAGCTTATACAAATTTAAGAACTGTCTGTACAACGTTAATAATTTAAAACATGGAGTTTCGAGTTCGATAAAATTTATCGTGAATTTATCATGAAGAAACATTGCTATTAATTTATTACAATATACTTTAAATTTTGATATACGTATGTATTTTTTATATATACTTTTCCTAAAAGTATTATTATCATCATATTATTATACTATAACGCTATCTTGAGTAAGATTTCGTAAAATGATCTGAAGTCTTCAATGAGTAATCAATAATCATTATTTCCCTATGAATGTCAATTCACTGGACTATAGGGCACGTCCTATGCTACTTTAACTAGCTACTACAATAGCGGTTATTTAAGTTGCTATTTTTCCTGCGATTATTACAAAAACTATGGTAATAGTTATACAGTTTTATATTCTTGAAATACATATTTTAGTTTCCAGACTATAACCTGACTAGAATAAGCCACTCAGTATTCTATGGATGTATACTTAGTTAAACTTGGCGTCAAGATAACACCGAAATTAGCTGGAGTCAAAAACAAAGTTCTTAAAGGAAGCAATATAAATAAAAAATACGGTAGTAATAATGTTATCTCTCATAGGCCGAACGAATTGAATGAACCGTTATTTTGAAGAAAGTATGTTCGTAGAACAGAATGAACTGAAATAGTGAGTGTCTCAAGTAAGTTTAATTGGTTATCAGGTTCGTTGTTGTAATTTTCGTAGGTCGCTTTGGGTGACTTATAGTTTACCATCTTATAATATTATATATTTAGCAAATCGTCCTGAAATAGAAATAATTAGATTTATAATTATGTATACAACTTGTGGCGCCGTCATTCTACGAAGTTAGCAAGTCATGAATCATAGTCTTAGAATTACTCGTTTTAAATTTAATGTACCAAATAACGCGCGACCGTGCAAGCACACACATTCAAACATCTCTCAACAGCCAAGATAGTATTAACTATGACAATGTTATCTAACAATTATAACAATATCATTTGCATACTCTTCAACTAAGCTAAACAGTCAAGAGTGAGTTTGGATCAATAATCATATTTAGATGAGCAACTTGTGCTTCACTATTACTTTACAGTTATCAGCTTGAATGTATTAACAAAAATGTGACTGCTGTGTATGTGTATTAGTACGGAATCTGGCAATGTTTCCGATATACATCAATGATTACTCCAAGATATCTTGAGACCGACATCATAACTGGCGAAATATGGGTATATATCTATGTATAATCCACCTCTGTGTACTCTACTCCAGGACATAGACATGAAACTTTATGTGTAATAAAATACCAGGGTCAAAGAACATCGTATACTGATGATAAACTTACGCATTTTGCTTCTTTATTAGCACTTCAGAAAGTTTCATAGACACGACTGAGTTCATACTACTACGTGCTATAAAGATTATTGAATATGTTTAAAATGTTACAATGACCTGCATGTATTTACAGTGATTGTACTTAAATAATTTAAGTACAATGTAAATACATGCAAATATAATGTTTTTATTCACAATGTAAAAAAACATCGTACATATATTGATCAACGCCACATAATTTGAATATTCCGATCGGTTTCAAGCGGTTCTCTGTCATCCTCCTTTAATTTGATAAGCTAAGTTAATGAAAAACTTGATACGAATCCTCGCCGTGTGACGAGATTCCAGAGACAAATTCAATTGGTCCTCATTAAAATTTCTTTTGAGAATGTAGAGTGTACTTATAAAATCAATGAAGTCAATTAATATGATGTAAACTTTTCCACTGTACTTACTTCATCGCATTGCACATCGATAAATCTTGAGAACTGGTTCGAACTTGCGTGAGTTAAGTATTCTGATATCAGTGAACCGAGGCAATTATGTAACACTTCGTTATAAGTCTGCTTGCTGGTTCGGTATAGTATTTTGAAGCATATAATTCATAGAAATTACGCTACAAAAAGTAGTAGTAATATACATATATATGTATATTCTCGTTTTATTTACAAGATTAGGCAAGTATTGCTAGGCAAATATTCTGCTCCACTCAAGAAAGTAATACGGCTATGAGATATGATTAAAATACCACAAATCCTTCAACATTTTTCAGTGGGTATAATTTATATTTATAAAGGTTTAAAAATATGTCCATTGTCCGCTTGTTTTATTACGTTGTTAATTTGGTTACGTAAATGTTATTTTAATAAAATGTTAATGTACAAAACATAAATATGATTAAAAAGTTATGTCTGTGTCTGTGGCGCAGTGATAATGAACGATGGGTGTAAAAACCCATGATTCAACCTTCATGTGACCTTCTTTATTTTTCATCATCTCTTTGTAATTTCCCACTGCTGGGCAAAAGTCTCTTCCTTGGTCTAAATCACTCTGTTGGTGGATATCCCCTGACCTTATGACCTTGTGGCCCATATCATCGTTTACATAAAGTTCACAATATATTTGCGGGACTCGGTATACGTTTTTTTAATAAACTACCTATTGATATAATAAATTTACCATTACTTAAATTTAAAAACGCCGTTAAAATACAACTTATTCGGAACGGTTATTATTCAGTCAAAGACTACTTAAATGACAAAAACTCATGGAACTAGTTGCTTGTTGCATACAGGATTTAAAGATCTGTATTACTTTTAAGTCAATTTAGTAATGTAGAGGTACCTCGTGATTATTTGTGATGTTAACAAGTAACTTGTTTCTTGATTTGATTATTATTGAAGAATATAAATGCACAACCGCATTTAGTCACGGACTGCCTTTGCATTGTCACAAAGTGTAAGTGTATGCGCCATCATGCCATCTTACTGCCTATTTTAGATTTATATTAAAACATATACCTTAGCCCAAATTATTTAATCTCTATAATATTATTAAGTTATTACTGTTTTTATCTTTAGTTTTTTTTTATAGTCTGTAGTATATGGCATAATGGCTGCAACACCTTGGTAATCTGAGTTGTAAAATACTGAAATTATATTTAACCCATATATTTTGACGTTCATAAGTGTTACTTTGTGACCTAAATGAATAAATGATTTTTGACTTTGACTTTGACTTTGTGACCTCTACATCTCGAGGGCCATTTGACCCACAGGACCCATATTCCAACTCGACCGAGGGATGACGCCAAGCCCAAGGTTTCTGTACACCAAGTTACAAGTCAATCAGTCCGTGGTTCTGGAGCTATGCCTGTCACTAACAAACTGTCACTAACAGACAGACACACGGACCCACATAGTGTTTTCATTAACCTCTTCGAAAAAGACTCAGAAGTTAATAACACTGCTGTGCATGGTCTCAAGGCTCAGGATTATTGACGGATGTTTTTGGTTTCTGTCACGAAATTATCGGTCATTGGCAATAGACTCCCTCTCTATTACGTGGGATCTAACGCCATACCTTGTGAAATATGTACTTAATACCTAAACTGAAAACTAAACTTCTGCAATATAAGCGTGATATATATATAGGTATGGTACAATGTACGTAAAAAGCTATGTAAACACCATAGTATTGAAATAAAGGTAAGTACCTATTCCTATATTGTCTTGGAGATTTTCTTTTCAATATAGTATGTCCCGAAGGCATTAAAGTCATTGAAATTGTAAGAAACGTTTATCTTTTATAAAAACGAGAAAGGTCTTGGTTTCTTACTTACTTTCAACAAATGAGATACAAAACATTTAAAGGAAACCTTAAAAGCACAAAGTATTTTTAGAACCGCACACTGGATCAAAAATTCTTCTTCGAGGACATCGATCTTAAGATTTTGATATAATTTTTTAATAAAAGTTCCTTCAAGTGACACACAATTAGACCATATTTGTACTTTAATAACGCTATGGTCAAAGACTATGTTTGCATAAAATATTTCAAACCCAAAAAATTACATTTAAAACTTAAGGTCTTCGAAGGGCCATTTTCGTTTCAGTGAGCGCCGTGAGGTGTTCGTTTTGCCAAATTTATTTTGTTATACGTAGTTAACTACATAGTAAACAACCATTTTAATATTTACCTTTTGTTATATTTTAGCGCCTACTTGCCAACGGAATATCAAACATCTGCGAAAAGTGCCTGTAGATTATTACGAATACTCGGGTACAATAAAAATATGAATTTGAAATCCAGTTTTCTTGTTACCTTAATATCACTGGATCACTACATCTACCATTAGGAAGGATAGCTTTAAGAGTTTTAGTACCTAGTTCTATTAAGGGTAGGTAGGATATAACTCAGCTGTTAAGATTAATTTAATCCGGACATACGACAAATTAGATTTACTCATTATAGTCTATTAAAAATTTCAATTTTTTTTCTGTTTTCTTTTTATCCTTACACTACAAAGTGATTGTAACGGACCTGATGGTAAGCCCAATTACAGTGGCGACGAGGAGAAGATAGATATCTTCTAGTCGTCGGCAGTGTCAGGCCGGTCTGACCAGATGCTTCTTCACACTACGTTTGAAGGACCCAATGTCATAGAAGGGAGGGATCACATGTGCTGTAAGACAGTTCCAAAGTTTTATGGTATGGCATAAAAAGGAATTGCTGAACCTTTTGGTGCGAGACGGGATTATGCTAACCGTCCATCGGTGGTTACAAAGACCGGCACGTGTGGTTCTCAAAAGGAAGGGGAAAGGTGGGATAAGGTCAAATAACTATTCGGAGCATTCGCCTTGATAGAGGCGATAAAATACGCTAAGGGACGCAATGTTTCTACGAAGTTGTAGCGGTTCGTTGTCCTTCGTAACCTCCTGGCTGTCGATTATACGTACGACATGACGCTGCAGTTTATCTAACGCATCCAGGATGTACATAGCGGAACCATTCCAAAGGTGCGAACAGTACTCCATGCTGCTACGGACTTAGGCCTTGTACAGCGAATACCGCTGTTCAGGAGTAAAGAAACGCCGCACCTTGTTTAGAATCCCAAATTTGCGTGCAGTTGTGGTTATTAGACTCTTGATGTAATCCCTACAGTTAAGGTCGTGGCGAATGTCTATGCCTAAGATGTTAAGACTATCCTGCAGTGGCAGCGTGGTGCCCCGAAGAGTGGGAAGTGGAGAGAATAGGGTATTTTTTGAGCTGAACGCGCACACCTGAGTTTTCTTAGCACTGAACTCAACCAGGCTAACCTGACATATCCGCTTGGGGTTCATCTAAATGAACCCCAAACGGATATGTCATCCAACACCCTGTTGAGGTAAGTGACAAGCTTTACCCGCCTCCTTTCAGTATCCTGCCGGATGCTAGGTGGTTGTGGATGGTAACAATCATGAACCGTGCTATCGTCTGCATAGCAATTAATGCCACCATGAGGTACCATGTCATTGATATGCAGTAGAAATAGAGTGGGAGAGAGCACGAAACCTTGCGGGACTCCAGCATTTACACTTACGAAACGTGAAGAGCATCCGTCTATTAGGACACGAATTTTTCGCTCGTGTAAAAATCTTGAGACCCATTGAACTAGCCGGCTGGGAAGACCATATTCCGTCAGCCTAGAGAGAAGACCACGGTGCCAGACCCGATCAAAGGTTTTAGCAATGTCCAGCCCGATTGCCAAAGCTTCGCCTTGCTTATCAATAACCTCACCCCAGATGTGCATTACAAAAGCTACAATATAACCCGTGGACCGATTTGGTCGAAATCCATATTGGCGATCATTGATGATGGAGCGACACTCAAAGTAGTGGATTAGCTAGTTGTTAAGAATCCGCTCCATCACCGTGCAGATCACTGAGGTGATTGCTATTGGGCGATAGTTTGATGGATCAGATCGGTCCCCTTTTTTAGGGATAGGTTGCACATTGGCGTCTCTCTCTCCAAGATTGAGCCACACTACCAGAGAGGTAGACGTGGCGATATAGTCTCGTCAGCACTGGAGACAACTCTGCCGCGCATTTTTTGAACACTTTAGGAGGTATCCCGTCCGGCCCCGTGGACTTTCGCACATCTAGTGACATCAATTCCCTGCGGACATCACATTGCCTGATGATGATATCAGGCATTGAGAGTCCGCAACTTGGAATTGTCACAGTTATTTTGGTAGTTATTATTTTTTAATAACTACCAAAATAACTACTATTAAACTTGTTTAAAATTAATTATTAAATGCATATGTTTTTCTCTTTATTTTTTTAGTTTCTCATCCATGGGTTACTGATGGGATTTTATTTAATAGCAGGCTTTCATTATGAACTAATACAAATATAAATAAATAGCAAATCAGCATGTTATTAACATGTGTCTCAGGCTACTATTGATATGAGTACCTATGTATATTAATATTTTATTTATAACTAACATTTCATAGCTAAAGCATAAGCAATAATGTTATTTAGTTGTCATTATAGTTAAGCTTTCGCTTATGAATATGCTATTTAAAGCTGTATAGTGGTAAATGTCATTGAAAATTGTACAATAAAAATATATTTAACCGATTTTACCCATAAATACTAACTGCAATTACAATATATTGTGGCGAACTCACATTACAAAAACACATTAGTTAGATTCGATTAGAGATTAGTTAGGACTAAAAGACATTATATTTTTGCATTTCAGTCCATTTTAAAGTAAGTAAGTATTTTTGTCAAATGCGTTTATAGATTTGTAATCAAACGTCATTTAATATTATATATGCTCAATGCAATTGACCGCACTGACGGCGTAGTGGTTTAAATGATCGCCTCGCCACTGGTATTGCGCCGAATGTCACGAATCCCACACGGTACAAAACATTGTGTAATCCACAAATCACTGTTCCAAGTCTGGATGTTCTTTGTGTCCATTGTTTCTACGTTTGTAAAGTCCCTGGCGACACAGGAATGACTAAAGGCGCGAAAGTAGTCTTTTAAAAAATATGCTATATATAAAGCCTCAATGATCTTGTGAGGAAACAGTAAAGCTTGCCGTGTGGCACGTCAGAGATGATACCGCGGCACGCCTTTAGGATATATCCAAGATAGGTATTGACAAAAAAAAATTATACCTCCATTTAACTTTGAGGCAAAACATCGTGAAGAAACCCACTATTCGCTGGCGTAGTGAGCTATCCTCTTCATTTGGGAAGATGTCCGAGCACAGCAGTGGAACAGTATACACGTTAACAAAAGTCAATACCTTTTCCAGAAACATATTTTAACAACTTTTAAAATACTTTCACCCCGCCTCCACTACAATTGCAACCCCGCGGTTGTGTTGTTTGGTTACGCCGCTGCTTTTTCTGCGACCGCGTGTCGTCCAATTTCAATATTTGTATTTTTGTATGAAGAAAACCAAATATTGAATTGTGCAAAGTGGTAGAGCAAAAGTTGTTAAATAACATATAGAAAACTCACGGTAAAGTAGCCCTGTACAGCGCTAATATTGATAACAATCTATCGACATTTACATATTTAATTTAACCTACCATCGAAGATAAAGCTAGGTAAGTTAAAACATGTAGACTGAATCATATTTCAATCCTGCATTTCGCAATCTATGTTAAAATCCTACGGACGGAACGGACGACGTGTGGATTTTAGGTCCCACGCCAAAGCGCGGACGTTTTGCCGTCTACCGGGCACCATTCTAGACTCTGTGTAACTATTGGGAAATTCCTAACAGCTAAACGCGATAAATTTTGCTCGACCCGGCAATGGCACCTTTTCATGCACAGCATTCGCATTCCATTCGGTTGCGCCACAGAGAAAATGAAAAAAAAAAAAAATTAAGCAAGAATACGGTAAGATTGTGTCAATTAGATTGCAAAAAAGGGTAATGACAAACTTGAGTAATATTTTCTTAATCAGCCGCAATCGTTAATGAGAAAATCAATTGAAGAATATTATCTTTTCTATCTGTTGATATTTATTCTACTTTTATTATGTAGATCTCAGGGTAAACCAGAGTCCAAATCTTTTGAAGTCATTATTTTTTTTAAATCTTCTAAGCCGAAATGCAATTATAATTCATCACAAAATATATGAAAACTAAAAGTCGTTAAAGTCACTTGAGTTCTTTATGTTGTAATTAAATTTAAAAAGCTGTAACTTAAAGAAAATTACTGAGTGAAATAACTTCTTTTGGGGACGTACCGGAGCGAATGAATGGCAAGAGCCACTCGAGGACTTATCTAGCAAAATTATGCCAAAGTTTTAACTACTCCCCGCTGTTTTTTTATATAACTCATTCTGTTTCTTAATTAATTTTACTCATAGATTAAACAATAGGGTAAGTACTTCATCATTTATTGTATATTACACGAATGTAAAATAGAACGAAAACTATATATCTAACAGTTAAAACAAAATAATTACCTACCTTGAAACATTTCAACATTTTAAAAACTGCTGTACGCTACAGCAGTTTTTATGATTTGATGTTTAATTGTAGAAAAATGTACCAGAATTATGACGCAATAAAACAATAAGGCCTTAATCATTTGACGTAATTCCATAAATAATAGCATTTAGTAAAAGACGGACCGTAGTTCCCGCACCCAAAAATCTCGTCGACAGTGAATAAGGATATCAGTAGTCTCTGTCTATTTCTTTAGTAAGTTGAAAGGTAAAGCCTACTTTAATAAGAAACATATGTAATATAAATTATTATTATCAATTAATAAGTATACGTTTACGCATTAATAAGTAAAGGTGCACCTTTCCCTTACGAATTTGATACGCCATTCATCGATATAACAAAGTAAATAAAATTAACTTTTCCAAAGAAAATGCGATCTCGCAATAGCTAATTGAATTTTTATTTAACACTTCATAATATTTTATTTTATTTAGAGTTTTTGTTTTCCAGAATAAAGTCTTAATGAAAATAAATTGATATAAGCAAAAATTTTTTGGCTGTGTTATGTTATTATATTTGTGTTCCATTTACATTTTTAGAAGTTCTTCTTGAATGCACATGTAAAAAGGACATAAATATTTTTATTGCAGCAGACCACGATAAATCTCATATAACAAATCGATGATGTTTTAAAATTCCACTAAAGCAATTAAAATAATCTGATATAATTACAAAACGTTGTTTGTCATTAAGTATATGATGTTTTCCATTTGAACCCTAATAGCCAATGATCTAATCATTATTAAACACCTTTCAGGGTCTAAGACGGCATTAAAATGTTGTGTGAAATCGTTAAAAAGCAATGACATAATTAAAATTCCTTACCTCTCAGCTACAGATATAACTTATCAACATTAAAGCATATCACCACGTTTTGACGTATCCATACCATGAAATGTGATATATGATTACCTAATACTCTAAGCGTGAAATATATGTGGTGTTGCATTCTAACATAAAAACTATATAACTATAATACACAAGTTCCTTATTTGTATCATTTTATTGCAACACATACACATGTACGTCTTAAGGTTAACATTTCAGTTGCATCTACAAACCGTTATGCGGAACCAACCACAAACCGTACATGAATTTACATTCTTCACATACACTTATATATTATACAGCATATTACAAGAATATTTAGATAAGATAAGATAATATTTAAGAATCGTAACGTGTTCTTGAGAAATAGGTAGTAACAGAAATCATATAAAATTAAAAATAAATTAGATATTTCGGATGTAGATAATTAAAGATGACATAATTGACTTTACAATGTACGAAAAGCGCAATTTAAGTGATTGCTTCGCCACTAAACCAGATTTTGCAGGTCAAATTCCGACACGGGATAAAAATGTATGATCCTCAAATAATTGTTCAGACTCTCGAGTCTGAGTTTTCTTCAAGTCCGTTATTTGTAATCGGTGCGGGAATAACATTTTCATAGTCATCATTTATCATGACAACAAAATAAATAGTAATCTTCTTAAAGGACGGGCATTTACCTAGAAATAGTCGTTTTAGTAATATTCTTAAGATATTAGTTTAATAATTTCGTATGTTTGTTGTTATTCCCAAAAGATATTCACAGTATATATTAAAAGGTTTTTCTTTGACACGTCCTGAATTTTCATACATTTTTTAAATATGACTTTAATATCACACGTTTATGTAGGTAATTAAAAGTTACGCTAGATTCGCAAAGCACTATATTGTAAGCAAGTCACGAATTACCTATCTATAATACATTTCATCACTCCTATGTTCAATTCTACGAATCACTAACAACTCTAATTCACCTTTGCTTCGCATGTATTGCTGAGGTTTCGGAATTCTGAGTAAACTGATATGGATACGCCATCCAACGTAACATTATAGCTTTGCAATTCTGGTGAACCAATCGACCATTAAAACTGCATACGAGATAAGTATAGTTGTTTTTTCCGTTTTCCGTATTACATTAACATTTTATCATTTTCCCTATGCTTTAAAGCGATAACATTTATATTATATAATATTACATTTTTAACAAGTATATTAGGTTTAATATGTGTGTTGAGTAACATTAAATGCGTATTATTTGAGCTTGTTTTATTAAGATAGTTAATTTATTGTCAAACTGTCCTAAGGATGTCTCGCGTAAGGGCAAATACACGATACATAACGCATTTTGCGATGGTTCTTCCTGTACGTTTATTGTTATATTTGCGTCTGCTCGTGAGATTCCAGGTTCAATTTCCAGAATTTTCCTTTCCGAATGGATATGTATACTTCTACTTTATACCACACGTGACAAAAAATTGTGAATTCCTAAAATAGTTCCCCCGGGTCTAGGTGTTCTTTATGTTCGTAGTTAAGAAGTTTGTAAAATCGTCAGCGGCACAGAAATTCATCTTAGGGAGAAGTCTTTTTAAAATAGGAATAAGATTTCGTGTTACATATTTGAAGAATAAAGATTTTGTTCAAATAGTATTTTCTGCGGCTTCATTTTTTATCTTAAAACGGACGAAACAAACAAAGGCATAGCTTCCATAGATATTGTGGCGGAGCAGCGCAGATGCTTTGTTGTAAGCCAGCTATTTATTTTAAAGCTAGCTTCCGTCCACTGAATGTCGCAGAATACCAACACAAAGTATTTCATTGTTTTATTTAGCTACATAGTTCTATTATTCATCCTGCTCCACGATCCTAATATATTAAATCAAATATATTTTTGGAGGATTACGTAACTACATATGTATGTGGATTTTAATTGAGTTAATAACGTATAACATCAATAACCTAAAAAATTATATCAATCGTTGAAATTAAACTACTATATACGGATTTTATCGCGTTGTTTATTTAGCACTGTATTACAACATTTTGAAAATATTACACTACTACTACTATTGATTTTATTTTACTAATTTATAAGCTAATAAAATTATTAAAACTATTAAATCTATTTATTTTTGGTTTACACTTTCCCCGACGTTTCGGTTGCTTTTCAGCAGCCATGGTCACGGGGTAACTCACGCTCTTTTTGAGGAAAATGCCGCAATCGTTTAATATATTATTGAAGCTATTGCTCCACAGCCAGTAAGTTTTTATTTTAATTAAGTACTTACTAATAAGAAGTGATGTAGTAAAGCGTTTTTCGAACCTTTAGGTTATGCATCACATCACATCATATGTGCTTAACGTAATAAGGTCATTTTTATTTCATTATGCGTTTAGATGTCATTTAATTGCAAGTGAATATGTATTGTAATCAAAATAATCTATTAAACATAATATATACACAAATTATTTACAAGAAAAATATAAACTAAACACAAAAATAAAACTGCAAAATCAGAAAGCGTCATAATATTCCTCCGCATCGTCGTCAATTGCCAACGTGCCAAAGAAAATACCAGCCCTCTGGTCACGCGAAGTGTCGATGAGCCGCTTAGCTAGGTCTCTATAAACAGACCTAGCACTTGGACCCCATGGCACCAGTGTTTCGACACCAAACGGCTCAAATATGTACTCACCAATAAGGTTTTGATATTTACGCCGTTTGAGCGTCTCCGCTGATGCAGCAGCAGCACCAGCGCAACCCGCTGAGCTAGAAAGATGTGATGGCGCAAGGGTGTCGACACAAGTTGCGTCCCACACCAAAGGCCTACCCATTTTCCATGGCAGTAATGACATACCATCTGGTCTCTTGCCATCGTCGCGTACCAAGCCGTGAGGTTCAAGCTGAGTCGGGACGCCAGCGGTGACAAGAGCTCGACGGAGTATGTTATTCAGGTTGGCGTGTCGTGATATACGACCAGCACTCCTGCTGCATGATAGGCCATAGATAATAATGTGTCATGCTAACAAATGTATATTTTATTAGTTTACTATCTTCATTCACAAGTCAATATCTTCATTCCAGATTCAATACAACGCCTTGGAATACGTTTGTGGACCATGCTGGCAGCAAGGTCAACGAGCTGTACAGCCTAATCCAAACCCTGCCCCTCATGAATGTGTACTGCAGATTGAAGAATATTCTCGAGTGCCTAATACTGCAGTGAGATGCATGTTTGATAGATGTACAAGAACTACACGTCATCGCATTCCAGAAAATATTCGGGTATCACTTTTGGTGGATTCCAACTTGTACATACCAGCAGAAGCCAGAATATGTGAAACACATTTATTATCCAATGACTGGGACGAGATTATCGATAGTCCAAATCTACTGCACGACTTCAATAGTACTCATTTCGTAGAGATGATGGGTCTTATGAAAGCAGCTGTGTCAAAAAGTGCTATTCTGAACTTTGAAAACATTGAAAACATCGAGACGAATGAAATACATGTTCGGCTGGGTCTCAGTCGAGAACAATTCTTTGAGATCTTAGTACAGACGCCTACTTTGTCAGGTTTGAACTCAAAAACCGCTCTAGCCATTTATTTGATAAAGTTGCGTAGTGGCGAAAGCAATGAAAGGCTAGCAACGCTTTTTCAAATGAGCAGAAGAACTCTAGAGAGACACTCAAAAAGAGCAAGAGATTGTTTATCGGCCGACTTCGTGCCTAGACACCTAGGTTTTGATCACATAGACAGAAGATAGGTGATTGAACGTAAATTGTACGTGCCAAACGACTTGTTTGGAAACCCAAACTCACCAATCGAAAATAGAAAAGCAATTTTAATAATGGACGGAACATACATCTATATCCAAAAAAGCTCCAATCACTCGTTCCAAAGAGAAACATATAGTTTACATAAGTTTTCAAACCTTTTAAAACCATTTTAAATTGTGAGCTGTGATGGTTATATATTAGATGTCTGTGGGCCATACGCGGCTACCGACTCCGATGCCTCAATCGTACAAAGAATGGTGTATGATGAGGAAGGTACATTCCATTGGTACTTTCGATCTGGTGATATTTTTATTTTAGATCGTGGGTTTAGAGACGTGTTGCCTGATTTAGCAAGTTTCAATTACTCTGCTTATATGCCCGAAACTAAAAACCGCGGTGCTGATCAGCTCACCACCGAACAAGCGAATAGATCTAGATTGGTCACCATATGCCGCTGGGTGGTAGAAGTAATAAATGGCAGATTCAAGCGGGATTTTAAGTTGTTCCGGCAGGATTATTTTAATCGGGCTTTAAACCATATGTTTGAGAACTTCAAAATAGCAGCATCATTGATTAATGCTTTCCAGGAGCCCATCCGGGACAGTGTGCATGCAGCCACATTTGTGGATATCATAAATGACCGCTTGAATCGACCAAATCACCTGGCGGATTTTGCTGTTCGCAATAACATAAATAGACAAAGAGCAACGTTCGTAAGTATAACTGGTGATCAGACTATGTTTGAAGATTTTCCAAATCTGTCAGAAGAAGACCTTATTATGTTTGCTCTTGGTACATACCAAATCAAGCTAGCCCGTAGTTATTATGCTGAGCATCTTGTACAGGGTTTGTATAATATTGAGGTGTACCGAGAGCGACAAATAAGAGGACTTAGCGAGTATATTGAAGAGCAAGATGTTTCGTTCCTACGAGTCCGAATTCAGTCTAGACACGTGAGGTCCAGGGTTTATTATTCTTATATTGTCATTGACCGTCAAAGAAATGGACGAGAAGCGATCGCTCATTATTATTGTTCGTGTTTGAGTGGAAGGCGCACGGTCGGATGCTGCGCACACATTATGTGCGTAGTCTGGTACCTCGGTTGGGCAAGAAATCAAGCCGAAGAGATACGACTACCAGCAGCGGAATTAAGTGCTATTATAGAACACGAATAAGCAATAATAAACCCTGGAACTCCTTATAAAACATAGTTTATATAATTATTGTTGTAATCATTAATAATGCAATATGTGCTATGCTATATTATTAAGTACCGTAAACCGGGGTTACTTTGATTCGCGGGGTTTCATTGATCAACACTTCTCTTTTCTAAATGAGTGCTATTTTTATGCAAATAAAATACATCAGAGGATTTCTTTTTTATGTGTTAGCAACACTGATAGTTAGCCATCTTTCCCTCAGAACGAGAGGCGTGTGCGTCGGCTCATTTGGTGAAAAATATTAAAAAGGTAAGTTAATAATGATTCATACTTATTACAAGCTTGCAAAACTTTACTGGTAACTGTTTTTTTATAAGTTTTTACCAATGGTTTTGTATAATACTTTAATTTAACTGTATTTAAGATCTATGAAAAAAATTGTGTGACTTTCTAACCTCCAAACTGGATGCGTTGTTGACAAAAATTTTGCACGGGGTGTCATTGATCAACCTTCGGGGTGAGATTGATCAATGATCAAAGTAAACCCTAATTACTCGTAGTAAAATAGCAATCTATTTGGAGTTTTTTTCTAGTTAATTTATTTCCTATTATATATTGTTTCAGAAATATGCCGCGAGATTATAAGCGAAAACCGGGCTCACGCGATTACAAAAATTACAGTGATAATACATTAAATACAGCTTTATCCAAAGTTGTTGAAGGAAAGATGAGTATACGAGCCGCTTCAAGAGAGTACAAAATCCCATATGGAACTTTATTCAACAAGTATAAAGGACAGTTTGGCGGAACTCCAGGTGCACAAACAATTATAACTAATGCTGAAGAAAAATCTCTGCTCAAGGCTGCTGCTAAATCCTCTGATTGGGGTTATCCATTAACATCATTAGATTTGAGGTTTTTAGCAAAAGCCTATTTAGATAAGCAGGGTCGAAGTGTAAAAAAATTACTAACAACCTCCCAGGTTCTGATTGGGTATATTCTTTATTAAAAAGACACCAAGAGGAATATTCAAAAAGAGTTGCAGCTAATATTAAAAAAGCAAGGGCGATTTCAAAAGAAACATTGAATCAATATTTTGATAATTTGGAGCCACTAGTTAAAGATGTGCCCCCCTCAAACATATTTAACTATGATGAGTCAAACTTAAGTAATGACCCTGGAAAAAGCAAGGTATATACAAGCGTGGTGTTAAATACCCCGAGAAAATTACCAATTACTCAAAAAGTGCCACGTCCCTGATGATATGTGGGTCAGCAGATGGTGTTATGCTTCCTCCATATGTAATCTACAAAAGCCTCCATTTGTATGACACTTGGAAGTACGGGGCACCATGTGGACCACCATGCTGTGATAAACGTTGCTGTTCTCAGGGAATAAGGTTTAATAGGACCACCAGTGGCTGGTTCGACTCAGTGACATTTCGAGATTGGTTTATCACTTGCTTTCTACCACACGCTAAAAACTTACCTGGACGTAAAGTGATGATAGGTGATAACCTTTCGTCGCATTTGGACATAGATGTTATAAGACTTTGTGAAGAAAATGAAATCGACTTTGTCTGCTTGGTGCCACACTCTACTCACTTATGTCAGCCTCTTGATGTGGCCTTCTTCCGACCCATGAAGTCAGCTTGGCGTGCAACATTGACTGAGTGGAAAGCTCGTAACATGCGAATGACTGTTGTTCCCAAGGACGCATTCCCCCGTTTGCTAACCAACGCTCTGCAAAAAATGGACGTCGTGCAAGCAAAGCCAATTGCACCTTTTTCCAATGAGTCATCGGGCATCAAACGAATTATGTTAAGTGGTTTTAAGGCAACTGGGATTTACCCTTTTAACAGAGAACAAGTACTTAAGCGATTGCCTGAAAACGATGCAAATCAAAACCCAGATAATGCAGTAGAGTCGGTTTTAACAAATTATTTGCGAGAACAAAGGTTTGGTGGTTCTACTTCTACTACAGCGACGACGCGAAGAAGAACACGTTTGAATATAGTTCCTGGAGCAAGCGTATCCACGACAGAACCAGAAACAATTGAGGAATCATATAATACCAGTGAAGGGAATCGTGTGTCTGATTTAGAAGAAGTAGAAATGGAATCTGCACCGAGTACTTCAGCAGCAATTAAGATCAATAATTCACCATCAACCCTCGCAGTTGAAACTACAGAAGATTTAAATCGCAAGCAAGGTGACGACGAAGAAGAACTTAGTATTGGTCGATATGTTCTTGCTAAGTTTTTTACTGCTCGAGGGAAAAAGACATACAAATATCTTTGCCGAATTCAAGAAACATCGCCGTCTATTGTTGTAGTAGGTTATAAGTCATTAGGAAACAGAAAGATGTTTAAATTAGTTAGGGATGATATTTCTGGGATTGACAGACATGATATTATTGCATATCTTCCTGAGCCAAAATCTGTCAAGTCAGAAGAGTCAGACTGTAATGTGGAGTTTCCCTTCGAAATAGATATTTTTGAGTTTTGATTAATTTTATTATCCAGTGATATTGTTGATTAACTGCTTTGTTTATAAATTACACAAAAGGTTCTTAATATTTGTTATCTATCGATGAGCCAATTAACTCACTGCGCGTCAGACGAGTTTTGCCTACCAATTTGATCTCATAGAAAATGTATCCTATTATTATTTTATTATTAAAAATTAAAGACTGATTAGATACCTACTCAAAACTCTTTTATTTACCCTATCAAAGTATACCCCATAAGACACTGCGCCGAGTGTTGTGGGTTCGATCCCCACACGAGACAACACTTTGTGTGATTCATAAATTATTGTTTCGAGTCTGGGTGTTCATTGTGTCCGTTAGTTGTATGTTTGTAAAGTCCCCCGCGACACAGGATTTAGACCTAATGCGGGAGTTGTCTTTAAAAAAAAAAAAATTTACCGACCTATTTTAAAAATCTTTTTTTTCCCGTCTTTATTTCTGGGTATACTTTGATAATTCGTTCAAAAAACATGGGTGATCAAAGTAACCCCCACCGCGGTTTAACTTTGATCACATGGTTTTTATTTTTTATTTCGTAAACTATGCAATATTTTCTTTTTTTTGTTTACTTAGTCTAATGTGCATAAAAAACCGATTACTATAAATTTTATTGACTATTTTAACTATTCAAATAAGAATTGCACAGTAATTTAAAGTTAAAAATTGATCAAAGTAACCTCGGTTTACGATAATAATTACATGTTGTTACTATCCAAGATTTCTTATTTCACCTTCAGTTGCCATTTTTGCTATTATTCATATCATCCTCAAAAATGAAAATGTATTTTATCCATTTTTGTAGTACATTTGAGCGATGATACATCTCCACTGTAATGGTAGGACTACATAATATAAATACATACTAGAATTATTCTTGGCCGCGGATAGTCCACGCTCCATACAATATTGCCCATTCTCCTTTATGTAACTGTTTATAACTCCAAAAATAATAAAATAGATTTATTTTATGTAATTATTTTTGGAGTTACATACAAATATTTATTCTACAAATGAATGCTGCGGTTTTGTTTGCCACATGAAATAAACAATAAAATTGTCAGTCATAATTACAGCATCCTCAAACATTTATTAATGGTCACCGCAACATTACAATTATGCCTAGAGCAGGATTTTATAATCAGATATTTTTATAAATCGGATTATTTTTACGCTCCTCATATTGTTTCGTCCTGTCTAAAGAGCTTTTAGTTCATTATTTAAGTATTTACAAAATTACTTGCGACAGAGACTATCTTTTTATAGACTAGTAGTGTGAGATTTGCCTGCTATAATAAATAAATTAATTTAATAAACCTTTTCCAGAAATATATGCATATAAAATATCTAATTTTCGCTCGCTTTAACGGCGAAAGAATGATCATGCAACCTGCATGTCTGAGGTTTCCCCATAATGTTCTGGACGACGGATGGAGTCCGCCAGCCTGCACTTTGCAAGCATGGTGAATTATAGCCTAATCTTTCTAAATTAATAAGAGGGTTATGCCCAGCTGTGGGACAATGTACATACGAGCCATTATTATCAGTATATTATGCTTAAATAGACTTGAAATGTAACAATAAATAATGGTTTTAATAAAAATGGATATATGAAGATTTGTAGAAGTCGAGTGTAACAGCTAGTTTGTATATTTGATTGTTAAGTTTATAATTGCACTAAATATTAACATGAAATGAATAGTCATAATTTTCATGTTTAATTAAATAGCGAAACATGAAGATAAAAAGTCAAAGGCAAACAAAATTAATAAAAATCTTGGCATCTCTTTGTTACAACATTTACTTAATCTTGTTAAGTTAAATCTACATTGAATTTTATCCAATTAAGATGTCTATAGCGCATTGTTTGATTTAGGTTTGTTATAATTACTTGTAAATGTCCAAAAGACCTTGACTAGCGAGCTTGGAACCACTCCAACCTTGCCTTACTATTTGCAATCCTATTGGAGTCGGTTATCTAGACTAATGGCTAGAACAGTTTTAAAAAGAACTGCTATCACCAGACCGCCGCCGGTACGGGATAACTAAAAGGCATCTATCTACGCTGAGAGCAAATTATTTACTAACGTTTTGACGTTTAAAAGACAGATGACCGAAGAGTCAGTCAATATAAAGTTTAAAATTAGAGTTAGCAGTAATAGTGACAAACAAAACATGTACGGCTTAGTTAATTAACTTATGCAATGCAATTATATTTCTCTAGTTGCTTGGTTATCAAACTGATGTACTCTCTTTTAATAAACTACACGAGGAAAATCGAAATTAATAAGAATATTTGTTACGTTTCAAAATCGCTTTGTTTTACGTAGGCTTACGTAGGCGTCTGCCATTAATATAAATTAAAAATATATTGTCTGTCGCTCATTTTAAATACCTATTTAAAAAGCACCTATAAAACAAATAATTTTATAATAATAATTTATACAAAGTTGACAATTTTAGCGTACTTGAAATTTGATAAAACAGTTTCTTGGAATATAACACCGATTACTACAGAGGGTGCTCGGTTAACGGATAAATTAAAAAAGCACCCTTATTTCATTAAAAATATACTTGAAACGTCCCACCTAAGCAAACCACCAAAAAATACAACATAAAGGAAATTGATTTCAATTAAACAGATGTAATTATATTAGTCAACATCATATCATCACATCATCGTATCTTTAGCCAATAACAATAACATGTGTATCCAATAAATAATTTGTCTATAATCATAATATTTTTGATACTCAATACTATATTGTTGTTTCAGACTAAGTGTGAAGCGGTGATGTAAACATTGTTGTTACACATTATTACATGGTTTATATCAGCTGCGGCAAGATAGCATTCCGGTCACTTGCCTTTTATGACGTGCTAAACAACATAAGCGTGTTAGACAAATAGATAAACCAAAACGACCATGTGTGAGATACACATGTACCGGACAAACAAAATCCTCATCATTCAAACGTCATCAAAATTATTTACTTTTGACCGTCCGACCGTTTCGTCTTCAGTAAAATTATTTTGAAAGGTCTGATTTAGTCGGTGACGCAATCTTTTTTTTTTATACGACGCATATTACGACTACTACGACGCTAGCCGACGCATCACCTCTTCAGCCACTGCCTGCATTATAACAAAGGCATGATACATGATATAGGTATTGATAAATGAGGTCCCTATTTAACCTTTGAATTCGATAAAAATACTGTTATATACAGATATTATATTTGAGAAGACATGATGTTGACAAATATAGCATTGTGTTGTACTGCTGATATAGTTGCAGAATTTTAAAACAGGTGCTCGTGTGATACCAGTTGCTACTAAAAGCAATATAATATGCTTCTGGCGCTATTTGCAAAGTTAGCAGAAAATGAAAAAGCATATAAAATAGGATTCTAAATCCTATTTTATATGCTTTTTCATTTTCTTGTCTTGTCTTTTGATTTATGGTATATAATATTCTCTACAAAACATATTACACGTTTTGGGTAAGCTGAATAAGCTTTATAAAATTTAATAAAATATAATTGCAACACAAATCAAAAAGAAACCTCAGAAAAACTTATAACCAAATCTGTCTCGCAGACAAATTTAACATTATGGACTGTAAAAGTGGTGTAATAATTTCAAAAACGGGAAGCTTCGAGCCCATTGAAGAACCGGAATGAATCTTCAAACTTCTGAAAGCCTGTAAAGAGAGATTTTAAAAATAAAAGTTATATTTCTAAAATTGTATTTTGTATTAAGCTTCTTTATTGAATTATTCATGTAACAACGTTCGCTCAAAATGGGTCAATTTGACAGGACAATTATAAATGGTAATTTATATAATGGCTTCCTGTAAACATTAATTTGTTTGCCTTATTAATCTTACTTGCGTAAGCTTTATTATTCATATACTCTGGCGAACGTTATCGTAAAGATACAAGGTAATTACGGTGTCAGTTACTATTAAGCTAACCATTATGTCAGTGTTGGGTCTATTTAACTCAGCGTATTCAGGCACTTACACCCAATGTAATATTTAGGTACGGTGCGTGATCTGCTACATTATTTAGTTTAAGCAACTATTTATGTAGCGTTCATTAAAATGTACATGTGAGATATATAACAAGTTGGTTTATGAAACCTAAAGCCAAGTTTATTTTTAGAATAATGTTAATTATGTTTTAATAGTTGACATAATTTTATTAGCTTATAAAATAGTAAAATTCAATAGTAATAGTAGTGTAACAGTTTCAAAAGTATGTAATACAGTGATAAATAAACAACGCGATAAAAGTCGTATATAGTAGTTTAATTTTAATAAACAGTTTCGTTGCCATCCAAATTTCTTCTGTCTCTATACCCTTTTATTAAATTACGTTTCATGTCAAAATATTGAGAATTTACATAATTAACATATTGCACGCTATATTCGACCATAACATACTTAACAACATTATTGATAAACGATATATTATGTACGACATAGAAATGCTTGGCAATATTGGTGAACACACTCAATCGAAAATATTTGTGATGGGTCAACAAAGACAAAGACATGTAGACATCACCCATAAATTAATTCTTTTTGGTATTATTAGGTTAAATGGGTCACGCGGTGTCCCTGCCGACAAATTGGATTTAAATTAAAAAAAGGAAAGCGGTCTCCGCAAATAATTTGGGTACGTTCATATAATTTATGTCACTTATAAAATATTACTAAGTAGGACCCAATATAATCGGTTATGTAATTATTATTGCGAAGTTACCGTATCTGCGGTTATAAGTCCCGTGTGGTTTAATCATGATATTATCGAAAACCTCGTTTATTTCATTACGATTGAAGCCACAGCCGTAGTTGAGTGCAAACAAATACTACGTTGTTTCTTATAAACGACATCCGAAAAGAGTTTGTCTAACTTTTCTTTTGTCTTACTTTCTGTTCCGGAAAGTAGTTTCTACCGAATACGAACTGAACTAATAACTACGAATGTAAGAAAAAGGTGAAACATACTCTGAACCCGTAAGTATAAGTTTTTATCGTCTTTAGTACCGGGTAGTGTGTTTTTCTATGGCTAATTTAACAAATATACAAATATGCATGCGTTAAAGATATGGACAGTCAAGTGCCGTTTACACGTGGAGATGTATTACACATTCATTTTGCCAGATCTGGTCATAAGTCCCATGCGAAGTAAGATAGTCAGCCTATCGCCGTATACCAGAAAATACCAACATTTCTTCGACAGAAATTTTCAGTAGTATCACGGATGTCGAACCTGAAACATCAGAGTCATCACACCGCATCCACTACTACTGTGTCACTAAGACTGTGTAGAAAATTATTTAGTTAAATTCATATAATATGCGCATCGCTTGAATAACTACCGCATCACTAAATTTGTAACCAGCAATTTACTTATTAATTAGAAGGAATGTGCTAATTATTGTTTTATTTTTCCTATTTGGTTTAAATTCATAGGTTCGTAAACAAGGTGAAACCGTACTGAAATTATTATCAATAAGCTGGGTAACAGATACGAACCAAGGCACACCAAAAAGAAATGCCTAATAAATATAATCATGTTCATCAACTCATCCTGATCCAATGCCATACGCTAGTATCGATCGGATATTCGGATATTCTACACCTCATAATGTGAATCAACTATTACTATAGTACCAAGTGTGGCATCGCAACATTGATACACAATTCGTAGCGGTTTGATATTATTTACCTTAATTAGGTGCTTGACGCCTCGACTAGGTTACACCAAATATCCCGGATATTAGAATAATAGGGATAGCGCGGATGCGATAATAGGGAAGACTGTTAGAAATATTATGACATTACAGTCCGAAATTTAAATAATTACACATTATTATAAGATTCTATTTGTATGCACGGTAGGCGTGGTTTAAGCAGTCGCCACTTGTGGCGCGCCGAGTTTTGTGGGTTCATTCCCTGCACGAGGCAAACATTTTTGCGATTAATGCTTCAACTTAATGCTTCAACTTTCATATTACCTATTACTCTTTCAAGTACAAGTACATCTGATTGATCATCAAGTTAGACCAGCTCAACGAAACTGGCTTACCTCGAGGCTACTGAGACTATTGTATGAATATCTATAAAGTTACGTGCGACACAATTTTAAAGTTAGCACTTGAGCAGTCTTTACCAAATTAATATAAATTTAAAGATTCTAATGAAGTCCTTAAAAAATACAAAATATGGCCACAATATTTCTCCCAGAATGCACATAGTCGTAAAATGCATTTTATGTGTGACAGTGACAATGTCAACCATGGATTTTATGAGCCATCCTATTATAAAATGTCACATTATTATATTATCGGTTTATGACATACTTTTCAAGGATATTTTTCGCACTACAATGTTTGTCCAGAAGATTACAGTGATTTATAACGGTCTCACGATGCGCAACTTAATTTAAAAAATACACAATACACTAAAAAATCATAAAGATTAGATACTTGTCTGTATCCAGCAAGCCGCTATAGAAAATAAGCATAATATCTTAAGGCTACTGAGGAATATCACATCGTTTTCGCAAAGTCAGCAATTGGGATGGTTAACTGCTTACACTAACACAGAGTGTTGCTTGTACTCAATAATACGCAGCTTCATAATATAACTACTTTTAATATTAGCCACATCGCTGTTATGGGGTATCTAAAATGCATTTTCCATTTATGATACCGTAGGTATATAAATTTCAATATTTAAAAAAGAGGAACGAGTATTCAGACAGTATTCGAATACTACAATTGACAGAGCTTTATAGTTAAAAGAATTCCTGATAGCCAGTTATCTGTAACAGGGAGCTGCATTCGGTTCTCTGTTTTCCTTTATATAGATTAAGCTTACGGATTTTACTCTGTTTTTGTCTCTTCTAAATTATGTTTTCAATTGCTTTCATTTTCTGTTTTTACTACTACATTTCTTACTACATGTAAGAATCATTGTTTCAAAATATTATTCTATGTAGGTTTTGTATATAAAATGTGTCATGGAAGGTTGCTGGTAGCTTAGATCTTCCTATTTTAAGTACCGACGTTCACAAATTGTAGCTTAAATCATGTAAACAAAAATTGTTCCTAATAGTTGTAATTATCTGTGAAACAATAAAAACTGTAGTCTCAAATCTTTCTAACGCAATATTCATCCAGGAAGTTCGAGGCGACTTACAAGAAAGCTTAAGCTTCTAAGTTATCCTTTGAAATAATGAAAACATTTGAGGTATTAACGAGTCCAAAAGTTCTCAGGCCAATTATGAAGTTGCCCAAAAATAAGGAAACATGTACTGGAGGAGTTTTCAGGAGTGGGATTATGGCATACCAATTATTTTTGTGAAAAATTATAGCTAAACTCGAGTAGTCAGTTTGGTCGATGAGTGAAGTAAGTAAGTTACATTATGCTTGCTAAAATGGCGGCAACTGCGTATGTATAACTTTATCATACCATTTGAAGCGTAAAGCCTTACATCGTACTCTGACTACGCTTTACATGGTATATTGATGTCACTACATACGACAATTTAATAAGAAGCCGATCAAAAGCACGTATTCGATGCCTTGTAATATCGAGAAGCAATGTAATCCTATGTGCCGGAACGTAAGTACGCCGTTGGTATGACAACCCGCCCGCTGCTTACCTGACTACAAACTGACATATAAGAGAAATTCATTTTTGATGCAATTTATGTTGGTACTAACTTACTTATATTAAATTAATAACTTAAATTTACTAAGCATTAACTTAATTAAAAACCATTTATGGTTTTAGTCTTAAATCTTTATTCAGATGTTATTAACTAATAACAATACAAATTATTAATTATAAACATAATATAAACAATTCTTTAAAACTAACTTATACCTAAAATATTATGAAACAGAGAAATAAAAAAGAAAACTAAAACCGTCTAATAGGTGTCATAGAATTTCTCCGCATCACAGTCAACTGGTAGTGTGCCCAGAAGACTGGCAGCATTGCCACGTTGAATGGCAATGCTTATCCTTTCCGCGAAATAAAGGCCAGCCCTCTGGTCACGGGAAGCGTCGATTAACCTTTTCGCTATGTCTCTATAAAGTGCACGAGCACTGGGACCCCATGACCCTAGCGTTTCGACCCCAAACGGCTCAAAAACATAATCCCCTGCCAGGTTTTTGTATTTGCACCGTTTGAGAGACTCCGCGGATGCAGCAGCAGCACCAGCACAACCCACCGTACTGGGAAGATGTGATGGCGCAAGGGTGTCTAAACACGTTGCTTCCCACACCAAGGGCCTACCCATCTTCCAAGGCATCAATGACATACCGTTCGGTCTCTTTCCATCGTCACATGCCAAACCATTAGGTTCAAGATGAGCTGGCACGCCGGCGGTGACAAGAGCACGACGGATAATGTCATTAAGGTTGGCGTGCCGCGAAAAACGACCAGCACTCTTGCTACATGACAGGCCATGGTGGCCAAGGCCATCGACGGCTTCACCACAGTAACATCGATGCGGAGAAACACATGGAGCACCTAAACGAAGGCAAGAAGCGATGCGGAGCGTTGTGTCATCCAACATAGTGCCTATTTTGGACGATGGGAGTACTTGAAGCCAAAGACCCGATTCCCATTCCCCCACAGCCAATAAACGGGCACGCTCAGCAAGTGGACCGAAGACAGGAACGCCGGTAAACTGACATCACTAATTTTGCGAACGCCGAGGCCACCCAAGCGAACTGGTAGGGTTGCCTGGAGCCACACTCGGTCGTTCATGGCCAAATTTAAAGTTTTGCTAAGTGTATGCCGAATAGTATTGTCAATTTTATCCAAAAGTATTAAATGTTTCCAAAATTGAGAGGATCGGAGGGCATGTGTGAATTTAGGAACGAAGAGGCAATAACGAATGATTGTATAAGTCGAATGAATATTAATTTTGAGTAGTCGGTCTGAAATTTCACAAAACTTTTGGATCTTCTCATCTACTACCCGAGAAGGCGAAAAGAAACTTTTTCAATAATTTTTATGTTTGGAGCCAAAGAATTGAATTTTGATAAAGCCAAAGATTTATCAACTTTATCATTAATAAAAATTTCACATTTATTGGAATTTAGTTCTAAACCAATTGAATTAAATTTATTTTTTAAAAGTTTCAAGTCTTGTAAAACCGTTCAAACCGTTCGTTGTAAAACCGCCTCCTAGGGTCCCATCATCCAGATACCAGATGTTAAATTTTGAATTTAATTTTCCAATAATTGGGTGAATGGCTAAACTAAAAATGACTGGTCCAAGAGGGTCACCTTGTTGACACCCAACTGCAGATTCTAAATGGTTGTCTTTATAAATTAATTTTGATGGGTGTCTATAACACTGCCACAAAAAATTGAAAATTCTGGTTTTAGTTATCTTCAAGTTATATTTTCTATATAATTCATATTGTTATCGTTGCTCATGTTATAAATGCGAGAGTACATACATACACAGAGTACATACATACCTATATATATTTATTGGTTTCATCCGTGTTTCGGCAGTAGAGAAACTAAGAATTGATAATGATGATTATTGCCTTAGAAATAGTTTACGACTGTAGAGTGAACTAGGTTAGTGCTCGGGGCCTGTGCAATAGTCATATTTTCATAGGTATATAGGTAGTTGTAAAAGATTACATAATGCTTGTAAAAGATTGTTTCTTTTTTAACAAGATAAGCTATTAAGATTACAATTTGTAGCCTTCCAATTGGTCTTACTTTGAGGAAGATAATTTAATTTCAGATTTAATTAAATGTAACCAGAGAAGATCACCTCTTATACTATTGCGTTGTTTGTCTGACTCTTAATTGAGGTATTGAGGATTTTGCCCTTGTAAAGGGCGGTATTAAGGCCTCTCGGCGTATCAGTATTCAGCTTACTGTCTGATTCTCGCCCTTTCTGAATGCGCAAGCCTTAAAGTTCTATAATAAACAGGTATAATTTACAGAAGCTCGATCACTTATTTCCACTTTGCCCAAGATTCGTAGATTGTCAGACTTTGTCGTTTATACTGATATTATAAAGAGGAATTAATATTATAAAAAGGACAGATTTGATTTTTTGTTTGTAAGGATTTAAGTCAAAAACAAATCATCCGACTTTAAAAATAGTAGAGCTTCGCTGATTTCAGCATGAATGGGCCGGGAAAGGACTACCCTCTCACAGAATATCAACGTGAAATAGCAGTATTTCTACTGTTGTGTTTCGTTCGGTGAGTGAGAGTGCCGGAGGCCCAATCACCCTCTTTCCCACTTCCCGCTCCTTCTCCTTCCCACTTCCTTTCCTAAAGGGTCGGCAACGCGCAAGTGATGCCTCTGGTGTTGCAGGCGTCCATAAGCTACGGTGACCACTTACCATCAGGTGGGCCGTATGCAAGTTTGCCAACATAGTTGCACAAAAAAAAATTCTCCATTATAAAGCTATATTATCAATCACCGAGTGTCATGGACACATATATTTTATTTAAAATAAAAGTAATGTTACTAACATAACCTAACCTAATTTTACGCGAGCAAAACCGCGGGCTAGTTATACTACATATACTCGTATGTTAGACAAATTGGCCTTTGTTGTGACGTCTAGTTGACGTTGTAGGGTTGAAAATATCACAATGTATGCATACTATTAAAGTGCTTCCGCTATGTTTGATCATAGACCAATCATTATTATGTTCTTCGATAACTAGAGACAACAAATAAAAACAACTTTCTTAAATCCAGCTATTTACTTTCATATCAGAAAAGGCAACTGAGTAACAAACTGTTTAAAGTCAAGCGCCAATTTATAGGTATGACTCTATATGGTATTGAAATTTGACATCCATACCAGTGATGTTGCGAATATTCACATCCGCATCCGTAATTGCGGAGCTTCTGCATCGATTTGGACATCTACATCCGCATCCGCATCCGCAGTAATAAATGCGGATGTTAATGCGACGAGAAAAAAAATGGGTGGGCCGATGAACGGTGCGATGATTCTTCAAGTAAAGATGGAAAACAAGAAACACTAGAAAATGGTATAGCTTAATTTATGAACCTTTGCAAAACAGGCTAGAACCTGCAGAGGTGATAAGAGATATTTTTTATTAAATAAGATGCACAATTTACATCTACATCCGCATCCGCAATTGCGGAGCTTCCACATCGATTTGGGCATCCGCATCTGCATCCACATTTGCGGATGTGGGCCTTTTTAAATATCCGTATCCGCATCTGCGGATGTCATAAAATCTGCATCTGCAACATCTCTGATACATACATACCTACCTATATCTCCGAAAGAGTAGGCAATGGTGTATTGCACACCCACCTTTCGCCAGCTATGGCTTTTAGGTCCAACACAACAAGAGACGAGCCTATTGCCGTTTACCATGCTGCTACTTAGAAATCTTTTATGGTAGAGAAATCCAATAACATTGCCCGATCCGGGAATCGTATCCGAGATCTCATACACAGCAGCTTATATACATGCGCATCTGCTACGCCACTAACACTAAAATCCCACAAAACATTTACATTTAAGTATTGGTGCTCGTTTCAGTTAAAATTCACGCTCTAAATCGCTGCCAACTTGATTATCGATAAACTGAGAGTCTCAACAATTCAATTAAACATGTAGCTATCTGAATGACTAATAAATGTGACTCGAGGATCACGTGCAAAGGGCTCGTATGTCATGTGATTCTGCTGTGAAATGTTTATTAACCGGGTCCTTATTGAAAAGGAACGTGGGTCACGAAATCAATATTCAGCGCGGTTTATAGGGATCCATGCTACAAAGGTTAAGGAAATGGTCTTACCAAGTCGTTTATGAACAACTTCGGAATATTAATCCGAATTTATACCTTGTTCTATTTGTACTTAAGAAACAATTCGAGGAAAATTTTAATGTTTCTTGTTAATCAGCGAACGAACACGCGATTGATTCTTTGTTGTTCCCTATTACATTAATTAATATGTACCTACATAAAAACTATCAACCAACACTTGCGAATTGCTATAAAAAGAAACTTTTAATTAGCATTCTAAAGCATAGAAAACGATCAAATAATTATTCCGTGAGAAATGAAGAGAAATCTTTATCGTTTTTGCAGGTTGGCAATTATTAAACGTTGATTGAAATTGATTTTCAATCCACTAGTGAAAGTTATGTCACAGTATTATAAGAAATTTGAAAAATGTAAATTGTATAAAAAGTGCAGCTAACTTTACAGCAGGGACGTTAAATGAACTTGAAAAATCTATACTCAAGAGAGCAATACCTAACGAACGGCGCGTACCAAGATTGGGAGATATGCGCAGTAACAAAATATTTTTGTCTTTTGACTTAAATTTTATTAGGTTATCGTAAAAAGCGTAAAATAAATTAAGGCTATAGTTTTATCAGATACATAGTTACGTAAGTTGTTTTGTTACCTCCTATAATTCTTCTGATTTAAATTTAAAATAGGCCTTTATTTTTACAGAGAATTATGAATATTAAGAATTTATTTATCAAGTTATCAAAATTATCTATTTTAAAATTGTAGGCATCATCTTTATAGTGTGCTAGTATTATAGCCCGCGCGCCTCTGGTCGCACCACTCCCTATAGAATCCCTCTCTATCACGCAAACGAGGTTAGGTTTAGAGAGATTTCCTCCGAGACCACAACATGAAGGCATTTAAAATATTGCTCGCTTTAATATATCTAGGGTAATTTGTTACGAAGTTACTAAAATTTAAAGAGCAATTCTCTTTAAATTAAAAGTCAAGTGCAATTTTTATTGTTATTGTTTTAAGTAGAAAATTGTAAGTCTTTTCCAGAGTCACGTAGTCTCGGAATGAAAATATAGTATTGTGCAGCTGCTGCACGGTGTCGCGGTAACCTATGAAAATATAATCTAGAGTCGTGAGAAGCATGCGACGAATGCCTAGAGAAACCTATGACATTTATATTTACAAGCATACCGAAAACTGTACAGATTGCCAATTGTGCTGCAAACAGCAAATGCAACGCCCTTATATAAGTCATGTTTGTTCGTGTATTATTTTATAATAAGTATAAGTTTGCGGCCTATCGTGAATACCCGGGTTCAATCCCTGTGACGAGCAAAAGTAATATCGTATTTTACTTTTAGGAAATTCTTAATAGCAACACAGTATTTGAAAGCACACCGGTAAACAACAATAGGCAAGCCCCAATTGGATATACAAGTGTGAGTCTTTGTACTGATTCAACTGTTTGAAAATGGAAATTCGCGGTTCGTAGAGTTACTAGTTTCTAATTATACTACGATAAGTTTTGTTTAATTTGACGAATCACAGATTACACCATTACGTTACCTTGTTAACTTAACAACAAGTTTCACGATTTACCAGAAACCAATCAAGTTTCACTTTGCTAAGTATACCTAACGAAGTTAACCTAGTTATGAGAAAATAAATAAAGGTGCACAGCTAGTACTTCTACTTCCTTGTCTTATTGATCCCAAGTGTATTCCGATCGGTTTTATAATGAAATGTATGTGAAGCGGGTTCCCCTTTGAAACAGAATTCTCAGTAATCAACTATTATATGATCTAAATCAATCTAAAGTATATTGTAACCTGATTACTTAAGTTTCAGTTATAGATGTCCATAATAGCATGGATAAATTAATTATAAAGACTTGTCTATACTTATATTATAAAGAGGAAAGATTCGATTTTTTGTTTGTTTATAAGGGTTTGATACAAAACCGATTTTAAAATTCTTCCGCCATTAGAAAGCTATATAATCAGCGAGTTACATAGTAACAAAGACAAATTTTATTTAAAAAAGTACTTTTACTAACGTAACCTTCATTTACGCGAGCGAAGCCGATTAGATATGTACATTTTTATGGTTGAGAACTGTTATTGCTTTGCTGCGATATCTGTAACTTATACACGTTAAAAATAAATAAAGCAATTAAACAGTACTTACACACGTAATATTAATTCGAAAACGAACCTAACGAAAAGCTATTAGGAAAAAATAATTCCCTGTAGTCTAATAGACCGCAAACCCGATTCCTAACATTGTGGAATTGGTATAGCAGGCCTCACTTTGAACGCCTAACGAGTTTCTTTTTAAAACCCGGTTTGGAGCCAGGATTGGCAATGTAAGGAAGTACGTTCACTGGTAATGAGTTTCATATTTATACTATGGCAAAGATAGGACACACTGAACCGCTTCGTAGGTGACGATATTTATGCCATCGTGTGACGGTGGCATCTCTACTCATGTATTTCTAACTAAAAAGCCATAGGGCTTCATTCATTGGTAGGCGATAGTACAATTAAACTAAAAAACATATATTATTTTCTGACACTCAAAATAAAAATGCCTTCTTATAGCCAAAAAGCCTGTATAGCGGTCGGTATAGGCTGTTCTCAGTCAGTTTTTATGACAACTGGTATGGGCAGTCAGCAATAAAAATTAAATATATAGAAATGTAATAATAGTTTAATGAAATGCGAGCAAGAACACGTAAACACCGACGCGCAACGCACTGACACATACAGAATTTTCTTAACATATCAAGCTGATACAATTGACCCAAGGCTGGTGTACCTATCCACGGATTTGAAATTTTATTTTCTGTTCCGTGTATCTTTCCACTCCCACGGTAATTTAATTAATTTTCACAAATTATATAAGAATCCTAAAGTATTATGATTTATGCCACTTGATCTAACTTTAGAGTTCCTATTGTGTTCCTGAACACAAATCAGATAGATCATACTTGGGTATAAATGGTACTTTTATAAATGTTAGTGGGATGCAAAACAAGACGTTCGTGATACCTGTAGCAGATGCTATCATTAAACGTCTCATTAACTTCTTATCGCCCACTTTGTGCACTGGAATACAAAACAGTAGAATAGCGCCCGCCCACCGAAATTGGTTGGCACACTATTAGGATGAATGCCTACAATGTGCAAACTCTTGAACGAACTATGACAACATGATACGGACACGTCTGCACTACCACGGAGAATCCTCTTCCTGTAGTGCATCGATACGAATGTGCGCATGGTTATCAGCAAAGATCTGCAGCATGGAAGCCACGCTATTAAGCATTTGGTTATTTAGCACTATTTCAATCGGTTCTAACATAATAATCATAAGATTTATTCACGAAACCTTTATTACGAATAAAATATAATTGAACATAGTCATAGTCATCAACTTTATTTTTTTTTCTTCAGTGTGATTAAAACCAAAAACTTAACCAATTTGTTAGAGAACCAGTTTATTGAAGTACTTAGTTTTTAAACTTTATAGCATCACGCTAACACCCAAAGGAACGGAACGGTTACTATAAAAGTTATTAAGCCCGGACGAAACTGCGCGGCACAACAGCTAGGAATATTATAAAGTTATAGATTTTGTATATTTGAACGGGCGTATCTCAGAGACTTCAAGAGGGAATTGAAAATATTTGCGTTCGTTTGCCTATTTTTGCAGATTATAAACGACAAAACATGACGCTACCTACGCGCCTAACGGCTAGTTACATATAAATTTTGTAAAATTAACAGATAATATTTCATTTTGCGAATTATCTTTCGCAATATGAAATATTCGCTGTTGATTTTACAAAATTTATATGTAACTAGCCGTTAGGCGCGTAGCGTAATGTTTTGTAGTTTATAATCTACCCAAGTATGACCTTACTAGAGACAGCTTGACTATAAAAACGATATGCCACCAATAAACAGTAACTACGTATTTGTCCTTTTTATTTTCTCTGGCGAAACCAACTTCCATTTTATAAAAGATACCACTTAAAGTAGGCGTAAGACGACAGAGCTCTTGAAAGCCGGTTTCTTTTTAATGTATGACCACACATTTAGATATAATCTGCTTTCCCTTAGTGACATAGAAAGATATAATGTTCTTCGTTGTACAAAGTTTGGATTTATCGCATGTTTAGGAAGAGCAAATTCATGATAAGTATAACTACAATGTGAAAACTAACTTATATGTTATAAAATCTTGTATACGACGACGCGGGGTACATGCGCCCTTTTGGATCGGTTATACAACTGACCCAAGTGTGCTCCGTATAAATGACCGTTGTGTACCGCTCGCACAAATAACCCGGGTATGGTCAACTCGCGCATGTAGTCCACACAAATAACTTGCGATAGCTAAGCTAGCATCGTGTTACTTTGAGCTCCAGACACTATAATGTATCTACTCAGTATGGAAAATCCTATTGACTTTGGTCTAAACAGATAGTCTAAATCACAGATATGAGATTTGCCATAAGAGAGTCGGTAATTCACCGTTATTAAAAATTAAAAGTGCCATTAAAAGACAGCTAATCCTTATAATCATTATTATAAATCCGAATGTAAGTTTGTTTTTTTCGCTTTCATGTCTTAATTACCTAACCGATCATCATGAAATTGCGCGTACACGTTGTGAGGGGTACAGAAAAGGACATAGGCTACCAATTATCCAGATAAAAAGGGCTGATCCGGTGGGAGAGAATGATATTTATTGGCAAAATCTAGATTAACGCGAGGTGAAGAGGCGAGCAAACACTAGTACAAAAAAATTCTTATTCTGTCAACGATTAATATAATACCATAGATACAACCTTATAGTGGCTTGTTCCATACAGGGTCCAAAGATCAGTATTATATCGGACCACGAGATTTTATAAGACTTTTAAGACAACTTTTAGAACACCAAAATGAAGGTGTATATGAGTTTACAGCTTATTATTCCGAGCTCTCATTCCGAGGTTGACCCCTTTTTTCTACTTATTTGACTGGACTATATAGTAAGATAAACATATATCAAAGACAATTAGTAAACAAGATCGTCGATTTACATCATATTGTCTTCTGTTTACGTGAATGTTATTCATTGAAATTAAACTACTATATAGGGATTTTATCGCGTTGTTTATTTGACACTTCATTACATAATTTAGAAACTGTTACACTACTACTGTTAAACTTTATTAATTTTTAAGCTAATTAAGCGAGACTCCCTGTGACCATGGCTGCTGAAAAGCAACCGAAACGTCGGGGAAAGTATAAACTTAAGTATAAATAGTTTTAATAATTTAATTATTTTTACCTTTCATGAATATTCTAAGTGGCATTAAGCAACAATGTAATAAAAGAGAAAGATAAGCAAATTTGAGAGTGCCTGGGCTCTGAGCTATGTATCTACTCAAGCTAATGATAGTAAAGGACAGTTAAATACAAGACGTAGCTTCGTTAATGAAGACAAATATTTAGTTAAGGACAATATTTGAGTTCAGAAACTTGCCACTTGAGCTCACTGTGGGAGCGAGCAAGCAAGTGTGGACCTTTTCGTTTCTACATAAAGTTTCATAGTACGATCTTCAAACAAAATATACTATGTATATAGATCTCAAATTTACCAATACAACTGTAGCAAAAAGCTACACTAAAAACTATACTGTTATTATTACTACTTTGAATTGGCATGAGATATATTGATATTGATATTGATATAATTACTTGAGTATCGAGCCTCAAATGATTACCAGCTTCGGCAACACGCTGTAAAAACCTCAAATATTTTAAACACTACGTCGTCAACAAAAAGCAACGACTTATTTTATGTAAGTATTCTTATATTTCAAGTCGTGCGACAGAAGAAAAGGTTTGTCACGAAACGAGTCAGAGGAATGGCCTCTTTACGAGCCATGTACCGGAACATCCATGCTTACACGCGCAAAGGCTTTCAAACTTAACAGAGTGGAATACCATTAGACGCCCGCCGCAGTATTGTATTGAAAAATGTCATTAATATTGCTTACCCTACAGCGACAGACCATTGCAAATCGATGGAGTTCAAAGCACCATTATATATTTAATTGGTATTTTAGACAACCATTGTGGCTTTGTTTTTATAAAGTCCTCTGGGATTTCTTATAATCAATTAATGGAGCTTGATAATCGAGCTTGATAATAATATCGATGATTGTATGAATGCTAAGGATAAGGCAAAAATGTGTGTATAGGTACTGGTAGGTACTCAATTTGCGCCAGCTATGATACTTATAATGGTATGTGTCGCTTTCTGCAAAATACATGCAGATTATACGTCAAAACTATTCATAATTAATCATAAAGGAGTAATTCCTAGTGCAGGGGTAAACTTTTATAAAACAGAAATACCGATAATGCGAGGCCGTAGCTTGCATGCGGTCAAGGGGCACAGGTACAATGCATCGGGTCAATGTACAAGTAGATACACATCTTACACAGACAGCGACAGCTTGGGATGAATACAAATTACTTTTTAAAGATACAATTACGAAAATAATTTTATACATGCAAGCCGCAATAGCCTAGTAGGAAAACGTTGGAGTGCCACGCAGAGGTCTCGAGTTCGATCCCAAGGCGCGCATCTCTGACTTTTCGAAGATATGTGCGTATTAAATAGTTAATTATCGCATTTTAATGTTGAAGGAAAACATCGTGAGGAATGCTGCATTTCTGAGATGATGTGAAGTCTGCCAACACCCACTGCACACTGGACCCGCGTGGTGGATTATGCCTTAAGGCTTCCCACAATAAGAAAACCCCGTGCCCAGTAGTGGGCCAGTGACCACACTGATGTATTGAATGTGATCTTATCGGTACCTGGTATATCTGCTTGATCGTACTTGTCTAAGTGGGTGTTCTGACGTGTGACGGCGCATTGTATATGCGTATTGCGGAGCGTAGGAATTAGCGGACTGTCCACACTGTCCTTAGTGCACGCTAGAGAGCGCCTGCGTTTGCATGCACAATAATGCTTGTGCTTATAATACTTATATTATTAACGTCACTACCAAAACTTAAATATTTACAATATCTAGTAAGAAGTAGTTTCGTTACTGATGACATAATGTTCAGTGTCGAAAAAAGAAAGCACGGAAATGTATAGTAAAAATGCTTTTCCTTCATTACCGTGATCCGCGTCTTATATTGCGTAACGTTATCTGTTTATCATTGGTTTGAGTGTAGACCACCATCCCGTTCAGCATAACTGTATAGGTATCAGAAAACTAGACAAAAGTATTAACTCTTTGACACGCTGTCTCATTTTCATTTACGCATTTATAATAGTTTAAGTGTTGGCGGTACCGGCCTAAGCATCTATTGGCAATACTGGACTTAGGACTGTACACCTGCTAAGTTAAGATCACGATGATACCTAATTTTAAGTTCTACCACCTAAGAAAACAATATGAAACGGAATAAAGTTTATGTATTGACCTTCTTTCAAACTATGAATTTTAAGTAAGCTTCAGAGTCATCCGCTTGGAAGATATGTTTAACAATACGGACAAAGGATAAAATAAACTAGCTTAATATAATTAAGTTAGAAAAGTATATTACAATCGAAGTGACAGGCGTCATGTTACATTACATGTAATTAAGACAGTGCCTGTACTAGATTTTTGTATCTAGGAGTTTATAAACGATATACAACGTTATTCTTACTTAGTACGAAACCTGAAAATAGTTTGTTCAAAATCAGCAATAGAATCGATTACAATAGTTTTTAAACCATGTTATATTTTATCCCAAATGTCTATCAAAATTTGTTAAAATAGGACACACTATTTAATAGGTAAGAAACGGCCGGCCGGTAGGCATTTATCGAACAAGCCACAATACATAATTAAATGCTTAGATCATTCATAGTTTGGGAATTTCCCTTTCGGTGTGCACCCTGCACCGCTACCCGCACCCCCGTCTCGTCCTGCGGGACGTCCCGCCCGCGCCTGCAGATCCCGCCCTGAGCAGTGAGCGGTCATTGGTGCATTGGGTGACAATATTTCCGCGAGGACAACAGTGCAATTATATCAGCTGATAGCTTAGTGAGGTTTTATTATTTCTGATTATTTTTTAGTTTTATTGATTGTTCTTGTAATAATATGTTTGGGGTGTTTCGGCTTTTGTACCAAGTAAGAATAACGTTGTATACATGCCCTTGTCCAGTGCGTAGTAGTATAGCCCGGGCCTCTTCTCAATGTAGGAAGCGTTAGACCTAGTCCACCACCCTGGCCCGTGCATGGTAAAAGACTGAAGTATCGGTTCATCCGGTATACCATCATGTAGATAAATCGAATATTCAACTGTATCTGATCGGACTACAAGTTACGCTTGAGTATTATAAATGGCTTGGCATAGATTTGACTATAAATCTATGAAGCTTCGTCTAATTGCAGTATGAATAGTAAGTGTAACATGGACAGGGGTAGATGAAGCAATCAAGTTTGGATACAAGTCGAGCACGATATTGTGCTTAGTTACGAGGAAGCGAGCTTCCGCATTAATGCTGAAAGCCAGCTAATGTCTGTTTCTGAACACCAGTGTTACACAGGAAACTCGTGCAAACTTCTGACATCGGCACTTCGTTGTAAAAGACTTTATGCTGTAAGGACTAACTTAGTTCAATATATAAGAAATTATACTCGCTTTAACTTACTAAAAGTTTTATCGAGATTTCCACATCTAATTCAAATTTATATTAAATTTTGAAATTTACATGAAAAATAGAACTGTCCGCACAGTACCAACACAATTGTAAATATCGAGATAAGGATTGCATAAAGCCAGAATTCGAAAAACAAAGATGGCAAGATTTTTACCCATTCATGCTTTTTTAATTATGGTGTATTCAATTTGTATATTGATTTATTAAGACAAAGTTTAACTCAGCTAAGCTAAAAACTTAAAACTATTTCATGGCTTCGCTTTCCTTGTCATAGATTTAAATTGAATCAATAATATTATGCCAGAAAAATACCGCATATTTGGTTGATTCACGACTTTAACTGCAATTGACAGTTTTATCATTGAAGCACTCCAGTTACATTATGCAGGATTGCTCCTGCATTTTGGCATCGCTATCTAGTACATTTAACAACTTACAGGCCGCTGCCAAAGTTCCCTTTGGAGTCCTTCATGTCCATTAGTCATATTGCCGCTCTCAATGACATTTGCCTACCTCACATAAGCTGCTAACTCAACGTATAACGTTAGCTAAGCAGCATCTTAGTAAACATTATAAATAGTATCTAAAGACTAGCATAGTATAAATTTATCGTAACCGTACAATTCATTAGTTTAAAATGCGACTATATGTTTGTATGTTCTTCATAGACAACAGTATGACTTGACAACGTGATTTTTAGAATCTGCCCACTTAGTCCTGCAGTATAACTGCGCTTATGTTTTCGGTTGAAGGTATCGCATAGGGAACAGTTTGTCTCATAAAAAATATCACTGACAACTTGATGTCTAGAAATATGCCTAGGGGATACGCCTATTGCTGTTAACTAGTTAACAGCAATAGGCGTATCCCCTATTACCTGAGGTTCAAAACATAGCTGGCGAATTGTGGTTGTGATCCACCTCTACATAGGATCCCTTCTGGGATATAAAGCCATGGTTCTATGTATGTTTGGAAGAATGGATAAAAACATTATGTCACCGTAAAATGTGCCATTAATAATTGGAATGACAGTAATTATCTGTAAGATGGTAGATGGCATTGTATTCTGTGGCAGATTATCGTAAAGGCAAACTCGGCATGTGCCTAGGGGCGCAAGACTACAGAGAGGCGCGCGCAGAAGATTTTATGGTAAAAAAGATAGGTAGGCCCAAATCGAAGACAGCCATCAGAACTAAACTATAAAGCAGGGGTCGCCAAATGGCGGACCGCAGTCCGCATCCGGACCTCCGACCCATTTTGTGCGGACCGCGAGAACATAGCAACTTGCACTACAGACTACGTAATTTAATAAAAATGTATTTCACGCATTATCTTTGTTGACGTCAATACGAAAACGGCCGGGCGAAGTAACGAGCTAATTACATTTGTTTAATAAATATTTTTTTCTATAAAATGATGGACGGTGGGACGTCCGTGGTCATTTAATTTCTTAAATCGGATCCCGAGCAAAACTAATTGGTGACCCCTGCTATGAAGTAACAAATAAGTGGTCGCTTTTAAAATTCTAATTAGTTGTAGTATCCAGGATTAAATGCCTAAGAGGTGCTTGCCTAGGGCGCTCCCGACATTTAATTCGCCTCTAATTGTATTAATGATGGTACACGCATAGGTAACCCCATCATAGGTTCTTTATTAATGCTATAGAAAGGCCTGATCCAGCACACTCAACGAAATAGTTTGATAATGTCCATTTTATCAGCCCATTAACATATTATATCAAAGAGACTATATAAAATATGAATGTAAATTGAATGACTTATTAAACAACGTATTGTTTAAAATTTAATTACGGGCCTCAAAAGATTTTACTTTCAAACAATTTGTGCCAGTGGTATTACAATTTACAAGCCGCTTCTAAACTTTTAATAAAACATGACCTGCCTGACAAAAGTTTCAATCATGTTTTACCTAGTTTTACCTCTCGCTGATAACTCCAAAAACAGCCACACTGAAGCTAACAATGTTTTTCAACGGTAACTAAAAATGTCATATAAAAAAATTAAAAATGGTAACTTCCGCACTAGGAATAATGCCTGTGTCGCGGCAAACTTTACAAACATTCAAACAGCGGACACAAAGAACACACATGTGTCTGTCTTGGTCTGGGTGTTTCTATGTTTTATGTATTTACAAAAAAAAAGGATATGTGTATGTTTATTCATTGTCTAGTACTCATAGTACAAGCTCTGCTTAGTTTGGGCTAGATATAATAGAATAGAATAGAATTATTTTATCTTTATCTCATAAATTTGTATATTAGGGTTTATAGGTAATTAAACTTTTACACAAATATAATTCATATTGTTTATCTTTATAGGCAATAAGTTCCTTGCAAGTGAATATATTATCGATATTCAACCTATAGGTTGCAAACGTGAATTAAACAAATGTTTCTATGTCTGTATCATAATAATAATATCAGTCCTGTATTAAACTGTCCCACTGCTGGGCACGGGCCTCTTCTCAGTGTGAGAAAGATTAGGCCATAGTCCATCACGCTGGCCTAGTGCGGATTGGCAGACTACACATAACTTTAAGAACATTATGGAGAACTCTCAGACATGCAGGTTTCCTCACGATGTTTTCCTCACGGTGTTTTCCTTCACCGTTAAAGGGAGCGATAATTAACTATTAAATACGCACATAACTTCGAAGGGTCAGAGATGCGCGCCTAGGCATCGAACTCAAGACCTCCGTGTGGCAGTTCAACGGTCTCCCACTAGCACACGCTATCTGCTCTCTGTATATATTGAAGCCTAAGCCTATCAATAACAAACGCAGTTATAGTTCTGAGGTGCACGCGCTTATTCTGTTCTTAATATACTTAAGAAAATGGCCACTCTATCAATGAAAGATTAAACATTTTTAATATTCCTCAAAGGTACAACTGTACTTCACTACAATACCTGAATAGTGGACTCATTTCTGAATACGAACATTGCTTACAAGTTGAGCGTCTTTAGTAGTTATGCGGCAAATTCTGGCAAACTTCACTAAAACTATACACCTTATATCACAGGCTTTAGTAACAAAGACTTTTCAAATGGAAAGTTTTCCGGACTCCTAACCAAAACCTATATAACCTTTTCTCTAAAGTTTTACCTATATGTATTAGATACCTTTTTTGTTGTTGGGACCAGGAGACTGCCTATGGATATATCTTCTTAGTTGTAGTGTACATAGCCGCAGATCATGAAATCCCGTATCTAAATCCCAAGTTGGACCAATTAATAGTTATTAGGATATTCGGACGAGAATACGAGCGATAAGAACAACAAGTCTGAGTCGTTAGAAACAAGCAGCCCGTTTGTTACCCATCCGAAGTAATAGACAAATAGCACTACTCAATCTTCTTTAGCTGGTATCGCAATTCATATAAATCTGTACAATAGCCATATTAGTGAAGAAAACTTTCACTTACATATCTATTATAAGTATAGGTAGTTGTTATATTTTCGTATTCTCGGAACTCGCGTCTTACGTATGAAGATAAACGTATATTTTTGTGGGCATAGAGGTATGACTGTGATCGATATAAATACATATTGTCTGTCACATTTTCTTGTTTAACGTCCTCTGAACACTAATTTATCGCTTCCATCCTACACAAAACCGTAAAAGGAAAATTCTTCTTAAATTCTTATCTTAACTTTTTTTTATATAGGTAGTATTGTTTAATCAATAGTATCCGCTTAATAGTAAACGCTTTTACTAGTGGTTCACTTCGTGATTCTTGATTAAAATAACCACAGGCAAAATGATGTTTGGGCTGAAACGTCAATCCGATCGATAGAGATCATGAGACTAGGTGATTTACATTTTAGTATTATCAATTATCATTCATCATCATCACCATTTATTCCGATGAAAATTACTTCAGCGAAATTAACGTTTTAAAAGTGAAAACCTCTGGATTGCTAGGAAAAATCAAGAAAATAATCATGCAATACGGTATTAATACGGTCAATTGTGCTTTCAAAAGCAAAAATGGCAAACATTTAAACGCCCATATTTCACGACTTTAAAACGATGAAGAATTTTGTTATCATCGACCATAAGTGCAATATTGTTGTGCTAATGTTAAAAATTGTACTCTAATATATCATAAACGACAGAGCAAAAAAATGGTCATTCAATCACATAATACACTTATAGAATCATATGGTAATTAAACTAATATAATATCTTCGCAGTCAAGGTTATTCTAGTTCTTGTTTATCTGTAATTGTGGAACATGATATTTAAAACAAAATAGGGTACATAATTTAAATTATTACTAGCTGTTCGTACTGTTATAACACTTATAAGTTATAACTCAATAAATAAATTATCCAATTTATATCATAAATTTGCGCTCAGTTATTTCAGCAGGAATCAGCAAAAAGCTTTCTAAGAGGGACTTATGAAAATGGGATGACTTGTAAATTTTTATTATGCGTTCCACCAAACGACGCGGCAGCGTTGCTTACCTTCCTTCAAGTTCTGCTTGTAAACATAATTACATTGTGGGATGTTGTTACACAAAGTTGTGTAAATGGTCTTTCGCGTGTTTATCTTATAACATTGTTAAGCCATCTTTGTTTCTTAGTAAACTTATTACGGTAGTATATACAAAATAGAAACAAGCGTTGTTTATGTCGTAATTATTCGATGATATAATGATGATATTCGATTACTAGAATTTGACTTTTTTATTATTGCTTGTATTAACATGTCAGGTCTTCGAAAAGACAAAATTAAAAATCAACTGTTACTGGCCACCAGTGTGCCGCTATGACTCTTATTAATATTGTTATTTAATTATAAAGTAAACAATTATGTAAGCATAAAATGCGTAAAGTAATATTTAAAGTTACAACCAACCATGTTTGTTCTAATTTAAGAAAAGATAGACAGATAGAGAAAGCTCCAACTTTTTTTTGATAACACTGTCGTGTGGTAGCTCTTACTACTAACTAATAAAATAAAATGTAAATTGGTTGACAAACAGAGGAAGAAATAGTACTGGACTATTTGTCTTTTCCTATTTACATACAATTAATTATGTAACAGGTACTAAATTATCTCTACTATTTTCTCTACCTTTCTAGATCCTAGTTTTCCAAGTTAAATAAATTGAATTAGTTGAATTAAGTTATCTCGTAGAGAAAAACCAAACAATCTTACTTTTCACATTTATTAAGATTATTTCATGTGCAAATCTGATAGAATATTATTGTGCAAATAACAAATTTTGTGAGTAGAGGCATTTATTAACATACATTTCAAAAACTTGAAACCGCGGCTTACTCGGAACTGTTTCAGCTTATTTGGAATATTTTGGCATGCTGTCTTGTTGTAATTACCTACACTAGAAAAGTACAGTGCATATAAAATTTGTTTGAGACATTGACAACTAAAGACGGTGAAAGTTTAATTGGTTCTATGATTAACATTTTAACTTGCAAGTTTTAACGCAGATGGTTTGAGTAATAATGGATTGTTATGACTGACAATTCAAATATGCAGACAATAATGAAAGTAGGCATTGTCCTATCTAGGATTGCAAACCTCCAATATTGTAATAAAGCCATATGTTATTACAGCCGGTTAGGCTGTAATAACATATAATTCTAATAACGTCTGTTATACTTTCAAGATTCATACGCGTGACAGGACCCACGGCGTAAATTTGCGCTTATATTCGTGTGGAATAGTGAGGACCCAAATTCAATGCCCAGTTACGGCAAAATGTTGTTAAAGCTTTTTTGTATTCGGGTAAGTGGCTTTAGTCTCGTTCCCGATTATTTGAGACATTGACATTAAATGTGAGTGTTTTACATTTGCATTTCGTTAAATATTTAAACTATCGAAATATCTAGTCAAACTCAATCGTCGTGCACGCAAAGCATGAAACAAACTGGACCAACATGTGTAACGATGGCTCCCGAGACAACAAGTATACATTAGTGTATTAGCCGTCGTAAAACAGACTGCTAGTTACTGATGTCAAACATGTCATTTACTTTTCGTTCTCTTAAAAATTATCACTCCTGCACTAGGAATAATTCTTGTGTTTCGGCGGATTTTATAAACATTGAACAACGACATAAAAATCTCCCAGATGCAAAATATTGTATAATCCACAAATAGTTTGCGGCTCCTCGATGGCGTGGTGGTCAGTGTAACCGACTGCCACGCCTGAGGTCGCGGGTTCGATTCCCGCACAAGTCAAACATTTGTGTGCATGAACATGGATGTTTGTCTTGGTCTGGGTGTTTCTATGTATAATATGTATGTATTTACAAAAAAAAAAAGTATTTATGTATGTTTATCCGTTGTCTAGTACCCATAGTACAAGCTCTGCTTAGTTTGGGCTAGATGGTGATGTGTGTATGTAGTAGAATATTATTATTATTCTCTTTATTTAAATATTTTCAATACATTTTTCATTTTTAAATATACATATATCTATAAAAATACATATCATTTAAAAATATAAAATATATGGTACCCCACCGGCATCGGGAACAGGGTCCAAGCTGCCGGTGGTTAGGATTCCAGAGATAGGAACCTCCTCACAATGCGTGCTGTATCTAAAAGCACTGCCTTCTGCATCAAACCCTTGATCCAAGCACCCAACGCGAGCCTCTTTAGATGGTGATCGAGGCTCTTGGCTATTAGACCATTGACAGATATGACTATCGGCACAATGATTGCCGAATCAACGTCCCACATGTCGACAACCTCGCGAGCCAAATCGAGATATTTAATTTGCTTATCTTTTTCAGCTTTCGCGAGATTGCCGTCATGCGGAATAGTGACATCGATAATCAATGCGCGGCGCTCTGATCGATCTATCACCACAATGTCAGGTTTGTTGGCCACAACAGTCCTGTCTGTGATGATAGTTCGATCCCAGTACAACGTGACATGACCATTTTCGAGAACAGATTCAGCTACATACCTGTAGTACGGCACTTCAACATCTACAAGTTTGTATTTCAGAGCAAGTTGCTGGTGAATAATCCTGGCTACTTGGTTATGTCTGTGCAAGTACTCGCCGTTAGCAAGACGAGAACAACCGGAAACTATATGCCTGAGGGACTCACCAGGTAGGTGGCACGCCCGACAAATGTCAACCGTACCATCCCTCAAGATATATTTCCGGTAGTTATTCGTCTTGATAACTTCGTCCGCAATAGCACAGACAAACCCTTCGGTTTCCCCAAAGAGGTCACCGAAACGTAGCCAGTTCACGGAGGCTAACAGGTCTACATCAGCTCCATATAGAGCCTTGTAGAACCTACCGTGAAGCTCCTTGCTCTGCCATACATCCCTGCGATCGTTAGTGCTAAGTACTACAGGCTTGCGCCAGTTCTCTTTAGCCAAACTGAGCGGGGTGAGTCCGATGTCTACAGCAACTACATCCCGATGCATACCCACGTCTGCCTGAAGAAAGTATTCTCTGAGGTTGCATACCTCGCGGTTATGAAGGGCCTTGGCATTCAGAAAGCCTCGTCCTCCACATTTCCGCGGGATATACAATCTCATCACAGACGAACGTGGGTGATGCATACGGTATGCCGTCAAGAGTGTACGGACCCTCCGGTCCAGGGCATCCAGTTCAGTCTGAGTCCACTTAAGTATGCCAAAGGAGTACATGAGCACCGGCATGACCCAACCGTTACAAGCGCGCACCTTGTTGCCACCTGATAAAAGACTTTTTAAAACTTTTTTCAGGCGACCAATTATTATTATTATTATTATTATTATTATTATTATTAGTTGTCCCAACCATCACACAATATTTTTCTCGCGTAGGGTTCGAATCCACAGCAGAACTCTCAACACAGTCGCGAGGCGACCACATAAACCACTATGATATCCAGACATAATATATCCAAATCCACTGCCCATCACTTCTTTTAATAATTTAAGGCTTTTTACAGATATATAATTGCTTAGCTGCTATTCCAAAATGGCGTATGATCGCGAGTATTGTCCGGCGTACGGATCGAACCAACAACTCTGAACGCAGTCGCGAGGCGACCACGTAAACCACAATCCATCCATACATAGTGTAACCAAATCCACCTATACTTCTTTTAATTCTTTAAGGCTTTATACAGTTATATAATTGCCTGGCTGCTATTCCAAAATGGCGAATTATCGTGAGCTTAAAAGGCCTACATAGACTAGCAATTACTTACGAAATAATCCAAGGCCGAGTTAAAAACAACAGTTTAGCTATATTAGTATAGTAGTAGAATAATTTTTCACCAGCATGTAACTTATAACCTTAAACACTTTGAGAATTATTCGCAGCCTCTACTTAGGTAGGGCAGGTACACCCGTACTTATAATTTACGTGCGTAGGTTTGTACATCATGTTTACAAATGGCTTACAGTAATTCTCATTTACACACAAAGTACTAACACGAACATAAAACCTTAACGCACTACGCTGTATATAAGCACACACATTTGGTTGAGAGGAATTTTCTGTTTCCATAAAAAATAAGTTGTGTAACAAATATTATACAGGAATAGGTTAAGTTTTGTTATAAATTTGTTTGGGGTTATGCATATTTTTTATTAGCACCGAGCCACGGGCATGCATTGGCTTCGCCCACGTGTACGTATCTAAAACCCTATGAAACATTTTTTAATATTTATTTCGCAAGTAGGTAACTTTACATAATTGCAAGTTACTTTATAAAATTTAATAACAGTTTTCCTATCTTCTCTCTTCTCCCTAGCCTTTATTATTCCCAAGTCAAGATATCAGTTTTTACACGGAGCAGCTGCCACCTGACCTCCGCAACCCGAAGGCTAACGATATCCTACGGCTAGACCAGTGTTAGGATACTATAGGGCAATGACTTCCCAATAACGACTGCCATAAATGTTTTTTGATGACAGTTTTCCTATATTACATAATTAAAGTCGTATTTTATCCCTTTAATTATCCAATATATAATCAAACGTATTTATTACCATTTCAATAATGGTAATAAATACGTTTGATTATTTATTTGTAAGGTTTCCACAAAGGTTCTACCCCTTTACGTGATGAATTTTGGCAATCCTTTCCTTAATTCAATTCTAACTCTGCAAGATTTAAAGTTTATATACCCTTAGTTTTGAGCTGTACGTTTATAGGACACTCAGTCAATAATAAATAAACTGATCAGCTGGCCTCTATTTATAAGGCGTTGCAACTTGATTAAACAAAAAAAGGTGTAACTCCTAAGTCAATCTTAATTCGACAGTAACAATGATCTAGTAAGTATTATATCTAGCTTTAATAACACAACTCCTACACTAGAACTAAATCCTGTATCACGGAGGACTTGACAAATAATCAAACAACGGACACAGAGAACATCCAGAGTCGAAACAACAACATCGTGGCGGTATCGAACCCACAACACTCGATGCGTGGCAAGAAGCGCGGCGACCAGTTAAACCCACTGCGCCTTCATACACATACACATAACATCTACCCGCCCTTATTGAAACCCCTTTATATTATCGTTATTTGGATTTCTAAATTGTAATACAATAAACAATCATGAACTCACTTACGGTGTATAGAGATCTATGTCTACTTCTATAAAGTTAACATAGTTTACGTCCACTAGAGGAAGTAAATAAAAGCAGTAAATTGAAATATGCATTGAGTTTAATTAGACAGAAAATTTGCAAGCAGTTGAGGCATAAAACGTTTCATAACGTCGTCGGACGTTAACACAATTTTATGGATTTTACCGCATGATTTATTTATTATTTTTACATATACCGCACCGAACGCTTTTAGATTCTCTACTTACAGAAAAATCGAGCCCTGAAGACCAAAACGCGGTAAACAAAAACATTCGAAACAATCAACTAATTCAGCAGTTAAACTCCAAATTGGGTTAGGTAGATTACTTGCGTCGCTTTTACAAGGTTATCACTTTTAATTAATTCCCCTAGTAAACAGGCGTGATACACTCGTAAACATATATTTTTGTTGGATCAGGTGAGTGAACCTGCAATATAAAAAGGTATCCTTCAGACGTGACATTGCCAGAGCAGCCATTCGTCTACAAGCCTCCGGTCTCTCTTTTATTAAGCGCACTAACTCACGGAGCTCGCGTTTAGCTTTTCCACCTCAACGTCTCAAGATCAATTAATGTCGAAGCTTTTACAAGCTCTATTTTAGCGCTGATAATATAGCGGGGTCAAACACACGCACGAAATACCGCATTTCATTTTGACCTTTTTACCTATACGGCCCTAAAGAACTATGGAGCGTCATATACTTGGAATGAACAGGACGGGACATCCTAAAACACTCATAAATCGACATAGATGTATGCTTCTCATGAGCGGGTTAGTGATTTCGGGTCGGTCATGTCTGCCGCATGCATTCAGAAATATATTATTATATGGGGTAAATAAACTGCTGCATTACAGTCGACATCACACGAGTAACTCCTTGCCATATGATGACATTCTAATATTCATAGTGGCTGGCTGGCAATCATTAAAATGTATAATTTGTCAAAACAGACCTTTGTACAGCAGTGCGACATACATATGTAAGTACTATTTTATTGTGAAAAATAAAACTAAATTATTTCAATATCTTTTACTGCATCTGTAGCAATTGCGAACCGTCGATTGTTTCATTTCAAATTGGTATTGAGTAGATAAAAATTAATAATAAAAATGTTGATGTCTGATTAGTTATTACTACATATTACACAAAAACACGTCTAAGTACTAAGTGTTAGCAATCATAGATAGTATGTAATAATTTTATAGAAATATTTAATAAAGTGTAGCGATGTATAAGCATAATTGTATATGTTTAATTGTACACGTTATTTTCTGTTGGCAAAACTGATTTTGCTCGACTGCCCCACTACGCTTGATAGTGGAGGGGATGAATAAAACTAACGCGCGAAACGATAACGGGCAGTCGTGCGTTGAGTGGCGATCGGATAAGTTTGTGAAGTAAAAGTGTATTAAGTGGCGGATATTGCATTGAATAAGATAATGTACGCATATTGTATAACTATGTAAACTATTAATATAAATTCTAATTATGCTACAATTATTAAAGGAAATAAATGCCTGAGAACATCACCTGAGAGAATCATCTCAAGTTTCCTTACAATTCAGAAGTGGAATAGACAGGACATTTTTTTTAAAAGCACTCTTTAATCCCAGCCCTCGTTCTAATTTAACCTTTATGAACAAATAAAAGAAAATATATACATTTCGTTTAAAAATTGGTTCTCAACATTTGACTTGTCACACATATTATATTATGTATATAGCAATATTAAAGTTAACCTATTAAGTCTCAGTGACATACTGGCGGCATGACTCGATAATTTTTTATTACAGATTAACTGTGATGATAAATACTTAATTAAATAATTTAAACTGCCGATCATTCCTTAATTTTCAGACTAATGGATAAGTCTGATGATAACCATAGTGAGCCCACTAACAGTAACCGCGATAATGAAAGCGGAAAAGGGCAGACTTCAGGACAAATACTGAGTGAGGGAGTGGAAGAGAGCCGGTGAGAGAGGCAAATCCACAAACACTCTTATAATCGTAAATGACAAAGTCCGAGAAGGGAGGGGTCGCGACAACGTGGATTACACGAGGAGTCGCGACATCAAAACTCGCCACAATCATAGAAGTCCGAGGAGGGAGGTATCGCGATAACGTGGATTACACGGCGAGTCGCGACATCAAAACTCGGCACAATCATAAAAGTCCGAGGAGGGAGGTGTCGCGACGACGTGTCACGACATCAAAACTCGGCACCCTCGTAAAAGTCGGAGGAGGGAGGTATCGCGATAACGTGGATTACACGGTGAGTCGCGACATCAAAACTCGACACAATCATAAAAGTCCGAGGAGGGAGGTGTCGCGACGACGTGTCACGACATCAAAACTCGGCACACTTGTAAAAGTCGGTGGAGGGAGGTGTCGCGACGACGTGGATTACATGGGGAGTCGTGACATCAAAACTCGGCACCGTTAAATTAACTAAGTAAATTATTTAATAAACCGCGTCTCGACAGTTATAATATGCGAAGTAATATAAATCGTAATCTTAATAATATATCGGGTAATGATAAAAATATCTTAAGCAAAGTCTTAGATGCGCATCGACCTCTAGGCTTTCTTTGACAAACGTACTTCCAGAATTCGATCCTATATCCAAGGACCAAACTGTAATCAGTTGGTTAACTAAAGTGGAAGAATACGCAGAAGTTTATGATTGGCACGAACGCGAAACATTTTGCTTTTCCGAAGCCGTCTGTCGTTGCTAAAACCTGGTATCAGGGATTGGATACGTTACTATATAGCTAGAACAAATGAAGAAAAGGTCCTGGAATCATTCCCTTGTCGTAACGATTTTGCCGAACTGCTGGCCAAACGCGCGTGGTATGGCGAGTCATTAGAGCAATATTATTATTCCAAGATAAATTTGCTTAATCGATGTGGTATCAGAGGTAGGAAAGTGGCAGACTGTCTATTACATGGTATTGAGGATGGCGCTGTTAGAGTAGGAGCTCAAGCTGCTCAGTTTAGGGTGCCAGGAGATGTTTTAAGGTACTATTTAAAAACTGTAAAGGCTGGGCATAGTAGAGAGACATTGGACAGGATTAAATTTTAAAAACCAAACGCGTTAACAGTAGTAGCTGTCAAATCAACATTTAAATTTTAAGAGTTCGTTAATAGTACATTTGGGGACAAGCTCATAACAAACATTATTTACTGCCTAGAGTCTATATTCTCGAAAATAGACTAGCGCAAATTCTTATCCAGAATCTATGTGATAATACAATTTCAATATAAAAAGAGTCGCTTGTAACGCGCGCCTTTTCCGTAGGTAAAAATTTTGATGTTCTGTCTCCGTTTTTTGATGACGAATTAGTGAAGGCGTACAGTGTGGCGAACAACTCACTCATGATCAAAACTTGCGTTACTAGATTTACTAGCTATATATTCCACTTGTTTTTCTTCGGGTTTTAAAAACTTAGGATTTACGACGGCTACTGAGATGAAGATAGAACTTGAAAATTCTAAACCAGTAGTTTACAGACCGTATCGCCTGAAAGAGCACAGGTACGGGAAATGGTTCAAGATACGATTGATGCAGGAATTGTCAGGGAGTCTTCATCTCTGTATGCGAGTCCGATAGTATTAATCAAAAAGAAATCAAGCGAAAAAGGGTTGTGTGTCGACTACAGAGCTTTAAATCGACGGACTAAGAAAGATCATTATCCGCTTCCTCTTGGTGAGGATCAATTAGATAGGCTTTCCGGTAACACTTTATTTATTTCTCTAGATTTGACGTCTGGACATTATCAGATTCTTATAGAGGAAAGTTCACAGGAGAAGACTGCATTTGTCAGTCCTGATGGACAATTTGAATACACAAGGATGCCATTTGGTTTAGCTAATGCCTCCTCGGTGTTTCAAAGGACAATAAACAAAATTCTTTCAGATGCGAAATCCAAGTTATATTAATTATAATATTCTATCACATACACACAACACCATCTAGCCTAAACTAAGCAGAGCTTGTAATATGGATACTAGACAATGGATAAACATACATACAAATATACTCTTTTTTTGTAAATGTGAATACATTAATGTCCTCCTGACCTAATTTCGGTCACGACGGTCAATCTTAACGGAGAATGGCCATCGGCGCAGGAGATATTATAGTGCACAAGTGTGTGCGCAAAGCACGAGTGCACTCTCTGTTCCCTAGCTCTCATGATCCGATGGGACGAATAATCCGACACGACCGGAAAGAGATCAGGCGCAGGACCAACGGCCTTACGTGCTTTCCTAGGCACGGGGGTGTCTAACACCGCCAACTCCGGGCTCGTATTGAGATTCCTTAACAGAAAAACCCAATAACTTTTTGTTGGCCCGACCCGGGATTCGAACCCGAGACCTCATGCACAGCAATCGCATTCACTACCGCTGCGGCATGGAGGCAGATAACATTATACATAGAAATACCCAGACAAAGACAAACATCCATGTTCATGCACACAAATGTTTGACTTGTGCGGAAATCGAACCTGCAACCTCAGGCGTGGCAGTTGGTTATACTGACCACTACGCCATAGAGGCCGACTCGAAAGTAAGTTTAAGTTTGCACTCGTGTATATGGATGATATTCTGATCCCGGCACGATCCTTTGAAGAGGGAATGATGCGACTCGAAAACGTCCTGGCCCTTTTTAAGTAAGGTGGCCTTACTCTTAAACTATCTAAATGCGGGTTCTTCCTCGAAATTATTGATTTCTTGGAATTTCAAATAGGAGCAACAGGTATTCAGCGTGGTACCAGGAAAACTGAAGCAATTTCTAAATTCACTACTTCCAAACCACAACATGAACTGCTTCAATTCCTTGGGCTCGTAAGTTTTTTTAGAAGATTCGATCAGGGATTTGCAATTATGGCGGCACCCCTTACAGACCTCTTTAGGAAAGATTCAGAATGGGCTTGGACACTACAACACAATTAATATTTTCGGGCAATAAAATCTGTCTTAATTCAAAGACCCATCCTTGTATTGTACGATATCAAGAGGGAGACTCAAGCACATACTGATGCCAGCAAGCATGGAATAGCCGCCATTCTGCTACAAAAGGGTGATGACAATTTAGTTAGACCTGTTTCATATTACAGTCGTAAAACACCAGATGAACAAAAATACCACTCATTCGAGTTGTCTAGGCTACAGATCAGGGCACATCATTTACCAGTAACAGTTTTCGATCCTTTACAAAGTCTGTTGGTATTAAACACATTTTAAATGCCGTAGCTACACCGCGGGCCAATGACCAAGTAGAAAGATTTAATAGAACAATTTTGGACGAGCTAGTAACTAAAACACACGGTGACGATGATAGAAACTGGGACGATAACATACCATATATACAAATTGGCGTTGACACCACCATTCATAAAGCAATCGGTAAATCACACTCAGAGCTCCTCTTTGGTTTTAAAATTAATAATAGCTCCGAAAACGTACTTAACGAAATTATACATACATGACATTAGACATGCTTCATCTGATAACTTAAAATAAATACGAAACGAAGCAAGCAAGCTAATGGTGGAACGACAATTTAAAGATAAAACTAATTTCGACTCCAAAAGAAATTCTAAGTATAATTATACCCTTGATGATTTAGTAAGTCTAAAGCGGGCGGTTGCTAGTGATGGCAAATCCAAATAAGTTAGTAAATAAGTATCAGGGTCCTTTTCGGTTGAATAAATTACTGCCTAATGATAGATTCATGATCAAAGATACTCCATTGACTCGTAAATCCGGTCGACCTCGCTATGAGAATATTGTATCAATAGATTAACTAAAACAATGGTTGGTATATGATAAAAATTATGACTCTACTTCGGCAAATTCAGAGGAAAAATGTGATGATATGTCTAAAAATAATGAATTAATTCTCACTGATTGTTTTCAATAAATATATATTTCTGTGACATAAAATAAATTTAAATGTATTATTTAATGAATACCATACATACTATGTATAACAATTATAATAATAAGTTATAAATGTGTATATTTACATTGATAAAAATAAGCATTGTCTCTATGTAACAGAATATATGTACATAATAACTTCTTAAGAAGTACGTAAATAAAATTCATTAAATTATGCTCATTACGAATATAAAAGACGGTACTTCAAGCGATTCATTCACAATCTTGTGTACAAATCGCTTGACGTGTTGTTGTTAAACATAATACACTCGCGTGCAAGTAAATCGACTCAAGCCTCAAGTGCGCATAAAAAGTGATATAACTTAAAAATGCCTTATTATACCTCTATATAATGTTTTACATAATTAAAGGCTAGTAATTGAGCTTTATAATGGTGTAAGTTGCATGAAAATCGATTCAGTAGTTTAGTAAAAAAGGTTAATGCCAATGATAATGTAAAAAATGTTGAAAATTCATACAATTTCACAGTATTGTGTTTAAATGAAACAAAATGTGCGTAAGATAAAAAATTTATTCGTGTCAATATTTGGTATTTCCTCCTCTAGCTCTGATCACTGCTCTCATGCGATTCTTCATCGACCTTATCAACTTTTAATGGATGATTGTGGTATTCGACCCCACTCTTCTACCAACGCAGTCTTGAGCTCATTGATGTTTGTCGGAGCTGGATTCCTCGCTCTAACTTTCCTTTTGAGCTCGTCCCATATGTGCTCAATGGGATTTAAATCGGGGCTGAGCGCTGGCCAATGCATAGTGTGAATTCCAACTTCGTTCAGGAAATCACGTGTGACCCGAGCAGTGTGACATCGGGCATTGTCATGCATCAAGATGAAATTTTCCCCAATAAAGCCTTGATAAGGGACAACTTGATCCAGTAGAACATTTTCAATGTAACGATCACTGGTCAGACCTCCTCCCCGGCCTCTCCCAGGAACGAAAACAAGCTCCGTTTTGCCTTCTAAGGAAATTCCGGCCCACATCATGCAAGATCCGCCACCATATGCAACGGTTTCCACAAAGCAGCACTGTGAAAACCGTTCACCGGGACGACGGTATACCCGACCTCTCCTGTCGCTGCCATGGAGACACATCCTCGTCTCATCTGTGAACAGGACTGACTGCCATTGCTCTATGCTCCAATCCAAATGCTCTCGAGCAAAGTGAAGGCGTGCTTGACGATGAGCTGTGGTCAACTTCGGGCCTGTAGCGGGTCTTTTCGGAGTAAGGTTAGCTTCTTTCAACCTTCTTCTAACTGTCCACTGACTGACAGTCACCCCGCGAACTTGACGTAGCTCCTACTGCACATCTACGCCGGTAAGGTGTCGATTTCGAAGAGAGGTCGAGACCAAAAACCGGTCGTCACGCTCCGAGGTGCACCGGCGTCGGCTGGTATTAGGCCTCCGAGTGAAGGCACCAGTCTCTTGAAACCTTCTGTATACTCTCGAGACAGCGGACTGACTCATATTCAAACGACGAGCGACTTCTCGCTGGTTCAACCCTTCTTGCAATAGGGCAACGACTTGAGCGGCTTCTTCAGGAGTTGTATCCATAATTTTCTTCAAATGACGGCTTTAATTTGCAGAGATGTGTTCAGGTCAACGTCTAATGAGCGACTGATAAGAAAAAACGATTACAGAGGGTTTTTATAGGGGGTTGTGTCGCGCAAGTTGTGTATAGAGCGCAGAGCAGTTTACGGGAGGTTGCGTTCAGTTGCATTCTAAGTACAAGTGTTTATTTAAATTACTGATATTATGCTACCATTTGAAAGCCTAATTACTAGGCTTTAATTATGTAAAACATTATATAGAGGTAAAATAAGTAATTTTTTAGTTATATCACTTTTTATGCGCACTTGAGACTTGAGTCGATTTACTTGCACGCGAGTGTATAAAGCGAAGGGTCTCGCTTTAACATCAGGATGGCTGAGCTGTTAGCAATCATAGGTAGAATATAATTATTTTATAGAAATATTTAATAAAGTGTAGCGATGTATAAGCATTATTTGAATATGTTTAATTGTACGTTATTTTTTGTTGGCAGCACTGATTTTGCTCGACTGCCCCACTACGCTTAATAGTGGAGGGAATGAATAAAACCAACACGCAGAACGATAACGGGCAGTCGAGCGTTGAGTGGCGATCGGATAAGTTTGTGAAGTAAAAGTGTATTAAGTGGCGGATATTGCATTGAATAAGATAATGTACGCATATTGTATAACTATGTAAACTATTAATATAAATTCTAATTATGCTACAATTATTAAAGGGAATAAATACCTAAGAACTGATTCTGGAGTTTCCTTACATAAGTATCTTAACTGCTAGCAAGATTTATTTAGTAAGATCTAATTTAAGGAACTGCGACCTGAACTCGACACTAACACTGAACCCCAAACGCCCACACTCTAACCATCAGACGTAAATCATATTATATACTTTATATGTATAGACATATTATATAGGGTAATATAATATTAACAAAGTACATAATATTATCTTAATGAACATTTATATTGAAACTTTAATCTTCGTAGGTACTGAGTTGTTAATGTATTCCACAATATTCATCATATAACAAAACAAATATACTTACGTCAGTTTGTTGAACTGTTGCAATTGCTAGACAGATTGGCGAACACAGAGAATTTTATTGTAATGCTCGCTGTACGAACGCAGTCCTGGCGATTCCTAGGATCTCAATAAAAAGAATACTTTCAATCATCGTTCTGAATGCAGCATGAGATTGTTTACCTTTTTTATGATATCTTATATGCAGAGGGTATTTTGAAAAGTAATCATTTTTTTTATAATATCTCTTTGGTAATCCCTGTATCATGAGGGACTTTACAGACATTCAAATAACGGACACAAATACTTGGTGTTCTTTGTGTCCGTTATTTGAATGTCTGTAGCCGACTTTTACCAAATGTTTGTAGCCGACAGTATATTTTGCCTTGTATGTGGATTTAAACTACAGCGCTCGGGGCTCTACATTGCCGATGCGAGCAGTTAAACCACTTCGCTATCATTGCAGTTATGGTGTCATAGTTTCCAAATTGTAATTGATCTTTGGTAGGTAGCTTTTGGGCCATAAATTAATATCTAATAATATGTGCTTAGGCTATTTGAACACATAAGAATATTTGCTACTTTTTTGGTACAAAGCATGAATATATTGTGTCGCAGCTGCACACCGGCGGGTATACACAGCAAATTTTCAATTATGTCTGGCATTTCAAAAATTGGCAGGTAAATAATGTTCTTACCGTCAGATATAGATTTTTATATGTTTTTAGCTTATAGTGTATTACAAGCAATAAAATATCTGTTTCTAAAGCAAGTAATTCTTAGATCTCTCATTCACAGATCCTTCATAAAATTTTTAATAAATTCAACTGAAGGACGAGAAATAAAAGATATAAAAATAAAATTAACTTCTAAGTAAAAGTAGTCCTAGTAGTAAGTCGTCTAAATTTTAAAGAAAATTATACATAAGGCAATAGAGCTTAGACAAGTAAGATGTTTCGCATTCTGCCAATATACACTGGACCGCAAAGACAAAGGGTCGGTTGGAAAATCTTCAATATCTTCAAAAGTACCTGACCTAGCTTTATGAAATGACGACTTAATTAAAGAATATTTAATGCCCCATTAAATAATATATAAAACCTTTTTATTTATTTTTGATAACTGTATAAAAAACTGAAAATGTAACATGGTCGTTTTTGAATTTAGTACCAAAAAATTCAAATCATTTGTTTCGCGTTTGTTTTAGTTTTGCAATAAAAATGTTATAAATATGGAAACTTTTTAGAGCCCAAAGCTATTTGGAGCGGTGTAGGTCGGAGAGCAGATTTCACCATTTGAGTGGTTGAGGTTCAAATGGTGAAATCTGCTCTCCGACCTACACCGTTCCAAATAGCTTTGGGGTCTAAAAAGTTTGAATTGGAACTTCAAAGTCGTTTCGATTCGCTGGAAACCACAGGCAATGTTGACAAGTAAACCGACACACTAGTCAGAACGCTACAAGAGCTGTCTCGGAGGTGAATGCCCGCAAAGTGTAAGAACAGGGAGTCTAAACTCTCGCTCGAGACTCTCGAACTTATGAGGGAACGACGAGAAATGCCATCCACTGAGTCGTCTTCGTCAGATAGGAGAGTTTTAAACCTACGCATCCGAAAGCTGATGCGACGTGACCTTCGTCGCTCTAACTCTCGCCTCATCGAGGCAGCGATTGAGCGAAATAGAGGGTTAAAAGTTTTCGCTCAGCAGTTAGGGAGACCCCATCTGACGAAACTCAAGGCTACTGATGGCAGAGTCATAACCTCAAAGTTCGAGATACTCAACGAAGTCGAGAGTTTTTACAGACGCCTGTACGCATCACGGATGGCGAGCCCTTCGGAATATAGCAGCGATGACCACAGAGCCCCACTTACGCGCCACTTCACCGAGGACATCCCGGATATCGACCAGAGCGAGGTTAGAGCAGCTCTCGAGCAGCTTAAGAATAATAAATCTCCCGGTGATGACGGAATTACAACAGAGCTCTTAAAAGCGGGCGGGATCGCAATCCTGAAGGAGCTAACTGTAATATATTGTAAATAGCGGGTAGGTTACAACTACAACGCGCGGCACGTAGCTGTAAGTACCTAGCCTTAATATTGTAACGGGCAGTCGGCCAATATACGTTGTATGGCGAAGTGGTGTATTATTTCCAACCCTCATATTCCGGCAAGAAGTGCATTCCTCAGAAACATTACACTAACTAGCCCGTTCAATTCCGTCATCCAACAGGGCTTAACACCTCAGGCGTGGAGTAGGAGTGCGGTGATTTTGTTCTTTAAGAAAGGTGATAAAACCTTACTTAAAAAGTATAGACCCATCTCACTCCTAAGCCACGTCTACAAGTTGTTCTCGAGAGTCCTCACAAACCGTCTCGCTAGAAAACTTGACGAGTTCCAGCCTCCAGAACAAGCCGGGTTTCGAAAAGGCTTCAGCACCGTGGACCACATCCATACTGTTCGGCAGATTGTACAGAAGACCGAAGAGTACAATCAGCCGCTGTGTATGGCTTTTGTGGTCTACGAGAAAGCCTTCGACTCCATCGAAACTTGGGCGGTTCTGGATGATCTGCAACGATGTCACATTGACTGGCGCTATATAGAAGTGTTGAGATGCCTGTATGACACCGCCACAATGACCGTCCAGCTTCAGGACCAGAAGACAAACCCGATAGAGCTGCGTCGAGGAGTGAGACAGGGAGATGTAATATCTCCTAAATTGTTCACCAACGCGCTTGAGGATGTTTTTAAAACACTGGCCTGGGCCGGACGGGGAATCATTGTGAATGGTGAGTACATCTCACACCTACGGTTCGCCGATGACATCGTCATTATAGCAGAGTCGCTGGAACAGCTTAGCGGAATGCTGCACAGCCTAAATGGAGCCTCGCGACGGGTTGGTCTCGACATGAACTTGGATAAAACCAAGATCATGTTTAATAGACACGTTATGCCGAGACCGATTTACGTCGATGGGTCGATGCTCGAAGTTGTTCAAGAGTATGTCTACCTTGGACAAGTGATTCGATTTGGTAGGAACAACTTCGAGAAAGAAATCGACAGGGGAATCCAGTTGGGGTGGGCAGCGTTTCGTAAGCTTCGTCAGGTTTTCTCATCGCCTTTACCGTAATGCTTGAAGACCAAAGTCTTTGACCAGTACGTCCTACCTGTTATGACCTACGGTGCCGAAACGTGGACACTAACGGTAGGGCAACATGTTCTCCAGGAGGGTTGTTTTATTTAATAGACTCTCTGGGACCCCGCTATATAAGTATAATCATAAAATACAAAAATATATATAAGACATAAGCATATCCCACAAAATCCAGAATTCCTGGTGACAGTAGCACTAAACAAATTTAGAACTTTGGTATACGAAGTCTTCCAGTCAATAAATGGTATCAAATGTAATTACCTTTACACGTTATCTTATATATTCGTTACTAATACGTCTATATCTTAGTATTTTCAGTTGTTAGTTATGACTTGTACGGGGGGGGTTTGTATTTATGCTTTAATAGTTGCACTCTTCAAGACGAGTAAGGTGCCAATGGTCTTAGGGGAGAGCGCAACAGTCGTGTTGATCCCTAAGACAAGTCTGGTGGGGAATCCTTCACGTGGTTGCCCCCTGTTATTGGTCTAGTTCCCTATGAAATAGACGCAACTAAAACCACCAGTCGACCACTGCCTGGGATGGAGAGGTCATGTTCCGGCGGGTCCATCGTCGAACGACAGACGATGGATAGTAATGACCTCCCGCGTGTTTGTGCCGTGCGCGGGGACCCGTACGGAGGGATGAAGGAGTCCTGGGGGTTGAGTGGTGATGTGGCGATGGTAGTGCTGCTGATCTGCAACACACCCCTTTGGTCCGGATTTCCTCTCACACGGGAGGTCGTAGTCTAGCCAGCTGCGATCAATCGGCTGCGGCGTCCGCTCATGCGGCCGCCAGGCGAGTGCCCTTGGGTGAAGAGGTCTCCAGCCGGCAGTGCTCGTCTCCCACCTCAGTGGTTTGGGGTGGAGCGACTAGTGCTGTACGTCTCGGGGACAGCTCACTTAGGGGTGCTATACCTAGCTGGTAGCCCTGGTGCCTGAACAAGGCATCCCCAACGTTGAGGGCTCCATGGTGGGTGGGGAGCCAGCAGGTGAAAAGTAAGATAGACCAAATGGACTCTGTCACAAAAAAAACCAAGGGCTTGACCGATAAGGGCGAGCAACAAAGGACCTCTGGACCCTTAGGGGGAGAGGTCAGCAATAGTGTAGGAGCTGCACGTGGGAGCACCTACATACCCAAGCTGCAAGCTCGTGATGGCCCCAGTGGCCGTCCGAGCATGAGCCAGGGGAGTGGTGCTCACACGGGCAGCGTTAAGAAATGGAGAGGGGGTAACCCTGGAAAGGGCTACCAATTTAGAGGGCGTGGCAGCCACAGAGGGGGTCTGACATGCAGGGAATACCCGAAGGGGGATCCCAGCGGGACACCCTCTGGGAGTGGGTGTCAGCCCTCCAGGATCGGGGAGGCCAGGAAGGAGCAGACGGGCGAGGCACACCCTAAGGGGGAGCCAAACTTGGCTGCACACTCCACAGACCATACCCGGGGCAGGAAGAGGCGCAGTGGGTGTGCCAACCGCAAGCGGCGTGAGCTGCAGCGGCAGTTCGCGCTGGCACCCGATGCAGTCTCGTCAAAAAGGGTCAGGGAAGTGAGCGACGATGCTGTTGCTCAGGCAGATGGCAATAAACGTGCCAAGACCCAAGGTGACTCCTACAGGGAGGCGCTGACGGGGATTAAAATGGCCGTTGTTGCCGACAACTTCCCTGACGCTCTGCTTAATGCAGAGCTGGTGGAACCCATAAGGGTTGCCATTTGGGACCAGCTGGAGGCCACACCGGATCCTCTGCCGGCCATTAGTGTCGGTGCACTGCTTGGTGGAGCTCTGCACGTGACGTGTGAGGGTGAGAGAGCCGCAGAGTGGCTTCGCGGCCTCAGTGGTAAAACCGTTGGGGACGTGAAGCTCAGAGTGGTCAGCGCCAAGGAGCTTCCAAGGCCAATAAAGATGGCCTGGAAGACCAGGAATACCTGGTGCCTAGATGCCTCCAGGGTGCTGACCATGCTGCAGCGCCTCAACCCCTCTCTGAGGACCTGCGAGTGGAAGGTGCTGAGCACGCAGGTCGAGGAGACGCACACCAGGCGCATTGTCCTGGTGGACAGCGTGTCGGCTGCGGCCATAAAAGCAGGCGGCTTCTGTCTCCATGCTGGCATGGACAAAAGCACGTTCAAGATCCTTGAGGATCTGAACGTGCAGAAGGTGACAGTGGGTGCCAGCGTGGAGGAGGAGGCCCATGCGGTGACGGCACCACAGGTGGGGGACGGGGAGGAGCCCGTGAACCCAGTGGTGATTGAACCAGGTACGGCTCTCTACACGTCGTCGCCATGCGTGTCTCCGTAGACCGACGACATAATCGGACATATAGATTGTCTAGATCTGTCGTCGCCGGAGGCTGCGGGGGCGCTGATGGAGGAAGGGAGTGAGGGGGGCGGCCAGCAGTGCCTGCCACCGTAGACGCCACCATAGGCAGACCGAATGGCGGGACTAAGGTGCGTACAAATAAACCTTCATCACTGCATCGGGGCGATGGCCGTTCTGGCCCGCCACCTGCGGATGAAGGAATATGATATTGCCCTGATCCAGGAACCTTATGTTAAAGAGGGAAAGATCAGAGGTTTGGGTGGGACAGGAGGTGTAATTTATCATAACTGTTCCACTAATGATATAAGGACATGTGTGTATGTCAGAAATGGCATAAATGCAATGCCCTTATACAATTTTTGTTCTAGGGATCTTACGACAGTTAGGATAGATGTGCGAGGGAGCGGAGGGCGGGATATTGTAATCCTGACCTCTGCATACTTCGACTATACGGACAAGGAAACTGTATCTGGACAGATAAAGGACCTTGTTGAATATGGCAGCCGGGAGAACCTGGACATGATCCTGGGGTGCGATGCCAACGCACACCACACAGTCTGGGGGAGCACGGATGTGAATGTAAGAGGGGAAAAGCTACTGGAGTATGTGGTAAGTACCTCTTTACAAATTCTAAACAAGGGAAACAGGCCAACGTTCGTCAACTGTAGGCGAGCAGAGGTAATTGACATCACGTTAGCCACCAACAGGGCTAGCACTAAGATTGTCGAGTGGCATGTGTCTGATGAGATTACCTTGTCAGATCATAATTACATATGCTTTAAGTATAGGACGCTGGTTCCAGCTCCTATAGCACGTAGAAGGAATCCCAGAAATACGGACTGGAACTCCTTCAGGAGTGACCTCAGTATAGATTTGGAGGATTCTAAGGGTAAGCTTAATTCTATATTAGACATAGAGTTTACAGCAGACAAATTGGTCCAGACTGTAAATACGGCCTGGACAAGTAACTGCCCTGAAAGGGAAGTTAGGCCCAAGAGGGTACCGTGGTGGACGCCAGAGTTGGTCAAGCTGAGGCTTGAAGCCAGAAGAGCGTTTAACAGTGCTAGGACCAGCAGGGACTATAGCGGTTACGCTCGCTGTTTGACCAACTACAACAAAGCTGTGCGGAAAGCCAAACGGAAGGCTTGGAGAGCCCACTGTGAAAACATCAGTACTATTCCTGAAGGAATGAGACTCTCCAAAGCTATCTCGACTGTCAGAGCACACCCATTGACAACCATCAGAGATGGCAATGGGCAGCGAACAGGGTCCGGTAAGGAGACACTAGCAATGATGCTAAACACACACTTTCCGGACTGTAAGATAATAGAAAAGGAGCAGGAGGACCCGATTAGCCTGGTTGAACTAGGCTACCGTACAACCAAAGCAGATTGGGACACTGCAAGGAAGGTAGTGGATGAAGGGAAGGTCGGCTGGGCTCTAAATGGTTTTCAACCGTTCAAGTCACCTGGTCCAGACATGGTTTATCCCATTATCCTACAACAGGGAGCTGCACTCTTGGTTCCGCATTTGTGCAGACTATACAGAGCCTGCATAGCTTTTGGATACATTCCAAAGATATGGAGGCGAGTTAAAGTCATCTACATACCGAAGCCGGGCAAAGAAGACTACGAAGAAGCCAAGGCATACCGACCTATTAGCCTAGAGTCGTTCTTCTTGAAAGCCCTGGAGAAGTTAGTAGATAGACATATCAGGGAGGGAGCATTGAGAAAATTTCCCCTCCACGGGCTACAATGTGCCTACCAGTCGGGAAAATCCACTGAGACGGCACTGCATTTTGTGGTAAATAAGGCAGAACATGCATTAGATAACCGGGAAGTATGCATTGCTGCATTCCTGGATATTGAGGGAGCTTTCGATCGGACCACCTTTGATGCCATTAGTGTGGCATCAGCAAATCACGGCATAGAGCCAACCATTTGCAAGTGGATCGATTGTATGCTCAGAGGAAGAATTATTAGGTCTGAGTTGGTAGGGGATGAAATGACTGCAATGACCACCAAAGGCTGCCCTCAGGGTGGAGTACTCTCACCGCTCTTATGGTGCTTGGTGGTTAATTCACTCTTAGAACAACTCAACAAAGGTCCGTACTTAACGGTCGGATATGCGGATGACTTGGTGATACTTGTCAATGGAAAATTTCCGAGCACAGTATCCAGTCTCATGCAGAGGGCCCTGAGTATGGTAGAAAAATGGTGCAGTAGTAACCATTTATCGATCAACCCAGGGAAAACTACTGTCGTGCCGTTTACTAGGATGAGAGATCCGACTGGCTTGGGAACTCTATCCATGTATGGTACACAGCTACAATGGTCCACGGAGGTGAAGTATCTAGGCATGACCTTAGATAACAAGCTAACGTGGAAACCTCATGTAGACAAAGTCATAATGAAGGCCCAGCGGGTCTTCGGTATGATTCGTTCTACTTATGGGAAGACCTGGGGCCTGAAGCCCAAGGTCATCAAGTGGCTATACACGATGATGATAAGACCCATAATCACATATGGAAGCGTTGTCTGGTGGCCAAGAACCAAACTAGCAACATGCAGGAAAGCGCTGTCGAAGGTGCAGCGATTAGCCTGCATGGCTATAACAGGGGCGTTCCCTACTACGCCAACGGCTGCGTTAGAGATCCTGCTGGACCTAACGCCGCTACACATTGTTGTGGAGTTAGAGGCGATGAAGGCGCTACATAGACTATCTATACATGGGCTGTGGAGCGTCAACATGCCAGTAACTCGACACACAAAACTGGAGATCTCGAAGGATCTTAAAGAGATTATGAGCATGGGATGTGACAAAATGCAACCAATGCACATATTCAAAAATAATTTTAAAATAAAGGTCCCCACAAGGGACGAATGGAGACGAGGTCTACGATCCCCTGACAAGGGTTGTCTCATCTGGTACACCGATGGTTCCAAAATGGAAACAGGATCAGGCGCTGGTATTTATGCCAACGACTGCAAGGTGAACCAAAGCATGGGCAAATATGCAACGGTCTTCCAGGCGGAAACCTATGCTATAATTGCCTGTGCGCAGGAGAATATTAACAACAATGTCACTGACAAGATTGTTTATATACTCAGTGACAGTCAAGCTGCTCTTAAGGCTCTGAACTCCTGTAGGGTGGACTCAGCACTAGTCCTGAACTGTGTTAAAGCCTTTAACAAACTTGGCAGAAAAAACACAGTCAGGCTGGTGTGGGTTCCGGGGCATGCAGGGGTGCAGGGTAATGAGGAGGCTGATGTATTAGCCAAAAAGGGCTCGGAGCAACAATTTGTGGGCCCCGAGCCATTCGTAGGTCTCTCTGAGAGTACCGTCAAGGCAGCTTTGAATGCACATGGCAATGATAAACACAGGCTGGAGTGGATGGCCCTTAGGGGTCTGGAACACTCCAAGAAATTCATTGCAAACAGAGCCACGGGCTTTACCCGGAAGTTCTGCGGGTACAACAAGGGCCAAATACGCCTACTCACAGGAGCGTTTACTGGTCATTTTGGCACCAATGACTTCCTGTGCAGATTGAGATTGTCAAACAATTCGATCTGCAGAGCCTGTGGTGAACAGGACGAGTCCATATCACACCTACTGTGTGAATGTGACGCGTTGGCCGGACTAAGGATGGGTCTGATGGGATTGGCATATCCGAACCCTGAAGACGTCAGGCTTCTCCCTCTGAGGTGTACGCTGCGACTGATGCAGTACATTCATAGGGAGATAGCTCAAGGATAAACCTCGGGGCCGACACAAAAGATCCCACTGGGTCGAAGTGTCGCCGGTCTACAATGACTGGCCCCCGGATCAAGATAAGATAAGATAACGGTAGGGCTAGTCCAAAAATGTAAAGTCACCCAACGGGCTATGGAGCGAGCTATGCTAGGAGTTACTTTGAGGGATAAACTTAGAAATGAGGTTATCCGTCAAAGAACCAAGTTTACCGACATAGCTTGCAGAATAAGCAAGCTGAAGTGGCAATGGGCTGGCCATATCTGTAGAAGGACCGATGGCCGTTGGAGCAAGCGAGTCCTAGAGTGGAGACCGCGACTTGGTAAACCTAAGGTAGGACGCTCCCCGGCCAGGTGGACCGATGACCTGAAAAAGGTAGCTGGGTCAGACTGGATGCGGAAGGCGGCAGAGCGTAAAATGCGTAAAATGGGAGAGGCCTATGTCCAGCAGTGGACTGCGGTGTGCTGATTGATTGATTGAGTGGTGCTGTTGAGGAGGTTAAACAGAGGATTCAATGCGAGGCAGAACCATAGTGGACTAAGAGAGTATCCCTGGAAAATGGCATTTCCGATGCTGATTTCATCTGTATTAATTGTATCTGTACCATTAGAAAGGTGCAATGTTGTTTTCCAGTCAGATATGGCATTTTTCAGAAAACTGACTATCACAGGGTTGATTTTGTAGATGTGAAGGACTCGAATAACCCTAAATGAGGTACACTGTCAGACTTTTTTATAATCTATATATGAGATATGTAGGTTCCTTTTGTGACTATGTGTTTTAGAATTGTGGAGTCTAAAACTAGTTGTTCCTT